>JANIWV010000005.1:0-600000 GCA_030705165.1 Kluyveromyces starmeri | reverse complement strand
CTACCCACACCACTTCATGGGTGTTACCAAACATGGTGTCGCTGCCATCACGACTACCAAGGGTAATGAACACTGTTTCGTTATTCTGAGAGGAGGTAAGAAGGGCACGAACTACGACCCTAAGTCTGTTGCAGAGGCCAAAGCCCAACTTCCCCCAGGAGGAGTGCTGATGGTGGACTACTCTCACGGCAACTCGAACAAAGATTTCAGAAACCAACCAAAGGTCAACGACGTGGTATGCGAGCAGATCGCTAACGGAGAAGACAAGATTATTGGTGTCATGATTGAGTCTCACATTAATGAGGGCAAACAGTCGATTCCTCCAGAGGGAAAGCGTGGTCTGAAGTACGGTGTGTCTATTACTGACGGATGTATAAGTCTGGAAACCACTGCAGAGGTCCTGCGCAAGCTCGCCAGTGCTGTGAAACAAAGAAGAGAAAAGAAAGCTCAGTCTGCTAAGGCTTGAGCTGACTTTTCAAAAATGCTGTGCATATCTCTTTTATGCTTCACTGTGGCTACATAGTTATACTGATCCTAACCTTCATATAGTCACTTGGAACGCAACACACATAACCAAATATTTAAATTACAAGAACAACAATCCAAACTCGCCTCTGAATGTGCTAGATCCACTATATTCGCTCACTTAATGGAGACGTGTTTCTTTGTTTGTTCTGATTCATCAATGACTCACTTTAAGATATCTCAATACCAAGCTTTACACTTTTCACTGATAAAGGCTACTTGAAGAAAGAGAGAAGCTGAGCCTGCGTATTGTTTAATCTACCCAGTTTGATTTTGGAGAGGAGATACTGTTAGTAAAATACCTGGTAGGAGAGTACCCGCAATTGATTAGGCCAAGTTTCGAGATGACTGTGGTTCATATAATAGATGTTGAGTCAGGGAATTTGAAGTCACTACAGAATGCCATCAACCACCTTGGATACGACACCAGGCTGATAAAGTCAGCTTCTGATGCCGCTCTGATCTCTGCTGAGAGGATCATTTTGCCGGGCGTTGGGAACTTTGGCCATTTTGTGGATAATTTGAAGTCTCGTGGATTTGAGCAGCCTATCAAAGACTACATCGCTGCGGGGAAACCTTTGATGGGGATTTGTGTTGGGCTACAGACTTTATTTGACGGTTCCGAAGAATCTCCATCCAGCAAAGGGCTAGGCTTGATTCCTGGCACTTTGAAGAAGTTCAACAGCTCCGATGGAAAAAGTGTGCCTGAGATAGGTTGGAACACCGTTTTGCCGGACGGAGATCTTTCCTTCGGACTGGACCCCTACAAGAGGTATTACTTCGTTCATTCCTATGCCATGATAGTCTCGAATCATGAACTGGATGATTTGACGACGAAAGGTTGGAATGTAGCCGTGACAAGATATGGGAACCAGAAGTTTGTGGCAGCAGTCCACAAGAACAATGTCTTCGCTACTCAGTTCCACCCAGAGAAGTCAGGTAACGCAGGCTTACAGATTATAGACAATTTCCTAAAGAATGTCCATCCAAAGACCGAATATTCTGAGGAACAGAAAGTGCTGCTTGCAAATGACTACACCAACTTTGGACTTACCAGAAGAATTATTGCTTGTTTGGATGTACGCACAAATGACCAAGGCGATCTGGTTGTGACCAAAGGAGACCAGTACGATGTGCGTGAAAAGTCTGACGAGCAGAATGTCAGAAACTTGGGCAAACCAGTCGAGCTGGCTCAACGTTATTATGAGCAGGGAGCCGATGAGATCACTTTCTTGAATATCACAAGTTTTCGTGACTGTCCTTTAAAGGACACTCCAATGCTGGAGGTCTTGAGTCTCGCCGCAAAAACGGTATTTGTACCGCTCACTGTAGGTGGTGGAATTAAAGATATTATAGACACTGATGGAACGAAGATTCCAGCGCTTGAAGTAGCGTCCTTATACTTCAGTTCCGGTGCCGACAAAGTTTCCATAGGCACGGATGCTGTATTTGCCGCTGAAAGGTTTTACGCACATGGCGAAAAAGGTGATGGCACCTCTCCTATTGAGACCATTTCTAAAGCGTACGGAGCTCAAGCTGTTGTCATTTCTGTAGATCCTAAGAGGGTTTACGTCAGTAACAAGAATGAAACGAAGAACAAATGTTTCCAGAGTACGATCCCCAACTCTGAAGGGTTAACATGGTGCTGGTACCAATGTACGATCAAAGGTGGCAGAGAAGCAAGAAATATTGGTGCGTGGGAGCTAGCTCATGCTTGCGAGGCTTTAGGAGCAGGTGAAATTTTACTGAACTGTATTGACAAAGATGGATCAAACTCAGGTTATGACCTGGAATTAATCGATCACGTCAAAAGTGCTGTGTCTATCCCTGTCATTGCCTCTTCTGGAGCTGGTGTTCCTGCCCATTTTGAACAGGGATTCACCAAGACCAGGGCAGATGCTTGTTTAGGAGCAGGAATGTTTCACAGAGGAGAATACACAGTCTACCAAGTTAAAGAGTACTTGGCCTCCAAAGGATTAAAAGTCAGATTTGATAAATGAGTGTCTATCCTCGTAACAAACACCAAATTATTGAATACGTCTCGTAAAGACTGTAAGTATATAGATTTTATACGTTAAATTTCATCCAAGTCCAGCAATCCCAGATGGTTCAGTCATCCATCTCATCAGCTCTCTTCTCAGCGTCCTCATCAGAAAGTTTTACACCACCGGCCACCGAAAACTGGCCACCGCAACTTACAAACACCATATTGTGAGACTGAGTTGCCGTATTTTTGATTCTAGTGGGGATCTCGATATCCTCACCTGCAGGTCCTAATCCAACAGCGTATGTTTCACCAAAGCCCCAGGAGTACATAATTCCATTCTTAGCAATTGCCACGGAATGATGCGATCCCGCAGCAATCGATTTGAATGCTGGAACGTCTGGTATTTTGGTTGGCAACGGAATGGAACGTGCCTTCCCGTGAACGTCTTTGTACGTGTATTCAGGGTACTTGTCCTTTGCAATACCTACTTCGAACATATCCACTCTTCCACAGGAAAACAATTCACCACTTTTCGATAGAATCAAAGTGTGATGCTCACCTGCAGATACGGACTCCACGACGAAATTTTCCGGAAGGATAACCTGAGTTGGAACGCTCACCAAGGAACCATCTTCAAGTTCAGTTGAGATACCACATTGACCGAATTGATTCAGACCCCAAGAATACAGTTTGCCATCAGAACTTAAAGCAAACGAGTGGTTTTCACCAGACGCGATGTATTTGATGTCTGACAAACCGAATGGTCTTGGGTCCAAGGTTCTCAAACGTGAACGTTCAAGAACTTTTCTGCCCAGTTGCTGCTGTTGGCCGTTACCCCAGGCGTAAACGATCCCAGTCTCATCTAGGAACAAGATGTGGTCCTTTCCTGCTGCCATTTGCACAATCTTAGCCTTATTGGAGAAGCCAGGCACTTTCCAAGGTTTTCTTTGGATCTTTATTTCGTCCTTGTAAAACCCTAGTATACCCTCGTTGCACCGGAACGTACCCCATGCGTATATGTCACCATTTTCCAGCAGAGCCGCAGACAGATTGTCTGTAGCAGCAATCTGCACACATTTAAACTCGTCTAAAGGCAGCGAATCTCTAGGGATCTTGGTCGGCGTAGACTCGATCTCATTCAAGTCTCCATCTTCGTCGTCTTCGCTATCCGCAGCATCCATATCCTTCAATTTTTCGGCAGCACCGCTGGTATCTCTACCAAGGGCCCCAGAATCGTTGGTACCCCACGACCAAATGTCGTTATCCTCACTCAGCGCTAGAGAATGCATCCCACCAGCAGCGAATGACACAATCTTCGCTTCGTCTTTTGGTAAAAAGGGGTTCAGTCTCGGTCTCTTGACTTCTTTATTCTTGGCCAGCGGGCCGAGTCCCAGTTCACACATTGACCCTGTGCCCCATACAAACACGTCTAGTGGCACCACCGACCTGTAATAGTGCTTGAAGTCATCTTGTGCATTGATACTCACGAACTTTTGGTTTAAAGTTGAGTGCAAATGCTTTCTTTTCGCTGGAGAACGCGAGTTACTGGAAGATCTCTTTGACATAATGCCAGTGAACTGCAAAAACTGTCGTCAAACGTGTCCTACGACCTGTTGGGGGCTTTCAAGTGCAGTTTCCAAAGGAATCTACCACACTGACCAAATGGAATAGCTGATCTTGGCTCCAAAAATCCCGATGAAACTACCGAAATTTCCCTGGTTGTACAAAAATACCCCAAATATTCGTTTCTAAGCACAGATTCCAGCTTGTATCACTGCAACTCGATCAAATCCAATTCAAAGTAAACCAGAATGGTTGGATCAAAACTCACCGTGTAAATTTCTATTCAAGTAGCCAACTGAAAATTTCAGATGCCGATCTTGTATGAAAAGACAACATACGTCACGTGACACAGTGTGAAGATCACCTTTTCCCTTTTAATGACACTATTCATAGGCGCTAGCAACCTGTTTTTCTCTCAAAAGAATCACAATCTATGCCACAGCAATAAATTTTATGTTAAAGCCGGATTGAAGTCCTTCAGGACTGCCAATTCTTTGATTAGTCCCAGTGTTCCTATTGTTCTTTCCTTTTTCACCTTATAGATACTGGGCATCGCTGAAAAATTTTGGTTCAGGCGATGAGATGAGATGAGATGAGATGAGATGCGCTGAGATAAAGAATTGTATATGATGGTCAGACTCATCTGTGAAGAAGCCTCAGAGACTGTAACACTCTATCTTACAGCTATATATATACTGTGTGTCAGGTGTTAGTTTGGCAGCCAAAAATGGGTAAAGCAATGAGCGGAAGCGGACGCAAACAGAGACATGATCCTCTGATGGACGATCTGGACTCTCAGCACGGGAAATTGAAGAAACAGGGCAAGAGAAAAGCAGAGCAGCGTAACGCGGATAATGCTGATTCAGAAGAGGCCTTTGTGGACGCACAGCAGTCGAGGAAGATCTTGCAGTTGGCCAGAGAGCAGCAGGAAGAAGTCGAGGAAGAGGACGAACAATCGCAGCAGACGTCACAGAGCGCCTTGAACAGGTTCCGCGTATCCAGATATAGCGATGAAGACGAGGAGGAGTTTGCAGAGACGCAGGGAGATAACATATCGGATTTTGAGCCCGAGAATGAGGAAGAGTTCGGAGACTACGAGGAAGAAGAAGTGGTAGAAATCGATGCTGAGGACGCAGAGATGTTCGACCAGTACTTTAAGACGTCCGCGGATTTCAACTCTGCTAACGGGTCGTACAACCTCGCGGACAAGATCATGGCATCGATTAGGGAAAAAGAAATGGAGGCACAGTACCAGGACGAAGAGCAGCCTGCGGAGACAGCAGAATCGGCTCCAACAGATCGCAACGAGGGTGTGGCACTCCCACCTAAAGTTATCCAGGCTTATCTCGCCGTTGGAACCATTTTAAAGACGTGGAGACACGGCAAGTTGCCCAAGCTTTTCAAGGTTTTGCCTTCACTTAAAAACTGGCAAGACGTTCTGTACGTGACGAACCCCGAAGAATGGTCCCCACATGCGATTTACGAGGGCACGAAGTTGTTTGTGTCTAACTTGCCAGCCAAGGAAGCACAGAAGTTTGTCATTGGAGTACTGTTGCCTAGATTCCGTGAAGAGATTGAGTTCACTGAGGACCATAACTTGAACTATCACATCTACCGTGCATTAAAGAAATCATTATACAAGCCTGCTGCATTCTTCAAGGGTTTCTTGTTCCCTTTGGTAGAGGCTGGATGTAATGTGAGAGAAGCGACAATCGCTGCCAGTGTCTTGTCCAAGGTGTCTGTGCCTGCTCTGCATTCTGCTGCTGCGCTGTCATACTTACTAAGGCTGCCCTTCTCTCCGGCAACTACTGTCTTTATTAGAATCCTGCTGGAGAAGAAATACGCTCTACCTTACCAGACCGTCGACGAGTGTGTTTTCTACTTCATGAGATTCAGAGAAGTGGAGGATGGTTCAACTGGACAAGACGCTTCCAGAGTGCTGCCTGTGGTATGGCACAAGGCATTTTTGGCCTTCGCACAAAGATACAAAAACGATATCACTCAGGATCAAAGAGATTTCCTACTTGAAACAGTTCGTCAAAGAGGCCATCGGGAAATCGGTCCTGAAATCAGAAGAGAACTGCTTGCTGGTAACAGTAGAGAATTTGTCAGTGACGTTGGCAACAAGGCTGATCTTGATTTTGACGTTCTTTGATTATCGTCCGTGACCAAAATACTATCCTAAATCAATTCAATCATATGTATATTATTGCCAAATGGCACATTCTGCCAAGTAATAAAGGCCTATTGTGATGTCCCTTTCAAGTGTTATATATCAGAGGATCACTATTTAGACATTTCCGAGATTTAGGTGTTTATAATCGTTACATGCATCGCATTTCTTGCAACTTCACAGGTCTGGAAAGACCTTAATAATGAGATAAGTAACCAGTAGCCCCAAGATCACAAATGCCAGTAGTCCCAACTTCATGAAGAATCCGATCTTCTCTTTATGGTATTTGTTAAGTTTTGTTCCTAATGACGATAAGCTTCTGGACGTAACGTGTAGGCCAATCTCTGCTGCTTTAAGCACTGTTGAGTCATGTTCAATGGCGTTTTGGAACGCTTCTGCCCCTTGCCTCAGGCCAGAAACAAGCTGCGACATATCCTGAACCAGTTCTTTTTGCAAATCATCTTGAATCTGCATCTGCTTGTCGAAGGATTCTGATTCACCACCTCCCACACTGTCTTTCCTTTTACCCATGAGTCTTTCGCGAAGCTCGTTCAAAGAGTCGTCTTCTTGTACCACATCTAGATTAGTATCAAACTCGTCCAGATCCACAGCTTCTTCAGGTGCCACATCAAAGTCTACGCTGTATCGCCTCGTCCGTTGCGATTCCACGAACGAGTCATGGATCTTCTTCAACCTCGCCTCAGTGGAGAAATTGAGCGACGACACAAGGTCTTCTAACCTTGAGAACCTATTCTGGTACTCTGCAATCGAATTCACAGCTGGGTCATCCATGCTCCCTTTGATGGCTTCTTTCCGAATCGTTTCCAAGTTTGTGGCCAGCTTGGTAGACATCAAGTAATGGTAAAACGGATCATCGTCCTCCTGTATCAAGATGTTGTCCTTACTGAAACGGTCTTCTAAACGGTATTGCACCTCAGCCAAGTCTGCAATCATCTTGTGCGGCGGGTCTGGCGAGTCTAGGACCGAGTCTAGGACCAAGTCTTTCAGTTTGACAGATATGTCTCTTTTTACTAGTTATTGGAACAAGAATACAATGTATGTTCGCTGACATTGAATAGTATAGAATAATACATCCAGATCCAAAGCCGCACACCTTTAGAGCCACCAATAAGAGACCAATACTAACCTCTGGATAGACTGTTCTACAACTTTATACGTCTTGTAAGACTTTGGCAAGGTTTACAAACTACACACATTGAGCGTAGCACTAGGCCTTGGCTGCAGGTATTTGCGCCCACCTACTATCAAACTACAAACTGTAGGATTCAGTTGTTGTTAGCGAAAAGGGCGTTAGGGAATATCCCAGCTCTCGGCAGCTTGAGCTTACTTCTCCATGCGTGGAACGCTTCTGTAACATGATAACCACGAAACAGACGCAAATTGAACATGTAGAAATGTGTTTAAGCGCCGTTGATTATTGAGCTAGGATAAACACTCTGAAAATACACAACATCAGGACTTACATGCTTCAAAAATGGTTTGAGACGGTGATGAGCGTTGTGTTCAGCTACTCAGCCTTTATACTAAGAATTTTTGGCAGCATCACCAAGTGCGGGTAACATTATATGTTAGTTCTATTAGGGCCAGAGAGGCCACAGACGCTGGTCAATTCTACGGCTATACAGATATGCTGAATGATCCTAAGACAGCACAAAATGCTTATTGATGCTAGGGGCGAATTTAAGGGTTCAATCGCGATACATTTCGGCCCTTTTCTTGCTTTTTTTATTCTTCTTGTTGTGCTTCTTACCGTTGTCAGCGTTCCCACCTTGCTTGTGGAACGGAACGCTGAGCTTACCTTCGATTGAGCTCATGTGGAAAAAGTCCTTGTCCAACTCATCAGCAGCGCTGTACAGAGCAGCCTGCTTACCACCGTGAGTGATAGATTTGGCACTCTTGTCACTGTCACCACCGATGTGTGCAGAGAACGTCAATCGGCTTAGATCACGTGCTAAATCAAGCTCTGTGATTCCCTTGTGTTTGGCAGCCTCAGCCAGCTGCTCTTGTCTGTTGGCAGGAAGCTTTTCAAATGTGTATAAGCCGCTGTTGAATTCACGACACTCTTCCCTGGTGTATGGAGTGTCGTCTTCGATGTGAGGAGGTGGGTTGATGTACAGGAGTTTCCCGTTGACGTAGTCTTTGAGAATGTAACGAGAAGCACGTGACTCGTCTGCAGCACCAAACCCTTGCGTCATGTAACCACGGGCTCTGGCGTACGCGACAAGTAGTTCCTGGGCAGTGGGGACCTCACCATTACCACCTTCTTCCTTAGGTTTGATCGGGATGTGAATACCGTAAATGGCTTCCAAAAAGTACTTTGGAATCCGCTCTGTAACGATCGTGGTAGGTCCCACATATTCACGCAGCTGGTCGATGGGCAACACACCATTGCAGACCAGCTCACCCTTGTTGTATGCGTAGTTGGGAAACACCAGACCGGGACAGTCACATAGTATTACCTTGTCGGAGAACATGATCGTTTGGAAATGCTTGGTTTTACCGGGAGTCGAAGAGACCGAGACCTTTTTTGCACCAACTAGGGCATTGATCGTAGAGGATTTACCCACGTTGGGGTACCCTACAAGACCAATCTGTATCTTTGGCTCCTTACCTGGTAATGGGGGCAGCAGAGGTTCACTTGGAGCTTTTTCCAAGAAGAGAGCCTCCAACTGATCGATTTTCAGAATCTTGATCTTGTCCAGAATTTCGGGATTTACCTCTTCGCCATCTAGTTCTGTGATGTTTTCCTCAGCACTGACATCGTCTTCGTCTTGTTCCTCCACGTAGTCTTCACCTAGTTCTTCTTGCATCTCTAGAATGTTATTGGCATTCGCAGCTGAAAAGAAAGTGAAGGATATGTTTCTTGATAGAAGATACTTGGCCCAGATTATACGCTGTTTCCTTGTTAGAAGATCAGCTTTATTAATAAGCAGTAGGTTCTGCTTTCTCTCGTCGACCTCTTTCACGTATTTTTCCAAATCCGTGGATCTGAACAGCAGAGGGTCCCTGGCATCCACAATCTGCACGATCAAATCACATCTTTCCACGACTCTCCACAGCTGTCTCCACACCTCGATGTTCCTTTCAAAGGGCGTCAACAGCAAGTCGTCGTTACCTTCTTGCAAATATGCCAGTTTACGTCTCCAGTCCAAGAATGCATCCTTTTCCAATCTTTCTAGTTCGAACCTTGTCATGGACTCGTTCCATTTAGGCCTTCTAGGAACAATCAGCTCGTTCGCAAGCATCCTATGTTTCTCGTTCAGCTTGCTCTTCTGCTCGTTGGTGAGCGTGAACCCGCTGCTCTTCGCCTCATCGTTCCCATTGTCCATACGGATGATCTTTACATTAGAATACCGATCTGCAGTGAAATCTTTGTCAGCCAGCTCTGCAGTGTTCAAAAAGGCATCCAGCGGCGACTCCTGTGTGATAGATCTCAGCTTCACCCATTTGGCCTCGTGCTTGTCGGTTGTGAAACGCTCTTCACCATCTGGCAAATATTCCACAACGTTTTCCTTACGCCTTGCAGTCGCAATCGCTCTTCCAAGCCCAATAGTGTTCTTGTTCTTTCTTTGAATGGGTTTTGGACCCTTTGGTGGCTTCCATTTCTTTGGTGGCTCCTTTGGTGGCATCTTGGCTGGTTTCTCGGTACTCACTTCGCTTTTATTCCATATATTTCAACTTCTAATGGTTTTATAGAGATGCGATGAGCTTGATAACTCTATATGTCTATATAAAATTTTCCAGGTTATAGCCTTAAAGGTTTTAAGCTGAGGCGATGAGCTGACTAAGGGTAAATTTGTAATAGTGATAGTACATGGAATATGGTGACTGATAGCTTCAGATTGGGGCAGAGAGAAGACAGGATTCCAAAGTTTTGTGCAGTGTTGTCATTTCAATGTAGAATCTTGGGACTAATGATAGAAACTTCACTCTTCTAGGACGAAGGCCAGATGCTAACTGTTGCAGTGTCTATTACATTCAGACCGCCCACAGCTGCAGAGACTTATCGTAGAAAGAGCAGGTAGCGGTGAGGCTAGTGGTCCAGTCTCCACCGTAGCACATGGAGTCGTGTCCCTGCTTGATGAATTTTTCTGTGACGAATTGGTCGTCATGGACGTTCACAATCTTGGCACCGTTGTACATGCTACAAACAAGCAAGCGGTCAGAACTAGGGTCTGGGTCATTCGCGAATCGCCAGACACCACCTCCAAGATCCGAGTCCCATTTGTTGAGCACCGGCAGGTTTGTTCCTGGGTATATGGAAGTATCAGTGAGCATTCGTAGATCGAAAGAGCGAATCTTGTCGTCGTAGGAGCCCGTGATGAGACTCGTTGGCTTGTTTCTGCGGAAATTAGAACTGCTGCACTGGATAGCAACCACTCCTGCATCATGAATTCTAGAATTCGACCAGATGACGGACCCGGATCTCAAATCATGTGCAGCAATAGTAGAATCATCACCGCCTGTGAAAACAACGTCTTCTAGCGGCTGCCGACGACCGAACTCACTCGTCCAACATTCCAAAGAATGCTGGAAATCAAATTGTGTCATAAGCTCAGTTTCTGATACCTTTATTCCTGTCACTGATTGACCTTGAACCGAGTAATTGTCCACTTTTAGCGTCTCAACGGAATCCTTTAATGCATTCGACGAGAAGACAGTGTCTCCGCATAACAGATCCACCGTAGCCAGTTCGCCTGTCGTGGATGTGACAAGCAGAATAGAGCTGTTCAGAGGGCTAAATTGCACGGAAGTGATCAGACAGTCCGTGTCAAAGACCTGCAGGTTGCCAATGAGTGAAATTCGAAATTCTGTGTCAAGCGACAGTTTCCAAAGCATCAGGTTCCCTGTAGAATGAACCGAGACCATAACGCTGTCGTCAAAGGGACTCAATTTCAAGTCCAGAATAGCCCCATAAGTTTTCGTTGTAGACAGTAACTCCAGCTGTTTGTTATAGACCTCAATGGACCCTGTTCTAAACCCAGTAGGTTTATCCAGCTCATATGTCCCCACTAAAATGAACCGGTCTCTAAATATCCGCAAACAACAGGGAGGAAGACCTGTAGTCACTGAATGTGAGGCTAATACCTCAGTCATTTCTCACAGAATATCACACTCACAGGCTTTTGGTCCCGTATCTTTGGCTTGATCCGGATCAGATCAGATCTTCTTATAAAACCTCCAATTGACGACAAATGTACAGTACTATCCCGACTTATAACACCACCCACAACTTCACTGAACCAACCTGCTCCGTTAGACTCCACTACAAGGTACACAACGAGCCAGATCAACTCCTGCACGTGATGTGCTCTGATGCTTTCAAGTAACACCAAAACACGAAAAGCCTTTAGAAAAGTTAAATCAGATACAACGACTCTAGCAAGTATTTGATAAGATAGCATACATCATCTATGAGACGCTTCTATCTCATGTATATGGGCCTCTCAAGTCAGAAAACTACAGAGAAGGCTGAATTCGACGTTTAAGAATGGATTCTCCCGAGTATGTGGCTAAATTAAAGCCTTTCCAAGATGGCATTCCTAATAGTCTTGAAGAAAGGAGGAAAAGGTATCTGTTGCCTGTGCATGACTTGAACCAGGCTAAGAAACGGTTTGATGCTGAAGGAACTGTAAAGAGATTCGAGCATTTACTGGGACTGTCAACTTTGTTTCGGCATTTCATCGAAAAGAAGGCAGCGAAGGACCCCCGGTTCAGAGAAGTCCTGGACATCATTGATAATGTTGATGGCAAGGCCAACAACCGTGGCAAGAAACAGACTAATGCCCGTAGGAGGAAGAGTGAGAAGGAGGAAGACGCTGAGCTCATGAAAGATGAGGAAGAAGAGGACGATTTTGAGGATGTGGAGTTCCAGTTCAGAGAAAGTCCGGCGTACGTGAATGGTCAGCTCAGACCTTACCAGATTCAGGGTCTAAACTGGCTTGTCTCACTGCACAAGAATGAGCTTTCTGGAATTCTGGCCGATGAGATGGGTCTCGGTAAGACGCTACAGACCATTTCGTTCCTGGGTTACCTTAGATACATGGAAAAGAAAAGCGGACCTTTTCTAGTCATTGCGCCCAAGTCAACTCTGAATAATTGGCTCAGGGAGATTAACAGATGGACTCCTGAAGTCAGCGCATTTATCTTGCAAGGTGACAAGGAATCTAGAGCCAAGATGTGTCAGGATACTTTACTTGCATGCGACTTTGATATCTGTATTGCTTCCTACGAGATCATCATTAAGGAAAAGACTTCATTTAAAAAGATTGACTGGGAGTACGTTGTCATTGACGAGGCACACAGAATCAAGAATGAAGAATCTATGCTTTCGCAGGTTTTGAGAGAATTTACCTCCCGTAATAGATTGCTGATCACTGGTACTCCACTACAAAACAACCTCCATGAGCTATGGGCTTTATTGAACTTTTTACTTCCAGACATCTTTGCTGATTCAGCTACCTTTGATGAATGGTTTTCCAGTGAATCTTCCGAAGAAGACAAAGAAAAGATTGTCAAGCAATTGCATACCGTGCTAAGTCCATTCTTGTTACGTCGTATAAAGAACGACGTGGAAAGTTCTTTGCTTCCTAAGAAAGAACTCAACGTTTATGTGGGCATGTCTTCCATGCAAAAGAAATGGTACAAGCAGATTCTTGAAAAGGATATTGATGCAGTGAACGGGTCCAATGGCCAGAAGGAGTCCAAGACTCGTCTGTTAAATATCGTCATGCAATTGCGTAAGTGTTGCAACCATCCTTACTTATTCGACGGTGCCGAGCCAGGTCCTCCATACACTACCGACGAACATTTGGTTTACAATTCGGCAAAGCTGAAAGTCTTGGACAGATTGTTGAAAAAGTTCAAGGAGCAAGGAAGCCGTGTCTTGATTTTCTCTCAAATGTCTCGTGTGCTTGATATAATGGAAGATTACTGCTACTTCCGTGGATATGAATACTGTAGAATAGATGGTTCCACTGCACACGAAGATAGAATCGCTGCCATCGATGAATACAATGCGCCAGATTCCAAGAAGTTCATTTTCCTGTTGACTACACGTGCAGGTGGTCTAGGTATCAACTTGACAACTGCCGATGTTGTGGTTTTATATGACTCTGACTGGAATCCCCAGGCAGATTTGCAAGCCATGGACCGTGCTCATAGAATTGGTCAAAAGAAACAGGTTAAAGTGTTCAGAATGGTTACCGATAATAGTGTGGAGGAAAAGATTTTGGAAAGAGCTACTCAGAAGCTGAAGTTGGACCAGTTGGTCATTCAACAAGGTAGAGTCTCGAGTAAGAAGAAAGACAACAAAAACGATTCAAAGGATGCTTTGCTCTCAATGATTCAGCATGGTGCCGTTGACGTGTTCAAGAGTGCCAATAGCAGTACTGTAACTAGTCAAAATGGGACACCACACCCTGACGATGGTAAGGACAAAGACGAAGAAATTGATCTTGACGAGTTGTTAGCCCAGTCAGAAAACAAGACTAAAAGTTTGAATGCCAAGTATGCAACATTAGGTTTGGATGAACTTCAAAGATTTAACCAAGATTCCGCCTACGAATGGGACGGTCAGAACTTTAAGAAGAAAGTTGGCAAGGATATCATTAACCCTCTGTACATTCCTCCTACGAAACGTGAACGTTCTACCAATGCGAACTATTCGGTGGACAGTTATTATAAAGATGTTTTGAATCCTGGCCGTAACAACCAGTATACAGTACCACCAAAGATGCCTAAGCTACAGCCTTTCAACAGTCATCAATTGATGAGACCTCAGTTGAAGGCCATATACGAGAAGGAAAGAATGTGGCAAGCGAAAAAGAACAACTACGTACCAACTCTAGATGATGTCGTCACTACTTATGGGGAAGTCAAAGACGAAGCCGAAAAGAAGGACAAACTTGAGTTGTTGAAGATCTCCGTTGCCAACGCCGAACCACTAACCGAAGAGGAAATAGCCAACAAGGAAGAATGGGAGAAGGAGGGGTTCCAGAACTGGAACAAGCTCGATTTCCGTAAATTCATTGCAGCTTCTGGTAAGCATGGACGTAACTCTATCCAAGCGATTGCGTCTGAATTTGGTGGCAGCAAGACTGTAGAAGAGGTCAGGGCTTACGCAAAAGCGTTTTGGGCCAATCTGGAGAGGGTAGAAGACTACGAAAGATACGTGAAGAACATTGAGACGGAAGAGGAAAGAGTCAGACGTGTGAAGATGCAGCAAGAAGCGTTGCGCAGAAAGATCAGCCAATGCCCTAACCCTCTATTTGATCTGAAACTAAAGTTCCCTCCCTCGATGAACAACAAGAGAACTTTTTCCGAAGAAGAAGACCGTTTCATTCTATTGATGCTGTTCAAATACGGACTGGACAGAGAAAACGTGTACGAGATGATCCGTGACGAGATCAAGCACCATCCTTTGTTCGAGCTGGACTTCTTCTTCCAAAGCAGGACGCCCATTGAGCTGCAAAGACGGACCATAACGTTGCTGCAATGTCTGGAAAAGGAGTTTAACACCGGAATCGAGGTAACCGACGAGCTGACTGAACGGATGAAGGTTGAAGACGAAGAGGGAGAGAAGTTGAGACAGAAGCTCAAAGAGGAGAGGAAGCTCAAGAAACAGGAGTCCCTGGATGCCGACAGCAACAAGGAAGCGCCTGTTGCCAATGGCTCTGACGCGCCGCAGACCAACGGCAACGGGCCCAGTTCTGAGCCGGACGCCAAGCGTGTGAAGCTTGAATGAAGTAGCGCTTTGTACTATGTATACTAGGCCGAAATCTAAGAAAAAAAAAGTTGGTTAACACAGAACTACACAGCAGGGGTGGTCCCGTATCTCAGGCCTTGAGCAGCTTTTCGATGGTGGGCTCCAGAGACGAAGGCTTGGTCAAAGACGAGAACCGCTCGACGACGTTGCCCTTTTTGTCCACCAAGAACTTCTCAAAGTTCCACTTGATGCCCTTGAACCCCAAGAGCCCCGATTTCTGGCTCTTGAGGTAGTCGTACACAGCGTCTGCGTTGGACCCGTTGACGTCCACTTTCTTCAACACAGGGAACGACACGCCGTAGTTCAGCTGGCAGAACTGCGCAATCTCTTCGTCAGACCCTGGCTCCTGGTGCCCGAACTGGTTGCATGGGAACCCCAAAACCACCAGCCCCTGCTCCTGGTACTTCTTGTACAGCGCTTCTAGCTCCGTGTACTGCGGCGTGAACCCACACTTGGACGCAACATTCACAATTAACACAACCTTGCCCTCAAGCTGCGAAAATGGGAATGGCTCGCCCTTCTTGTCTTTGGGTGCTAGCTCATAAAACTTAGACATCCTAACTATACTTCTTCTCACCTGTCGTAGCACCTTGCTTGCTGTCTTGCCTGCGCTTGCTTTATCAAAGGCCACCAGATACCTTGTACACTTATCTATATATGCACAAACTTTAAAAATTAACCTTCTATAGTATAAATCGTCCAAATCCTCTGAATCTGTTCCTGAATTCCAGGGCACGTTGCATGGCTCAGTCAAAGCTTCTCAAGAGTGCTTCTTAACAGTCCTTATATACCGTGCTTTCGCTGCTGATGTGAGTCTGGACTTGCCAATGCCATTATCAATCGCAGCAACGAGCCGTCCGGTTCCAGATCAATCTACGGCGACTCGGACATCCAGGGTCGGCCTGCGCTGTCCGACGCAAGAAAAAAACAAGTCACGTGACGCGATGAGCTTGTGATTACATAATATACGTCAGTGGTCCGCCTGGACTACGCTCATGCAGCGAAACTCGTTCGAGTAGGAAGCCTTCCACAGGCGGACCTTGCCGTCGTCGCCCGAGCTGCTGAGCACGGTGCCTGTCAGGTTCCAGGACACAGACCAGACCTCTCCGCGGTGGTCTTTGTGGTCGCTCAGCAACTCTGCGGCGATGCCGGATTCTGCGGACTCGGTCAGTTTGTATATGCGCAGCACACCGTCCTTGCAGCCCGTGGCAATGAGCTGGTACCAGCGGCCGATGGAGGGGGCCCACTCGACGGAGCGGATCAGGTCTCCGTGGCCCTGCAAGGAGGCGGCAGGGACCAGTTTTTCGTGCTTGCGCTGGAAAACGGTGGCCTGGTCCATGGCGGTGACGACGAGCTTTTCGGTCGAGAAGCGCGAGGGACACCACGAGAGCTTGAAGTCAGACTGCAGATGCGACGCGGGCGGGGTATCCAGCACAGAAACCTCGCTTGTGAGCGTCCAGGACCGCAGATCGGAGGATTCCAGTGCGTCGTAGATCCGCAGCTTCCCGTCGTTTCCCAGCGCCCCGAGCCTCAGCCCCAGGTGGGAAGGCGCAAACTTCACGCAGAACAAAGGGCCTGTAGCGTCGTTCAAGGTGCACAGCTTCTGCCACCGCTTCCCAGACAGCTCGCTGGCGTCAGGGTCCTCTTCCCACAGCTTCACCGTCTTGTCATACGAAACGCTCGCTATAATCCGGCCAAACTCGGGCGCAGCCCAGTCCAGAGACACCACACTGCTGTCGTGTGCTTTCCACGAATCGCTCAACTCCCACTCGTTCGTCTCCTTGTCCAGCTTGAACACCTTTATCTGCTGGTCGCTCGAACACGTAGCTACATGTCGGCCGTAGAAGTCGTAGCTGATATCATGCACTAGGTCAGTGTGTCCGGTGAGAAAAGGCTTCATTCTGCTTCCACAATACAGCCAAACACCCTCAAAACAGTTGGCAACTTGACTTGGCCTCCAAGTACCACAAGAACCATCTGTTTCACCATTTCTTCTCTTTATGCATAGTTGAATTTGGCTTCCTTGATATATCAATCGCGATATTGAAGCTTCTTGTTCTGTAACAACCACATCGAAACTGAAAGAAAGAGCCCTATCATAGGCCCCGATGACTTGTTCTGCGGCCAGAACAGAGACAATTAGTAACATCTGACTAGATAAGTGTCTCTGCGATGCTCAATTATGTGCTATTTCTCGTTGCAGTGTCTATTATCGGATATTTCAAAGATGTGTCTTCCCTAGGGTGCGCGGTAGGGTTTTCAATCGTTGGATACCTAGCGGTCGACGCGTTGATTCCAAGAGTTGGCGATTCGTTCATCAAGATTGGTCTGTTTGGCAAGGACTTGAGCAAACCAGAAAAGCCTGTGATTCCTGAGACCATCGGGTCAGTTTCGGCCACGATGTACTTGTTCATCATGTTCTTCTCGATACCGTTCATGTTTTACAAATACCTAGTGGTAACTTCAGGGGGTGGCTACAGAGATCTGGTATCTCAAGAGGCTACCACGGAACTGCTGTTCCCGCATAGCAAGCTCAGCGAATTTTTGAGCGCACTACTTTGTCTCGAATCGACTATTTTGCTGGGCGTGGCTGACGATCTGTTCGACCTGCGTTGGCGTCACAAGTTTTTTCTACCCGCAATTGCAGCTATCCCATTGCTGATCGTGTACTACGTGGATTTCAGCGTCACGTACGTGCTAATACCGCGGTTCGTTCAGCAGATCTTGGGAACAGCCAAGACCTCAATTGATCTTGGCGCATTTTACTACGTGTACATGGGTTCAGTGGCCATTTTCTGCCCTAATTCGATTAACATCTTGGCCGGTATCAATGGACTTGAAGTAGGACAGAGTCTTGTCCTGAGTGCGATTTTCCTGATCAACGATTTCCTATACTTATGCCTTGGTGTCAATGAACATGCGCGCGAATCTCATCTATTTTCTGCACTGGTGATAATTCCTTTCTTTGGCGTGTCTCTTGCTTTGTTCAAATGGAATCGCTGGCCAGCAAAAGTCTTTGTGGGAGATACATACTGTTATTTTGCAGGTATGGTGTTCGCAGTCGTTGGAATATTAGGTCATTTCTCGAAAACGACATTACTGTTCTTCTTGCCCCAGATCTTTAACTTTGTCTATTCTGTGCCTCAGCTATTCGGACTAGTCGCTTGCCCAAGACACAGACTTCCCAAGTTCAACGAGAAGGATTGGCTCATGTACACGTCTCGTGCGGATCTGCAGGAAAATAAACCAAAGAAACCAGTATTGTCTGCATTAAGACTGCTGCACAAGTTCAAATTGATTGACCTCACGATCGACACCAAGACCAACGAGATACTGGATTGTAGTAACATGACTTTGATCAACTTGATGATTTACTGGTTTGGTCCGATGAGAGAGGACAAATTATGTACCTACATTTTGACCCTACAATTTTCGATTGGAATCTGCGCCATATGTCTAAGACATCTAATTGGCTCGCTCTTGTTCGGAAATGACAACTTGTGGAAAGTGGTTTAAGCCAAGCGGCCTCTATCAAAATCAGTTGTTTAGTACACAGTGAATATTATAGAATATAGATACGATCGCAATCTGAATGGCATCTGTACACCTCAAAAAGGTTCGACATTCACCACAATGCGTTAACCATTTATGCCAATTTCTCAAATAACATTTGGGGCCTTGCTTTGCTCAGAGTTCTACTTCAGGGAGATTTTTCCCTCTCATGAACTCGTTACGTCTTTTTATAAGATCGGTAGCCCAAGACTTAACCTCGTCAGTCTTGATGCTGCTATAAGCACTGTAAAATTGAGAAAGGTCTATCTCACCACTGTGTCTTTTCTCGTACTCATAGCACTGCACCAACATCTCGAACTTGTCAATGTCTTTTACGTACCTTGCCTCCAAGCAGTCGATGTTCTCATATGCTAGCCAGTCATTCTTGATCTCAGCTGCGGCCTCCGGGTTATACGGCTTGATGATCTCCTCTGTGAGGTACTCTATAGTGTCCAATTCTCTTTGGTGTTTCTCTTCCTTGGAAACTGGGTCAAATGGCGTAATATCGCCAACCAGCGATTCGGCGATGTCATGTACAATCGCTATACGAACACATCTCCTAACGTCAACCTTTGGATCCTTGATAAGCATGGCCGCTGTACTCATACGGTACATGTGGTCAGCAATACTCTCACATGGCGCCACATTATGGTCCACCCACCCGGTTCTTCTTTGTAGCTTCAGTTGTTCAACGATGTGTAAGAACGCCAAGACATAGTTAGGAGTGGTTTCACTCAGCAGATCTTTCACTTCTTGAGGGACATGGTCGCGCGGATTCCAAGTGACAGTCATCTTAAACAGTTGTATTGTCCCAGTGGGGTTTTATATGTACCGTTGATGAGCCTCACAACTCATGTTTGTTGTGATGATCCATAAGTTTGCTTGTTTACAGAAATGCCAGATTTTATACCAAAACACCTTTAGTTGTAAAAGTGTCAATAAGAACTAGCCACAAGTTCACATACGAATCCCTCGACAACTGCGAACAGTTACAAACGTTAACGAAGTGCGTAGCATTAATGTGGAGTACTATACAAAAGAAATGAAACGTTGAAGATACAACCAGCAATTGACATTAAACTATTCTAATAGATGAATGATCAGCGGAAAGTGAATTTGAGCCAACCGTGTCACCCGTTTCAGTTACATATCATTTGGGGTAGTAGAGATGGAGACAGATGCTTAGTGTTCAATCTAATTGATTTAAGCAACTAGTTCAACAACACCACCAGCAGCCTTGATCTTCTCTTCAGCCAACTTGGAGACGAATCTAGCCTTGACAATGACTGGGACATTTGGGATTCTACCCTTACCCAAGACCTTACCGTAACCGGCAGCCAAGGTGTCGATGACTGGAGCAGCAGACTTGGAAGAGGACTTCAAGTATTCGTCTCTCTTCTCTTCTGGCACCAAACTCCACAACTTGTCCAAGTTCAAGACTGGCTTCCAGAAGTGAGCTTGCTGCTTGTGGAAGTATCTCATACCGACCTTACCGAAGTAACCTGGATGGTACTTGTCCAAGTTAGTTCTGTGGTGGTGCAAACCACCGGCCATACCTCTACCACCGGGATGCTTTCTGTGCTTACCGACACGACCGTTACCGGCTGTTAGGAAAATGGCGGTTACAAGACAACGAGTGTTTGTAATCCATAGCTGTTAGTAACTTTGCTGCGTGAGTCAGCCAGACTATGTATCGATGGGCAAATGTCTACGACCGCTGCTCGAGCTGAACAGGAACGGAAGAACTACAAGATGTTGAATACGTCCATGACGGTTAATATCACACGTGTATGCATCGAAGTATCTCCAGCAAGAGACAGCAGGCAATCCGGAAGCTCCAAACTTCAAATCCCTATATGCGAAGCCAGAATCGGCTCCTCAAGGAAAGTTCTGTAGCGTCATTGCTTGCTGTCTCTTTGTTGCAAGACATCCTGTAAACACGTCCAATAATCACCAGCCATAGATAATCAACGTCTTGGTTCTTTCATTCCTTGTCCCCCATTGCTGGGCGACACAGCTCGAACTATAGTCGCATGCATCAGAGTCGAAAAGACCCACTGAGTTTATTCCTTTCGAAAAAAACTCAGTTGCATGGAAGTGAGATTCAGACTCGCAGACCTCTGAGCTCTGCATGTCTGAATCTCACGCATTCCACCCATCGCAAGTCACAGACCTGGATTGGTAAAAAGTGTTCGAACCAGAACTACATACCTGAGACGTGACCTCTGTGCTTTCTGGTCTTAGTAAATCTGGTAGGCATTTTTAGATTTCTGGCGTACTGAGTGTGGACAACCGAAAGTATAACCTCAAGGATAAATCACATATAGTCTAATTATGCTGACCCAATCTGCGACCAACAGTTAAATTGAATTTATAACAGGAACATCTGCCAGCCTTTGGTGCTACAAGTTGTTAATTTTTCAAAATCTGAAAATTGTTTGGGGGGTAAAACGTTAACCGGAACCCGTACACCGAAAACCCAATACGGTAATACCAAAAATGTAAAAATGTTAATGATGTATGGGCGCTAGTTTCAAATCCAGGATGTACTGATGTTACGATAGCTCGATTCTTTAACAGTCCGCGATATCAACAGGCAATGTTAAGGATAAGACTCTGGCGTCTAGTTTAAGAGTTTGAGAAGAAACACATCAAGTGATTCGTTGCTAAGGTATTAATAGGTGGTTTGAGAGGTATTTTGACACTAGTGGCAAGGAATACAGAGGTTAGAAAGGTTCAGTGAAGTTTTTTGGTATTTTGAAACGCGTTTAGAAGGTATAACTATTGTTTCCCGATGAATGTACAGAATCAAGGGATGCCTAAGAGTACTGGGGAAGCCGCGTATGGGGACAGGAGCTGGAAACATGCGACTTCTTTCACACCACATCTTATTTTGTCTATTATAGTGGCATGTCTCGGCTCATTGCAATATGGGTACCATATGGGCGAATTGAACGCTCCGCAAGATTATATCAGCTGCAGAGCAGAGCTTGATCCAGGGTTTGAAGATTCGTTCTGGGGTAAAATAGGGCTTGTGCAGTGCATTCCCATGAACGAGTCGCAGTTTGGGTTGGTGACGTCTATTTTCAGCGTCGGTGGGTTAGTAGGCTCGCTGGTGGCAGGTCCATTGGCGGATTCGTACGGCAGGAAAGGGATCAGTTTCATGAATTCTGCAGTTGGGGTTCTGGGGTCTCTGTGGCTGGCATTGAGCAACAGCTATACTGGATTGCTGGTGGGGAGACTGCTGGTAGGGGTGTCGTGTGGGAGCTTGATCGTAGTGACGCCGTTGTTGATCAATGAAATGTCCCCAATGGCCCTGAAGGGTTCTTTGGGCTCGATGAATCAAGGGAGCATCAACTGCGGCATATTGACGACCCAATCATTAGCCATGGTATGGGCAAATACGTTACAATGGAGATGGATTCTTTTGTTTGGGGGACTCATCTCTTTGGTGAATTTTGTCCTGCTGTTCAAGATCCACGAGTCTCCCCGGTGGTTAGTCTCAAAAGGCAACGTCAGTGATGCGGAGGACGTACTTTCAATGTTACGAGGAAACTCCAGGCAGGAGTCTCGACAGGAAATCGAGAGTTGGAGACAGTCTTCACAAAGTAATGCGCCAATACGGGATTTCAATGATTTGGAGGCCCGTGAATACGAACAGCCATTCAATGCACATATCGAGAACATCGAGGTACCATCTTCAACCAGGTCGTCAATACATGATTCTGAAACAATCACATTGTTCGAGTACTGGAAGGACTACAAGTATGCCAACCCCAGAAGAGTTATCACCACAATTCTTATGGCGCAACAGTTTTGTGGAATCAACTCAATTATCTTTTACGGAGTGCAAGTGATTAAAAAAGCGTTGCCCAACACGGCGATCATTGTGAATTTCGGAATATCCATCATCAATGTTCTGGTAACTGTTGGATCTTCTCCCCTAGTAGACCACTGGGGCAGAAAACCGTTGTTAATCACGTCTTCCAGCTTGATGTCATTCTGTTCCTTGATGATATGCGTCGCCATTGTGAACAACCTCTCATCCTTGCTTGTCGCTTTTGTTATCATGTACATCTCGGCATTTGCCACAGGACTTGGTCCAATTCCATTCTTGATCATCAGCGAGCTTTCCCATTCTGAGACAGTTGGGGTTGCCCAAAGTTACGGAACCACCATGAACTGGATCGCCACATTCATAGTGGGCTATGGGTTTCCGTCCTTGAACAGCCTGTTAGGTGGCTACGTGTATTTGCTGTTTTCTTTCACGGCGCTGTGTTTTGCATTCTATGTGTACCGGTACGTGCCAGAGACGAAGGGAAAATTCGATTACACCGAAATATGGAAAACTGTTGACGACAGAATTGGCCACATGCACTAGAAAAACTGCACATCTTATACCTCCTGCTGTACGTAGAACCATTTTCTTTTGGTCTTTCCACACATATACATCTTCTATATTATAGATCAATGCTTTTCATCGTTTAAACTGACACTGGTGACAGCGGTGCTGTCAGATAAGTGTTATCGAGCGGCGAAGAATCCAAGACCTTAAATTCAATGCTCTATGTACGTACATGTGTAAAACGTTAAAAATACAACTGGCTTCATGCGCGTGTGGCACATTGGCAACGTGGAACGGAATTCACTTTTTGCCCGTCGAAAACTTCCGGCGTCCCTATGGTATATACACGGATTCTGAGCAGTTTCAAAGAGCGCTGCCAGCGGACTATCCCGGAGTCGAAGCCCAAGAGGGAAGGAAATAGTGCAAAGTGCAAAGTGCAAGGAGGAAAAAGTCGTATCAGTCATGGAAGGGGTATCCTGAGCGCTCCACGAGGTCTGCGCGGCCTAGGTCGACGAGGTACTGTTCCACATCGAGCCCATACTTGGCCCATTTCACTGTGGGAGCCTCCTGCGCCGCGCCGGAGCTTTTCTCCAGCGTGAAGATGGACTGCAGCAGCTCTCTCTGCGTCATCAAAACGTCCATGAGCTCCTGCAAATTGCGGCATTCGTCCAGCTGCTCGTACAGCAGCGACAGCTGCTTCAGCAGATGCTGTTTCACCGTCAGCCTGTTGCTCAGATGGCTCTGCTGCTGCCGCAACACTCGATAGTCCATACTTTCCTCCAAATCCTGTCTCTGGAACCCCTCTGCAAACTCTGACCCTGACAACTCATTTCCCCGACTCATTGCCTATTCTGCCTGTATCTGTATCCTTGCTGCACCCTGTGAACACTTAGTGACCTCAAGAACCTGCTATCCCCACTAACACACCTGACCTGTTCTGTGTCTGTGCTGCTCTTGACAGCTGTTGTGCTTCCTGTCAGACTTCTTGCCAGACTTCCTGCCAGACTTTTTGTCAGACTTTCTCAGTCTGTTCCCGACTTTTCCTGTGTTTGCCACCTACTATCCCTGAAAACTACTACTAAACAGTCAGGCGCTATACTAAATATTCGTTCTTTTTCGTATTTTCGTATTTTCATCTTTTCTTATTTCCATGTAGTTGAAACGAAATTTTCGTCTTTGCTCTCGAGCATGAGATCACGTGACCCATGCCATTAGATGTCATGTGACAAACACGTGACCGATGGATATATGCGGGTAACCTTTATCCAGTTGTTTCGGGACAAGCTTCGGCGGCTAAAAAACGTGAAAAACACAGCGCGGAAAAGTATATAAAGGGACGGTTTCTGCGCTGGAAAGGGGAAATCCAGAGAAGTGCCAGCCACGGGAACGAAATTTACAAGGCTACAGGCAAGGCAGCGGCAAGCGAGCGGTAAGCGAGCGGCAAGACAGCGCCAAAACCTGAGGCAAGGCGCATTGATGTCCTGGCCGTGCCAGAAGCAGCAGGGTGGAAAGTCACGTGACCATTTTTTCTCAAGTTTTGGCAAGCGCAGCTAGCGCAGCAAGCGCACGGATATCGGAACGGTAGCCCTTCAAACGCGGTAGCGAGGCCACAGCGGCACACAGCACTGCAGTCGACGGGGAGAAGATATGGAGCGAGAGCAGACGCCGCAGACGCCGGTCAGAATGAACCGCATAGAAGAAGAAGATGACGCAGACCAGCTGGCAGCGGTCTCAGAAAAGAGAAAGAGCTCGCTGTACGGATTACAAGGCGGAAACAACTCGTCCAGCTCGCTTGTGGCCACAAAGGGCTTCTCCTTTGGGGCGGCGTCTGCGCTGAGCACGCAGCCGCACCCCAGCGAGGTCTCACAAGGCATGGCGCGCGAATTGTCAAGCGAAAGCGAGACTACTCAATGCAGCTCAAACAGCCTTAATCAGGACCACACGCACGGCCACAGAAAAAAACCCTCTTTCAAGTACGTCCCTGCCCCAAAACTGCCTCCCGTATCAAGAAGCAGATCCCCCATAAGACACACAAGGTCTCCATCGCCAGATAGAACCCATTTGCGAAACTCTTTGCTGATGGATTCGTCGCCGTTCAATTTCACTTCTTCGACGCTGCAACCCACTCAATTACAGGGCTTGTCCGTCCCGGGATCTGTCCCAGGGTCCGTCCCAGGTTCTGCAAACAATGGGGCCTCGAGTAGAAGCGCTATGTTCCGTAAGGGTCATCGTTACAAGCATTCTTCGGTTTCGATGAACTTTTTCCAAGAACCCGAAGTGAAAGTACCGCTCAATATCATGAAATCCTTACCTGTCCCTAATTGGAAAGATTTGAGAACGAACTTAACATGGCCCTCTACTCACATAAAACTCGGTATTTCTGTTCTTGAAATACTGGTATCTTGGTCAGTATTTGCATTGGGCCATACAAAGGGGTGGAGCACTTTTTCCACATTATCGCATTTCTTGACGTATGAAGTCTTGGGTGGTCTTTTCGCCGTACTGACTGAACTCTTATCCAAGTTCGAAATATGGAAAACTGGAACAATCACCCTACCGTTCGGTTTGAATAGAATTGACGTCTTACTCTCATTCGCATTTGCCATCTCCATATGTTTTGCTGGCTTGGATTTGACATTCCACGTTCTGGAAGAAGTAGCTGTGCTCCTAGCAGAAACAAGCTCAACACATCAACATGATGACATCAAACAGACAATCCCACACTCTCATATTACTCATCTGCATCAGGAACACTTGAAACTATGGTATTCCGTCATCGCAATTGCTTCAATTGTATCTATGCTATCTTACAGTTTCATTTTCAAGCATACACAGTTCAAGATCAAGACTCCAGTGATATCTTTGGCATACTTGCTCTACATGTCAATATACCCTATGTTATCTCGTTATCATCGTGGATGGGATATGCTAACGACAGTAGCGATTTCTACCTTTATTATTTCCTACGGCATCAGAGTTGCAAAGTGGACTGGCACGATTCTTCTCATGGGATTTTCGACCACCTCAATCAATAGTCCATTGTTGTTAGACCTGGATTCTGTAGACGAAAAAAATGGTGGTGTATCTGAGCAAATGGTACCGAAACAAAAAAAATTCTCATCACCGGGCGCCGCGGGTACCATAAATACCTCATTCGAGCCAAATTTTGTGAAGGCGAAGATATACGATTCAATCCAGTCATTGCCCTTATTTACCACTACCTGCGCGCTGAAAAATCAAGATTTTGTCATTTCAAAGATCAATTTCCAGCTCTTCATTGTGCTAATGAAGGTCGAAATGAAGAACGGTACCGATCAAGACGAAGTACAACTCAGAACTTCGATCGACAAATTGGTTAGACAGTACTTACCAAATGTCGAGACGACTATAGAGATAGACAGAATGTGATAAATTTTTTTACTTGAGTATATAATCAAGTTATGGCGTAATGGATACACCGGTCGTTCTGATCTTAAGATGGGTTAGTCTTTTCTACCCTAGCACCAAACAGTCCCAAACTTAGACAAGTGTTATTCAAGTTAGTTTCATGTGGCTCCTGATAGTTGGCTAGGTATTTGAAAGCCTCCAGCCTGAATACGAATTCAAAGTGTGTGGTCTTCTTGTTGTATATAAAGAACTTCCGAGAAGGATCTTCTTTTGATTGTGAGTCATGTAGACCTAGTTGGGCCAGATTCGGAGTGTCTCTATCAAGAGGTTCATCATCTGAAGATTCAGTCGCAAGAAAGGATGATATGTCAAATTTTGGCAGCTTATTCAATATATCTGGCATTTTCAAATACTCGGTAGGCAGTTGCTTGGATTCGTTAAGAACAAATGCTTTCAAAGAAGTTAAGAAATCGTACAATAACAATTTCATCTTCAAATCTTTCGCAGTAACATGGAACAGTTGATAGAAGTACTCAATAAAACAATAATCACGCACCCTGATATCCTCAAAGCACTGTTTCAAGAGGAACTTCTCATGAATAATGACCATCTTCAATAGTTCATTTAAATTCTCCTCGTGATTGTTCAGTTCATCGCTGTCCATCTTTGCGAAAAGTTTGATAGTGGTTTTGAACATTTCAAACACTGCAGGATCCATGTCAATATTACGAATATTTGAAATTTGTCGGCTTAGCACTACTTCTGTGTCCATCATGGTTCTCAAAAAAGTTATGGTTGCAGTATCAGTGTCCAGTATCCTCTGCAAAAACTGTCTCTCAATAACACTTAACAAGGTGTGAATGGAGGCGCCGTCTGAGATGCTGCTGAACAGTTTTGGGAGCAGAGAATTGTAGCCCACAGTATCAACGACATCACTGAAGAAAGAAGAGAGTTCCTCCGGGTTTGATTGCTTGATTTTGAATTCAGTCAAAATCTGGAAAATCCATATATTGGTGAAATTCAAATATTGATACAATTGTATGCTCCCTTCAGCTTGATCTCCATCAATATCCATCCCATAAACCAGCATTTCTTGTATTATTGACATATTCTTCTCCTCAGATAAAATCTTTCCCACAACTTCAGCAGACTTTTCGGTAAGATTCGAGTTGGGACCAAATTCGACAAGAATTCTTACCAACGAGCTTCTGAAACGCGATCTGCTAAACAGTTGCAAGGTAATTTGCTTGAAATTCCTCTTCATAAAAGAGTTTCTTTCATTTTCAAAGTGAAGTCCGTATTCATAGCTCACATGTGACACTAGTTCACATAGTAAATCAGTATGAGAGGTTTTCTGGATGACTTCAAAACTCAACAATTTATAGCATATCAATTTCACTAGCTCTTCAATCGTGAAATCCCCTCTCTTCAAAAAGATGGACAGGAATTTGTTGTATTCAGAAGGATGAGAAGCCTTACAAAGCAGTAGAATCTTTCTACTAGTTGAAAAATCTTCCGTATTGTGCAAAACCTTCTTGATGTTTTGTTGGATAATGCTGGGGAAGTTTTGATCTTCCAGAGTGGTGGTTTTATTTCCAGTTAAGTCGGCATATAAAGCCAGCGTTTGAGAGGGCATCTTGGCCAGTTTGTCTTTACGATTCCTTTCCAGTTCGAAAACCTCTGCCATTTGACTTTGCAATACTTGGTCCATCTCTATCATATTGGAACAGTTCCGCACAAAGAATTTCCAAAATTCCTTAAAATCAATCAGTTCAAAAGCCGTTTTATCCTTAAAACGAAGTTCTCTCATATATGTGTGGAGCAACGTCTTCATAAATAAAATATGGTCGTTTATCAACAAGATGAATGCTTTATCAAGATAGAGTAAAATGTCAGTGAAAATCGCCAGATTATCAAAATCATCAATAAGTTGATGATAAACGATATATTCTGCCCATGCAAAGAAATGATCAATTTCCTTCAGATCAAGGCAAAACACTTGGAAAGTCTTTAGAATCTTAGCCCCATCAACTCTTTGCAGCTCTCCGTGACTGAAACAGATCTGCGAAAGATACCATTCTGAGAGCATTATCCGAACACTTCCTGGGTATTCCGAGAGATCCTCACACTCCCCCTTCATAAGTTTCGATTTCAGTTCCTCAAAGGTTGACACTAGTTTGTCAAAGTTGTAGTTCTCATAAAAATGAGGAGCATATTCAGAAACATTTCTCAACACCATATTATACTGAGACTTCATCACAGGCGAAATCTTCAAATTAATCAATAACTTGCAGTGGAAGTTCTTATTTTCTGATTTTGGTAGGTAAAGAACACCAGAACTAATTAAACGTCTGATATACGTTGGCACTTTAACAATTCCATAACCAATAAAAACGTTTAGCAGCTGATGCAGTTTTGGAAGCCATACAGTTTTGCGTAGTTCGAGCTTTGAAATTTTTGATAAATGAAATATCAAGCTCCATATGATGTCCTCGATGCTAAATTCTTGGAATGATTCTTGAGAATTCATTTTCAACACCAGTATCTTAGCAACAAGATGACAGCTATCATATCGATGTTTTCTGGATGGATTTATCGCCCAAAGCATGATTTCAATCACCTGCTCCATTCTACTTATCTTCTGGTCAACAAATACATTCCATTTAGAACCGGACAAATCTGTATCAAGAACTGTGAGCAGTTCTGGACTAACATTTTTCAGGTTCAAGATAGATCCTGAAAATACATCATCTAATGAAAGGTCCGATAGGTTTGGCGAGGACTCTCTGGAGGGTTGCACATCTAAGGAACCTAGTCTTAGAGATTCATTTCTGTAAGAGATCAGCTTCAGCTTTTTTTTCAACCTCAGTTCGTCAGAATGTGAAACATTCTGCAAGATGATTTGGTATAGGTAGTTTTTGTAAATGCTCCAATTCTGTTTTGGCATTATGAAAGCCTCTAAGGACTGAGTATGGAAGATATTAGAAATAAAATATCTTAATCTCGTCAACACTGCTTCTTTCAGTTTCGCATTCCTCTGTACATCATTAATAATGTACTTGGTGTCATTGATCATACATTTCGATTCTGATACGATATGATACTTTCGCAGAAGGATTTCCGATAGTTTTATGACCAAGAAGGATGATTCTATCTCACCAGTTTCTTCTGACGTACCCAGCAAGCCGCTCCAAAATATGGAAAGGATATGCAAGGTCATGGGATAAAACTCAAAGCTCTCTACCTTCCCCAGAAAATCTACTAGCCACTGGTGAAGCGCAGCCTTATTCAACAACTCCATATCGTAACAGCTCCCTAAAACCTTCAGATAATGGGCGATTCTGAGCTTCCACACTTTGAGCTGAGCAGGATCATTATAGTGCCGAGATACTTCAAAAACAAGCTTCTCAAGTATAAGAACCATATTATCAGTCCAATCTTTGTACAAAGTCTTTAACAGCTCTTCATCTGAAACGTCTCCCTTCGCTTTCGAGAGCATGCTCTTCCACTCAATGGCGAAGGAACTCTTAATAAACCATATAGCCCGATATATCGGAACAAACTGAACGTAGCATTGTTCCAAAATATACCGTTTCCTGAACCCATGCGGCACAGACTTCGTTAGTTTTGGCAACGATGTGTTAGAAGAGCTCAACTCTTGCAGCCACATATTACGTCTCTGGTCAGTGAGTGTGACTCTGTTTGGCAAGTTAAAATCCTGGCCCGCCCAGCGAGTGAACCGACCACTATCCTCCGAGTCATAGGTGCCTATCCGGTTGATCTCTTGATCTCTTATCTGCACAATCTTCGATAACTCATCTCCAAGCAGCGAAGAGACCTTAGACAAAGACCCTTGCAGTGCAGAACGTGCGCTGATCGTCTCAAAATTTACCCTGGATGCTGTGTAATACCCCTTGGCCACAAACTCCTTCAGTATCTTATCCTCATCCTTCGTATGAATCCATGGATCAAAGTCAGGATAGATCCGGGGTTCCGTGTCACTTAGCGGGTGAAGCTCTTCCGGCGGAGTCAAAAGATACTTCGAAGGGGTCATGATGCTTGAACCAAATGCCCTTGTTTGTCAGAGACAACTAACACTCTATTGAATCTACTCAGCTTATCCCTCCTGGGAGTGGCAACAGTTGGGTTTCATATCAGCAACTCTTTATCTTTCTCAAGAGTCAAGGCTAATGTAACTCAAGGTAACTCTTATACAAATCAGTAGACAAAAGATCCTGACTAGGGATCTAGAGAGCCATTGACCCACATTACATAACGAGCAGGAAGTACTATTGATGGCGATAGCGATTTTGGAGGTTTGAATGAAGTATTTGATGCCTTGATAAGAATTTATATGCAGTTGTACTATTACATAGTGAACTCATTGGTCGTTCTTGGATTGCAACTGGCGAATGCACTCCTTATATTGCTGATCAAGTTTCTCATCAAAGCTTAGAAGTTTCTGTAGTTGAGTCTCGTCATCTGTGAACGATTTGGGTTGATTGCCATCAATGTCACGGCTCAGATCTGGGTTAATGTGGTCAGAGAAGAATTTATGTTCACCTTTGCCCACGAACAAATTGACAGCGGTACCATACGCATTTGCTCTAGCAGTTCTACCGCAACGATGTACGTATTGCTGGGAGGAGATAGGGAGATCGTAATTGATCACATGTGACACTTCACTGATGTCGATACCTCTGGACATGACGTCCGTTGAGACAAGAACCGACATGGTGTCCTTCTTCGATGCAAAGATATGGATTAGCCTCTTGTTCTCGCTTCTTGAATTGTTGGAGTTGATAGAAGACAATGATACGTCAAAGTCTGTGAAGATATGGGATTCCAGCATTTGTTGCAGTAGTCCAGTAAGTCTGATCGAGGCTTCATTACTCTTCACAAAGATCAGAACTCTGGGATTGGAAGACTGGGACGACATGCTGATTTCGTGCAAGATCCGCAACAAAACCAGTGGTTTGTACATGCTCTTTGCAGTTGGAATCTGAACGTGAAGCTCTTGCAGCTGTTTGGGGATGGAATAGAGCTTGATAGAGTCTGTGAGGAATATTCTGGGATTATGCAGTTGTAAGTTATGCAGCTTCTCAGCATTGGTAGTTAAAGTTGCAGAGAAAATCATCTTGATAACGTTCCCAGGGCGGGAATCCTCTTTTTCGTTTGCCAAATGCTGAAACAGCACCTGGTTCCAGTTCTGGAACGATTGGTTGAGTAGCCTATCGGCTTCATCTAGCACCAAAAACTTGAGAGCCTTCAAGTCGAAAGATCCCATTTGTAAATGGTCCACCAATCTGCCCGGTGTGATGATCAGTACATCCGGACAATCTTGTAAATACTTATTGTGCTCCTCTTTCAACGAGTTCTCAAGTTTGGACATGGATATAATCAGACTCGTACCCTGACTCAACTTTGACAGGCATTCGTAAACTTGGTGAATCAAGATCTTGGTTGGGACCAAAATTACGGCACGCAACCTGTTCACCGTTCTATTTCTTAGCACTTGTATCAGTGGGATTGAATACGCCAAAGTTTTACCAGATCCTGTAGCGGCATTTACGAGAATATCTCCAACTTGTCTGGTGAACCTTTTCTTGTTCGCTTGATATGATGCGTTTAGTACCGGGAGCACCGTATCTAACAGTACCGTTTGAATAGGGAACGTCTTGTCCGAGAAACCTGAAATGATATTCCTCAGTAACCGCTCGTTTAACAAGTCCTTGTATTGGTCGAATGGCTTGACCATAGAGTTGTCGTAGATGACTTTTGTAGTCGAGTCCCATGCCGAAGCTTTGTGAACTGAGGGATCCAGTTCTCTTACTGTTCGATCGTGCACTCTGGCTGGCTGAGGCACTGGGGTCAAACTGTGTACATCTTTCATATCCACATCCTCATCTGCTGGGTTTCCACCTTCAACAACTTTCTCGCTGTCCTTAAGTGCGCCCTGTAAGGACAGAGTCTGTTGGAACCTGTTCAGCACGACATTATGCCTGCTGTCCGCAGTCTCAACTTCTGAAATTTCACCCTGCGGCTCCGATTCTGATTCTGATCCACTCTCAACCTGATCTTCGGCATTATCGCTGTTTTCCACTTCTTGCTCGGTCACTGAGTCCTCCTCATCGCTATCGTTGATATCTCTCCTACGTTTAACCCGCGAAACTGGCTCTTCCAGAGAACTCTGGATTGCCGCATTTGGATCAAATCTTGCAGCAAACATTATTGTCCGATTGAGATACTCTAGATACTCCAAGAAGTGCTCAACTGGTCCTATCTTTACTATATCTTGCTAGCTCATCGCTTTCACTAAACTCTCTTTTCTGCTACTAAGGTCGTTTAGTGAAAAATTTCAAGCCTTAACACTGCTAAGAGATAGTACATCAAGGTGAAATTACTGGTAAAGTGTGAACAGAGCCACCGTTGAATGTTTAAAGTGTTACATACTCCGATCAAAGGACAAGCAAGATGATTCCCACGTTAAGATTGCTTTCACGTTCAGTATGGAAGGGTCCTAATATCGTTCCGTTACCCATTAAAGAAGCAATCAGTAAAGGTACGCCGATCAGAACTAATGCCCGGTCAGCGACCATTCTGCCTCAGTTTGTAGGCCTTAAGTTCCAGGTGCACAATGGGAAGGAATATGTGGCGTTTGAGGTTACAGAAGACATGGTGGGCTCTAAACTTGGGGAATTTGTTCCTACAAGAAAGAGATTCAGTTATACACAGACCAAGAACAAATGATCACCACCATACCACAGAGGTTTCTCAGCCGCTATGCGGCGTTTTAATTCACACCATGTATATACCAGCAAGGTACATAGAGATATAATTCCCACGTACGTTTAAATTGGACTTGAAAGAGGTTCAGATGTAAGGCTTCAGCGAGGTACTACGCCATGCGAAGCGTATGCATATATACGTACGAGTTCTAATTGAAGCTTTCAAGTCAGAAATAAAGTTCATCCGGTTGATCTATCACCTCCAGAAACACCGCTGAGAAGCTTTTCTTCTCTGATCGCACCAGTACGATCAATGACGGGCCAGTTACCCCAGTTTGGCAACCTCAGAATCACGCAGGATGCGTTGTCTGCGTGCTTTGACCCTATGGCCATAATGAATTGCAGTACCTCCTGAGCACAGAATTGTGGGGACGCTGTTTTCAGTCCTCTATTATTCACCGTAGAAGTGATCAGATCACAAATCTCTTGGTCGCTCATCAGCTCGGTGACACCGTCTGTGACCAAGCAGATAAAGCATTCGTCGCCCCCAAATTGTAGCTTCGACCGCTCGGCATGAGGCAGCATTTCTGTGGGTCCTATCAAGTATGAGTAAATATCTGGTTCGCACGTCAAACCATCGCGTTTACCGATTCGATCGCCAAAGGATCTGGTATTGGCAAAGTTGTTCAAGAATCTGGTGTCTCCAAAGGAGTCTGTTTGAAATTGGCCTCCAAGTCTCCTGGACTCTCTACTAGAGGAAGGATGGTGAACTTTGGCCAGTGAGTGGGCGATTCCGTTTTTGTCACATAAAATGATCTTAGTGTCTCCGATTTGGGTGACTACGAGTTTTAACAGTCCCTGAGGCGAGACGAAGAAGGACTCGTCGTAGCATTCTTGTTCATTATATGAGGTGACAAATATGCTTGACGCCGTAGAGCCACCAGTGAACTTGTTCATAGCCTCTTCTTGGTCTAGACCTGACGAAAACCCGCATATCTCGTTCAAATCGTATTTTAAATACGATGAGTACAGCCTCAGCCTTTCAAACTCGTTCAAAAGACTAGTCTTGTCGATGATATTGCCCCACTTATCGAATATCATCCTGGACCCCGAGTCCGGCTTTGTCTCATCGCTCAGCAGCACCTGTTCGACCTTTGTATTGCAAGTCTTGATGTATTTCTCAAAGTATTCCTTTCTGTTCTTGTAGATCCGGGACCAGTACTTACCGCCTACGAGATCCTTGTACTGCTTCAGGATCTCTTCGAACTCCTGCCTGAGTGGAATCGCCGAGGCAATGTGATCGTGCAGCTCAGAGGCCAGCATCTTAGAAACACGATCACCTCCATGCCCATCGAAGATCGACACGTTGAGCACGTTTCTTTCCCGAGGAAGCTCGTTCCACAGCTTTACCTTGCTGGCCACAGACTTGTTGGATTTCAGCAACGACGTCTCTGCTTGTGTGTTGGGCAGTTTCAGTATATTCATCGAGTACGTGTCCTCGTTGTACATCCGGTTAATCCTAGACGTCGCATGTCCGATGAAACTGGGGAACTTATTAATCTGGATACGCAGCATGTGCGGTCTTTTCGCAACGGCTGTCACTTCTGTCTTGGCGTAGCCTTCGTTTGCTGCCATTTTGCTGGCGCCCTTGGCCACCTGCGGGACCAATGACGCTGGCCTTAAATGGATAAACGGTTGTGTCTTGCCCATCTTTGCATCTACAAGCCTAGCCACTCGACAAAACCCCCAGTTTGAATAGCCCAATCTATACAGATTCTCGCGCTACGAACTTTGGTCCTGCTGCGCTGACAAAAGGACCCCTGCAGCACCTATATATCTGTCTTGTTCTTTTCACCTTTTCTGTTGAACGTGTGTAAGGCAATGCGATTAAAGATTTCGATGCTTGAGGTAAGGACGGTACTCCGGCGTGATACACAGCGGGCTTGATTCAAGGCAGAAGTCTGCCAGAAGCCTATCAGTAGCCTGCCACAGGCATGACATGCCAGCGGCCGCCTTGACGTACGACCGGTTCCGGTCACGTGATATCTACTTCTAAATATGCGTCTGTCTTTATGCTGAGAAGCCCCAGATTACACGGGCCCGCCAATTGGCCGCCAATTGGCCGCGTCTCGTCCGCTGCCAGCTCAAACAGCGCCCCAAACGGTCCGCTACGAGCATCCATCCTTGACTCCGGATTCTGTTCCACTGTCCGATGAGCTTTTGGCATGAAAAGATTTGAAAAGTTGAGACGGCTCTTTGGATTAACAAGTGGAACAGAGAACAGAGAACGATTTAGTGGGCTATTAGGAGTGTCTTGGAGCGGTAGTAGGAACGTCAGAGTAGCCAGGAACAATGTTTGCAAGGCTGTGTGGGATTTCAGCGAGACTCGGCGCGCCAGTAAGCAGAGCGAACGTCGTTCGCTCTGCGGTTGGGCACGCAGTACAGACAAGAGCGTTTTCAGGCACTGCGGCTATGCAGGCGACGCTGAACCAGGTGAAGCGCGGCGTGAAGCCCCCGGGCCGCAAGAAGATCACGGAGTCGCCCGACCTGGAGGTGTGTCCGATCCGCAAGGGCGTTGTGCTGCGGGTCATGGTGTTGAAGCCCAAGAAGCCCAACTCTGCGCAGAGAAAGGCGTGCAGAGTCCGGCTCACGAACGGGAACGTCGTTTCCGCGTACATCCCAGGCGAGGGACACAACGCGCAAGAGCACAGCATCGTGTACGTGCGCGGCGGGCGTTGCCAGGACCTGCCCGGTGTGAAGTACCACGTCGTGCGCGGCGCGGGCGATCTGGCCGGCGTTGTGAACCGAATCACCTCGCGGTCCAAGTACGGAGTCAAGCGGCCGACGAAGGAGTGACTTTGCGCGTCTCCTGGCACGGGGCGCAGGGCCCTGGGTCCATGTACATAGACAGATATAGGCGAACCGAATCACGTGACCATCACGTGACAAACACGTGATGGTCACGTGACCTTTAATTCTAGCCAGCTACATGAATTTCAACAACCAAGCGTGAGCGTTCACCAGTTACATGCCCCTATTCAAGAGGACTGTGCACTTCATGGCTGCTGTAGCTGCCAGTACACGGCAGCCACACGAGCTTCAATTAGTAGTGAAGCTGTACAGCGTGTGAACCAGCGCAATGCTACATCTGAAACCGCACAACTTGCTAGTGCAAAAGACGCTAACCGAGGCACTGGAGGCATTCCACAATGGCTCAGCTCTGAATCTGGACAGGATCATATCCGACTTTGACTACACGACGCTGCATGTGTCGAACGACGCGCAGGACAAGACGAAGGTGCTGGTGTCGATCCGCAGCAAGGCGACGCGGTCGTGCGACGAGAGCGGCGGAGACCTTGGGGGCTTTTTGGAGCAGCAGTTCTCCGGCGAGCCAGGCCTGCGCCTGGCCCGCGAGAGAACGGAGCCCGGCTACGACTACACGCTGGAGGTAGACCTGGGGCGGCTGTCTGCGCAGTCCATCGTGCAGGCGTCGCTGTTCAAGACGCTGCTGATGTCGTATCCGTTCCACACGGCGTTTGCGCAGAGCGCCGCGCTGGCGCAGCTGGACGAGGCCCAGCAGCAGCAGGAGGCGCGCGGCGCGCGCACCACGCGCATCGCGTACCGGGACGACGAGAACATCTACATCCGCGCCAGCTTCGACCGCGTCACGGTCATTTTCGAGACCATTTTCCGCGACGACACGGACCGGGTGTTCGGGAAGGTGTTTCTGCAGGAGTTTGTGGACGCGCGCAAGCGCAACCGCTCCATCCAGTCCGCGCCGCAGGTGCTGTTCTCGCACGAGCCCCCGCTGGAGGTCCTGGCCGCCCTGCACGGGCCCTCGCAGGGCCCGCAGGGCCCTGCGCACCCTGCCGCACCCTCCTCCTCCCGCCGCTTCATCACCTTCGTCCTCTTCCCGCGCCACTACGCCTCCCCAGACCGCATCTTCGCCTCTGTCTCCCAGCTCGCCCTCTTCAGAAACTACTTCCACTACCACATCAAGTGCGCAAAGGCCTACATGCACTCCCGCATGCGCTTCCGCGTCCATTCCTTCGTCAAGGTTCTCAACCGTGCCAAGCTGGACGACGACTCCGACGCCCACTCTCGCAGAACCATCTCCGGCAGAAAAATGGTCTACTAGCCACCCCACACTACGTACAAAACATACTAAACTCCGCGCAAAATGGCGCAATCCATCACTACCACTCTTCTGCCTCATGCGGCTTAAAGCCTTTTCAATAATCTCGGCAACCGATGGACTGGCGCAAGCACCGCATAAAAAAATGATCTGCCACTTGTTCGACCGGCTGGGCAAATCTGTGTACAAGCCGAATGTTGATGTTTCGGCTTATACCGCAAAGAGTGAAAAATTGGGAATATAGCTCATCGCATGAGCTTATGGACGGGCAGGACAAGAGGGCAGCGGAGCAAGCAGCGGAGCGGGCGGTGTGCGGCGGGCGGGCGGTGTGCGGCGGGCGGAAGGTGTGCGGCGGGCGGAAGGTGTGCAGCGGCAATTGGGCGAGTGTGTAAGTATATATAAGCGGTGTCAGCCTTGTGGGACGAGTGGCTGATGCAGGCCGGAGATGGGTCCGGAGATGGAGGCACGGCAGAGGCACGGCAGGGACAGTGATGCAGAGGAACGGTGTGGGGAGTGTGAGCGGGTGCCGGGGCGCGGGAGCGGTGCAGCTGCCGCCGATTTCGTCGTTTGACAATCTGCTGAAGAGTGCCGGGGCGCGGCAGCCGGTGCGGCTGCCGCCGCTGCAGTGCTACCGGGTGGGAGTGGTGAAGCTGGAGGAGGGCGCGGCGCGCGGCGAGGCTGGCGAGGCGTGCGAGGCTGGCGAGGCGTGCGAGGCTGGCGAGGCGTGCGAGGCTGGCGAGGCGTGCGAGGCTGGCGAGGCGTGCGAGGCTGGCGAGGCGTGCGAGGCTGGCGAGGCGTGCGAGGCTGGCGAGGCTGGCGAGGCTGGCGTGCCTGGCACGCTGGGCAAGCGGCTGCCACGCAAGAAGAAGCAGTGTCCGACGTGCAGGCTGTTCTTCTCGAACCTCTCGACACACAGGTCCACGCATCTGTCGCCCGAGACGCGGCCGTTCAAGTGCGAGATCTGCAGCCGAGGGTTTGCCCGCTCCAACGACCTGATACGGCACAAGAAACTGCACTGGAAGGACGAGCTGAACCGCAGGCCCATGGACTCCGCAGAGAAGCTGCGGGCGCTGCACAGCATGAAGGGCACGTACAAGTGTCCGTACAATTCGACGCTGATCGGCCTGGACATGGAGCTGAAGGGCGACTCGCGATCGGCAGACCGGCTGTCGTTCGAAACGTCAAACTGCCACTCCACAGGTGTCTTCTCCAGGTGCGACACGTACAAGAACCACCTCAAGGCGCTGCACTTCGAGTACCCTCCAGGCACCAAGAAGAAGGATAGAGCTCACGTGGCGGGCCATTGTAAGCACTGCGGCAAGAAGTTCGACAACGTCGAGGTGTGGCTGAGCGAGCACATCGGAAAGGACTGCGGATACAACTACAAGTGCTAGGCCCGCGGGCGCTGCCGCTTCAAGGCACTTGCGGCTACACACGTATATATAAATTTATCGTTTAGCAATCACAGCTTTGCTTGAACAGCAACGCTCAGTTCTTCTTCTTGCCCGTACCAACGCCAACGTTGTTGACGTTTCGGAACATGTACACGCCCTTGGAGCCCTCGTCGTCCACGTACTGGCAGCCGCGGGCAGACTTCCACAACGACAGCCACATGTTCTCGCCGTTGTAGCGGTAGTGCTCGCCCATGACTTTTTTAATCGCTTCAGAGGCCGGTCTGGCGTTGTAGAATGGGATTCTGGAACAGTAGTGGTGCAACACATGGGTCTCGATGATGTCGTGGAAGATGTGCGGGCCGATGAAGCCAAACTGTCTGTCGATCGTGGCCGCAGCACCCTTGGCAAACGACCACTGGTCCGCTTGGTAGTGCGGCATGGACTCGTCAGTGTGCTGCAGGTACGTGATGAACACCAGCCAGTGGTTGACCCAGATGTATGGGACAAACCAATTGATGAACAAGGACCAGCCACCAAATTTGTCGTACCACATCTTCAGCACCAGCAGCTGCGTCAAGATCCCCAAGTCCGAAAGCACAACGTAAAAGTAGTCCTTTTCGTCAAACACCGGAGAAGACGGCCAGAAGTGGTTCCACTTCCACTTGGGCACGTCAGGGTACGACTGGCCGGTCACGTTCGTAAATAAATAGTACAGCCAGCCTCCCAGCTGCTGCGTTACCAGCTCTATCAACGTCCTGACCGGAGCGTCCTCGGAAAACTCTTCAATGTCGTCCCACACGCCGCGCGCAGCGATGAACTCTTCCTTGGTCTTGGGGACAAACACCATGTCTCTGGTCAAATGGCCCGTGGCCTTGTGGTGCTTGGAATGCGAGTACTTCCACGAGAAGTAGGGCACCAGCAAGTAAGAGTGCAACACCCACCCGACAAAGTCGTTCACGGCTCCATAGTCAGAAAACGCCTGGTGCCCACACTCGTGCGCCAGGACCCACAAACCGGTCCCAAAAAGACCCTGCACGTACGCATACGCGGCCCAGTACCCAAACCTCACCGCTGCAGGAAGCTCCGCCACGTATGGGTACCCTACGTTGTGTGCCAGGTACCCGATCCCGCACATCATCGCAATGTCACGTGCCACGTATGAAAGCGAAACCGCAAGGTTCCTCTCGTAGCACTCGGCCGGAATGGCGCTCAGGATCTCTTTAATCGTGTAGTCCGGCACCTTGAACACGTTCCCGTGCAAATCCACCGCCACTTTGCACTGCTCAACACCGCTTTCCGTGTCAGTCACATACTGAGACTGAGACTGAGACATCTTTCGACACGCAAATTTTTACCTGCTCTTAGCTGACTACCGCTGCTCTGCCTGAGAACCACACAGCACTCTCGCGCATCATGAACGCTCTTTTCTGAAACGAATAGCTTGTGATCTTTCTTTTCTTTCCAACCTCATCTCTTGTCGCTATATATACGATTCGAGACTCGCGAGATTGATACAAACGCTATAGGAAAGAAAACCACACGCTGGCGGGCCACAGCCGCTAGATGCGGCATGGGGACCTGCAAGGTCCCCATGCCGCACTACCGCCATATTCTGCTGGCCCGCTGCCAATATGTTCCGTGGCTCGCTCGAGCCACGGCTCGCTACATACAAATCCAACCAAAATTCACTACATAAGCAGGCCTGGCACACGCCAGACGGGAGCCCTGAGCTCAGCCTGACCAGGCCTAACCGGGCCCAAAAATTCTGGGAAATACGCTCCTAATTCCAGAGCCCACGACCGCTGTCGTACCACTGGCCCCAAGGCTTCTCTTGCACACCACTGGCCCTGTGTCGTTGTGTCGTCAAATCTGCGAATTTCTGTTGGGCGATGCGATGCGGTCACGTGACTCTAATTCGGTCTTTCTCATTGTCTGTTGGGACCCTGCATTTGCCGGATCGGATCGGGGAGGAAAATCCGGGGAGATCACGTGGAGGTCACGTGGGGTGAGTGGGAGATTTTGTCACGTGCGAATCACGTGACATGTGGGTCCGGGTAACCAGTATATGTCGATCAGGTCTGCTAGCTCCAAGCCCAGGCCAAGACCAAGACCAGGACAAGACAAGACTGACCACTGTGCACTGAGCTTCTGCCGCAACGCACAGCTGCCGTGGCAGCGTGCTGGCATCAGGCGAACACCAATGGGCGATTCAGAGCTGGTGCAGACTAAAGGTCTGCTGAGTAACGAGGAGTTTCTCGTGAAACTGAAAGACGCAGTACAAGCGTCGAACGATCTGCATAGAGTGCTGCGTGTCAGGCTCAAGAGGTATCTCGAGCGGGACGGCGTTGCGCAGCCCGGTGAGCTGGATGCACAGTTCAAAGACGTGTCGCGCATGGCACAGAGCCCCGCGCTGCGGGGCTCTGCAATGAGCGCGAGTAAAAACTACAAAGCGTACAAACTGCTGGTGAAAGTGTTCATGAGCAGGTCGAAACCCAGCGTGAGGTTCTCGACTGCGGTGGCCGCAGAAGACCTGGACCAGTTCTGGAAACAGTATGTGGCAGTGATGAAGGCCGGGATGCAGGGCCTGGTGAAGAAGAAGAAGAAGAAGAAGAACGCCAAGAAGCATGCATAAGTAAAAGCGTTAGATCCTACCGTACATAGTTCAGTGATGAATTCGCAGCACGTTACAGAGGCTCCGCGATGATGGTGCCGGACGGGAAAATCGTCGGCTCGTCCTGGATGCGGCGCGCAGCGGCAAGCAGAGTGCGCGGTGCCGGAGAATATAGCTGGAAATCGAACTCAAAGTCGAAATCGGGCCGCTCTGGCGGTGGCTGAGTGTCCTGCACTTCGTCGTTCAGCATCCCGGCTTTGTGCAGCGCCACAAACGCGTATATCTCCTCAATAGGCAGCGAGGAGTCGAACCGCCTCACTATCCTTTCGTTTTCCAGCCGAATACTGACTCGACAACCACCAGAACTGGGTTCTGGACGTAACTCGGTTTTCCTCCATGCAAGCCAGCTCTTTTTCAGCTCCTGCTCCTGGCGTGCACGTTCGCGCTGCTGATCGCGCTGCTGATCTCTCTGAAGCGAACTCTGGTACCTCGAATCCTGCTGCTCTCGCAGTATTCTTTCCATTTCTTCCGCCTGCCTTTGTCTTCGAATCTCGACAACGTATGGATAACACTTGGCTAGCTTAGCCTCCAATTGGCTCATATCATAGTCAAATAATCTGCCTTCAATTCTAGTGACAAGCTTCATCTTGTTGGTTCTTTGCGGCTCTAACACTCCAAGGAAGGGAAACTGTCTGATCTTTAGCGAATTGGCACATTGCAGACCCTGAGGTGTGGTCACATCGCAAAACCAAACGACGCAATTAAACCGTTTTACCATGTCCACAAACGCATTGGAAACTAGCAGTTTTGAGACGTACTCGTAAGGCTCGTAAAGTACCGGGTCATGGAAATAAATTATGGCAAATTTACCGTCCTTTGAACACTTTTGTAGTACCCCGGTGTACCCTGCTCTGATCATGTAACTCTTGAGCTCGCCGTTTTCCAGATTGTACAGCGATTCAAAACTGCGTCCTGAATCTTGACTCAAGACATTTGAAGCAGAAATCAGATCCACAACATTGGTAAACTGGCTGCCCAAGTCATCGCTATGATGCTTGTTCTTCCTGGAGTAGAAATGAAAGATCTTTCCAAACGGTTTAAACACCTCAATAAGGGTTAAAACAAAGTTTAGAATATAGTAGAGTATCACTAACGGTAGATGCAGGCTCACCTTCACAATTTTAGGCAGCCCACGACGTGTTTCCACAACTTCTCTGGCCTCCGCATCGACTTGTCCTTCTTCTAGAAATGAACCCGGAAGAGGCGTGAAACCATTAGTAGGATCGCTGGAATTGGGCCTCGATCTCCCAAAGTTGAACACCATTTCCAAATCACAGTGTGTCGCCTCACAATACTGTAGCTGCGCCTATCAGCTCTTCCAATACTCTTATTTCTATCTATCTTCGATTCTTAAAAGTATATTTAATGTTCAATCCTTAAGAGGTTCAGCCTTGTTATATAGATAGATGCCAATAATGCCGAGCAATGATCACTAGCAAAAGGATGCCAACCAACAAACGCATATACACATATATTTGGTTCAAGTAGTAATATGTAGTCTGGTAAAACTGGGTCTAAGTCTTATTTATGTTAGGTGTCCCTGTGGAGTATAAAACGTTCTTTCAATTGCGTAATGTAAGGAATATAACAAAGGACAAGTTGCCCATTGTGACAGATTCGAGGGAATAATCCCTGCTTCAGTCTTTGATATGCTCGTTCACTGATAGTTCTAATAGGGAAAGTGAGCCGTGTCTGCTGTAGAAGTTATGGACGTCTGAAATGGTTAGTCCGAAGATAGGGTTAATTGGTTCAACGTCCGGTGAGGAAACCAGCGGTTCTGCGGTGATATTGAGCCCGGAGTTGTCTGTCCTGGAAAAAGAATATTGACACAGCGAAAGACCGGCCAGCACATAGTTTGTATGATAGTGGTCTGCCTGTTTGCCGGGCTTATCTCGAAGTCCAGGACTGTCTTCTGTCTGGCAGCATTTCAAGATGTATTGCGTCAGAGCATGTCTGTCTATACAAGAGCCATATCCGTAGGCTTCCAAGATGGCTGAGGTTCCTCCAACCCAGAAGCTGTAGCATCCATCAACTAGCTTATTGCTTCTGCCGTTCAGGCCTTTTTCTTCCTTTGTTTGACGCGAGCTGCACCATGACAGCAATGAATCCATGTCAATTCTGTCCAGAGCGTTCAGAAGCGCCAAACTTGCGACAGCACAAAATGTATAACCACCGTGTGCCTCGTCCTGAGGGCACCCTCCAAACCCGCCTTCATAGGATTGGCAACTGACCAAAAAGTCTGCAACATTCTCTGTCAATTCGACATCCATGATTCCCAGTAAAGACGCTACCGTTAACGCTGCGTAGATGCCTCTGACGTCTTGCTCACCCACAGGACTCACAGTGTAAAAAGCACCCTCGGGGGTCTTCAAAGAAACTAGCCAATTGTGAATCTCTGTCTTGTTGATTTGCCTCTTATCGTCTAGCTCATCGCACAATGCCATAGCCATAATGGCCGCATAATTTGCGGTAAGATGGGGCAATTGGTTTCTGCCGCCTCCAAAGGGTCCGCCCTCTGGAGATATGCTCCACAGTTTATCGAGAATCCCTTTCTGGTACTGCTCCGTGACCCACTTCCGGTTCATCATCCTCAGACTGTTGCCAATCCAGTATAATAACCATGGCTGCGAAGCATCAAGCGCTTTAAAAGCACTAGGCATCGCGTGCTGAAAGGAATAGTCCAGAAACATCTTGTGATACTCCTTCCGTAGTACTCCCAGCTTCTCAGAAGCATTCTCATACAGGTTCAGACATTCGTTGATCAATTCTTCCCTATCCACTGTAGTCTCAGTCACCAATGAGTTTATAGGACTAGAGATCTCCATAACTTCTTCAACTTCTTGTTCAATGGTGTCTCGCCTTCTGCCCAAAACATTGGTCCTGATATAGTTCATCCTCTTATTGGCCTTGTTAGCCGTATATATAGCCATCACGATGATGTCCTGGAGGTTTCAATGGCTCTCCTCTTCTTCTCAATGTGTTGTCTATAAGAAGTAATTCCTTGAGCTGAAACTGACTTTCTGTTAACATTACAGACTAAGGATACCTTTAAAGGTTAAAGTGGCCTCAAGAGATCAGAAAGGCTCGCAGATGCTGTGAATAGTTGCTGCCTGTATGAGTGTTACTTTGAATGCGAGAGAATCATTGCGAAAGCATTCACTTTGGCAAGAGCTATACCAATGTTGCTGGGCATTTTATGTCAAGAATGAGTGGGATAAAGAAGCGTATAAGAACCTTGTAGCGAGGGTTTTATCATGTGACGATAAGGACTTGATTAAGTTTCTCATATGGTTCAATGATGCCAGGAAATCATGTGAATTCAACGACCGTTTTGTGTGGTTGACGTCTTTCCATCTGGGGCGACGGTATGTTCCCGATAACGGGACACTGCGGTATAAAGAGCCCTGGAATGATGCTAGAGAGCTGGACAATAGAACAACATTTGGACAGGAAACAATAGAATTGGTAGGCGTGGGTCTCACGCCAACAGAGACTGTGGATTGTATAGTGCAACATTCAGATGTCAACGATTGTGCACTGGTGTGTAGTCTGATCAATGCTAAACGGTTCAATTTGCTGGAATTCGAAGAGATTGATGATTTGTTCAACGTCAGATTCTATTTTAACGGGTCTTCGCGGCTTGTCAGCGTATTAAGACATTCCAGGTTCCCCAAACAGGCACACTCGGACTTCGCTTTAACTCTATGTTCGCCAAATTTGACAGACAAGTTGACAGAATTGGCCTACTTTGAGGTAAAAAACGACAGAGACTACTGCTACGGTGGTTCTAACACTGCTGCGGACACTTATCTACTTACTGGCTGGATTCCGGAAGTATTTGAGCTGCATTCTTTGTCAGCAGTGCAGATTCAGCATTTTTTCGACGACAACTGCCTACTTGCGGCTGGTACCAGCGTTGGCGGAGACACGGCCATCAGCCATCATGATTTTGTAATTTCAAATGTTGATTCACGCAGAGATTCAATATTGGTGGTGAATCCTCACGTTTCTGGGCATCCTTCTGAATATACGTTTGCTGCAATGCAAAAGGAATTCAAGTGGTTGTACGTCAATTGGGACCCCGCAAGGAGATACTCGACGCATAGAAAATTACATGACAGATACGGCGAAAAATTCAATAAGTATTCTACTTGGACTCAAAAGCCTGTTATACGCCTAGTCAATGGTTCAAATATTGAACAAGAATGCACACTTTTCTTGGAAAGACATCTTTTGGAAAATCAATCCTGCGATTATAATCTGACGATAGGAGAGTTGCCAATGACTGGATTTACAGCAGTCACAGCAAAAGGAAACAATACGGGGTTCCAAAAAAAGGATATCAGACTATCTCCTGGTGAGTCTATCAAATTGTTCTATCATTCTGATATCAAATGCAATTTCACCTTCCATCTTTTTGCTCATACTGACGGGATATCTTTGTCTAAAAGCTCCTCGGATATAACAACGTTAGAATCGTCTTGGAATGTGACCAACAATCAGTGGCCATTGGGGTCAGTTAATTATTTCAAAAATCCGGTTTTTAAACTGAAGCCGTTGGGATCAGACGATGTATTCCTAGATTTTGAGATCGTATCACAGCTTCCGGCAAGGGTCAACTTACAAGTGTTTCAGTTAGATGACTACTTGTTTGAAAGACCGCTGTTCAGTGATGGTGAATATAGGCCACAAGTTTTTTCCCAGCATAATGTCCGTTTGTTACCGGATTTAGAATATTGCATCGTTTGTTCTCAGAATGAACCTGTCGAAACCCCATTCCTGCTGTCAGTCCGATGCCTCAGTCCTAATTCTACTTTCGAATTGTCTCGGTATACGATAGGTTTTGGCGGTTTGAGATATAACTACACTGTTGACTTGTCCACTAAGAACCTCATTGAAACAACATCTTTTACCGATGTCTTCATTATGTTCCATTCAACCGCAAAAACTGAGCCTACCACGTTAAAAATCAAGCTGTATGAGGAGGAATCCGAACGACTGCTGTTTAATCAAGTGTTTGAAGCTTACTCCTTGTATGACAAACCGTTCGTCGTTCCTACAGTACAACTAAGGCCGGGACCTTACATTATAGAAATTTTAGCCGATACTCCATTAGATCTAAATGCTAATATTGGAGCTTCTCATAGAATCACGGTATCACAAGTGTAAGCTGTACCAAAATGGCTGCAGACGTATAAGCTTGGGTTTATGTCACGTGATGGATATTTACCTTTGTTCAAAACCATAAACATCGATTATCGGTAGACAGATAGACACATACCACAATAGAATGGACACCAAGTACACAGAGAGCTCAGTACGACCCATTAGTACCACATAGCGGCTATTTGATGCATCAGTTGTGGCAGGGATGGTATTCTGGAAAAGAAAGGGAGATGCAGGTGGACCAAAGCGAGATGAAGCACCTGAAAACACGGGAAATGATCGAATAAAGAACATTATCGCCAATGACACAGATTACGCAATGGAAGAACAACTGGGATGGCTCGGATACGTTGCTTCAGTATTTTCATTACCTTATGATTGGTATTTATCTATAAATGAGGACATTGCAGTCATTGACTGGGATAGTAAATCGAAATCAGTAGCATGGCCTTTAGGAAATTTCTTTACATTACTGTTCTTTGCGATACGCTTGTTGCAGGACAACCTTATTAACCCGAATATCAACAAGCTTGATCATTCAGACGACGCATTTGACTTCTCCAAGTCCAAGAACCTCGAAAAATACGACTATTTCCATAGGTTCCAGGGTTCAACAGCTGCAAGTGACACATTCTACTACAAGATGCTGAGACAACTGTGTAGACTTTTCAGCGTTGTAACGTTTCTGTTGGTCATGACCAACGTATATGTTACCTACAGCTACTTGTTTGCAAACTATCAGACATATTCCATTTTTTATTGGAAAACACCACCCAAATCTAAGAATGTAACCAAGAAGTCCCTGCACAATCTCAACTATACTTACGTCGAAGACGCTCAGAGAGACTCATTATGGGGTATGTTAAAGTACCTTCTATTCAATAAGAACCGTGGTGATGATGTGTCGAATAAAGCATACTATTATGAGATGAGGAAATGGGCTCCAAGTAGATTTCTCACTGCTATGTTTGTCTCGTTTTCTCCAATAGTCTTATCTTTCATATGGTTAACTGACGTCAGTTTCAAGACCTTGATCCCAATCTTTATGCATCAATACGTTTTGTGGTTCGTAGTGATAGAAAGATACGAACGGAAAGTCAAAGACGAACAGATTCTCAGTATGGCAAATGTTGCGGAAATGGATGCTAAGATTATACAACGTAAAATGAATACTTTGAAACAAGATGCAATGGTAGATGCTACTCCTTATGGTGATAACGCAGTGTACTTTTACCCATCATACACCACAACTAGATCGCGGGTCTTTGCAACTCATTCTTTAAGTGGTGAATTGGTCAAGGAAAAGTATAATCCTCGCACGGACTCCTTTGAAGACAGCAAACCTCAGCGAACTCAGAACTATGTTCGGTTCATCAACTCTCATCAGTATAAGACATTGAACGGAGCTTTTGTCGGAGATACTTATGAAAGCAGGCAACCCAGTCCAAGGCTTAGTCCTTCTCGCCTTGTGCGGATTCAAGGTGGGTATACACCATCAGCTCCTTCCACTCCTCTATTAGTACCGTCTCAGCAGCCACACTTCGATCACTCGATGCTTGCTAACGCTTCGAGAACATTTGTGGATACAATTGACAGACGGCATTCACAAAGTCCGGTGAAACAGCACCTCGCAACAAGAACCATGCAGTACCCAGATGAAACAAATGTCAGTATGGATGAGTTAAACGAGGATAAGTACGGATTGCTTGAGCATACACGAAGAGGTAGGCAAGGATACTCCCCAACATATCAGAACGAACCCGGATCAATATCTCCTCATCGAAACTCATCTCACTCGCCCTTCAAATAAATGGTCATTCACGCAGGAGCAAAGTGATAGTTTATCTTTCATCGAACTGAAAAGAAACTCACCGTTCGTTCATTGGCATCCATACATATCATAAAATACTCTTAAATAAACCATAATAAACGCAGTTACAGGTCATTCCAACCAAATAACCAATTGCTTACTTTTCCGATGACATTTCCCGATTTGTTAGCTCCTTGTTGTTCTTGTTCCTTCAGCTTTTGTTCGAGACTCTTTAAGAAAGTTTGACCTCCATGAGATGCATTGCCATTGTGTACAAATAGCTGTTTACCGTCTTTAATATCCAACTTCCTGGTTGAAAGAGAAAACCTTGACCCATGCTTATTGTTCTCGCTATCCTCTTGAGCACTATTTGGCAGGTCTGAACTTTCGGTACCATTGGGCTTCATTGAAAGGCTGAACGCAATGCCCCCAATATCATCTGCTTTATCTATAGTACAAGAAGCCAATTGCTCCACAGCTGACTTGCTGTAAGGTACACAGCCAATCAAGCACCCTCCATACACTGTACCGTTTTCTTGTAACGCTCTTAGTGCCGCACTGGACGAGTCGTACGTAATTTTGATCCATCCATCGCCAGTGAAAATCGGATACTTCTTCAAAGGTTTTGAGTCCTTGTTCTGTGCACGAAGTCTGATCGTTGCACTGGATATGTTATTTCCTGTAACTCCTCTTAATACTTCAAAGTCTTCCAGGATGTTACCAAACTTGGAGAAATGCAAAATTATCTGGTTTGATATGGATTCCGGGTATCCAAACACAAGTACCGCGCTCTCCTGGGAAGCTGTTCTGTTCTTTTCGGTTTTATCGTCAGATTTAACAAGTACCGGAGACTTGGAGGAATCTCTGTCAAAAGCGTTTTTGGTGGACTTGGAGAAGTCCTGGTTGAATATCATCTGAGTGGAGGAAGGCGCTACAGACATATTTGCCGAAATAGACCCAAATTCGTCCTCCCGCTGCCAATCGTACAACGATTTCGTTGGTGGAGCCTCATTGGATTCAACGTAGGATGCGATATCTGTAGGGTGCACAGTTTTGCTGGCACCAAAAGCCGGTTTTATCGTCCCAAACTGCACACTGCTGAAGCCAGACCGCTGGGAAGCATCGTCTGCCGAAGACCTGTCGCCTGAAGAACTGGGTTTTGACGATCTCTTGATCACTGACTGTGGGATGTTCCGTTTCCGCGCTATGTTGTACCAGCTCTCCTCTTTTCCGTTCGAAACTGTTTCCTGAGGCAGAGACGCTGAGCTGCTCTGTTGTTGCTGATTCTGCTGCTGCTGCTGAGGGTAGTTGATCTGCAGATTCGCAAATCGGTTCTCCTGTTGAGGTTGTCCAAACATGGAACTCATTCTGCGCTTGATGGAATCTTCAATACTCCACCTAAATTCCAATTAAATGATAAACCCACTCCTGAATGGCTGTTCAAAGACCTGATTGGTGATTCCTGCGCTAAGAGCGGTCCTGAAGCCACTCTAACAGTGTCAAAACTCTGCGATACGTTGGTGATGTGCATACTGTTTACAAGATATAAAGCTCAGAATCGATGAGTAGATGTGTTTCCGGGTAACACATATATCAATTATCTACTTTACATAAGGCGTGAAGACGATGAACGGTAGGACTTTGACCTGTACTGCTGTCGCGCGGGTCTTCTGTGTTGCGGAAGGTATGTGCTGAGATCTGTACCCTGTTCATTTAGTCCTTTCTTTGCCAGGTCAAGTTCCTTTCGCATCGTAACGTAGCCCATATGAGTTTTACCCATAAAATGGTCGGCCAGTCTTCTGTCTGTGTCCAGGCGTGAGAGGTATGCCCCACAGACTCTGCACACTTGCAGTTTCTGCTGCGCGCTCTGGCTGATATTCTCGTTCATGTTTCGGCACTGCTCGCTGAGTGAGTCCCGTTGTTTCTGTAGATCGTTGTACTTGCAACTCTGAGCCATTGCCTTCATGATCTCGCCATTCGCTACGAGCATGTCGATCTCTGAGAGCATGAGAGCGCATTTAGACTCCAGCTCGTTTAGCTCCTGCAGCATTGCCGTCAGTTTCGAGTGCTCCTCGTGCCGCTGGAGCTTGTTGTGTGCCATTTCAATCTGGGCATCGCAGTCCGAAAGAATCTTCTTCAAAATCGAGTAGTGTTCGAGCTCAAACTCGGGATACCGCTTGCCCCGTTTCACGTCTCTTTCGTACTGGATCTTGTGTGATATTGAATGGACCTTGGGGCATTGACCGAGGCTCTGTTTCGTACCCTGGAACAAATCGTAAGGGCAGTGGCCCACAATGAACGATTTGCACGAACCACTTGATGTCATCCCACAGGATCTACCCGAGGATGACATTAGCTGAGATATCAGCTTTCGTTGTTCAGCCAACGCTGACATTTCTGTGTGTGATTTCCGCTGTTATTGGTCCGTTGCAGCGTCCATAGGACACTCCTTTTGTCTTTTCAAGTTGCATCTTCTTCATCAAACCAGACCTTTAATATTAACAGATTTCCAGATTTCCATATTAAATGTCACAATCTTGTAAAGCTTATGCTTGTGAAACAACGACAGAATACCATAACAGGGATCTACAGTTGGGTTCGCCGCCCAATAAACCGTGGGCTCGTACCTTTGATTTTGTCTTGAATTCTGAAAGAGAGAGTAGAAGCTTCAAGTCTGATATGAGAGATATAACTGCAATTGTCATTGGGGCAGATACCAATGACAGCACTATTCAGATTTGCCGGGACCTGCTATTCAAGTACGGGGTCCGGCTCGTGTGTGTCGGAAGTATGGACTTGGAGGAGCAGCTTCTGTATGGGTTGGAATGCTACTATACGAGTGATAGTATCCGCAGAGACGCATGGGTGTGGACGTTCGGGTCGCAGATCGACTTGATCAATTCCAGACGCAAGCTGTACAGGTTTACATCCTGGAAACAGGTGAACTGGAACGCAGAACTTGTAGAGGCTAATCTGGTGCTCGACTTGACCCTATTTCAGGAGTTCCCGGTCAAGAGTGTGCTCACGACTCCGGTTCAGGAGCTGGACCCTTTGTGGAATATTCTGGGTCACGTGATTCGGGTCATGGAACAAGTACAGACTATCCGGAAGTGCACCACGGTGTGTCTGGTGTCTCAACACTCTGGTGTGCTCGGTCGCAGCCTGATACAGTACATTGACGGTAAGCTCTCCTCGGGCCAGCATCAGTACAAGCTCTGTTTCACCAAGAAGCAGCTGTTCCAACAAATTGAAAACGGAACTTACATACGATGAGATGAGCTCATGACTGAAATAGTGTTCACCTTGTAGCTATTAACTCCCTGTGGTGCTTCTTGCGGTATATCACAGACCGTAAAATGAGCTGGCTTAATATCAGCAGTTATGTTCTTCGAACCGTGTGTCTTGTGCATATAGCTCATGCGCATTTCTATGAGTTCACAGAGACAAGAGGCGAGTCTATGCTGCCTACGCTAAACCGCGTGAACGACTATGTACATGTGTCAAAATGGTATAAAGATGGCAGAGACGTGAAGATGGGAGACTGCATAGTTGCTATGAAACCTACGGATCCAGAGTCTCGAGTGTGTAAAAGAATCACAGGAATGGAGGGAGATCTGATTCTGGTGGATCCCAGTCAGCAAGAAGATCCAGAGGCATGCGAGACGTTTATCAGAGTACCAAAGGGCCATGTATGGGTCACCGGAGATAACTTGTCTCACAGTCTGGATTCGCGAACGTATAATTCCATACCCAAAGGTTTGATCAAGGGTAAAATCGTTGCAGCCAACGACTTCAACGAGCCAATGTCGACGTTTTGGGGGTTCAGGTATATCACGAACAACTACGTTAATGAGGAGAATGGGAGGGCTGAAGCTTGAAGTTGTTAGCCAGGCACAGGATACGTAACATATGTAATGATTGAAATGCACAGCACGGTTGTGTGAAACGTTCAGACAGGCGGTAATTGGCCGAGCATCAGTGCTTTAAAGATTTCAGCGTGGCAGATCCGAACACAATTGCTGGGAAGAAAAGAAGTAATGCCGAGAACAGAGTATCGAATATCGAGGTACCGACGTAGTACCGATAGAAAACGACTTCGAATGCTGTAATAAGAGCGACAAACACGTAGGATGAGACGGACCTCAGTTTGAACGAGAGTACGCCAAACGATACCCATGATATCAGTAGAGCAACCAGGGCGGTAACGATTGCCAAGGCAAACCCTTGGGCAAAGAAAGCGTTGACTGTTTTTGGTGGAGTTTGGAATACGTGATGGATTTCCTTCTTTGGGTTCAGCCTAACAACATTAGATTCCGTACGTCCCAGATCCGTGATTGCGAGTAAGAAAATCTCTTTCACCAGGGACTCCTCCTCTGAAGCTGCCAAGAGAGTGACGGTTAATTGGTGCTTGTGAGCGTTTCTGAACGAGTTTGCAAGTTTTGATAGAGGAATTTCCACTGAAAATGCAGTGGAAGAGGACTTGCTAGTTGGAACAAAAGTGTATCCGGCCTCTAGTTCGTCAGCTGGAATACCGATAAGCAGATTCGCGTGGCGCAGCTCTTGGTTGGCGACAAAGGATACCTTTACCGTTTCTGAGATTGATACCGGCACGTTGAGGTGCGATACTTTGTAATCGTAGTCTTTATCGATGGGTTTCAAAGACAGCGCAGGTCTATCACTACCGAGGAAACTTAGTTCAGCATCTTGCAACACGATGCTGGATGCAACGCAGCACTGGATAAATGCGAACACATATAGGAAAAGACCTTCGAATCTCATCTTTGATCTATGTGTCACCAAATCTCGTCCAGAATGTAGCTCAATTGACTCACACGACTGTCGCGCTCAGGCAGATATTTGCAGACCGTTCCCAAGACTCACTCACTGACACGTCCGATCGGAAGCACAATACATTTCATCTTTACACCGTACATAGGCTCTTTCCTTACCTTTTTACTTTCTGCAGCACTGAAACAAAAAAAACACCTTACCCGGACGGAGTCTGATCCCACCGGCGCCTAGCTCATGCTGCTGCTGTCCAGGACCGACTCCTCGATGGATTGCAGCGGTATTTGAGATCCCAGCGTCTGGGAAACCGGCCTGTGTCTGTGGCTCAGGTTCGAGTCTTCGTCTGGGCGGCTGTTCTGCGCCTGATAGATATTGTCCGCGTTCTGCGGCGTGTTTTCTTGCGCGGCCCGGGCCTGGGGCCCCTGGTTTGCCGGCATGCGGTCCACCATGGCTCTGAGCTGGCTCTGCAGCGACATCACAAACCTGTCGTAGAAGAAGATTCCTACCTCAAACGACATCCGAGAGCCAAACGACAGACCGACAGTGGCAGAGGAAAGGATAAAGGAAAGCGTGAGGAATGGCAGCACGAACAGTGCTGCCACGAACGCTATACACAGGAACGCTCCTAAATGGAACGCAAACTGGAACACCACTGCAACCCCCGTCATCAGTGTGTGTTGTGCTGCCGCCTGGAACGAACTTCTGCTGCGCTTCTTTCCCTTAGCCGCCCAACTCCTGACTCTCCGTCTCTGTTTTTTCCCCGCCTTATATACTCGCTGCCGGGGCCTCGGCGGCTCGTTTTTCGCAGCGGAAACTTAGCCGCCCAAGGTATCAAGTCCGGGTAACAAAAAACTGCGCCCTGCCGTGTTTCGCCACTACATAACGTGTATACCGTGTATATCCAGACCTACACAGCCGCGGGCCGCGCGCCAGCGCGCTCCGCGGCTATACCGCTGCCGCCGCCGTGCCGTTCGTCCTGGCGCCCAGATACTGGTCGTATCTCTTTCTGAGCTCCGTGGAATATCTCCTCACGTGATCAGCGACGCCAGGGTACTCCTGCGCCACGGCGTCCAGCTGTTTGGCGCACGTGTTGTACATTCTGTAGTATGTGTCCTGTACGTACTGCGAGCCGACGGCCAGCTCGCTGTCGCGTATGCACGCGAACTGGTCCACCATGCCCTGCTGGAACTGCTCGTTGTATCTCTCTTCTGCAAACATTAGTCACGTGACAATTATTTTTCTTACCCTCTCTCTGTCTCACGAGACCCTGTCCAGCCGCTATCAGAAGCTGGCAGCACCAAAAATACACCGTAACACACGCTGCCCCACTCGCCTTATATACCTTTCGAGCGCCTCGCACGCTCCTTATATAAGCCTGCGCTTGAAAAGCCCCGAAACTGTGCTATTTACAGAACTCAGACGGCGACTCTGTCTCGTTATCGTGTTCTGAATGGAATGGTAGCCGTTTCGGGGCTGGGCCGGTGACGGAAACAAACGCCGGGAGGGAGATGCATTAACGCCGAACAAAGGTATCCCGTTCGCACATGCGGTTTACGGCCTGCACGGCCGGCACGGCTGGCACGGCTGGCACGGATTCCAGGCACATGCGGTCCACGGAGTCCAGAATGTAGTCCAGATGGGCGACGGGCACTTTAACCCATTCCTTGTGGGTCACGTGACAGGCGGAACAGATCACGTTACCCTGGCCGTACTCTTTCCAGAGCCAGCGGTGGATATTTGTTTCCACGTGACCTGGATTGAGGCATCGGAAGGCAGACTCGGCGACGCTGAAGACGGTGGGCCGGATGGCTGGGTGGGAGGGTTGCAGGACGGACTTGAGGTCTGAGGTTGCAATGCGGCTGAGCTTCAGGACTGCAGACTTGAGTTTCGAGAGTTTGCTTGGCCGGGTGGGGTTTTGGTGGGCATCGCCTGACTTCGTCAGGCGATGCGCAATGGCCGGAGTGAGCAGCAGGATCTCGCGCTTGCACTGGTGTTTCCACTCGTTGATCCTGGCTGAGACCTGCGGCCTGCAGGTCATGCCTACTTTTATCAGGACGTCGTTGCTCAGATGGGGCCACGGTTCGGTTTTCGTCTTGCGTTTGGGGCCATTGGGCAGCCTGCTGGAGTCTGTGCCCAGCCAATGGATCTGCTTGCGCTGCTGCTTTGCGAGCAGCAGGTTGTCGTGCAGGTCTGCGTACGTGTAGATGTATATGTACCCGTAGCAGGGCCTTTCAGGCTCGTTGCTAGCTCGCGGTTTCTGGTTGATGTGGTGTCGGCAGTACTGCTCGGCTTTCAAGGCCGAGAGCTTGCATGGCAGACCCTTCTTGGTGATCCCCTGGCACCGGGTCGGCATGTATCGCAAGCTGGGTCGCGTCAGAGCCGCGTTCGGCAGCTGGATCCTCGGTCTTCTTCTCAATACCCTACTTGTGTGTTAGATTCAATTCGCATAAATCAAGCTCATCGCCAAAACCAGATGCCGTATGATGAAGAAAGAGAGAAAGAAAGAAAAACAGCCACTTCTGGCGCCTGATTCTTGACCACGCAACCAGAAAGCGCAGTAACCGCTACAGCAAAATGCTTATCAAACAGTCTTTCCAGGATTTGGAAACGTCTTACAACTCTAAGATCAGAATACACGTTGTCGAACCCAATGTGAAGGGATACCCACACGCAGAGTTCCCTGCTGTGCTTGTGTTCTCTGAAATCTATCAGGTCACGGGCCCGGTATTGAGGTTTGCTCAGAGCATAGCCTCGAAGGGATACATTGCTGTTTTGCCCTCTTCCTACCATAACTTTGTGGATCCAACCCCATTGCCCTACGACGCTGCAGGTACAGACTTGGGTAACGAATTGAAGGTCGCCAAGCCTCTAGAGTCCTACGATGAAGATGTCACACTGTGTTTGAATCTTTTGGAATCGTTGCGTCAATGGAACGGTAACGTTGGTGCCACAGGCATGTGTCTGGGCGGGCATCTAGCTTTCCGGGCTCAGTTGGATCCCAGAATCAAGGCCACTGTCTGTTTCTTCCCTACAGATATACACTGTCATTCCTTGGGCAAAGGCGCAAATGATGATACGCTTGATAAAGTACCAGAAAGCTTGAAGCCAGATCAAGAGTGCATTCTCTTCTTTGGCACGAAGGATACTCATGTTCCGTGGGAAGGAAGAACTCAGATCAGAGCAGCTTTGAAAGATAAACCAGTGACATTCATGGAGATTAACGGTGCTCAGCACGCTTTCATCCGAGATGAATTCAGCAAGGGAAGGTACGATTCCGCAGTCACACAGGCGTGCCTTGGGTTCATGTTTGAACTATTCGACAGAAAACTGAAGTGTGACCTGGGTGGATACTTTCCAGATAACGAGCCAGTACAGCATGTGTGTTGAATTGGAGTGGAACTGTGTAAATTATATAAAGTTCTTTACGCTGTCTCTTGGAATTAATACCTGATCTCGTAGGCTCCGGAGTGCGAAATGTACTTGATCCATTTAACAGGTTGATAATTTAAGCTGGGTTCTTGGCATTTTAGGTGTCTCACGACCAGACCAGAGTTACTAAACATGACAATCGAAAATGACACTGAGATCGGAGGCCTAGGCCACCTGAGCAAGTCAGATAAGTCATGAGAGGTAGCAGGTATAGCCACTTTGGCACTAAAACTGTTCTCTGTCAGTCCATTGTATTTCGAATGGCTCCATATCATGCACCTCTCGCCAGCCTCGTACTTGCACTTGCCTCCAGAAACCTTAAAATCGCATTTGATCGTTGTTGGAGGCACAGGTATTTTCACTATCACGTCTTTAGCAGTCACATTCGAGGGGAACAGGGATTTTATGGTTATCCGATACTCTAGACTAGACTGTTTAACAATCTCTACCGAAGGTATCACGTTGAAAGGAATATTGATGTTGTCTAATACACGATATTGCATTAGTTGGAACGCTCCATCTGGGGGAACGAATCTGATCACTTTATCTGCATCGTATTTTCTTAGCTGAACACACTGATGGAACCTACAGTCTTCCAATTTCACAGAACCCGCTGCTGCATTTGGTATAGCCTTCTTGTTCTTGATGTCGTATTCGGCCATCATTTCCACTGTTGAAAGTTCAGGGTCCTCACTACCATCGGTAGCTCCAGCATCGTTGAGTCCCAATTGGCACACAGGCATCCCAGACAGATGAGAAACACAGTCGATGGATCCTTCGACAAATGACTTCACTATAGATCCATCCTTAGCAACAAGAACAGTGATCTTCTCATTCACATCCAAATATACCTCATTCTTCTTGTACTTTAGACCGTTGGGTCTCCAAGGGCACTCGGGTAAGGCAGAAAGCGCCATTGAGCTTGAAGATCGTTTCATCAACTTCTGGGATTTCTGTAACGCGGATCCGCTCAAAAATCTCTCCAGGTCTGATGATTTCGCACCAGGAAGAACATCATTGGCCGGTTTCCGTGACACTCGAGGAACGATCTGTGCTAGATCTGTGGTTTGCGGGATACCATTTTCCAGCGTGATGTCGAGCAGTTCGTACACGAACATGAACTCCTCCTTGAGCACGTCCTCATCGTTAACTCCAAACAGCTGTAATAGCTTGTATAGCTGATCCAGGTACTCCCAGACCATTGAACTGTCGACGTTTCCCCTCGAAACTGCTACCAGCCACAGCGGAACATTGTTGCTGCCGTCTCTGATCACATGGTGGAATGTCGTAGACCCCAAAGTCAATATAGGCGACCTCACATGCGAGTCATTGATCACCTGCGTCCTGAAGACATCTGCCAAAGACCGTTTGACATGATCTTTGATCAGCTTGCACACTATTAGCTCTCCCTTGGCATTGTATATGAAAAGAGCGTTAATCATTCTACTCAAACGCAAATTCAATCTTCAGCTGTCCTGCTGATATATTGTGCACCCCATGGAGCACAAAACAATGCCTATACTTCCTATCTGAAGTGTCTTTCAAGTAACAGATTCATGATCCAAGGTTCATTCAATACCTTATATAAAGTGAAAAATTCCTACTGTAGCCGTTCCATACTGAAAAAACCGTCCTGATGCCCCAATAGCAGCCTGTGATCGATCTTTCGTGGTACGTCAGTGTCCATTGTGTCCATAGAATTGATTACAAAGGTCTAAACAACGTAGAAGTTCATCTGAGGTACGCAACACTTGGTCTTATAACAACCTCATCGCATCAATCGATTATGTAAGCTCTATGCCTATCGTTGATGTGACATCGCCAGCACGTCCAGTAGATTGGTTATACTTAGCTATCAGGTCCCCCGATGGTTCTTGCAGTGCTGTGAGCCGTTAAATACCCGGAAAGACGTGTCTGATGGCTGCTGAGCTGTGATGCCTGCTCCCCACAGGTCAAGAGTCCGAAAAATTTTAAGTACTAAAGCCTGTAAGAAGATGAAGGTACCTCAGATGAGATGTAAGTAAAGACAGCTAATTAAGGTGTGGTAAGCTCTTAGCAGTCCTGAGACACTGCAGTGAAGTTATAAATCGAATATGAATAATATTGTGGTCTTTGCTGGGAGTTCACATCCTGATCTAGTGGACAAAATCTGCTACAATCTGGGAATTAAAAGATCACAAGTAAAGCTAGGAAAGTTCTCTAATGGTGAGACCTCCATCAATATCGAGGAATCTGTGCGTGAGAAGGATGTTTATGTGATACAGAGTGGCTGCGGTCATGTAAACGACAATTTTATGGAACTTCTGATATTGATTAATGCGTGCAAGACGGCCGATGCGTCGAAGGTCACTGCAGTGCTGCCATATTTCTCTTACTCGAGACAACCTGACATTCCATACACTGCAAAAGGCGCGCCCTTGATCTCTAAGCCTAAGGAGAAGTACACTTTTGAATCTCATCCCGGCACTCCAATCCCTCCCTCGATGCTAACTGTTGAGAAACCCACATCTCCCTCAGCCAAGAAAGCGTCGTTGCTGCAGCAAGAGTCGCCGGTGAAGATGGACACGCTGCAGAGTCCGCTACCAGTACGCCCAGTTGAGCTCAGACCTTCTTCTTCCACTTCCTCTCGTATCCCAATGATCCCTAACGGTAAGGCCGAACATCCCTCTGAGCAAGGCGAAGATTCAAACGCCGACAGTTTGTTCAATGCGAGCAATTCTAGCTACAAGTTATGGGTCGCCCAAGCAGGAACTCTTATTGCAAACTTGCTTACCACATCGGGTGCGGACCATGTGATCACAATGGATCTTCATGACTCGCAATTCCAAGGTTTCTTTGACATCCCAGTTGATAACCTGTATTGTAGCCCTATCACCCAAGCTTACATTCAACACCATATTCCAAACTTCCAGGACGCTGTTATCGTTTCGCCTGATGCTGGTGGTGCCAAACGTGCTGCCAAGATTGCGGACAGGTTGGAGCTGTCCTTTGCCATGATTCACAAGGAAAGAAGATCTCAGTTGCTAAAAGGCCCTCCAGGTGCCACGTTGACTTCTGGTGGTGGTGTCCCAGTTTCTACAAAGCCATTGATCCAGGCAGTAGATTTGAAGCAGACTTTGTCTAGTGTCAGCAGTAACAAATACGTGAATACCACAATGCTAGTCGGAGATGTCAGAAACAAAGCCTGTATCATTGTCGATGACTTGGTTGACACCTCCTACACTATAACAAGAGCTGCAAAATTGCTGAAAGATCAAGGTGCGACCAAAATATACGCTTTGATAACGCATGGTATCTTTTCCGGTGATGCCCTGAACAGAATCTCCCAAAGTGTGATTGACAAGATTATTGTCACAAACTCCATTCCTCAGACTGAGACGATAAGAGTGTTAGGTGCTGACAAAGTGGAGGTTCTTGATGTTTCTAATATTTTCGCCGAAGCCATCAGAAGAATCCACAATGGTGAATCCATCAGCATACTTTTCGAACATGGTTGGTGAATGTCCGCTGTACCTTTCTATCTACATTCGTTAAAAAGTACTTCTTGATAAGTTAGGCAAAGATCTATGTATACTTGAAGGCATTCTAATACTATTAAATATTCTTCCCACTAAACTTCGCAACGATTCGTGTTGCAGTGGGATTGTGTTTATGCAGTTTGCTGGTATAGGATACCGCAACGAGTTACAAATGATAAAAGAAATGTCAAAATAAAATTGATGATGATGATTAATTACCATCTTTCCAACAGCGAAGTAAATGGATGATAATATGCGCAGAATGTAATCATAGTGTCTTAATTATTCTTGGGTTGTATTGTGGTTGAGCTCGGCATTTCTTTTCTCGCTAGCTTCTTTTTCTCTTTTCTCGTTCAATTCTTTGAGCTGATCTTCCGTTATCAAATGATGCTTATGGTTGGTAGGAGGCTTGATCAAATTGCCATCCTCATCAGCTTCACACACTTGTATGTTTTGGAACCACGGGTCTTCCAGTACTCCAGGCATCAAAATTCTTTTTTGAGGGTTCAATTCCAACATCTTACCAATCAATGGTCTAGAATGACGTGGAAGAAGCTTCAAAATTCTGTAAGGGCCCTTCGAGTGGTCGTTTTCGTCCTCTGGTTTTTGGGAGAAGAGCTTGAAAGATACGACATCTTCACTGGGTTTCTTCCATGGGAACCTTCTTAGAGTCATACAGTAAAACATCACTGCTATAGACCATACATCAACAGGTCTTGGGTCATAATACTGGCTTACCAGTAATTCTGGGGCTAAATAGGGGTCACTTCCAACTATACCCTTAGCTTTAACAATTTCGTCTTCATATTTATAGTGAAAGATGGTGGCACTGCCAAAATCAATGATCTTTAGAATACCAAATTCGTTTACAACACAGTTGTCCAGTTTAAGGTCTCTGTGAGCTAAACCCTGAGAGTGTAAGTAGGCAACTCCGAGGCAGATCTGCTTGAAATAACAAGCAATCTCATGCTTGCCCATCAAGTCACTCATCACTAAAGTGAAGAAATCGTAGGGACAGTATTCCATCACAACAAGGAAGTGCTCGCCTTCCTGCAGCATATCAAGAGTTTCAATCACGTTTTGGTGATGCAAGAAAGATCCAATGCAGAACTCCGAGGTGACTTTCTTTGAATAATCCAATTGAGATTCTCGAGGTCCCCTAGGTCTAAATTTCTTGACTGCAAACATCTTATTGTCTGCACCTTTCACAACGCTCACAGATCCCGATACACCTTCTCCGAGTAGTTTACCTGGAATGCCGTATTTCTGTATCAACTCGTGAGCGTCTTCGGATTCATACAATGTCATTTTAGTTGTCTTTCGATCAGTAACAACTGCAGTTGCAGTAGGCTGTTTTGATTCCGCCTTTTTATTTCTCTCAGACATTTCATGCAGTTTGAAGAACCGTTTCAACCGTAGAGATTTCTTGTGAGGGTGTGGTTTGTTGGAGTGTTCAGATGAGGAAAGCTTGGGCGGCGGTTGTAGTTTGAACTGTTCAATTTGTTTCTGCAGGTACTCCGCAGGATGCTGGTGCGGCTGCGGCGAGGTGTCCAGTGTCACCATCGAGTGCTGCGCCTTGAGCGGGGGTTTCAAATGTTCGTTCGACCGGTTCCGCTCCATGATTGGGTGTGATCGCGTACTAGATATTCCTGATAACGAATTTCCGATCGACTGCTGAGTCATGGGTGAGCTTGAGACAGAATTCGCATTCACCGTCTTGTCTACTACCTGCTGCTGGTAATTGTTCGGATTATGCAAATGGTTGGTGTGTTTCAGTACCGAGAGCCCCGCCGGCGCATCTCCGGACACCTGCGGCGACACAGTCGCCTCAGGTGTCCTGGCATCCTCTTTTCCGCTGCTTCTCCCAAATAATCGTCCGATCGACAGCTTACTCTTGTTCTTACCCTTCACCTTTCCTTTCGAAAAAAAGGATCCGTTGGAACTCGTGGTCTTAACAGGAACTACCTCTCGGCTAGATCCACTGCTGAATTGGTCCTCTGGCATCCCTGGTTTATTTCCCTCTGTGGTGCGCTTTCAATCCTTCGAACTCTTGATGATTCTTACGCCATATATCTTCCGTGCTTTCTACAGTCAAGTCTCAAATTCCTGCCAAGCCAATTGATGCACCTTAGATTGTTAGTACAGCCTTGCAATATGCATGCAGACAAAGCCCAAGCCCTATCACTTGATCAATGTACGGCTGGTAATAGTCACAGTATTGGTGACGACTGTGAAAACTATATCAAGCGGACATGTTGAAGTCCTAGGCAGATACGGGTAACCGTCACATGACCAGCTATGCTATCATGCCTCGGCGCAGGTCTGGGGCCCATGCAAGTTGAGACCAGGCAATAAAGGGCTCTTGCTGGATTGCAGCTAGGTGGTTTTGTCCTATACTATTGTGGTACTGATTGTACCTTACATATGAGATGTTCAGCGGACAAAGGTTTACGAAATGAGCAGCTGAGGTTACAGCTCAGCTGCTTGTTATGTATGCGTTAGTATGAGTATGTAGTCACGAGTGTATTGGTTCTATTTTAGATCAGTGTTTGGGTGCTGTCTCCATGCCAAAGCTTTCTTGGGACTTGGACAGGTGTTCTTGATCGTTCTGCGACGAGGATTTGCTGGACCACAAACTGAACCTAGATCCGCGGCGTGAAGACGAAGATACGGGGCTTGATTTTGCAGCAGAATCGGATTTAACGCTTGTAGTTGATGTGTGTGGTTCCTCGATGTTGTCTGTTTCATTTATGACCACTTTTTTGGAGTCATCCCAGTCCACGGCAGGCTCAATGATGGTTTTCGAGACACCTTTCACAGTGATGATCGATTCCACGATCCCATTGCGAGTATTCTTGTAGCTGGATGAAATTACGGTTTGGTGGTCTTTATTGTTCTCTGCTGGGATCGTGGTTATCAGTTTGTCCTGGGATTTGGCTTTCTGAGGCGAGATATGGTGGATATGGTTGTGATGTTTTACCAACGGCAAATCAGCGTCTTCCTGTTTGGCGACGGCATTGTGTTTCGGTTCAGTGGCTTGAGGCGACAAACGTGGAGGAGTTCTAGACATCCCTCCGTAGCTCTGCCGTTTAATGGTAACGAACGGTTTTTGTACATCTAGGGGATTCGCAGCGGGGTTTGCAGGCTGGAAATTGGTGGCCTGAGGCGATAAATAACCCTGTGTAGCCGCATGGGTCTGCACAGTATGAGACCTTTCACCTCCAGGGTTGCTCTCGTTGGGGCTTGTACGGCCACTGATCAACGGTTGTGACTCTGAGGGTTTCCGATTATACAAAGAGTGGAGGTAAGAAGTGATGTGTCTTCTCGATAGTGGGCCTGGCTGATCTCTCATGATACGCTGGTGAATATCCACGAACACATCGGACTCGTCCACAATTTCTTCGCCGATCAACTCTTCGATCACATCTTCCAAAGTTACAAGCCCCATAGCGCCAGAACTGGACCCGGGGTCTCTTGAAACAACGCACATATGTGATTTACCCTCTTGAAAGTAGTTCAATATATTCAGGCAAGAAGTCTGTGGCGCTGTTTCAGGTAGCGTAGCCAGTGGAAAGTGTGACACCGGTAAACAGTCGTCTGGGTCATAGGATATCAAAACTCTGACTAGAAGCATACCAATAAAATTTGTAGGCTGGCCTGGTAGGTAGATAGGGATTCTGGAAAACCCTGAGTTAAAGATGTCTTCGACACTTTTTTCGTCCAAGATCTTATCTGCTGATAATGTGAATACTGCATCAATGGGAGTCATGATCTCTGCGACTTGTTTTTCCTTCAAGTCCAACACGGCAGAAATGATGGTCACTTCGTCTAGTGTTAACCTCTCCATCCCCATAGTACGATGTAGGTGAACCAGTGTCTTCAGTCCCGATTTCTTGTATATTGTTCCGTGGTCTTCACCTAACAGCCAGTCCAAGAGTAAAGCTATCGGATAAGCGATGGGGAACATTGCATACATTAGGAACAGCACAAAAGGCGAGAAAAGCGACCCAACCTGCAAACCGAATCGTACGCAGATCGACTGTGGGATGATCTCACCAAATATCACGATCAGGATGGTACTCATCACCACGGCTTTCCAGCCTCCGCCAAGACATCTGTCCAAGACGATCGGAAGCGTTTCGTTGGTGATAACGTTAGAAAGCAGCAGAGTGACCAAGACCCAGTGCTTGCCTCTGTTAAGTAGAGTGAGCACCCGGTCTGCGTGGTACTTCTCCCGCTTGGAGCCACTGTTCTGCAAAACTTTCAAATATACCTCATCTTGGCCCATTAAACCCAACGTTAGCCCGGCAAAGATCCCTCCCAGGAACACCAAAACCATTGAAATTACCAGGAAAGAAGTGTTGGAACTTTCGGGGACTGTCCCTACTGGTGCCTTCTCGCCTGAATTTGGCGCATAAAGCCCTGCTAGCACAGATGTTTTGAATATTGGCAAGGCCATAATTCTCGGCACTATAACCAAAAGAGCAGAGTATCTGTTATAAACCATCTTGCACACAAGTTTGTCGAAAAAAAGTCTGGGATCCCACAGATATCGGGTTTTGCTCTTCTATGCACCTTGAGTCACTGGATATCGCTGCACCGCTGCCTCTTTACTGGCTCAAAATCTGTTTTACTTCATCGCCCTTGTGCCTCATTTTGTAGGTTTTGATAGAATTTCAATAATTTCAGGTCTAGACATCGGGAAAGAAAGACCAGCAAGAGAGCCAGCATCGCATTCACTGTAGTTTGTCTTGACCTGATATTGGTTATAATGGTTATAATAGTTTTAAAGGTATCTCTACAACTGTTCTGAGACACGAGCGGGGCTTGGCCGTCGAATGCAGGTATATAATTAGGTCACGTGATTTTCTTCTATTGTAAACTGTGCGTCTTTCTGCTTCAACTGCAGGTAATCAACGTCTGATAGAGACGCAGGAGAGAAAAGCGCAGTTTGGCAGCCCTTGGCAGCCCTTGGTAGGCCTTGAGTGGTGAGATTTGGCCATTTCTAGCGGAGGGCTGGCAGCTGGTTGCTCGCCGTGTGTTTCTCGTGCTATGGCTGGGCATAGCAGGCGGTAGTGGATCAGGAAAGAGTCACGTGGTCTGTGATTCTCCGGGTAACCTCTAGATTTCTGATCCGGAAATGCCAAGAGTTCTTTATCAAAGGCTGGATCAGGCTCCGGATTAGGTATCTGTATGCGACAGGCGCAAGCTGTTGCCGCACGTCAAGCGAATATAAACTCGAATGCGCTCCGCTAAGCGAGGGTTCAACAGACTCTAATTAGGCGGATTCGCCTGTATTTCAGCAGTTCATCTTTCTCTGGTAGGTTGTCTTATTATATAATCTGACGCCAGCGACAGAAAAGCAGATGAGCTTACACACAGCAGACTATTGCTCGAAGGGTTTAGAGCAGCTGCCTGGCAAAGCTCAGAAAAGCCAGAGGCCTAGAAAGAAGCGGGCTAAAACCGGTTGTTTCACCTGTAGGTTGAAACGGATGAAGTGCGATGAGCAGCGGCCTGTGTGCGGCAGATGTAATAAGAATAAAGTCACGTGCGTGTGGCCTCCAGCTGGGGCCGGAAAGCTCACGAAGCAAATGCGAGATGCGATGATGGCTGGGAAACGTGTGTGTGGGGCAGCAGAAGTCCGGAGTTCTCGTGAGACCAGCTCTGAGGTTTATGCAGAAATGTTCGATGTGTCGTTTAGTAGTCAGGTGACCTCACGCAACTTGTCTTCACATAACGGCGAGACAGCCTGCCAGCCGCTTGATAACGAGCAGACGGACGAAATTTACTTGAGCGTACTGCAGCATTTCCAGGACTGGTCTCGGGTCTATGAAGACGACAAAGTTTCCTCGCCGGCAAGTTTTTGCTTCAAATTCCAGTTCACAAAGCAGGAATTGCTGCTTTACTTCACCTGTGTGCATTACTTCTTTCCTGCGATAGGTCCACAGCCTACACTACCCCAATTGACCACCATAGAGACTTTTCTGCCCCTTGTGAAGCAAAATCCCGTGGTGATAGACGTTTTCTTGTGTTGTGGAGCGACCTTTCTCGAATGGTGTCAGCCGCAGCAGTACTCGGAACTGACGGAACTTCTATACCAAAGAAGCAGATCCAAGCTGGAACAGATGCTAGAGCAAAAGAAAATTCTTGGTGATGAGACCTGGGCGTTTGCCTGCTTCCAACTGCTGTGTTTAACCGACAAATTTCGAAGAGGACCAAGCCAAACGTCTATGACAGACCGATGTGTGAACAATTTGGCACAGTCGTTCAGGATCATCAGAAAGAAACTTGAGCTTATCAAGTGTAAAGGGTCTACGGCCACCGAGCGGTTCTTGTTAGAGAGTTTCATGTACAACTACACCGTGTCTCTGCTTGTTGCCAGAGATGTCTCAAAACTACCGTCTCCATTCAGCACGGGCTTTGCCGAGCTTACCCAGCTTCTGGAGTCTCCTTTATTCGATAACTGCGACGTTCAGTGGATTAATAACCCAATCCTGGGGTCTAGCGTCGACGCCTTCGTGATGCTGGCGAAAGTCTCGTATCTGAGCCGGCTGTCCATGCCCTTGAAAGATGCCGTTTGGCTAGAAAGAGCTACATCCCTGCTGGAAGAGTGCCTATACTACTCGCCACCAGCGTTGCCGGCCGACGTGAGGAACTGCCCCCAGAAATATGCCACGTACAGACCCAGTCTGTTGTGCGGTTCCATCATTACCAAGGCGTGCTACCTTCTCTTGAGCAAGATCTGCCGGTACGACAGTTTTGACCAGCATGATTTCGAAATCCAGGGCGTGGTAAAATACGCTATCAAGAGCATCAGCGATATTGAGAAGGGCAGCCCCGTTCTCTGTATCCTACAGTGGTCTTTGCTCATTGTGGGGGCCTTCACGGTCGACGAACAGGACCGAATTTTGGTCAAACAGTATCTGCTCAGTGCTTCAGAGACCATCCATACTTACGGCGCCCTCAAGATATCGCAATTCCTGGAACTCATCTGGAAACAAGAAGACTTGAACCTGCTGTTCATCAGAGAAACCCTAAGCCAAGTAGTCATCTGACACTTGCCTAGTGTCGCTGTCGCTGGCGCTGGCGCTGACGCTGTCACTAAATTATGTGTTACCCGGATATTGTTTCCCATCGCTTAGATTTACCCAAAAGAGCAATGCTTTGGTTCCGCTTAACTAGATAAGCGACACCAATCCCATCGCGAGTCACGTGACACGTGTCATGGAACACAATCCTAGATAAGACTCGCCTTTTCTGTGGACATAAGGTTGCACAGATAACAGTTTCGGCACTCTAGCTGTGAATGGCTCATCCGTGGCTGGCCAGTAGCGGCCGAATGAACGCAGTTTCAGTCTCCAGCTAACACACATGGATCTCAAGCGGCGGATCAGCTCTTGCGGAAAGTAGATAGCGGTTCTTGTTGATAACCAGTGTCTAAGGCACAAAGGTTGTGATCAGCGCTCTGAACCGAAAAGACACGTTATCGTAGTAGTAAAAGCTGTACGGATCTCATTTGGGGTTCGAAAATGATCCTGTATAAGTGTATATAAGGAAAGATTGCGAATCGTTTCTTGTGGGGACTATATTCCAATATTCTGTGTATGATGGAAGAAGCCTGGCCAATGCAAGAACAGCGGTATGATTAGCGATGTCAGAAACTAAATCAAGTGTTGTGAGTGTAAATGGGATTTCCGTTGGGAAAAAAGTACATACGAGGGCTGTGGTACCTCTGAATATAACGCACGATATGGACAAAGCCACAGAATGTTTGAAGAAAGCATTTGCAGACTCTGCGGCCCTGGATTACTTGCTGAAGAAATTCTTCAACGTACCAATCGATGAGTACTGCAGCAAGGACCGAATCAACTCAATGCTATACTACTTCATGCATGAGTACAACGATGGAGGTGCTGAGACCGTTGAGGCGAATAATTTTGACGCAGTGGCGGTTTGGACTCCGCCGGATTGCGATTTCCATCAGTCACACACTAACGACGAGGCTTTCAACGAAATCTTTTTCGGCCAACTTGGTCGCAAGACGAAAGAAGTGTTACCACCTGGGGTTCGCCAGTACTACCTCTTTCTCATTGGCAAAGATTTGACTAGGAAAGACACAAGAGGCTCTGTGAGACAAATCTTTGAGACTTACAAGAAGAAGGCAGACTTGGCAAATTCTGCCCTTGTGCTAGAAGCTATCAATGAGAAAGCCAAGAAAGTGTACGAGTATTTTGGGTTCAAAAACTATTTGACGTTCCACTACGGACAAAAAGAGTGTGATGCTCAAGGCAATTACGATCCTGATGGCGAGGGATTCACCGCGTATTTAATGATCTATTACAAGGATGAGCTACCAGGCAGCATTCCTTGAAGCATTCACCGCAGCCACGGCCATCATGGCATTATTACAACAAACATTTTTCCATACATACAGGTGTGAATGAAATCCACTGAAACGACGCATGTAGCATCTCAGTTCTAGCTAAGCACGTAATCTTCACCAACTAGCTGTTGCTGTTAGTCATCCGTTTTTTGGTCTTTTCGATCGGTGAACAGGAATGCCTTCCCGCTCGAATTTCCACCAACAATCCAGTTTTGCGTTGGATGCCAACTAATTACAGCAGGGACTGTAGCAGTAGACAGATGTGCCAATTGCACACCATTGCTAGTGTATATGTCAATGGCTCGTTTCATATTGGCAATCGCAAACACGTCCAAGTTAGGCTTGAACCTAGCTTTCAATATACTTGTCCATCTACCGGTTTGGCAGTTGTGTTTCAAAGTTAGTTTTGGTTCGAGATCAGAGGGCAGAGTTCCCTTCACGTCGAAAAGTCTAATAGTGTCATCATATCCGTTGCATACTAAAGTTCCATCCATTGGTGAATATGATACTGCCGAAACACTGAGTCTTGAGTCATATGTAGATACAATCTCGTGGGATGGAAAATCTTCATATTGTGACCATTCTGGATTTGGGATAGACTTCCTAGTATCCCAGATCTTCAAAGTCCTATCCAAAGAACCAGTAGCTATCTCATACGGCCTTTGAGGGTTGATGCTGAACGATCCAATCTTCTTGTCTGATAGACGATGTAAGTTAAGATCTGTAGGTTTCGTACGCACATCGAAGAAGGTAAATTCTCCACTGAGTGTTGTTAAAAAAAGCACGTTTGGATCACTATAGCTGAATTGAAAGTCACTGATTCCCAATGCGTCGTCATATTCGTTTTTCAGCACCAACACCTCCTCACTCTTCATATCGTTCAAATTTATTGATCTCAGCGATCCATCATACGACCCAATTAGTAGCTTACCACTGTCAGTAGCATATGTGTCAATTCTACCCACATTTTTCGTGAACATTTTGACCCTGGTGATATCTGGTCCCTCTAATTCATCTACAGGAGCAGCACTATGGACATTCCAAAGACCAAGATTCCCTCCCGTGTCACCACAAATTACAAGTTTCTTGTCAGTGGAAGGATGGAAATACGTTGCAGAGATACGTTCAAATGTGACTTTAATCTCATTTGGCTGGAACACATCATACAAACTCAAGTCAAATTCCTCCTGCAGCTGTTTCACCTCAGGAGTTGTGGTCTGTTGGGCCTGCAATTCTTTAAAGAAGTCACCGGACGAGAAGTTTTTGTTCGCGAAGCCTCTGAATTTGTCCAACAGGTCATCTTCGTTCTCAGACTTAATGATATCGCTCAGTTTCACGTCCCCTGATAATGCAGTGTTCTTCAATTTCTCCAGCGCTTCAAGCTCAGGGGCTCTATCCGCTTTGCCCATCTTCAGCAACTGATTATCGTTAACATTTGGAATTCCGTTACCTTCTGCAGTCTGTCCTCTCAATCTGCTTGACCTTCTGGTAGGAATTGCAGCTGGTTTACTCTCAAGTTTTACGGTCCCTTTTGTAGTGCCAGTCTTCTTCCTCTTCTTCTTCTCAGCACCATCTTTCACTCCAGCCTCGCGTTTGATCTGAGATGAGATGCTGTTCAGATTAAGCTTCTTCAAGAGATCATTATTCCTCTTAATATTCTCTTGTCGTTTCTTCTGAAACTCAGTGAGTTCTGGCATAGTCCGCACGGTCAGTCCTCAAACCAATACGTGCTCTGTGTTGCTTGCTCTCTCTTCTCACAGTAATTCCTCAAGGGCATGACTCTGATGAGCATCAAGCTTTATTTCAGTATCACAGTATAAAGCAAAGAATTCTGAGACAGGGAATGTCCGATCAGCTCTCAGGGTTTTTATGCGGTGTTATCACGTTCATTAGGTGTAGTGGTTAGAAGCAAGTCATATTGAGAAGCCCGTGCTCCAAGATGTCAAGTAATATAACGAGTCTATTCAATCCTCCACCACAGGGAGATCTGACAGATGAAGAAACTAAAGACTGCATTCCCTGCCAGATAATGGCCACAGCATTCTCGCTGGGGTTTGGGGGGTACTTGGTTAGTGGTAAACCTTTTGAGTTCGGCGAGACTGAAAGGAAGCAAGGCCTAACAAGAGAACAGTTCGTGAAGCTTAATCCAAAATGGTGGACCTCAACGGTCAGAGGGTTTGGAGCCGGGTTGATACTGTTTGGCATATACAGAGGAACTGAGGGGTGGTTGTGGGGTCAGAATAAGAAGCCTAACGTTTGACTTAACGGCTTTACGAGTGAATTTTTCCGATTCTGTGTCTTGTATAGATAATACATAATAGCTATTACGATAAACGAATGGTTCTTCAATTCCAAAAGGCTGAACCAGAGGTACGACGTTAGTCACCTTCTTATTCCACAAGCTCTGGCCGCTGTGACAGCAAGAGCTGCTTTCTCCAACTGTCGTTTCTCTATTTTACTTCTTTCAGTTTCTTCTCTGCGGATCATTTTGTCCTCTTTGATCCGTTTCTTCACCTTTTTACACCAATGTCGAAACTCCCTCTTTATTGTCTCTTTGGAGTTGTAATTGGTGATGAAATCATGGCATATAAGCTCCTTCAAAGAGGAGCGTCCTCTTTCTTCTTTGATACAACATCTGTTTACGAAATCTGTCATTATGACAGAAAAATGTTCATTTCTCGGGAGTCGAGGAGCAGGCTCATTCACAATTCTTTGTAGCAAATCTAGAATCCCCTCGGGAGTATCATGGTGCCCTCCCAATGGAAACTCACCGCTAATCAGTTCAATGATCATCAGACCAAGAGACCACACATCACCTTTTGTTGTATAACGCCCTCCTTGAATACGCTCCGGAGACATGTAAGTGGAAGTGCCAACAAAAGTATCAGCAAGGGAATTTATCAATGTGGTCGACACTCCGAAATCACATATTTTCACCAGACCCTTTGAGTTTATCAAAATATTCGACGGTTTGATGTCTCTGTGAATGATCTTGTAGGAGTTGTATAAATAAATGAGGCCGTTCAGCACACAGAAAGAAATGTGTGAAAGGCACATCTCATTGAACCACGAGGTTTTGCATGATATTGGGATTTTTTTCCTCTTGCAATCTGACCTGTACACTGACAAAATCTTATCCAAGGACCCACAGTCCATGTACTCCATCAAAATAACGATCTCGTTATTCTTTGAAGGGTTGTAAAATGCGCCATGGAACCCCACAATGTTCTCATGTGGTGCTACGCTCTTCATTATGGTCAATTCCCGCACCAATTGGTTCTTTAAGACGTCTTTATTTTCCACTGGGATTGTCTTCTTTGCAATAATCCGAGAGTCGGGTACGTGCAACGTCTTTACCACGGTACCCGAGTTTCCAGCTCCGATCTTGCTCAGCCGTACCAGGTTTTCGAGTTGAATTCCGTTCTCCGGCGTGAGAGACAATCTTTCGATCTGCGTGGTCAAAGTCGCTGTATCGGTCTCAGGTCCGCCCTGTGCTGGTAGTCTGGCTGGAGGAGAGTGCAAGCTTCCGTTGGACGACATTTCCGAGGTGCTGGAGCTCCCCTGAAGCACATTTATCGTCTGTGCTGAGGACGAATGCGGTATTTGCGGATTAGCTGCACCTGTAGCCAAAGAGTCGAGATTCGGACTGGACACATCTTCCGTCGATGATTGAAGCGTCAATTGTTTCAAATTTTTCCTCTTTAGAGTCTTTGGCTTGAACAGATTTGATTGCTCTGCACCCTCATGCTTTAATTCATCCATAAGCATCTGATGTTTGCTGCTTCTTTTCAACTCTTGTGTCAATCAGAATATTGTCTGCTATATGCACATCAGGCCAACCTCTTCTTGCAAAACCGAAACTTTATAGAATGCGGCTCTTTCTCTCAATTCGGCCCGCTAATACCTGCTCCAGCTGTCCTACTGCTTTCCACTGTCCTACAAAGTCTCAGCTTGTTTCAGCTTGTTTCAATGTGCTTCTGATACGATGCTCAGAGAAACCTCATTTTGTAAAAGATCGCTTGTAATAGATAAGTCTGCGCAAGTAAAAGCGCATGCTCTGTAAGAAAACGCACCACTTATAAACATTTGGAGCCTCCTCGTGCTTCCTAACGGCTGCCGAACGGCTGCTTAACGGCTGTCCGAGTATCTGTTGATGTTTTGCCCGTATTCTAGAGCCTTGTAGATGCCCTAATAGATGGCTCGCATCGCATGTTCTCCAGGTTTTGATGCTTATTGGTTTCTGTACCGTTTCAAAACTCGTAGAAGCACCCAATAAGGTGTCCAGAGTCGTTGTATAGCCCTGCAGAGCTATTTTGGGCGATGCAGAAGGGTGCTTCAGTTCTTCAGATAGATATTGTGGTCACGTGACGCGTTTATCTTCTTCCCCCACAACGATTTACGTTCACGCCAAGGCCAACGGAGCGCTAGCACCACTAACAGCGTGGTGGTTTTAGCGTTTGGCTGGCGTGTTCACCGGTAGCTGGCGTCTGTGTGTATCGTGTTACATGTATCGGGCTTGTTTCTAACGTTAGGGCTCGTTGTTGGCCCGTACTGGGCTGGTGCCCCGGTTGCACCGAGGAATAGCCGCCTAAGATGAATTCGAGTTACCCGACTTTGGTCACGTGGTTGGTTTACCCGGCCTTCGCTATTCGTTTGTTCCCTATTTGAAAATTTAAAGTAGCGACAGAGCCAGCAAGTACATAGTTGAGCACCACTTTAGCCGGGTTCTGCATCTGGATAATGGGCGGCTAGTGACTTGAAGTCAGCAGTATAATACAGAAGTCAGCAGTATAATACAGAAGTTAGCGGTTGCTGAAGGCATTGAAACCACTTTAGAAAAAAATAAATCTGTTTGCGAAGATTTTGCACGGATATTGAATTATTTGCGGTTCTCTTATTTGCATTAGTAGGGAACAATACCAGAGTATCAGGTCTGATAGAGTGTAGAGCTTGTTCAGAACACGAGATTCGTACAAGAGTGTGCTTAACAACAAGTTTGGTGTAGTATCCCTTTGAAAAGGTTAATAAGACATACGTTCCTGAGATGAGCGAGAGTAACGACTGGAAGTCGCAGTTAAACATCCCCAAGAAGGACACAAGACCGCAGACAGAAGATGTGCTGAACACCAAGGGACGTTCCTTTGAGGATTTCTATCTAAAGAGAGAGCTTTTGATGGGCATATTCGAAGCAGGGTTCGAGAAACCGTCTCCCATCCAGGAAGAAGCGATTCCAGTAGCAATTGCAGGTAAGGACGTACTAGCGCGTGCTAAGAACGGGACCGGAAAAACAGCCGCGTTTGTTATTCCAGCACTAGAAAAAGTGAAGCCAAAGGTCAACAAGATCCAAGCGTTGATCCTGGTGCCAACCAGAGAGTTGGCCCTACAAACGTCGCAGGTGGTGCGCACGCTAGGAAAGCACTGTGGTATCTCCTGCATGGTTACCACTGGTGGTACCAACTTGAGAGATGATATTATGAGATTAAACGAGCCTGTGCACGTTTTGGTCGGAACCCCCGGCAGAGTGTTGGATTTGGCAGCCCGTAAAGTGATGGACTTGAGTGAGTGCCACTTGTTTATTATGGACGAAGCAGACAAGATGTTGAGTCATGACTTCAAAGTGTTGGCGGAACAAATACTTTCTTTCTTGCCTGAACGTCGTCAACTGCTCTTGTTCAGTGCAACATTCCCTGTCACCGTGAAGGAGTTCATGGTGAAGCACTTGAAAAATCCCCACGAGATCAATTTGATGGATGAATTGACTCTAAAGGGTATCACACAATTTTACGCATTTGTGGAAGAGAAACAGAAACTACATTGTTTGAACACTCTGTTCAGCAAGCTTCAAATAAATCAAGCCATCATCTTTTGTAATTCGACTAATCGTGTCGAACTCTTGGCCAAGAAAATTACCGAGTTGGGATTCTCATGTTACTACTCTCACGCCAGAATGAAGCAATCAGAAAGAAACAAGGTCTTTCATGAATTCCGTCAAGGTAAAGTTCGTACGTTGGTTTGTTCAGATTTGTTGACTCGTGGTATTGATATCCAAGCAGTCAACGTGGTTATCAACTTTGATTTCCCAAAGACAGCTGAGACGTATTTGCATCGTATTGGTAGATCCGGAAGATTCGGCCACTTGGGTTTGGCTATTAACTTAATTAACTGGAACGACAGATTCAATTTGTACAAGATTGAACAAGAATTAAACACAGAGATCGCTCCTATCCCATCTCAAATTGATAAATCATTGTACGTTGCTGAGGACAGCTCTGCTGTGCCTATTCCATTCCCATTGGAAGCACTTCCAGCAACACATGCAGTTCAGCAGCCAGTCAATATGGAACCATTGCCACCACAGCAAACGCAGGTGCAATTCCATGCTCCACCACCACCTCAGCAGCAGCAACTCCATCAGCAACAGCAACTCCAGCAACCTCAGCAACAGCAGTTTCAACAATTTGCTAACCAACCTCCCCAGCAATTGCAACAGCAGTATGCACAGCCACCTTACCAGCAACAGCAGGGTTATCCACCACAGGGATACCCTCCACAAGGATACCCTCCACAGCAGTATGCCCAACCACCTCAACAACAATAATGTCAGAGCCTAAAGAAGCTCGGCAAACGTGTCCAGAACGCATCCGGACATGGTCGTTTTTTTTACCCACTTTTACACCTTTTTGTTTTGTATTATAGACTGCCACAGTCTATCGTGATTTGCATTTTCATTATGTGATAGGACTACCTACTTGTGGTGTCCGAAACTCAAATCCCCTATCTTTTTTTGATAGAAGCGGAAACTGACGTTGCTCTAATTGTAGTGACAGAATGATGCGCTGATTGCATCAAACACCAGAGTATTTTTGATATGATTTCCATGCCTTAATGACAATTTTGTGTTATATTATTTGCGAACAAGCTACGATAACTGTTTTGTTTTAGCACGTCAATCTAGCAAAGGTTTACTCGTTCGAAGAGTAACCGTTTGCTGCCCGAAAACTGTTACAGATAAATATCAATTCCCGAATCCTCCCTGACCGATTTACAAAGCTTACTCTCCTACAAGACAGAACAACGACTCGGTTCCCAACCGCTTCGCCTGTCCCTTTGAATACTGAACACCATTTTTTTCTTGAACCCCATTACATTTGTTAAGTTTGTCTCTTCAGAACTCACAGATCGATGCAGAAATCATGTCCCTGAACAGTACAGCCGTCAATGCCATGGGGGTTGGACCTTCAAACTGATTCCTGCTCGATGAGTGTGTTTCATGTTCAGACATCCTCCTATTCGTACCTGCTCTTGCTTTCGTATGATTTATCTTTAAGTTTGTAAGCCAGTAGTATATTGTGTGCAACGTTCTTCTTCAATCCGTTCAGTATTGATACTCTACTCACAAAAATATGGTCAATTACTGACTGGATTGTTTTGGACAACGTGGTTTATCTTTTCGTCATTATAAGATATTATAGAGCTTTAAATGTTTAAAGGTTCTTTATTCTTTTACTAAGACTTCACTGTTGAAGAAATGAGAATACATGGCTGCAAGTCCACCAAGGGTCTCCAAACCACCGACAATGTCTTACTTTGATATCAATGAACAGCGCGCTCTCATAAAATCAGCCAATAGGTTCATTTCAGAGAAGTTAGAACAACATTTCTCTTCATCTTTCTCCCCTACCACGCTGATCATTTGTGGATCTGGACTAGGAGGTATCTCTAGCAAGATTTCTGACACTCCTCAACCGCTCAGACTATCATATGCATCGATTCCTGGGTTCAAAGTGAGCACCGTGCCCGGCCACAGTGGTGAGTTGATCTTTGGATACATGAATGGTGCACCTGTTGTGTTGATGAACGGCCGTCTACACTCGTATGAGGGCCATTCTTTGGCAGAGACGGTTCACCCTATCAGAGCACTGCACATGCTAGGGTCAATTAGCGTGCTAATTGTGACGAATGCCGCAGGAGGTATCAATGCCTCGTTTAAAACCGGTGACTTGATGTGCGTTTACGACCACATCAACTTCCCAGGAATGTGTGGCTTCCATCCTCTAAGAGGAGCGAATTTTGACGAGTTTGGACCCAGATTCCTAGCTACGAGCGATGCGTACGACTTGGAGCTGCGCAAACTCTTGTTCAGGAAGAAGAAAGAGCTCAAGATTGAAAGAACTATCCACGAGGGCACTTACTCTTACGTGCACGGGCCTACCTTCGAAAGCAGAGCCGAGTCACGTCTACTAAGGCAAGTGGGAGCAGATGCTGTTGGGATGAGCACTGTGCCAGAAGTAATCACCGCCAGGCATTGTGGCTGGAAAGTGCTTGCCCTGTCCTTAATCACCAATGAATGTGTTGTGGATCCTCCAGCCAGTGCGTTTGATGAGAACCCTGTACCACTACAACAGGGTAAGGCAACCCACGATGAAGTTTTGGAGAACAGTGCCAAGGCTTCGACTGACGTACAAGATCTTATCTACGCTGTCGTGGCAGACCTTTAGCCTCTTTTGAACGAGTACGTATTTACTGTACAGATATGTGTATCACTTGCAGTGGCAAGACTATAGTTTCTTGTATGTACTCAATTCGTGCACAATTGGGTCAGGTACGCTGCAGATGCTTGAGTAGAAATCCCTACTCTCATTCTGTCACTAGTCCTGCTGGTTCCCATTTACCCTCCAAGTTTTCCTTCCACAAGGTAACCGTATTATCACCGCAGGAGAGCGCCAATATGTTACCGGACAAAGACCAGCTGGCTCTCCATAGTACGTCTGGGAACTTGTCCTCTTTCAGCAACGTTTTCTTCCAAGTGGAATCATTGCTGTCCTGGGTCCAAATGATACAGGTACGATCCTGCGAAACAGAGGCCAGATAAGACCTCGAGAGTACGGTGGGGGACCATGCCACGTCTCTAACCCAGTCAGAGTGGCCTTCTAGCGTGTGTTCCAGCATATACGTGGAGGCTTCTGCGCTGTATTTCCAGATCTTGACCAAATTGTCCGCACCGCCAGTGACAAATCGACGCTCCTGCTGCGCGGAATCCGCCGTGTTACGCTGCACAGTTGCAGGTGCCCAGCAGGCGGTGTTTACACCGATCGCATGCGCGTCAATGATGATAGGCGACGTGGTGCCATTTTCCTTAAACTCCACCACAGAGACCTTGCCGTCGCTAGACGCGGCCAGCAGCAACGGACCAAACTCATGAGGCGCCCACTTCACACTGTTCACAGACGCAGAATGAACCTCATGTGCAGAGATCTGCGACCACCGCCCATTCACTTCCTTCCAGATGTACACCTTTCCGTCATACGAACACGACGCTAGAATAACTCCAAACTTTGGATGCGCCCAGTCCACCTGCCACACCGGGCCTTCGTGACCCTGCAGCGTATCTACCAGCTTGTGACTCTCCCCTTCTACTTCAAATATCTTGATACTGTGGTCTGAAGAACACGTCGCTAGTCTCTTTCCATAGTAATCTAGCACTGCATCGTGGATATGCTCTGAATGAGCATTGTTGATAGTCACCATATTGTCTCAGAATCCCAAAATTTCCCGCGAAATTGGACTTAATTATACACCCACGGTTCCTAGCCTTCTATTAAATAGTCTACTGGCTTGACAGGCCCTACCAATGGACCACCATATCAACTTCTCTTGTATTCACTACATACCTCTACCTCTATTGAATAGCGTTGGTTCATATGGCTCGAGACGAATGTATAGGGCATAAGACCGGGTAACACTATTTACTATTTACGACCTTGGACGACTGATGGGCCGGGATGCAGTCCATTGGGCTTGTATGCAGGACCCCAAACTTGTCTTGAGTACCGAGTGTGATCCAGATATGGAAGATCAAGCCATCTGTGGTATTTTGAGTCTTCCTGAGCACTATATAGCGAAAAACACGACATTGAACTGACCCTGTGCATTTGCGTCTTCACGGCGCTCACCGTTGTTGACGGGCAGCGGGATCCCGTTGAACCGGATGTTGACGTTGCCACGCAAATATGATACGAGGAAGGACACCAGCACAATGACTAGGGTGATCACTATCATGATTAAGTCTTCGTGAATTTCAAAAGAGAACGCTCTTAGGTACTGGGTCAGTTTTCGACTCCAGGACTCACCGCGCACAGATCCAGCAGGTTGCATGGGTTTCAGTTTCACAGGCTTAGGTTGCAAGAACTGTGTGATCTGTTTCTTTGCTAGACCCCACTTGTCCTGAACCCAAAATGCAACTTCAGTGCTGTTCCAGGGCAAAAAGTTGTCCACGACATGCGAGCCAAGCCACTGTAGCTGCAATAGCAGCACATTCAGATGCTCCACGTAGCGGTAATGCAGGTGCTCTACCGTAGAGTAGTGTTCGAAATTCTGTTGCTCTTTGTAAAGGCTCATTCGCTCATAGTACTGTTTCGCAAGATGGTAATCCTTTGCGACGCCCAACCCGTGCTGGTACATGTAACCCAAATCCCAGCTTCCCTGCATACCACCAAACATGTAACGCTTTCTTGCAGAAGCGTAATCACCTTTGCGGAACAAGATATCTCCGATAACAATATTAGCCTCTGGGTATTGTGACAGATCGTAGTATCGTAGTGCCATCTCTAGACGGGCCTCAGGAATGATGGGTGGTTCTTCTAGGACTCTGGGAGGCTGGTACAGTAGCCAAGCGGCAGATAGTTGTGCATTCTCATACCCTTGTTCAGCTGCCATTGCATAGTACCACAGTGCGATTTCTGTCTCATCGCGCAACAAACTTAAAAAGGCGTCCTTCAAATATGGGGCCATGTACTGCTCGTTGCTCTGCACGAAAGACCTGTACGCTTCGACACCTCGATACGATGCAGACACAGAGTACTCCTTGTTTAGCTGCCGGGCTAGCTCGTAGAATGCAGGAAAGTTACCTCTCTTACCAGCATTCTGGAGATGCATTAATATGTTACTGTCTGAGTTCTCATAGCCAATAAGTTTAGCCTGCTGATAATTCTTTTGGGCCCATGAACCGCTGTTTTGGTATAACTCTACTGCTCTTGTGAGGTTCTGTCTATAGTATTGATTGATCACTCCGAGACCGGCCCGGCCGGCACCAGTTCTGACATTCAACTCCTTTTGTAAAGCATTATCAAGGGAAACGACAGTTTTGAACAGTTCCTCTGATTTGTCTATATCCATTGAAACTCCTTCACCACGCAGATACTGATCCGCCAACAAGTCTAAGCACAGCAAGTAGTATATCTTCGATACCGTTTGCAGTGAGGAAACAACACCGCTATACTCCGCCTGTACCGCCTGCAAAATTGAAGCAGATGCATTTGGATTTCTTGCCATCGTGTACGTGCCATAATAAGAGTTATATGCAGCATAGTAGGACTCTATAATCTTGCTGGAATCGTAATCATCTTCATCTATATCAAATTCTTTTAGTGTTGTCGCTAGTGACGGATTCTTCCCGGGCAACAAGAGCGCCGCCAGAGTTTTTGGTTGATGCTTTCTGAGCCTCTTTGCAGATGAAACACTTTCAGTCAATTCTTTCCCCAGCAGTCCACCTTCCAGGTCAGGCAAACGGACGTCATAAGATTCAATAATCGGTGGGCGAAAGTTCCACTCTTCAAAACTGTACATCTCTCTCAGGGAATTCGCAATTGAACCGTACAAGATCCCAGCCTTGTCCTTATCCTTAGGCAAATCCAAACCTATCAAATAGCGGTACGCCAACGCTTGTTTAGCACGCAGATCTCCTAATTTTGAAGCCTGCTGTAACAGGATGATGGCTTTGGGGATGTCCTGTTCTACAGTACCGAAAAAGCCTGTAGAATACATGACACTGAGCTCAAACAGTGCTGTAGCATTTGATCCCTTTGTGAGCTCGTTAAATTGTTCCAGATGGTAAAGTGCCTGAGTCTTGTTATGGGGGTAGCAATGCTTTCCGTACAATGCCATCTCTTTCAGTTCCCAATGCGCTTCAGCCTGAAGTGGGCCATGAAGCGACAGCTCAGTCAGCAGTTCAAAGTACTGCCTCTGTTCCTGGGTTGCCCGTACTTCCCAGAAGGCCTGGTATACTCGCTCACGCTCGGATTCAAAGTAGTCCATTGGTATCGTGATAGTGATCCCATCGTCATCTGGATCCAAAAAGGGATCATATTCATAAGCACTCTGTCTTCTCAGATCCTGTGGGGTTGGGAGCTGCCCCTGCAATAACTCTACCCTTTTCCAAACGTCTGGGTCTGCATTGCTGCTGCATACACAGCCTAGCAGCGTCGCAAGTGCTACATAGCTTATCAGTTTGAAGCCAATAGTTAAGACCATAATTTATGCCGCAATTGAGTAGGCAACCCCGTAAATTCAAACCGCCAGAACAATTATACGCTACCCAAAGTTCCGGTTACCTAAATTTAAGGTCAGATAAAGCTATCAAACGACTTAGAACCGTTTCCACGCTTTTCTTCTTTATTATCTACTTCTTCCTAAGGTGTTAAGTAAAGTTTCAATGTTTAAGCCTTAACTTCGACTAGAACAAATCCAAAACTCTTGGAAGGAAACAGTAACAGTATACGTGCGATCGGACTTCAAGGCCCCAGAAACTGACCACTGGAACATTTGGTCATTCGACTATTCAGAATTACCACAGGAACATGAATTTGGTATGCCAAAGTTTGTATATCGGTCAGGTTGCGGAAGAGAGTGTGGATTTTGGGACTTGAACCTATGCACGAACTGCCATTTGGTGAGCTGCCAGCAGTCTCAGGAGTACGAAATCGTAGGAAAATACTGCCCACAGTGTGAAAAACATGCTTCTAAGCTGGATGCGCTACATTGCTCGCGTAACTGTTTCCAATGCCCGAGATGTGCAATGTATTTGCAGATTACAAGTAACAAAACCGCAGGATCGGAGACCCTGCGCAGGTACTCGTTCCAGTGCCAGGGTTGTGGATGGTCCTATTGCACCCCCACAGTACAGAAATTGAAGTCCCTTACGAAATATGTGATGGAACTGGAGACTCAGACCGAAGAGTATGCGCGGTTTGAAAAGTTGCAACAGCATTATCACAACAAGAGCACTTTGAACAAGCTGAACCAGAGGCTGGGAACTCTGAAGTTTAACTCACTCAACGCTCAGAATCTCAGCTCGTGGTGGAAACGTTTGGCGAATGGGGAGAAGCTTTGGTCTCTGATAGATGAAGAGATGCCCTCGGCTTCTGAAACTCTCAGCAGCGACGCTGGTAAGCTACCACTCTTATGCAGGCTGCGACCAATGTTTAACTATCGTTGTCCTTATTGCAAGCGTTCACTAACAAAGATTGACCCGAAATCAGACAGTATTAAATGGCTTAAGACTTCTCCTCCAAATCAGGGAGTGCCAAAAGTGTCCCTGATACCGAGAGACCACGTCTTGAAATCCTTTCCGGAGTATGATACGGACGAATTTCTGCTTCTGCTGGTTGAAAACACCAGAAACAACCATAAAGTGACCATAACATTGAATGCAGAGCAATCACTTCGTGTACCGACACGAATTGTTCACATAAATGCAGTATCTGAGCTCAGAGGTAAAGATATCGCCTTGCAACAGCTCGTCCAACATACTCCGACTTTTAAGCTTGATTCCACAGATGCTCACAAACTGACCAACGTGGAGCGTAACAAAAGATTGGGAGAATTGAAGCGTGTTTCGATCAACAATGAGGCTGAATCACCACTGGATAAGGGTGATGGGTGGGTCGTTATCCCGATCATAATTATCAACCGGAAACCCAAATACGAGTTGGAACTTCTAACCCATTATGAAGACTGGGATATTAGCATAAGTACATACATAGAATTGTAGAAGCACTTCTAACACCGCTTAAAATTGCGACAACAAGCTTCAGGTAAAGTTAGAAATAAATCCCGCTTTTTACACCTTCACTGATCGTGCTCTTCACTCTATCACATATCACTATCAGATTATAATTACAGTTCGCTCAAGAAACATGTAACGATGAGCTTCATATTTGATGCAAGGAATATGAGCTACAAAAAGGCTTCTAGTGTGGTTAAAGGTGTCCAATCGACCAGGTAGGTAGACGCTACTGAACTACTGCAAGTTTTGGGGCCAAATGTCTAACAACAGTTTCCAGACAACCGTATCTCGAATAATCCAGACTGGAGGATTCCAAGATAGTGAAACACGGATAACAGAGGAATGCATGCAACTCCTCGAGCCCTATGTCGAACTGTTCGCCAGAGAAGCTATTCTGAGATCACTTGAGAACAAAGAAGAGACATTGAGCGAGAAGCAGCTCGAATATACTGATTTAGAGGCAATAGCTGGTCTACTGTTAATGGATTTTCAATAATCGAGCGACAATACCATCCACAGATTGGAGGTTTGCACAGCTGTACACAGGTGGTACGGCTCTTCTTATATTTTACATCTAGTGACACATACTTTATTTAGTTGAATTGTTTAGGGCGACTCAAACGCGCATCGAACGCAAACAGAACCAAGGTCTATCAACATATCCGAACTCCAAATGGAAATGATAGCCCTAGTGCAATCAAGACCCTTGCGTAACTCATAAATCAATCAAGCTGGAGTAGTTGTTTCCGTTTGATTGTCCGTTGGATGCCTTATTTTGCTGAGATTGATTCCCAAAGCCGTAGCCTGTATAAGATGGTACCACATTCGAACTTGGAATCCCCGTGTATTGTGTTGACAGGAATGGGTTATGCTTTGGTGGTTCGTTTGTAATTTGCTTGTATCCAGTACCCTGTGAGTTGATGAATGTGCCGGTCTTTGTGTGTTGAGCAGGTACACGAGCGTCACCAGTGTTACCAAAGGTATCAATACCGGTCCCGCTTGCCAAGAGGTTGTTGAGCTCGCTGAACTTATCACTCACGGACTGGTTTCCTGTTCTTTGTTGAGGCATTGGTTTATACTGGTTGTTCTCAACAGGTGCAGGTTTCTGTACAGGAGATGGTGGAAGTTGTATAGGAGTGAAATCTGGCTCTTGAATCTCTTGCTCAACTGGCAAGTCGTCAGCAGATGACGTTTGAGGACGGTTCAATGCAAAAGGATTGTTTGAACCAGTTTGTAGTGGCATCTGGAATTGTTGTTGTTGCTGCTGCTGCTGAAAAGCGAGCTGTTGTTGTTGGAATGCTTGTTGCAGGGCCTGTTGTTCAGCAAGCTGCTGTTGTTGAGCAAGGTACTGTTGTTGAGCGGCCAAATATTGTTGTTCAGCCATGTACTGTTCCTGTTGTTGCTGAGCTAGCATCTGTTGCTGTTGATACTGCATGTACTCTTCCGCAGAGATCGGGTTACCAAAGATATCGTAATAAGCCGGCTGCTGCTGTTGCTGCTGCTGCTGCCAGAGAGCGGCCTGTTGCTGCGCTTGTAACTGTTGCAGTCTTCTCAATTCTTCTTCTTCCTTTGAGAGCTCTAAAGCAGCCTGCAAGTTTGAATCGTTGCCCTGCATCATCAAAAGCTTGCGACGCCTTTCCTCTTCCTCTGCGGTGACCCGGGACTCTTCTAGCGCCCTTTGCAGATCGTCATCGTCCTGATTCTGATCGTTCACTGTGTTTTCGCGCTTCTTTCTGCCGCCGCGCTTTCTGTTTCTCAACCGCATGGACCGTTCTTCTCTCAACCGCTCTTCGTCCTTCAAAAGCGCGGTCAGCTCTTTCGCCTTGACTCTGACGATCTCCCCACAGTCTGCATGCGTCACTTCATCCGTATGTGTGAACTCACGCAACGTTTTGATGATGTACAAGTTTTCTTTGCACCAGAACACACAATTCTCAGACCCGCACCGCACTAAAAAGTCGAGGCACGTCAGAGATTTGGCGACATGCCGCCAGTTCCGACCCTTGTCATTCAGCCGCTTGTCCAGCATGTCCATGATCTCGAAAAACTCCACGTTGTCAAACGTTTTGTCCGCCATTTCCTCCATCTGCTCCACCATTGGGCCGTCTCTGTCGTTTGACGTCGCGCTTCTCACAAGCACCTGGGCGGGCGAATACCCGTTTACCAGGTTCTTTGCACTACGAAGCAAAGCCTTGGACATTTTTCTCGCTTACTGATCCTTGAATGTCGCTTGCTCACCCTGCTGACTGCGTCCCCTAATGCTGTACAACGCTGTTGGAATACCCTAAACTCGGAAAACCACTTCTAGGGACCAAAACCGGGGATAAATGCTTTCCTTCAGCAAACCTAGCCAATATTCTTAGTCTCATCTACATTTCTAGTATCTTTCTACCACATAAAATTCGCTGTGGCAAGACTTGTCCCATGTTTCATCCTTGGATCATATCACTGGTACAGGTTAGAGTTCTCTGATTCGGTTTCCGGTTCCTAGATGTTAAAATGTTAAGGCAGGGTAATCACATAAAGAAAGGGGATAAATTAAATCACGTGATCATAAATAAAATATCATCAAAACATTACCCGGAAATAGCAGGAAGGAGCTGTGATCTAAGTCCGGGTAAGATCAATACAGTCAAGAGGACGGCGTTACGTAATATCTAGATCTGTGATCTGTAAGAGCCGAGACAATGGGAGAGAAATCACGTGACCGATCCAACCAAGCTCATGTCCGCTGAGCACGCAAGCAAAGACTTATCGGGCCACAGTCCGAACACATTGGAGGTACAGGCCATACAATACTCTACCTGCATCCAAGCGGCATCCAAGCGGCATCCAAGCGGCACTGGCTGGCACATGCAATTGGGTCTCTTCATTTAGCGAGTGTGCCTTGCGGCATCGCAACGCCGATCGTTCCAAAATATAATTGTATATGATCCCTTACGTAATGATACAGGTTGAGTCGGGTGCCGGAAGCATCGACTGGATATAAAATCGCAAACAAGAAAAACCGGAAGAGAGTCATAAGTGATTAATGAGTATTCGTTTATAAGTTTATAAGTGTATTGGCTAGAGAACAAAATATTAGGGAAAAAACAGATTAAATTTGGGACCGTCGGGAGTCGAACCGAAGATCTCGACCGGAACCATTTCCCGCTTTCAGAATTAAAGTTCGAGCAGGTTTTCCAGGCCATAGTACGAGAATAAAGCAGGTAGCATTGGACCTAAAAGCTGCAACGAAATGACAAAGAACAAATGATTTAAGCAATGCGAGGGTTGGATGCATATGTGCGATTGCTGGTCTAAACCAAAAGAACGGCAGCGAAGAATGCAGATATTAGGGTGGCTAGGCGCGAGTTTTGGATAGACGCAGCACCCTCGTATGAGTACAAAGACTGCGTTGTGCGGGCAGGCTGACTCACGGAAGAAACTGACACAGATGCGGTGGTAGGTGGTTGAGCAACTGTAGGCTTTGTGGAGGTGCTGACAGCAGAAGAAGTAGTGTATTGAAGAGTTTCCGCAGTCTTGGCACACTCGGTGCACTCAACAGTTGCGTAGAATGTGGTAGCAGTACCATCGTGAGTGACAGTGACAAGTGTGGTGGTCAACGTCTTCACAGTGTAAGAAGAGGCCTCAATGGTTTCGCATGGAACAGTGGTGGTCAAAGTCTGAACTTCGCCTGACACAGTGGTGGTCAACGTCTTCACAGTGTAAGAAGAGGCCTCAATGGTTTCGCATGGAACAGTGGTGGTCAAAGTCTGAACTTCGCCTGACACAGTGGTGGTCAACGTCTTCACAGTGTAAGAAGAGGCCTCAATGGTTTCGCATGGAACAGTGGTGGTCAAAGTCTGAACTTCGCCTGACACAGTGGTGGTCAACGTCTTCACAGTGTAAGAAGAGGCCTCAATGGTTTCGCATGGAACAGTGGTGGTCAAAGTCTGAACTTCGCCTGACACAGTGGTGGTCAACGTCTTCACAGTGTAAGAAGATGGAATCTCAGATGGGGCGGACACAATTTCAAGTGAGGAAGAATCAGCGGTAGAGGCAGCAGAAGAAATTGAAGTGACGCTGCTGACAGCAGATGGAGAGACTACACTCGAAGAAACAAGAGTCTCAGGCTCAGCTGGACTAGTGTATGCTTCAGAGGAGCTAGTAGAAGATGGGTCTTTAAACGTGATGACGTGTTCAGCAGGAATGGCCACTGTAGTTGAAGTGAAATCTTTTGGATCAAGAGTGGTAGTTGAGCTGTTGTAAGAAGGATGCTGGAAAGCAGAAGAGATGGACTCAACGCTAGAGAATGCAGACTCCGAACTTGATGATTCCGAAGCAAAGGTTGCAGTCTTTTCTTCAGGAGCAGTGACAGTGGTGGTTGAGGAAACGGCATCAATAACAGACGAAGAAGCAGATGAAGATACATCACTGCTAGATGAGATGACTTGCACAGCAGACGAAGCCGATTCGCTTACAGATGAAGAAGACTCGAATACCGAGCTGGAAGCAATGTCAGAAGAAGCCACGCTGGATGTCTTTTCCTTTCTAGCGACGGTGGTAGTAGAAGACTGGCTAACCGATGAGCTTGGCTCAATGGAAGAGCTAGGTTCAGCGGAAGAAACAGACTCAACAGAAGAGCTTGGCTCAACAGAAGAGCTTGGCTCAACAGAAGAGCTTGGCTCAACAGAAGAGCTTGGCTCAACAGAAGAGCTGGACTCAACGGAAGAACTTGGCTCAACAGAAGAGCTGGACTCAATGGAAGAGCTAGGTTCAGCGGAAGAGCTGGACTCAACGGAAGAACTTGGCTCAGCGGAAGAGCTGGACTCAACAGAAGAAACAGATTCAACAGAAGAAACAGACTCAATGGACGAGCTAGGTTCAGCAGAAGAAACAGACTCGATGGAAGAGCTTGGCTCGACAGAAGAGCTGGACTCAACGGAAGAACTTGGCTCAGCGGAAGAGTTGGACTCAATGGATGAAACAGACTCAATGGAAGAGCTAGGTTCAGCAGAAGAAACAGACTCGATGGAAGAGCTTGGCTCGACAGAAGAGCTGGACTCAACGGAAGAACTTGGCTCAGCGGAAGAGTTGGACTCAATGGATGAAACAGACTCAATGGAAGAGCTAGGTTCAGCAGAAGAAACAGACTCGATGGAAGAGCTTGGCTCGACAGAAGAGCTGGACTCAACGGAAGAACTTGGCTCAGCGGAAGAGTTGGACTCAATGGATGAAACAGACTCAATGGAAGAGCTAGGTTCAGCGGAAGAGCTTGGCTCAAAAGAGGTTGCAGGTTGTGGGTCTTCCATCGATTCTGCTGGCACAGGGAGGTCGAATGTGACAATAGGCTCTGTGAAGAAGCTCTCTTGAGAACTGGTTGTGCTGGACGAAGAGACCGATTCCTCAGAACTTTCAGAAGACGAGCTTGATTCAGCAGACGAGGACTGGAACGATGAGATCTTCTCCTTTCCAGCCAAGGTGGTAGAACTTGAAGCGGAAACCTCCATGGAGCTGCTAGGCTGTTGCAAAGCCGATGAAGCAGAGTGTTTTTCGCATCTGTATGCTGAAGGGTATTCACCCTCGTGGTTCACGTTGTCCTTGAACCAGTAGATGCCTGGGAAATCGGTCTGAGATCTGTCGTAGTTGTCCGCATTGTTGCAACCAGTGATCAAGTCGAAGTTCGAGTTACCGTGCTTAGTCCACCAGTCGTTGCCACAGGCCTGGTACGTAGAGCCCTGGCAGTACTCGTACTGGATCTGGAAGTTTGGCATCCACAAAATGTCAGGGTTCGACTGGTCTGGGACCGCGTTGATGCGGAAAGTCGCGGTCCAGTCCGTGGGGTTGTCGATTAGATAGGTGTTTTCGTTGTGCCCGTAGAGCTGGAACGTGCTGCCGTCTGGCGAGTTGACACCGATGATCTTCAGCGACCACATCTGCTCGATGGGCAGCGTCTCGTCCGCGTACACATGGATCGTCATCGTGTAGACGTTACCGGTCACGTGACTGAGCGACAGCACGTCCATGTGGTACTGCATCGTGTTCTGGTTTTTGGCATGGAACGTGAAGTCGTAGCAGGGACACCCGTTCTGGAACTCCACCGCCGTGGACCCTTTGTCCTTGCCCGCTGTGAAGTCCACGGCACTGGACCCGGAGTCACGTGACACCAACCCGGAGCTGCCCGAAATGGTAGCTCCCACGGCGCCCTGCACTGAGCTGACGAGCATCCACGCCGCCGCACACTTGTTTAAAGCTGAGATTAGAACCATTATTATCTGAGTGGTCTGCGATGAATATTGGTTTCTTGTTAGCACGCTTTGCCAGCATTCTCAGAACATTCCATTAAACATTCTTTGGAAATGGCACCGACATGTCTCCTCAAAATACCTCGTCCATGGCCTGGTTTTATACCTTTCTGCCACCCTCGCTTCCTCATATCCTCCGCTGTATCGGCAGTACTGTCTGCCGCTGTTGTTCGACGTTTCTTATCCTTACGATCCGCATGCAAGATAGAGATCTACGTCCGTACTGTATTTGCGAAATCAGGCAAACTAGGGTCTCTTTTCCCAGCAGAAATTTCCTCAGTATAGAACCGGTGCAGCTTGCTGGTCCAACGGTTCCAAGCGTATTTGCTAGAACCCAGTTGTGAAGACCGACGAAAAATGCTCATTCACAGAAGTTTTTGTGGAATGTGCAGAGGGCCGCACTTGCATGAGCCGCACCTGCCGCAAAAGTAGGCTCGAATGGCCTAAACCGCGCGATACATTCTACGGAACGGAAAACAGAAAGATCGCCATCACGGTACTTACAAGGGTAAATGAAACGGAGCACTGTAGATTTGCACCGTGCACTGTGCTGCTAGCTGCTAGCTGCGAGCTGCGATTGTTACTTAAGGGAAAAACGCGGGGCGGTGTTTTGAAATTCCAACATTTTGGGAAATGTTCTGGAAGCTCCTAATGCAAGATAGCGTGTGCGCTGTGTGCAGCGATTTGCCTGATTAGGAAATTCTTTTGCTATCTGGATTTGCGGACACGCTTTGTAGCACACGGCGTACCGTACAGTGCTGGGGAGCCGTGATCCGAGAGAGGTCGAGATGACGACCGCGGGAAGGTGTTCTTGGAATGGCGCAGAAGAATGTGCAGATCATTTTTGTGGTCGGATCGGAATGATTCCACGCAAACGGGACCGCTTTCCGTGCAGCGGCATCAGCGCGTTCCTGGAAAAAGTTCTAGAAGGCGGAGATTACGTAAATACCGTGCAGAATATAGGGGCAAGATCAAAAATGCCGCAGGAAGGCTGGAAAAGTGGAATGTTTTTTGCATTCCATGCATGCACCATGCAGGCTGCGAAGGTGGTCACGCGCCGTCCGGCGCGTACCAAGCCGCGATGTCGTCTTTTCCGAGGTCCGCTCCCTGGGTAAGCGGTTCTGGACATGAGTAATGCTTCTGTAATTGTGGATCGGGCCGCGGTGTGCCGGTACCGGGCGACAGGGATAGGAGTTACCCGGCGCGGGCGGATGGTGGGGTTACCCGGACTTCAATTTTTCACAACGGCCAGAAGAAATTTCAGCACTGAGATGAGATGAGATGAGGTACACTGAGACAAGCTGTGATTAGACCGCTGGCACGGGAGCTGTGACTAGTCTCTGGAACACCAACCGCTACTGCCTCTTGCACGCAACACCAAGATCTCGCCATGCATTTGATGTACACTTTGGACGCCCAGGGCAAGAGAATCTACACTCTAAAAAAGATCACCGAGAACAATGAGATCACCAAGTCTGCCCATCCTGCCAGGTTCTCTCCAGACGACAAGATGTCCAGACAGAGAGTGACGTTGAAGAAGAGATTCAACCTGTTGCCCTCCCAGCAGGCGTGAAGCGCAGGCCAGCGCCCGAGATTGGCTAGGATGTACATTAGAACCGGAAACGGACCAGCTCGCGTGTATAGATACGTATCTACGTATACATTAACCGAACTACAGAACTACAGAACTACAGAACTACAGAACTACAGAACTACAGAACTACAGAACTACAGAACTACAGAACTACAGAACTACAGAACAACACGGCCTTCACAGCGGGTCTTGCTTCCTGGACGTTGCCTGCAACTGGAAATCCACGGACTCTCGATAGTTCTCGCACATCTGGGACATCAGCTCCAGATTCTTGTTCTTCGCGTTCACTCTGCGAAGCTCTTGGTTCAGAATCACCACGCTCTGGTTCAGGCGCTCGACGTTCCCTATGATTCGCGCCAGGATGTTGCTCTGGACCTTCTCGTACGGGTTCTCCATTCTGTCAGAGAGCAGCGGGAAAATTGAGGTTTACAGCACCGTTATGAATCTTCACACCACCTAGCCAGCTCTGTAGCGTTTCAGCACGTTTCCAGCGCTTCTGCAAACGAACGTAGCCTGTAAATTCCTTGTTCTGATGTCATTGAGACATGTCGTTCTCTTTTATTTACATTTGATCCAACATACTTATTCTTAACAAACAAGCAACAGAACGCAGAACAACAACGAAACGTTCAAACTAGTCTCTGGCAGCGTCATACTAGCAGTGATAAAGCCAGGCGCTTAGATACCAGTGTTGTCGAGAGATCAGGCCAGTTTTGGCTACAAGAGAAACGGTCTTAGCAGGAAAGAATCGTCGCAGAATCTTTTGGACAACTTGAGTTAAACAGTGGATATTCGGCGTGATAAAGGCACTGAACGAGTATTTACGTTGGATATGGACATTATAGACGTGCAGAACCGGTCGTTTGCTGTGAGGTGGCTGAAAGTTTCGCAGGGCGACCGTGTTTCGTTCAAGCTCAAACCGCTGAAGAAGTCTATCGGCTTTGGGATCTACCGGCGTATCGATTCTCCGTCGAATTTGGATCTTTCCGAGGGCAACGAGACGCAAGATAGCGGAAAGACTGGTTCTGGAGCGAACTCTTCGCCGGCAATCAAGTATTCCCAAGACAGAAGGCCCAGCACGTCCCTTTCGAACCCAAACAAGGAGAAAAATGTACCGTTGCAAACTCGACTCGCGCAAAGCGGTCTGGAAGAAGTTACCTGGTACGGAACGATATCTAATAACGATACCATCGTAGAGTCCTTTGAGTCAACGTGCGAGAACTGCTACTACGCTTTCATCCTGGACAACACGAGCTCCAAACAGACAAAGAAGAAATGTAGCTTTTCTGTTAGTGTGAAACCTGCCAGCTCAAGGGCCACTCTGATAGAAGATGACAGCGAATCGCTATCGTCAAACCAAGATGATGTATTCAACGTGTACGGCGTCAATTCGAGGGAGAATCTCAGCAACAGCCAAGTTTCGTTGACTGAGTCCAACAGTCCGGGGACAAAGCCATCGGGGATAAATGCTGGTAGCGGGGGTTCTGCCCCTAAGCCGCTAAGCCCAGCATCTACCGCTACGGATCTTGACCTGAAAAACGGTCGGGTGTTCCAAGGGTACCTTTTAAAGAAGAAACGCAAGAAGCTGCAAGGGTTTTCCAAGAGGTTTTTCAAACTAGACACCAAGTTCGGCATACTGTCGTACTTCCTGAATTCCAAATCGTCTGTGTGCCGTGGAGAGATTGTCGTGCCACTGTCGTCGATAAGCGCTAACAAGCAAACCAAACTGATCATCGTGGACAGCGGGATGGAAATATGGATGATGAAGGCACGTGATATCAAGGACTGGGAACTGTGGATATCTGCGATCGAGCAATGTTTCCAGGAGGAACAGCCGACGCGGTCCCAGGACCATGGCTCGCACACTGCGCGCGGCGGCAGCAAGCCGTCCGGTTCTGCGAACCACGACACCACGACCACCGTGTTCTTGCAAGACTTGACCACGCTGCGCAAGAGGATCGAGGAATGCAAATACCAGTCGCTGGCGTTCACCCCTCAGCCGGTAGCGACAGTGCCCAGCGCTGCCACGGGCCCCCAGAACTCCCAAAGCACAATTTCCCGGTCATCGTCCGTGTCTTCATTTGTGACCTCTCTGACAAGACAAAAGGCCGCCCAGGGCCCCGCCCAGGGCGCCATTCAGGGCGCCAATTCGGGTCCCGCGGCGCAGCACCACGATCTGTACCGAAAGCTTGCCGAGTTGGAGCAGCTGGCAAAGCAGCTGGACGCCGACGCAAACTTCCTGGTCGGCCAGCGCGCCGCCCGGTCTCCCGCCGCCTCCGTATTCTCCGACGCAGAGTACTTCGACGCCCACGAGCAGCCCATCATCACCATGCTGAACGACGACGTGGCGCTGGAGACCGACGTGCTGCCGCCAGGCACCCCAGGCACCCCAGGGACGCCTGCCGGTGACGCTGACGACGACCGAGCGCTGGCGCCACAGACGGCGCCGCAGGCGCCGTCCGACGACGCTGGCGCCACAGAAACCGCCGTAGACCTCGCCCCGCTGCCGATCCCGCACGCCGTGCCGCGCCGCAACGACGTCCCGCCCGCGACCACCGCGCCGCCCAGCCTGCTGGGCCTGCTGCGCCGCAACGTCGGCAAGGACCTCTCCAGCGTGTCCATGCCCATCAGCATCAACGAGCCTGTGTCCATCCTGCAGGTGCTGGCCGAGTCCTTCGAGTATGCGTGGCTGCTCAACGAAGCCGCACAGTTACCCGCACACGACGAGCTGGCCCGCATGAAGTACGTCAGCGCCTTTGCGCTGTCGTACCTGTCGATCCACCGGCTCAAGGCGCGCTCGCTGCGCAAGCCATTCACGCCGCTGCTGGGCGAGACCTACGAGCTGGTCCGCGAGGACATGGGTCTGCGTCTGATCTCCGAAAAGGTCTGCCACAAGCCCCCGGTCTTTGCTCTGCACGCAGAGCACCAGAACTGGACCTGCTCCTACACTGTCACGCCTGTCCAGAAGTTCTGGGGCAAGTCTATTGAGTTTACAAACGAGGGTCATTTCGACCTGCGGTTCACGCGCCACGACGCGCGGTACCGCTGGGCCCAGCCCACCACTGTGCTGAAAAACATCATAGCCGGCGAGCGGTACATGGAGCCCACCAACGAGTTTACCGTGCTATGTACTAACGGCGCCAGTGTCAAGTCCTCGCAGATATCCTTCAAGCCTGGCGGCATGTTCAGCGGCCGCTCGGAGGATGTGGAAGTCCGCATTCTGGGCGGCGACGCGCAGCGGCTGGCTTCTCTGCGGGGCCAGTGGACCAAAGAGCTTCTGGACGTGGACACGGGCCGTGTTTTGTGGTCGTGCGGGCCGCTGGTGCCGCAGAGCGAGCGCAAGTTCGGGTTTACCGTATTTACGGCGAACCTGAACGAGATCACGTGCATCGAAAAAGACCATCTGCCGCCCACGGACTCCCGCTTACGGCCGGACATCCGGTTGCACGAGCAAGGCCGCTCCGAAGAAGGCGAGACGTGGAAGCTCAAGCTGGAGCAGATGCAGCGTGACCGCCGCGACAGGAAACAGGACGTGGTGCCACAATACTTCCGCCATGTGAAGGCGCACCAATGGACTGTGGTCACGGGGCCAAACGGGTACTGGGCCCGCAGACAGCGCCAAGACTGGACCAACGCGGCAGCGCTGTGGTGATCCTTAGGGCGATCTCCTGGCAGATATTGGGCAAGCACGTGCCTGCACCTGCACCTGCGCCGGACGGGTAACTTGGCCCACATGGAGGGGTTACCCGGGGGCGCTCACACACTATAAGTCCCACGTTGGACCCTTTAATACGAATCACGCTGAATCATTAGGGCGCGCAAAAGCGGAGCAGCGCGGGCAGCAGGCAGCAGCGCCAAGCGCGCCTTGGCGCGCATGCGCTGCTGCGTGGACCCGGTACTTGGCATGCCGGGGGCTCTTGGCATTTCCCACGCAGCGTGCTATAGCACGCTAGAGCAGGCTATAGCACGCTAGAGCAGGCTATAGCACGCCAAGGTTCGCTATAGCGCGCTATATAGCACGCTCTAAGGCCACGTTTTCACAGAACGTTCGCTCGGCCGTCCCGCCGTCCCACCGGTCGCCTGCCGTATGTCTGCCAGACCCCATTGCCATTCCTTGGAATAAGCAGCCGTTTTTGCTCGGCACGTCGCTCTCGAGCCCACGTTTTCTAATTTCCAATATAACGGTAATCAATTTACCGAGCGTGGCCGCAGGAAAAAGAAAGAGCGACAGTGCAGCGATGAGATAGAGCGTGCAGATGTGGATTGATGTGAATTAATGTGGATTCTTGGGATTGATGTTCCTGAATATATAAAAGGCGTATTCTTGGCACAGAAGAAGGTTTTAGAACAAGTTTTTCAGACTTAACATTAGTGTAATAGCAAGAGTATTATACAGAGCAATAGTATACGTGAGGCAATCCAAAGTCAACGTCACAACCAACAGCTGAGATGGACAAGAAGGGTGAACAGGAGCACGTTTTCGTGAAGACGGCCGGTGGTAACGCTGCGTTCCACAACTTTATCAATGACTTTGCGCACATTGAGGACCCTCTGGAGAGAAGAAGACTGGCGCTCAGCAAGATTGACGACGCTAAGTTCGGGTGGTACCACGTGCGTGCCATTGCAGTGGCCGGTGTGGGTTTCCTAACGGACTCTTACGACATTTTCGCCATTAACTTGGGCCTTTCGATGATTGACTATGTGTTCTGGCAGGGCCACATTCCAAACTCGACCTCTACGCTGCTCAAGGTGTCGACCTCTGTCGGTACCGTGCTTGGCCAGGTTGGATTTGGTATTTTGGCCGATGTGGTTGGCCGTAAGAAGATTTACGGTACTGAATTGATTGTTATGATTGCGGCTACTGTCTTGCAGTGTACCCTGGGCTCTGCTCCAGGTGTCAACTTTGTCGCTGTGCTTGCCTTTTACAGAATTGTCATGGGGATCGGTATCGGTGGTGACTATCCTTTGTCGTCGATTATCACTTCGGAGTTTTCCACTACCAAGTGGAGAGGCGCTATCATGGGTGCTGTGTTTGCTAACCAGGCCTGGGGCCAGATCTCGGCCGGTATCGTGGCCTTGGTGTTGGTTGCTGCGTACAAGAGCGACTTGGAAAATGCCACGACTGGTAACTGTGGTCCAGAATGTATGAAGGCGTGTGACCAGATGTGGAGAATCCTGATCGGATTGGGATGTGTCCCAGGTTGCATTGCGCTATACTTTAGATTGACCATTCCTGAATCCCCACGTTACACTCTTGACATTGACATGGACATTAACAAGGCCTCTGCTGACACTGCCAAGTTTATCTCTGGTGAACACGGTAACGCTGAACAGGAGGAGATTGCCAAGTTGGAGAAGGCTCCAACTGCTGTCGAGAGAATTGAGGTTAAGCCACCAACTGCTTCTGTCCGTGACTTCTGCAGACACTTCAACCAATGGAAGCACATGAAGATTTTGATTGGTACTGCTGGTTCGTGGTTCTTGCTTGATGTGGCCTTTTACGGTATCTCTTTGAACTCTGCCGTTATCTTGCAAACTATTGGTTACGCCAGTTCCAAGAATGTGTACAAGAAGTTGTACAACTCTGCCGTTGGTAACTTGATTTTGATTTGTGCCGGTTCCTTGCCAGGCTACTGGGTCTCTGTCGCTACTTTGGACACTATTGGTAGAAAGCCAATTCAGTTGGCTGGGTTTACCATTTTGACTGCTTTGTTCTGTATCATTGGTTTCGCCTACCACAAGGTTGGTGACCACGGTTTGCTAGCATTGTACGTTTTGTGCCAGTTCTTCTTCAACTTTGGTCCAAACGTTACCACCTTTATCGTTCCTGGTGAGTGTTTCCCAACCAGATACAGATCTTCTGCCCACGGTATCTCTGCTGCCTCTGGTAAGATTGGTGCCATTATTGCCCAAACTGCCTTGGGTACGCTAATTGACCACAACTGTGCTAGAGACGGTAAGGAGAAGAACTGTTGGTTGCCACACGTTATGCAGATTTTCGCCTTGTTCATGTTGCTCGGTATCTTCACCACCTTGTTGATTCCTGAAACGAAGAGAAAGACTTTGGAACAGATCAGTGAGGATTGTCACGGTGAAATCGATCCTTCCAGATACGCTGCAACTTCTGGAAAGCTGCACGACTCCGGTTCCTCCCAATTGGAGACCGTATGAGCCCAGTGTGCTTGCCATTTAATTTTCCAATTTGTTTGAACTTTCGTCCGATAATCTCTACCCTCACTCGTTTGAAGCTTTATCTTATACACCTAGCATCCATCTTTTATCGGTTGACTCCTTTCCCCCCAGTATATACTGCTCTGTACATTATATTTCGAACCGTTGAGTAATAATTTATCATGGATCTGTAGAAGGTTGTATGTTTGAGACTTGGCTCAGAGCTAAGAGCAAGCGAGCTGACAGCCAGCTTCTCCGGCTTTAGCCTTTGCAATGGCTCTAGCCTTGAAGAAAATGAAAGTCACGTGCGTGCACGTGACAATCACGTGGTCTCATTTGCTTTCCCAATCGGGTAAATCACGTGACCGTTTCTTTGTGGAAAAACGTAAACATCCCAAACCATAACAAATAAGAAGAAACATAAAACAACAAACATAGACTTGTAACAGATCTCATGGCAGCAGTTCTGAAGGCCGCAGGACAGTCCAGCGAGCGCTTTAAGAGTCTTAGAAGCACGGGACAGCTATCTAGTGTGAGCACAGGAACAGATTTAGCGGCAGTCAGAAGTTTTACGGCGGATTTCAGCAGTTTAGATTCAGATAGCGAGATTTGAAGAAACAAAGACGGGATAGTGAACGTAGGACAGGCTTGGAGTACTTGAGAGTGATTGCAGGATAATTCAGAATGAGAGAGGTTATCAGTGTGAACGTGGGACAAGCGGGCTGTCAGATCGGAAACGCGTGCTGGGAGCTGTATTCGTTGGAACACGGGATTGCGCCAGACGGGTACTTGCAGGACGGTTTGAAGAAGCCTGCGGGCGGCGAAGAAGGGTTCTCGACGTTTTTCAACGAGACCGGGTCCGGTAAATTTGTTCCGCGCGCCGTGTACGTCGATTTGGAGCCCAATGTGATCGATGAGGTGCGGACCGGCGCGTACAGAGACTTTTTCCACCCAGAACAGTTGATCAGCGGCAAGGAGGATGCTGCGAATAACTATGCGCGTGGGCACTACACCGTGGGCAGAGAGCTGCTCGACGAAATCTTGGACAGAGTAAGAAAGATCTCAGACCAGTGTGATGGTTTACAAGGGTTCTTGTTCACTCACTCGCTTGGCGGTGGTACGGGATCCGGGCTAGGGTCTTTGCTCTTGGAGCACTTGTCCTTGGATTACGGCAAGAAGTCCAAGTTGGAGTTCGCTGTATACCCGGCACCTCAGGTCTCTACCTCCGTCGTCGAGCCATACAACACCGTGTTGACCACCCACACCACTTTGGAACACGCGGACTGTACCTTTATGGTGGATAACGAAGCGATCTACGACATGTGCAAGAAGAACTTGGACATCCAGAGACCCAGCTTCTCGAACTTGAACAACTTGATCGCCCAGGTGGTATCGTCAGTTACTGCTTCCTTGCGGTTCGACGGCTCGTTGAACGTTGATTTGAACGAGTTCCAGACCAACTTGGTCCCATACCCAAGAATCCATTTCCCATTGGTGTCCTACGCACCAATTCTAACGAAGAGCAAAGCGCACCACGAGTCAAACTCGGTAGCCGAGATCACGAACGCGTGCTTCGAACCAGGCAACCAGATGGTGAAGTGCGATCCAAGAACCGGCAAATACATGGCAACCTGTTTGCTATACAGAGGTGACGTCGTGACCAGAGACGTGCAGAACGCAGTGGCACAGATAAAGACCAAGAAGACCGTGCAGCTGGTGGACTGGTGCCCCACAGGGTTCAAAATCGGGATCTGCTACCAGGCCCCTACTGCGACTCCAAACTCCCAACTCTCGCCTGTGAACCGTGCCGTATGCATGTTGTCCAACACCACTGCCATTGCTGACGCCTGGAAGAGAATCGACAAGAAGTTCGACCTAATGTACGCTAAGCGTGCTTTCGTTCACTGGTACGTAGGCGAAGGTATGGAAGAGGGCGAATTTACTGAAGCCAGAGAAGACTTGGCTGCTCTAGAAAGAGACTACTACGAGGTCGGTGCAGACTCCTACGCAGATGAAGAGTTCTGAGCCTGCTTTGCAGTTCCCCGCAACAGGTTCTATCGGCTGTGCCACAATATAGATGTGAGCTTACTATATAATTTCCCAAATATACCCGCTATCTCACGTCCCTTGACTATCAGACTAACTCAGATTGACCACGGACCATGGAGCATGCCATAAAGCATGCAAACACGGCCCATGCGACTCTCAGGCGACGCTCAGGCATTCATCTGTCTCTGGGTTGTCTCTTCTTTGCTTATCTGGTTGTACTTAAGCGAAAAACATGAGACGATGCGATCTGAACGTTACTTGAAAAGGTGATGAGAGTGAATAATGAAGGCTGAGGGGCTTTGAGTTGTATTTGAAGGTATATAGACGAGATATTTAGGTAGACAAAGGGCGACAGTATAGCCGGGCGAAGGAAGAAGGTTCAAATCGGATGTCTTTTGATTTGGTAGCCGGGAAGGCCCGTTCAAACTTTGTATTTAAGAACTGGGCCGGGATATACTCATGCCGGCCACAGCTATATTTCCAGCCAGCAACCGTCGATGAAGTACAGGCGATTGTGAGAGCTGCTGTAGAGCAGAAGAAGACGGTTGTGACGGTTGGTTCGGGCCATTCTCCAAGCGATATGTGCATCACTGAGCAATGGCTGATGAATTTGGACAATTTAAACCGGGTTCTGGAGTTCCAGAAGCACGACGAAGGCCAGTACGCGGATGTGACAGTTGAGGCCGGACTGAGAATATTTCAATTGAATGAAATTCTGGCAGAAAAGGGCTATGCGATCCAGAACCTGGGATCTATCTCTGAACAGAGCGTTGGAGGGATCATTTCGACAGGCACGCACGGCTCGTCCCCATACCATGGGCTGGTCTCATCGCAGTTTGTGAACTTGACCATTGTCAACGGTAAGGGCGAGGTGGTGTTCTTGGACTCGGAGAGCCATCCTGAGGTTTTCAGGGCCGCAGCCCTTTCTCTCGGAAAGATCGGTGTTATCGTCAAAGCTACCATCAGAGTAATTCCTGCGTTCAACATCAAATCTACGCAAGAAGTGATCAATTTCGAGACCTTACTGAACAATTGGGAAACTATCTGGACCTCAAGCGAGTTTATCAGATGTTGGTGGTACCCATATACAAGGAAAATCGTGTTGTGGAGAGGAGAGAAGACCGAAGAACCTCTGACCGCACCAAGAAAGTCCTGGTGGGGCAGCACCTTTGGTAGATTCCTGTATGAGACCTTGATTTGGATCAGTGTCAAGGTGTACCCTGCTTTAACTCCTTACGTCGAATCCTTTGTTTTCCACCAACAATTTGGCCGTGTCGAAACTTACGGAGACGGCGATGTCGCCGTACAACCCTCTGTGGAGGGACTCAACATGGACTGTCTGTTCTCGCAGTTTGTTGACGAATGGGGCTGTCCCTTGAATAATGGACCCGAAGTGCTACGCTCGCTGGAGCATTCCATCACACAGGCTGCACAGTCTAAGGAATTCTTCGTGCACGTCCCTGTGGAAGTCCGTTGTTCCAACACCACGCTTCCTGCTGAAGTTCCTGACTACTCTAACAGAACCAAAACCTCAGCAGGTCCTGTCTTTGGTAACATCTTGCGTCCGTACTTGGATGCCACTCCAAATCATCTAAGATACGCTCCATTGTCCGATGTCACCAATTCCCAACTCACATTATACATCAACGCCACCATCTACAGACCTTTCCATTGGAACGCGCCGATTCACAAGTGGTTCACTTTGTTCGAAGACACGATGGGTGCCGCAGGTGGGAAACCACACTGGGCCAAAAACTTCTTGGGCCATACTTCAATGGCTGCAGGAAACGTCAAGGACGAAAAGGACTATGTCGACTATGAAATGAGAGGCATGGCTACAAAGATCAAGGAGTGGTACGCCGACGACCTCGTCAAATTCCGTGAAATCAGAGCTCAACAGGATCCACATGGTGTCTTTTTAGCCAACAAAGACTGGGCGATTCGTAACGGAATTATCGAGGTATGAAACCCCTACACTTCAACCTGATAGAAGTCTATAACTTCCAAAGAAGAGACGCATGTCTTCGCTTCTACCTTTTGTTTTATATATCATGGAGTATCTTGAATCATATTCGACCGCACCTCACTGAATGAACAGTCTGCTTTCTCCTGTTCACCAGTAACTTAGAATGTAAAGAATATTATCATAATTTAACTCTTGTATTCAGATACTGGATGACTGGTATACAAACCACACTATCACGGCTTCCGTATCTCCTCTGTCTAGTGAATAAAGCTTACTAAATCTGAGGTTCTATCACAAATGAAAAATCCAAAAGAAGATGAAGTAATGGACTCAACTTGTGTAGTGATTAACAGTCGTCCAGTAGGGGTTGTGAATTCAGTAGAGGCACCATTGAATTGAGAATTAGACAGGGTATCGAACGATGTCAAATGATGATGGTTGGAATGTGCTGAACGAGCCCTTGCATGGAATATATATTCCATCATTACTGTTCTCTGTAGGGATCCTTGTATTTGCTGTGATGGCTGGCGACCTGAGGTTCCTACTGGGGTTCTTTGTACTGGGTGGGATTCTTGGAATCCGGTTCTGGAAAGCACACAATCGTGCGAAATCTATATTCAAAGACAGATGGACCGCATTAGAGTTGGAAGAACAAACTCTTGTGTCCAAGAATACTGCTATCTACAGATTCAAACTCAAGACCAGCTTTGAGACTTTGAACATTCCTACAGGCCATCATTTAGCCGTCAGGGTGCCTCTTGAGGGCAAAGATGAAGTCAGATACTACACACCTATCTCCAACGAGTTTGAGGCAGGTCACTTTGACATTATGGTGAAGTCGTACACCGATGGCCAGGTTTCAAAGTTCTTTGCCTCTCTGACACCTGGCCAAACAGTGGACTTCAAAGGCCCTGTTGGCAGATTTAACTACACCACAAACTCGTCGAAACACATTGCCATGATTGCCGGTGGTTCAGGGATCACACCAATGTTACAAGTATTGAACAAAATCATTACCACCCCCGAGGACACCACTGAAGTGACTTTGATCTATGCTAATGAGACGGAAAATGATATTCTCCTCAAGGATGAACTCGACGAGATTGCAGAGAAGTACCCTAAATTCTCGGTCCATTACTTGGTCACTAAACCATCAGACTCGTGGACCGGTGAAGTTGGTTGGGTCACGAAGGACATCATGCAAAAATATCTGCCCGCACCAAGCGACGATAACAGACTACTCATCTGCGGAAAGCCAGAGATGAAGAAGACTTTGCTTGCGTATGCCGAAGAATTGGGCTGGCCAAAAGGTATTTTGAGCTCTAATCCCGACGATCAGGTGTTTGTGTTCTAATACTGTGACTTGATAAGAGACACATTGATAGTTCGGCATGCTTGGTCATAGTATAGACATTATAGAAGCCTAAATAGATATGTCGGTTCAATTCTCCATCTGACTCAATGAAAGAGCAATCGCTAGTGCTAATTCCTCATTTTCAGGATCAGCGATGACATCGTGATCATGCTGTGGCTGATCAGCCATCAACCGCAGTTGTCTTTGCGTTTCTTCATCGAGTGATTCCGCATCACTCACGTATTTGGAGTCAGCGAATGGGGTATTACTGAACCCGTTCGAGCCATTGCTTGGTTCCGTTGCCCTGCTTTCTCTAAGCGCACGCAGAATCTCAGCATCAGTTTCATCATCGACTACGTACAATCGGTTATCGTCTACTACCTGTTCTGAGACAGCTCGGCTTTCTTTCACAGCTTTTGACAAGGCCTCTGATTCCATTAAAGCTATTTGAAGCTGGACCTCTTCATCCTCAAGGTCTCCCACAAACTTCTTTCGTATTTTCTCCATCTTCTTCTCATGTTCTAACTTGATCAGTTCTTCTTCATCATATATTTTTAACTGCTGATGCAAAACCTCATTCCACTTGTTACCTTGAGCTCTTCTCCCTAGTCTTCTTTTCTTGGATTGATCGTTCGTCACAAACTGGTAGTAGAAAAGGGTGGATTCTTTACCAACCAGGATATGCCCATGAGAGATACTTAAGAATTCGGGAAATGTATCGGAGTTTTGAATAACTCGAAGTTCATGACCTGTCAAGGCATCGTAAATTATCATCATTCCATTAAAAGCACATACCAAAACCAAATTGTTTATTTGACAGCAGACCCAGTCTTCTTTGAACGTTACTGTGCTTTGAATATTCAGTTCCATGCTTGTAGACCGAATATTTATTACATCCACAATATTATCATCCTGCAATACGGCGATAAAACATCCATCCCCACCAGGCAAGGTAGTATCTTGCTGCCTTTTGGCTGTAGGCTCATCAATAACTACGTCCTTAATGTTCTGCTTGAAGAATAACGATCTTGTGTAACCGAAGTCTTTCCCGATATCAAAGGATATAACATGAAGTGAAAGTATCGTCGCCAGCACTATTTTTCTGCCACCAAAATCAACCTTCATGAACTTGCAGTCAGCGAAGTCTGTTCGAATTGAGGACATTAGAGATATCGAATGAACTTTCTCCATCGAATCTATAACGTGAATGCAATCCAAATCTATTGCGATGGTGATCCCTTTATGAATTCGTAGATCAGCAATTGGATGGGATGAAACTTTAAGTTGCTTAACTTTCTGAGTATTCTTCCACCATATGACTTCTCCCGACTCATCACCACTCACACAGATATCGTGCGGCGAGTCCTCGTATGCAGTACTAACTATGGCCGTTACAGCTGCAGAGTGTCTATGATCAAATTCAGTAACCGGCGATAGATAGGATTTATTCGTCAGTAACTTCCCAAAAACCCGGCCATCATATCTTCCAAAAACCACTGCATTGATGTTAAAGTGCCTGACAGAGGTACCGTGAGGTGTCGTGCACTGAATGTACGCTACTCTGTCCTTCTTTCTCTTTGATTGAAGTTGAAGAAATGTCACCATTCCTTCATTATAACATGCACACCTGGGGAAATCGAATACAACATCCGAGATATCTTGCACCTGTTGATTTATGTCATGTGTGATACTGTATTTTGTTTTTGTGGCCCTGTTATGCTTCCACTGGTTCAAAGCAGTACTTCTTTCAACATACTCAACACTGAACAGGCTGGAACGTGCTATAGATGGAAACCAGAGCGTGCCATTCTTCTGCAGGAAAAGCGTCTTCCAAAGTTCTTCATCGTGCACAATACGCTCAAATAGTTTACAAGTATGCTCTAAAGCATGGAAATCTGATTCATCCAGATGACTGAATACATTTACTAACACTTCTGTTGGCAAACTGGTTAGGGATAACTGCTTCATCTCAATCAGGTGTAACCGGACGCCAAATTGATTGATCAATTGAAACTTCGGTATACACTGAAAGTAAGGTAAAGTCCAAGGTTCATGTCTGAAATCCTTTACATACAACTATAGTTCTTTTATGGTTTGAAGTAGTACCTTACATATCAAAGCAGAGAGACTTGTTTAAAAAATCAAAAAAATGGTTCCTAGCGGGATCGAACCGCTGATCCCCGCGTTATTAGCACGGTGCCTTAACCAACTGGGCCAAGGAACCAGTTTGTTGAAAGCGTCAGAGAGGCCTCAGAATATGACCAGATGTCCGAATGGTGCAGTAGATGATTTCATCTGAGAATGGTGAGCATGAGGATGTAATCAGTCACATGAAATGGACAAATAGCTATTATTATGAAACTGCTCTTGACCAACAATACATATAACTATAATTGTGTCCAGGAGTGCAAGAAAGAGTTTTTAGGTACTAGTTTCCTGAGTTCTTGCAAGGTAACGTACACTTGGAAGGTTCTCAGGTCGTATGGAGCTTTCATTGTTGATGAGTTGTAGTTTGCTGATTGAATGGCTGAGTCCTCTGTAAACTTCACGGAAATAGCACCTCTTTCAGTGATTAACTCTTGTTCTGCTAAATTCTCCCAAACGTTTTTTAAGTCCTCCTTTGTCCACATCTTGAACTTATCTGCAATCGTGGTGATATGTGATTTACCCATATTACTGAACTCTTCGTGTACCAGGGTTAAGTTTATGAACTCATCTTTCTTAAGGGCAACTCGACAAGCTGAAATTAGAACTGATAACTCTAGCTCTGATAGAGAATCAATTTTAGCTGATATTGAGTCTAACAACTGGTTGGAAATGTACTTCTTCATCCTTGTACACTTTTTTATCTCGTCTTCCAGAGCTTCGTAAGTCTTTGAAAGGGCAATTGCGGGCACTATAGCGTTTTGCAACAAAGTGATATCCTTGAAAGTCTCATAATTCTTTCGCAGAATACCAGAAATCTCAGATTCATCGTCACTCAAACTTTGCTTCAAAAGTTTGTTCCACTCAGACATTTTCGGTATCTCGGGTTTATCAACGGTTAGCACCTGCAAAAAAGTGTGCTTGAAATTATCGTAGTTTGATATGGTTGGGATGTAAATGACTCTCTGAGAGAATCGGGACTTCACTCTGTTCTCTAAAAATTGCATCACCCCGAGTTTCGTGGTCAAACCCAGCACACAAACTGGAATCTTTGAGTTCTCCACAAGATCAAACAAATTGTACAGCAAAGTTTGTCTAATAGGACCGGCAAACTTGTCTATCTCGTCAAATACAAATATTAACGAGACATGATCAGATTTGTCTTTATGTGATGGCACACCTTTCAACGGAGTTACAGTAAATGAATCCAGCAGCTTCAAGATATTCTCAAAAACTTCAGTAGGAGTTCCCTCGCTGATTCCTGTCTGTTCTATTTTGGGTATAGACGATGATATTTTGTTACCTCTTCTTGCCAATTCGAATTCTAGTTGTTCTGCTATACTGTTTATTGCAGAGTTTTCAGAATGGATAAACCCGTTCAGTTTTATTACTATAAATTGTTCATCATGCGTTTCTGCTAACGATTCCAAATGATGCTGTATCAGTAGCGTCTTGTATTTCGATCTGGGTCCTATTATTATCGCTGAATGGCTTTCTTTTTGTATAATACACTGTTGCAAGAGCCTTTCAAGTTCGAAAGACGTGTTTCTCAAATAATCTGGTATAACTGTATCCTGGTGAGGCAAAGTTCCGTGTTGCTTCTTGAGAAGATACTCCTGTAGCTCCTTGAATTCTATTGATTGTACGGGCTCCCTTGCACTGAAGATGGGAATTTTTATATCTGGCCTTTGATCGCTAGTTGAATCTCTTTTCAAAGACTTCGTACGGTGTTCATCTGCCACAGATTCTGATCCTTCTACAAAATGTGTTTTCTTAACCCCATTCTGTAGTGGAATTCGTTTGATTATCCCATCTAGCTTTACGTCATCCATAATCTGATTCGCATCTACAGTGTGAACTGACTTACGTATAGATCCAAACTCTTTATCAATTTCCTCCATCTTATTTAGCGGTGTCTCATATAACGGAACAACCCGTTTGATATTGCCTACCGATTGACACTCGGGGAGTGTGATCACTAGACAACTTTGGCTTGATGATACGGAGAGATGATTGCACTACTTCCATTATTTAAGGTATCTGGAGGTATCTAGGATAAGAACTGAAATTACCCGGATTGGAGCTTTGACGATGATGGCTCTGCCAGCGACTGATATGCAAAGAATGGTTTAAGTATGAGCTTATACAGCCAATAGATTTCAAAATGATACATTCGGTTCAAGTTATGTAATTGTTTTATGTTAGTTGCTAATTTGACAAGAGTGCGAATTAAAATGTCTATAATTCAGATTCAATGAAGGTTAGAAAGATGTGCAATTTTACACCATTGCACAGTTTGAAATAGGATTGGTTTATTCGAGCAACAAGTAATATGGTGGAAAAATAAGTGTTGGAACAGTGATGATTTACTTCTTTCCGACCGTTTCCCATTCCTCATTGTCGTTTTCTTCGATTTTCAAGTCAGAAGTGGCCTTCTCCAGTTCTTGCACATCATTGTCTTCCGCAGTGTCCTGGGTCTCTTCTTCTTCTTCATCATCCTCGGTAGATAGAACGGAATAGACAGATTTAACCACCTTTGGAGCTTCTTCGCTCTTCTTCTGAGACACATCATCCTTGCGAGCATGACTTCTTCTGGAGGTAGCATTTGCAGACTGCTGTCTACCAAACTTGGCACCTCTGGCAGAAGACCAGTCGATATCCGAAGCATTGGATCTTTCTCTTGGCTCTTTGAAATGGGAGCCTCTAGCAGAGGACCAGTCAGGTTCTGGCGCTCTTGGCTTGGACTCCTTGAAGTTAGAGCCTCTAGCAGAGGACCAGTCAGGCTCAGGTACGCGTTCCTTTGGTTCTCTTGGTTCTCTGAAGTGAGACCCTCTAGCAGAGGACCAGTCAGGTTCAGGTACGTTTTCTCTTGGCTCTCTGCTTTCTCTGAAGTTGGAACCCCTAGCAGAAGACCAGTCAGGCTCAGGCCCTTCTTCTCTTGGCTCTCTTCCAGCTCTATAATTAGATCCTCTGGCGGACGACCAGTCAGGTTCTGGACCGTCAGCTCTTGGTTCTCTTGAGGCTCTGAAGTTGGAACCTCTGGCGGAGCCCCAGTCTGGCTCCGCAACTTCTTCTCTAGCTCTGAAGTTCGAGCCCCTAGCGGAACCCCAATCTGGTTCTGCAACTTCTTCTCTTCCACCCCTGAAGTTAGAGCCCCTAGCGCCGGACCAGTCCATGTCGTCAAAGTTGGAACGGCCTCCATAATTACTTCTTGGAGCGGCCACAGAGACGTACACGGTACGGTCGTTCAACTTTGTGCCGCTGAAAGTCAAAGCCTTTTCCAAATCAGAACGCTCGTTGAACGTCACAAACGCTATACCCTTGAGTCTGTCGGTGTCCATATTTCTGGGCGCCACAAGCTCCAACACAGAGCCAGGCTTCTCCAATCCATCCTCAACCCACGCCTGGATACCTTCTTCGGTGATGTCCCAAGGGATATTGTTGATAACGGCCTTGAAAGGTGGGAAGTCAGGCACAGGGTACTCCTCACGCTCCTTTCTCAGCGCAGGGTCCAAGAACTTGCCTCCTGCCCTGCTTCCCTTGGCAGTAGACTTGGAAAAATCGTCCAGACTGATCGTGTTGGTGGCCGCAACGTTCTGGATAGGAATCGTAATGTTGTTCAAGTCCACCTCATCGGCAGTCCAGCTCTCGTTGAACGTCTCGTCCTCCAAAAAGGAGCTCAAATCCATTCTGATAGCATTCTTCTTTGGTGGCATACTGGGCTTGTTCTGCTTTCCTATTTCCTGAAAAGAATTGACCTGTCACTACAAATGTTTCGTTCCTGACAACTATCCGATGTCACTTATACCTGAAACCACGGGATGATCTGTTATTGCTGCCCTGTACACCACTTGGTCACCTATAAAATGATCTTTACCGACTTCAACGTTTTAAGCTCATCTCGTATTGAATCAGCTATTTCCATGTCAAAGCTTGAATCGCTGGAAGCTGAAAAATTTCAAGAAAAGACGGGTAACATTGAAATTTTCAAAGAACGTTGATAACGATTAAAAGTAGGGTAATATACACATAGGCTTATTTGCCTGAGGCACTGAGCTTTCAGGCAACGGTAGTGCTAGAAAGCAGCACGGGCCATAAGTGATCGATGTTGGCTGTTACCTGATGTATTCGGTTTGCCATTATTTGTGGCAGCTTTGAGCGCTGTTTTCTGCCTATCATCCTGTATTCTTGTTTCTTCATAATAAATAAGGGAAAAAGCTTAAAGCTGGCTGAAGCCAACTCTTGTTAAAAAGTGTTCAGTAGGTCAGAACTGGATACAGGAGATCCAGAGCGGGGCGTATAGAATCATTTGAAAGTAACCAACTTAAGACAGGTCCTGAAGCGCGGTACCTGATTTTTAGGACCATTCTACGACCAGAATTGGCGAATTTTCTGTATTGTCGGTGTTTTAAGCGCTGAGGGCAATGTTGACAGGAACGGACCTGGGTGGTGTCAGAGCGCTCTCAAGGTTTGTCCCGAGTATTCTGTGGTTTTCAGCAGTATGTGTGGCATGCTGGATTGCCCTTAATGGAGTGCTGTATGCTTTCACCGGCTGTTACGCAGTATCATTCAATCCGTACACGCTGAGGCTGAAAGGTGTATGTGTGCGTAATAAGGTCAAAATACGGTCGATACGATATATTGTGTGGAAGCACAGGCTTTTGTTTGACACAGTTGAGTGGATTGGCGACTCTCAGGCCTCAAAAGATCGGAATGTGCAGCCTAAGCGGGCGAGAAACACAGGCTCATCTGAGCAGAAAGACGTAAAGTTACTCACGGATAGAGTAGCAAAATGGCTGCCGTTTATTGCAGCAAAGCTCAGCAACCTATCTGTTGTGCTGGACGATACCAGGATCGGTAGGGCTCGAGTTAGTTTTGTACTTGTTAAATTCGAGTCAGACGGCGAAACCGTTGGAGTTCAGATTAATCTGCAAAACGTCACGGTAGACCAACGATGCATACTGGGAAACACCGTTATCAAAGCAAATGCTGTAATAAATACCTACATGCCGTTCCCCTTGAGGGATATACAGCTAGATGTTGTTCTCAGAGATATTGCTATACCTGTAGCAACTTTTATGAAAGTTATACATGAACACAAACACGGAAAAGTTGTCCCAGATTTATCGGATCATCTAAATCACAGTATTAGAATTCCGGTAGAAGAGGTGTGCGAACCAGAATCATCGAACCAATCTAACGAATGGGACCTACAAACGATTATTAGCAACTACGAGCGTAAGTTTGATCAATTCTATCAGATTACCTCTGCATTTGAGAAAATCGACATTTTACTGGACTCTTCAGTCTTTACAGACATCCCACTTACGCATAATGTAGTATTGGCCAAGGCCACTGATGCCGTGCGACTCCAGGTGAGTGCTGCAAGCTTGATATTTACACTTTCCCGGTCTTCCTTTTTGGAACCAGGAACGAAGCTTTTGTTTGATCCGGAAGAGCGACCATTAAAGCTATCTACCTTTATGTCTGCTATAAAAATGGATTTGGTGACACATGATATCAAGTCAAACAAACAGTTTACTACCCAGTTTTGCGAAGTTCCGAACGTTTCCTTATATGGAGACTCAAATCTATTCTGCGATACTTCATGCGTCCTCAAAGACAGTAAGATTTTTGCAAATACGGTGTTAAAGCTGGTAGGACACATCACTTCACCGATTTTAGATATTGACATCGAAAAACTATCCCTACTTATATCAGTGGACAGAAACCTTAAAGTCATTGACGAGTTGTTATCAAATAAGTCCTTCAAAAAACCAATTAGCTTGAATGAGATCTATGAAAAGGTAACACGCAAGGGGAAGTTAATGGAATACTTCCAAAATTATCTTCCCCATACTGAGTTGAAAATCACGATTGAGGATCCTGTTTACATGGTCACGAACGAACATGATTCTATCATTCATCAACTCTCAATAATATCTTTCAAAATCAATTCTAACCGTGCATTCATAAAAGTGGAGGAGAAGCTGTATTATTCTTTACTGACTCAGTTGGAAGTTATAGACTGGGTGTGTTTTCATCAGAATAAAAAAAAGGTTATCAAGCAAGCTGTTTTTTCCTTCAATGGCATTCGATTCAGCTTTAACACACGTATCGTACCCTCTTTAACACTATCAGCTGCCCTTGAAATTGATGATGTTGACCTAAACCTAACAAATCTAGACACTCTCATTGTTATCAATAATACCATAAGAAAGAGAAATATCAAACTACAGTATGTCGAGGAAACATACTTTGCTGGTATCTTCGAAGCCTTAGAAAAAAGACTGAGGGAGAAAATAGAATACTTACAGGGACACCAAGATGAAATTAATCCTGTTCAATTAGAAGACGTCTTGTTCAGTAACCTCCCACCATTTTTCCAGTATATTAAATTGTCAATCAAAAGTTTCAATGCTCTTGTGGGAGCAAGATCTGTATTTATCGAAAGAAAGGATTATCTTGATCCTGACTTTGAGATTGTTCACGACTTCGTTTGTGGAGATATGAGGAAAACATCTGTTCATGTGGAAGAATTAAGGGTGCTTTTTGCCAAAGCAAATGAGCAGTCCGCATCCGAAGAAACTTCATCTTCTTCGGCAAGATTAACTTTTGAAAGTATGGCTTCTGATGACAGAGGATTAGGTAGTATACCCATTTATGGGGCTGAGCAAAAACCGGGACCTTGGACAATCGACATTGAACTTATTAACTTTGAGTCCAAACTAAGCTCTGAAACCAAGAAAGATAGCTTTACCCTGGTATGGAAACCTGTTTTGAAGCTCCCATCGCTGAAAATATTTGTCCAGCCTGATCATGTATCCAAGCTGGTTAAGGCAAGTGTACAAGTTTCTCGAGTAGACTCATTTTGGTCCTTGATGACTTCATTTCTTTTCATTTCTTCAATATACAATTTGAAGATGGTTTTTACGACCGACTTATATTCTACTCGAAAGCAATGTCTGGTAACCAAGCATATGAACACGATCAAAAGTCTTCAAAAGAACAATCTACTCTGTTGCAAGTTAAAAGCTCTTAAAAAAGCTCTTCTGATCGATGTGACTATGGATTCGTTCAACATCATAATGCTTTTACCAAATGGGGTTCGCACCAAGTTTGAACTAGCAAAATTTGAAACGAAAGTAACTCACATGGATGTAATAACTATGGAAGGTCATTATGCAAGACTTATGGTAGAATCACCTATTATAAAAAATTCATGGATGCGTATGATTGGTGTGGTAAACTACAAGATAGTGGTTGATATCCTGAAGATCAAAGAAAGCAATGGGGATACCGGTATCACTTTATCCAATGAATCATGGCAATGGACAATTCCACATAAATTTGCAATGTACAAGCTATTTGATAATCTGAGTACCACTTTCAAAAGTTTGAAGCAAATGTTGTACTCTCTATCAACTGAGTCTAGTACATCTGTAATCTATCCCAAAGTCACAAAGTTTGTGGCAATTCCCAAGGTGAAACTTAAGTCATCAAGATGGGTCTTTAGTGTAGAAGATGATCCATTTGAAACCGAATTAAACATGTTATTCCAGCTTGGTTTGCGGGAACAAAAAATAAGACTGGAAAAGTACGCAGCATTCAAAAAACACATTAAGGAAGAGTTCGTTAAAAGTGAAAGTAAATATCTCAAGAAGCCGGTTACTTTTTCGTTCAAGCCTCCAGGACACGAAAGCAGACTCTTACGGTCCCATTCAACTTCTTCGCTGAAGTCCATCGGATTAGATGATTTTGACTTTGATGACACTGATGGCAAAGCTGAAAAACTGCGTGAAGAGTACCACAGACTAAGTGAAAACATATCCAAATCTTGGATAGTGCGGGTAAAGAAGCATAGAAGTTTGATGAAGAATCATTTCTCCAAGAATTTTGAATTCTTGTGGGGCAACTTAGATTTTGTACAGTTGCCACCGGATTTCAACAAGAGTGTTTTAGATTTCACCTCTGCTCCGTCTTTAATGAATCTCATTATCGAAGGAATTGACATTGATTTAAGTGAACCGTCTTTCGGTATAAAAGGAATTCCTCAATTCATTTATGACGTTGGTAAACAGGTTCCATTGGATACAAAGTATTCGATTATGATACCGCTTCACCTAAATGCCAAGTTTTCAGAAATACGTTGCCATTTGAAGGATTACCCACTACCAGCTGTTCATTTTTCTAAAAACATGTTGAAACCTGATGAGTCGACCATCAACCTAAAGTGCGATTTGCTCATTACTGAAGATATGATCCATTCTGAAAAAGAGCTGCGGACAATATATGTGCCATTGGTACCATCTGCTCATTTAGAGGATGCTCAGCTACCATACTCTCTGCTAGTGCCGCGCACAATAACTGCGATAAAGCTGTTCACCAACATCAACTTGCACATCACATCACCAGAAAACACAAGGATAGTATGGGGTGGTTCCTATTCAGGAGCAATTCAACAAACCATGAAGTGTTTTGATAACTTTTCAAAGCCACCGATTGATTCCTCACCTGCGGTCGGATTCTGGGACAAAATACGGAACATGTTTCATGCTCGTATACATATAGATATCCCGGACTCTTCTTTTGAAGTGGCTCTTAAAGGTGCAAAAAATCCTTACAGTATTGGTGGAATGAATGCAGGTTATACAATTGTCTTCAAAGATGATGTGGAGATTTATTGTAACAAAGATGACGATCCAAAGAAGTTTTTGACTGTCATGGCATCTGAAGTCTCTTTTGCGGTGCCAAATTTCTTCGCTAAGCCTTTACCAGTGTGGAACATGCCCTCTGAGAATGCCTTATTTTTTGCCGATCAGGAATTCACTAACATACAAGATAACGCTGCCTTCTACTACTTAATGGATCTTTCCACCCAGTCACACCGTGATAAAAATGTCGCCGCCATGAGAAAGAGCTACATTGAAAAATCAGCTATCAAACTAACTGGTGGAATGGAACTCAGCGTAGGAATCATGTTTGAAAGGAAAGTACCAGAGACGAATAGTCGTACACTCAAACTCAAACCACATCATCAGTTCAGGCTCTGCAATCCTATTTACATACCCAAAGGGGAGAAACATGATTCTTATGCTGGATTCCGAAGTGACTTTATCCATTTATCTTTCGAGTTGAACTCTAAGGCAAAGGAGGCATATAATTGCATGCAGCTAAGTCCAAAATCGTTCAAGATCTTTTTTAAATGGTGGGGATCATTTTCTGGTAATCTCCCAGTGCGGAGAGGACGCTTGTTTGGGGACGAAAAGTTCTCTGCCAAATTCGGAACTCACCTTTACACTATATCTTATCGAGCCGAAGTTTGTCCATTGTTTATTTGTAATACAACACCTGGACTTGAACCCAAATGTTTCATCGATGCTTCCTCAAATATTGATGTTTATGGTTTGAAAGCAAAAATGTCTTCTTTCTCAATGGATTTACATCAAAGAAAGGAAGTCTTCCATGAATATCGAGAGAAGCTTGACATCACTAAGCGCACAACAAGTTTAAAGTTCTATGAGGCAGATGTCACCACCACTGACATTGATATTCGAGCACTTTTTGCTAGCTTCGTTGCAGAAGAACATGCAAATGGATGGGAAAGACATGTAGATATTTTTGATGAGGATCCATCTTGGTTTGACGTAGACGATTTCAGCGAGGTTGGGTATTCCAGTTTGGCGTCTTACATTCCCAAAGTTTCAATTAAACCCCTACTGTTTGCTCCTCTGTTTGCTTATAAAAAATTAGCACCTTACGGAAACAAGTACCAAGTAGATGTGGAGACTTTGGAGCCAATAACACCGTTTGAAAACTCTCTCTATCACAATTGTGATCTCAAAAGATACGTGGAAGTCCCAGATCGTTTGGTAAATGCAAGAATTGAGGTATTTGTTAAAGAGAAGGAAAAACTAGAGCAGCAACTGGCAGATAGCGATTGCAACAACAGTGAAGGCTTGAAAGAACGTTTGCAAACTTTGACTAAGTCCCTCAAAGAAGTCACTTCTCTGAAGAACGATATTCAAACTTTGAACAAAGCCAATAAAACAGCAGATGGGGAAAAGGCCTCTTCTTCTGAACTTCATGAGGGTTTGAATAACCCACTACTGAAGTACATGAAATCATCTGATAGAAGTGGGAAAAAATACGCCAACAAATTTATTGTTGTTAGCATGTTACTGAAATGGAATGAAGATGTAAGAGATATTTTCTTAAAATATATCCACAGATTGTCACTCATTTCGGAAATGGACAATGTGACTAGGTTAAAGACAATGCAAACACTTGACAGTTTAGTTGATAAGAGCAGGCAATCAATAACCACGATGGCAGGAGATTCCAATGAGGAACCAGAAATTCTGAAATCAGACAAAGAAGAGGTTCTGTCATCCTCGAACTATGAAAACAAGTCATCTGATGAACTTATACGGTCTTTCCAGGACGATTTAAGGGAATTGGCAGGCGATTTTGAGTACAACATTTTCGAAAAACATCACGTTCAGTTGCTTGCACCTCAAATTCAACTAACGACAAACTCTGATCCTGACGCCTGTGTTTTGGTGACTGCTCCAACAATTAAAATGAACTCACTGTGTTTTGACTCCAACAGTACTGATAATGAATATCAAAGTAATCTCTTCATGCGCAGAACAGGTATCATCTTGATTAAGGCCAACGTTTTTGTTTTCCACAAGAATGACGAAGAGCTCCACAGTCGTTTGTTGTTCGATAACTTTTTGTACGGAACCACACATGAAACATCCTGGCGCCCATGGTTGGGTCTAGAACTATGTTTCAATCCTGAATATATTAGAGAAAACATGCTTATTTCTAATTTTACCTCAGTGATAACGTATGACAACGTTCTGCCATTTGCCCAGCTGCCTAAAGATCTGCAGAATTCCAAAGTGTTGAGGAACAGGATAAGATGTACCGTGCCTCAGGTAATAATAGAATCAAATTCCGCTCGTTACCTTTCCCTGTCGAACTTGGTCACAAATCTCCTGCTATATGTAGAGCCTGAAAGTGCAAAGATGAAAGAGGATATCAAGAAGTTGATTTTAGGATTCAACTTCGAGGATTTAACAAATGTCAGGGACGCCATCTCTTTGCTTGACAAAGAGATTGAGAAGCTAAATCTGCTAGAGAAGGAGTACGGATATAGAAGAAGTCTTTTGGATCAAGCTGACATTATTGACTGGAATACTTTCCGGTATGACAGGCTTCAGGCTATGATGAAGATGGTTATGATAATGAAGGTTTTGACATCAGCTTCCCCAAGACAAACCGGAGACGATGATTTGATTTTTATAGCGGTGAACTCGAAGGAAATCATTCTTCACATGCTTGATGACAGCAAGAAAACGTTCATTGATGTTGCTGTAGCAGATTTCTGTTTCCAGCGTATGGAAACGTCTTCTGGGTACAATTTCAACAAGATGACTGTTGGCATGGCGCAGTTGGTCAATCTATCACCGGATGCTAATATGAGCGACTTGCTAAGTCCAGTTGATACGAAATTGGGGCCAGACTCTGAGCCCTTCATCAAACTTGAATGGGAGAAGGACAAGGCTGTTGGCGGCATTCAAGTCGTTAAGAACGTAGTAACCAACCTACGAGACCTTAGAATCAACGTGGAACAAGCTACGATCGAGAAGATTATTGCGTGGGTCTCGCCCTCGTCGTTATCGTCTTTGATCGAGGAGTCGAACCAGCACGAGCAAAACAGCGTTAATGCTGCTGAGACTGACAGAAGAGCCTCGTCCGACTTCATTCCTTCAAGTCCCACAGAGGCGCTTCTGCCTGTTAATGGAATGCTGAATGGCGAGATAGAGACGGAAGAAATGATCCAGCGGGCAAAAGAGAACATGATCTTGGAAAACATCACGATCAACTCGTTCTTCATGGTTATTAGCTATCAGGGCACCGGTGCAAAGCGTTTGATCAACGTGACGGATTTCGCGCTGAACTTCCCGGTTATCCGCTTCGCTAACCAGACCATGACGATTTTGGACCTGATGATGCACTTGAAGCGCGTGATCATAAAGTCACTGCTGCGGCACACAGGAAAGTTCATCGGAAACAAACTCACCACGCACCGCTCTATCAGGCGTCTGAAACAAGCCACCACCTCGCCGCTCAGACAGCTGAGCTACTACACGCACGAGATGTCGCCCTCACAGTCAAGTGCAGACTCCAACTCAGACTCAAGCGTTAACTCCCCTGATGTAAGCCTTGTGAACTCTAGGAGCGCGTCCAGAGTTAACTCCCGGATCACCAACAGAACTACTGCTGAGCAGAGAGTGACAACTGTTGAGTAAAGAATTCTATCTATGTAAAATAAGAAAGACTCTGTAAAGAACAAGACAAAGACGATTAGTTCATTGTGCCACAGGGAATCCCTCAAATGCGATCATAAGAGTCATGGCCACCTTCATTGGCGCTGTAGCTGCAGAGCAGACTCGCTTATAGGCCGTTGATCCTGTCTTTGTGTTATTGTGCTACCGTTCTAATAATAAGTCGAGCAAAAGATCTAATCCTTCACCACAACAAGCTACTAATGTTCAAAAGATAAAGAAAGGAAAGAATGGAGGTTTTAGCGGGTTAGGAAGTCTGGGAAAGGATCAGATTGATTGCTGGGCTTGAAGTTGATCAGAAAGGTGCTCATTGTTGTCTTTGTGGCTGAATTGAAGCAGATAGGTGACACTTGAAGGACCGTGGATTGTTTGAATCGAATCAGAAGAAAGTAACTAGACAGTGAAGATGTACCAAGCGGTTGGAAACGGCGCTAGTATCAGGCGGAAGCTTGTGATTGTCGGTGATGGTGCGTGTGGTAAAACATGTTTGTTGATTGTGTTTGCCAAGGGCAAGTTCCCACAGGTTTACGTGCCTACTGTGTTTGACAACTATGTGGCGGACGTTGAGGTTGACGGGCGCCGTGTGGAGTTGGCGTTGTGGGATACTGCCGGCCAAGAGGACTACGACCGTTTGCGTCCCTTATCGTACCCAGACTCTAACGTCGTGTTGATCTGCTACTCTATAGACTTGCCGGACTCGTTGGAAAACGTGATGGAGAAGTGGATCTCTGAGGTGCTCCACTTCTGCCAAGGCGTGCCAATCATTTTGGTCGGCTGCAAAGCTGACTTGAGAAACGACCCCCAGGTGGTGGAAGAGCTCCGTGCGCAGGGTTTGCAACCAGTGTCACAGGCCCAGGCACAAGAAGTGGCCGACCAGATCGGCGCAGTCGAGTACATCGAATGTTCGGCAAAGACCGGCTACGGTGTCAGAGAAGTCTTTGAGGCTGCCACAAGGGCGTCGCTTGTCGGTAAACAGGGAAAGACCAAGCCTAAGGCCAAATCCAGCAAGAAGAGGAAGTGTATTGTTTTGTAAAGAGCCCGTACGATACAACTCTTCTTTCCAATCTGAAACTGTTTGTCAGCAGGGAATGCCAGGTCGGAGCCACGATAAGAGCATTATAATCTGAACTGTGAGAATTGCATCGTGTGGCGCTTCTAGCAGCTAATACAGCTCTGTGACTTCAACAGAGGCATTAAACCCTCATTTGTTATATGTATCGTGTCCTTTTTTTATGTACACACTTAACTCCCTTACACTCTTTGTAATAACACTTGCCTGTCTTCGATCCTGGCCTGCACCCTGGCCAACCTCTGCGCTCGTGGCTGAGTGTCCGTTTCTTGCGTTCTTTATGCGATAGTTTACTACATCACCTATGTACATGAATGCTCTTATTATTTACCAGACACCCTTCTTGACACCAGGCAGGTCTCCTTGTCTAGCCAGTTCTCTGAACTGCGTTCTGCACAGTCTGAAGTCGCTTAGAATCGATCTCGAGTGTCCTGTCTCGATACATCTGTTCTTGATCTGTGTCATTCTGGTATAGTTGGGCATCACGGAAAGCTGCAACTGTGCCTCCATTCTTGCTCTGGGGGGAAGCGTGGTATTTCTGGCAATGAATTTCAGCGCCTTGACAGTCACCTCGTTTTCAGCTACCTGCTGTCTCTTGAAGTTGTCCCTGATGACCCTAGAGTTCAGATACGTTGAAGGAAGCTTTGTCTTGATAGGAAACCTGAACCCACTCATTCTGAAACCGCGTGATTCCCTTCCAAAGAGTATTATAACAACCTAGTGGCTTCACAAAGTTGTACTAGTACTTGATACAAATCTAAAGATCCAAAGAAACGTTATATCCCTCAATACTTGTTTTCTGTCTCTAGTATCGTCTTGTCTTGAATAATTTTTCATTTCGAAGTAGACATTTTAAGGTTTCGAGAAGCGATGCCAAAGATGGGCACTCAAGTTTAGAGAGAGATATTAGATTCTGCAGAGGCTTTATCTACCTGCAAAATAGCGTAAGTGTACAATCTTGATTAAGGCTTTTTTATTGGTGAAATTTTGGTCGAAGAAGTCATCAATCATGTAATGAAGAGCGGCAGAAAGTTACAAATTGTAATTCATGCTAACGATGAGCTACGCTTTGTTAGATCAAGTCTGTAGTGTTGTTCGGGTTGTGTTCATACGCGGGTTCTGTGTGGTCTTTGAAACTTCGTTCAGTTTCCACTTCCCAAATTAAAGTCTTGCACTCAAACGTTAAGAACTCAATGCCAGCTTTCAAACTAACAACTCTTAATTAATCAACTACATACAAGTACACAAGCACATATAAGGCCCATGGGACTTCATTTGAGCTGCTTTAAATACTGGGCAAACCGGCTGGTCTCGTGGATTCCACATTCGGTCTTTGTCTTGCCCTTCCAGCGACCCGCACGTTCATCCTCTCCTTCTTGGACAGGGACTGTCGAGTGGTAGTCGCCGATAGAACGATACCCGAGATCCAGAAGTTCATTATAGGGCACGTTGTTGGCCTTGATGTACGTTTGCACCTGGTTGAAGTCCCAGTTCGCCAGCGGGTTGATCTTCAAGATATGGTTCAGTTCGTCGATTTCAACGACTCCCAGATTCGCTCTGGCCCCACCTTGACTTTTCCGCCGCCCAGTAAACACCGCCGTGACCGCAAGATCCTTGTACGCTTTATGCGCGGGCTCTACCTTCACCAAGAAGTCGTACCGATCCTCATCGCTCTCCCAAAGCGACTTGCCGTACTTTGTCTCGAACTCTTTTTCTGTGGAACACCCGTCCGGCCGGTAAACGTGCACTCGCTGCCCCCTCACCGCGTAGTACTGCTCCTCAACCTTCTGCAGCAGATCCAGCGTCTGCGGGAAATGATGCAACGTGTCAATAAAGATCAACGGCACCATCTTTTCTTCGTTTGAAACAATCTTCGACAGCATGTCTATCGTCGCCAGCCCTGTCAGCCCAAAAGCTGTCGTCTGGAATAAATGCGGAAAACTCACCAGAGCCCACCGTATGATCTCCTGCGGTCCCAGCCCGCTCAGTTTCTTGTTCCAATGATCCAATTGCTCTTTAGTCACACATATCCCATTGTTCAAAGTATACGTCTGCGCTGTCATCTTGTCTATTCTGCGTTAGACTGCGTCAAAACTGCACTGATACTCCGCCTTACCACACCATAACCTGAACCAAACCTCCACTATTCCCACAACTCACATACGACTCATTTGAACCATTGATAAGCTAGTTTCCGGTTGCTTAGTTTATATATACTGCCGTGCGATGAGCTTAGCTCGAAATGTGGCTCTTGATCTTAGCAATCAATACAGATCACGTGGGGTGACAGGTCAAAAAGCGAACAGAAAGAATAAAAGTCACGTGACTTAAAAACCTGTATGCTGGACCCCCCAGCGCAGGGCCAGCAGCATGCGATCCTAACGCACACGACGCTCGAGCTCTGCGGACCACCGGCAACGCTGCAAGCGGCGTCGCTGATCGTTTCTGTTCGTCCTTTTAAAGGAAGCTCTCACTCTAATCAGACGTTGAAAGAGCTTACCACCAGTGAGACAGATCAAGAGGGCCTGCAGCACCAGCACAGCCGGCAGCATGGTGGAACAGGATCTGGACAAACTGCACGCGGACATTGTGGAGACTGAGCAGCGTCTCGCTGCGGTAATAGACTCGTTCATCGAGCTAGGCGTCTCAATGTACGATTTCCCAGGCACGGAAGACTCGATGCAAGGCATGATCACGAACCTGAAACGCAACGTGGAGCGGATCAAACAGCTCAACATGCTGGCCAACGACCCGCAGCTGCAGCTGCAGAACTTTCTGGTGCCATTGGACGTTCTTCAGTACATAGAGGACGGGCGAAACCCAGACGTTTACACAAGAGAGTTCGTAGAGGCGATCAGAAGGTCAAACCAGTACCAGCGGGCTAAGATCCACGCGCTGCACAAGCTGCGTGACTCACTCGCAGAAAAGATCGTCGACGAGCTGCCTGAGCTCCAACCACAGGTGGAATCCATCGTACGGCGCACTTCCGCTACGTCTCAGTGAGGTTTTCCACGAATATGGTGAAACTTTTCAGTATAAAACCAGGATTATACTATGAGACTCTCCGATGAGATGAACAAGGATTCTGCGTGCAGAGGGGCTCTGGCAGTGGTTCTAGATAGCTAAGTGCGTCCAGAGGGAACACCGAGTGGTATCAGTAGATAGCGATCGTTTTGGAGCATGGGAAAAGCTGGCAAGGGCAAGAAGCGTGATGTTTCGCTGGAACAATTGGCTTCAAAAAGCTGTCCGTTGTTGGAACTTGTCTGTGAGGAGCCTATCCTGCAGATCGCCTGTCATCCGGAGGAGCCTATTCTCGTGTGTGGCATAGCCACAGGACATATCTTTTGTATTCGGTACGACGCTGCAGGCCTGCAGCGTATTGTGGCGCAAAATCAATCGAAGTTGCAGACGGCCGATGCCCAAGATGCCAAGAGGAAGAAGCTCTGGAAGGTGGCGAGGCTTGATGCCGAGATGAAACCCGAGGATCTGAAAAGTGAAGATGAAGAGAAACCCTGTGTGGAGCTTTTGTGGAAAACCAGAAGGCACAAAGGTTGTGTTCGTAGTATTGCGTTCAATCGCGACGGTTCTGAGATGTACACGATAGGAATCGACAAAGTTCTGAAGAAGGCGCACTCACTGACTGGGAAAGTGATAAAAAAAGTGACGCTACCGCTGGAGGATGACAAGACAGAATACACGAAGCTTGTCAAGTCACAGACGCATCCTTTTTTGCTGTTGGGCGACGAACGAGGAAACGTTTACACGTTGAACAGCGACACCTTGCAGATCCAGAACACTGTGTCCAGAATCCATAACGGCGACGCAATCAACGATATTTTCCAATTTGTCGGCAAGTCTGTTTACAAGTTTATCTCGCTGGGCCAAACCACGCTTGCGTTTTGGGACAGCAGATACTCTAACGAGTCCGATGCGGATATTGCCGAAGACGACGAGACCACCAAGCGGAAGGTGTATGTTAGTGATGATCAAGAGGACGAGGTTATCTGCGGTACTTTTGTCAATCCAGACGATGGCGAGGTTTTGGTTTGCGGAATGGGAGAAGGTGTACTAACTGTATGGAAGCCCAAGAAGAACGACTTGGTGGATCAAGTTACAAGAATCCCAATCTGCAAGAATGAGGCAATTGACTGCGTGATATCCTCGTACCAGGACGACGACTGCGTGTTTTGTGGCTGTTCAGATGGCAACGTTTACAAAGTTAATGTGAAGTTGGGTAAGATTGTTGAGGTACGTAAGCACAGTTCAGTTGATGAGGTCGATTTTATCGATCTCGATTTCGAGTACAGAGTAGTCAGCGGAAGTATGGAAAAAGTAAAGATTTGGAACCTCGTGAAGGATGAAGAAGCTGATCTCCAGAAGGACAGCGACAGCGACTTTGGAGGGTCAGATTCGGATTCCGACAGTAACGACGAAAATGACTCTGAAAACGGTTCTGACGACGATTCTGCGGAAGAAACTCTTGTTGGGCTATCTAAGGAAGAGCTACTCGCAGAACTAAGCAAGGATTTGGAGTCAAGCGACGAGGAAGCGAAAGAAAAGCCCAAGAGAACCAAGGACCAAACAAAGAAGAACAGCAAGAAACAGAAGAAGGACTTGAACAACAAGCAGATCAAAAATTTGCAAAAACACGAACACGGAATCAGAAGGTTTGATGGCTTGTAGTGATGTCTAGTGCTAGAACATGTATAATAACATTTCCCGTAATATGACACTGAATGTCTTGGTATAACGTTTCTCTAAAACTGAACGACTTGATGTATGGGATAATATCAATAGTATTTTAAAAAAATAAATGGTTCCTAGCGGGATCGAACCGCTGATCCCCGCGTTATTAGCACGGTGCCTTAACCAACTGGGCCAAGGAACCAGTTTCTTGAGAACTTTGCAAGTTTGATCCCAGCTAATCGTATCCATTACAGCACTCAATCCTTAATTAGACTTGTATTTTCCCTTTTCGTAGTCGAATTATGCTAAGGAAGAGAAGAGTAGTCTTGAATCAATGCTGTACAATAGAGGTATGCTCGAATTTTCCACTAGATCAGTTGATTTCCCAAATAGACCTCAAGGTACTGTAGCAAAACTGGCTTGGCTCAAAAAGATTTAGTCAAGAATGAGACCTGTTGTATCAGTATGTGCTATTAATTGAACATGTTAGAAGGTTGACATCACGACAATATATACTAACCCCTGTTTACAGTCTGGAAAAGCATGGTTTTGCACAGTGATCTCTGCATTCGGTGTAGTGATTCTAACTGTGATAGGGCTTCTGTTTAAAAATAACCATGAGGCGTTTGTTGGGTCGATCAATGACCCAGAGGACGGGCCAGCGTATGTTCATTTTGAATCTTTGCAACAATGCCTTAACGTTGCTAAGTTGTCGTCCCTCAGACTGTATTTACTAACAACTTTTCTCGGTTACCGAAATTCCAAACAGTGTCGCACACACGATATTCCTTGCCGTTGGCGTGTACATAGTGTTCTTCGTGTTCTGTGGCTCTCAAGTTTACCTCTCGCAAAAGAAACCCTCTGTTGAGCTCCGTTGAACTTCCATGACCCAGTTAACTCCAATATGGCCGGTTCATTCGGCGTTTTACGCCTATTTACTGGGGTCAATCAGGTCAACGACTAAGATGTAACGGGACATTTCGTATTGTTTCTATAGTTTACTGCTTCTACGTACGTTCTAATAGGATATCATCAAAAGAAGCACCTGCTAGGGTAGCTTGAAAGTGCAAATGCACGCAGAGTGTCGAATAGGCTGTTTTGACGTTGCCAATGGGCTTATTCTCTTTCTTGAAGTAGCTTTTGTGTGCTCATCTCATCAGATTATCGCTTTTCTAAAGTAACTTGATTAAATCGATTAAATTCTGTAGAGGTAAGTGTGCTCTGAAGTTTACAAACCAGGCATTGCAGCCCTTTTATTTGTCCTGTGAGGCTCATAACTGACACCAAAACGGTGCTGGGTAGAGTTTAAGATGAGTACTTCGGTGGATCTCAACTCTTTTCTTTCTAGAGTAGAGCAGTTGGATATTGAGAGAAACAGACAAAAGCCACCTACCAAGCCAAAGCCTGCGAACCTCAGGTACAAGTACGATGACCTGCAAAAGGCTCAAGATTTGTTAGCGGGCTCGTATGTAAGCGACAGGAACATATCCGGGGAACCTGAGACCCCAATTTCCAGCCTGACGTACAAATCAGCTTACAATTACGATAAGACGTTCTCACCCAGGAAGGACAAAACGAAACGTGAGCCGCTTATAGCAGCTGCATCCCCAGTAAAGAAAGGCTACAATGTAGAAGAAACACGCATCATCTCTAGATTTGATGACACACTGCGCCGTTCGTCTTCGAGCGCTGAGGAGAGATACGTAATCTCGAAAGAGGATTATGAACTGCTAATGACGATTAAGAAAGAACAAGGTTCTAGAGTACCTGAGCTACCTGACAACCCAGGTGACGATACAACAGTTAAATTGCCGTCAAGAGGGTCCAAAAGGGCTAGTAAGAGTTCCATAAATGAGGATAGAAATGGATTTCGGCCACAGATGCGATCTTTCGAATCAGACTCAGATTCAGATGACGCACCACCGTTGCCTGCAAGGAACAAGGCTAAAACACCGGACGCACATAATATGAACATCAATGGAAAGAAGGTAAGACCGGAGATTCCTCCTAAGAGTGTTCAGCGAGGATCTGAAACTGTGAAACCTGTCCAGTTACCTTCCAGAAAGAAAATAACAGAAGCTAAAACTGAGACAGACTTTGGTTCCAAGAAAAATGTGAAGCAGCCTGTTTCTTACAAAATCGTGGATGAACCTGTTGATGAGTTCTCTGAGATGTTCGAGAAAATAAGGCTCTCGAATGGTAAGAACAGCGAGAACTCAAAACCCAGCAATACACCATCCAAGGTTCCTCCGAAACCCCCAGCAAAAAGATCCGATATAGTGGTCTCAAAGACCAGAACAAACGCTCTTTCTGGGAACAAAAACCAAGAAGACGAGATTGAAGCTCTCACTATAAGAAAGTCTTTACGCAAGGCACAAACGGCTCCCGCACAACGCGACATTACTCCAGAAGCTCTCAGAGCTAAAGCAAAACTGAGCAAACCTTCAGTCCCACCAAAACCAAAGATCGATGTTCCAGAAGCAATCACAAAGAGACAGTCACTTCTTAGAGCGTCTACCATACCTGCAACCCCAGAGAATACGTTCTCAACTTCATCTAATTCCAAACCAAGTCTGGAGTTCCAAAAACAACTGATAGAGAAGATAAACTTAGGTAAAAAGTCTGAACATATTCCTGATATGCCTTCCGTACAGAGAGTTTCAACAGCGAGCTCTCTTTCAAGCACCAACTCTAACAATACCTTGACCAAGACAAGGGCAAAAGGCCCTAAAAGAAAGCTTCCCACCGATCTGAAAAAACTGTAAACACGCTGAAATATCTCTCATCACCTGACATAGTCTTCCTGCTTACAGAACTCTCCAACTCCCCTCAGCTAGCACTGCACAGGGCTTCAAACGCTCTCTTCTAACTAATCGAAGTTACCCTTCTATAAGCGGTTGGCCGGATTTCGTGAAGTTCAAAAGCTTTTAATTAAACAAACAACACTAACTACAGTTCAGATACCCTATTGTTAAAAGAAGGGTTGTACCTTACATGGCCATTGAGAGCGACTAAGACTGGTGATTGGCAGTATTGAACACCTTTGGGTTGGATTCACAGGGATTTGTCGGGGAACTTGGCTTTTCCGCTGTTTTTTCAGTGAGCAAAGAGGAGTACTACGGATCAAAGAGCTTTGAAAAGCTGATAACCCAGTCTGTTTGGTAGTTTAATTGGTAAAACACATTCCAGATACCTTTGCAGAGGAGCATTTTGTTGTGCTCAACGTTTGGTTACGTCAGAATCCCAGCTTTGCGGCTTCAGTTGTTGATAAATAGGGAACTGTTCGGCAAAGAATAGGAGTCATACCGAGCATTTGAATAGAAAAATAATGACGGAGAAGGCTTTAGTCACTGGAGACTTGGTACTCTGCACGGTGGGAAGCTACGAGCCTTGGCCCGCCGTGGTGGTTCCTCAACGAATTTTGAGCGAAAGTGTGCTCAAGGCAAAAGAACACGATGAACAAGTGGCAGTTGCGTTTTTCAACGACTCGACGTACTATTGGACAAGGCCGAAAATGCTTAAAAGACTCACCTTACAGCAGATATTAGGTTGGATCAAGTCACCTCCCAAGAGATCACTCAAGGAGTTGAAGAAGGCATATCAGCTAGCATCAGAATTTGACAGTCTGCAAGAGTTTATCGAAGACAGACTGACGTCGGAAGGCCGAGCAGACGATTTGGAAAGTATAGGGCTAGTTGAGATGGGCGAAGACCCATTGGTTTCTTATGCCAAGCCGCATATTGGAAACAACAAACGAAAAAGTCGGAAGCGAACCATGAGCGACGAGGAAAGAGAATCTGGCATTTCAAGTCCTACAAGCCCCAGCAATGGCAGTAACCGTCGAAAGACAGCTAGGTCGCGAAACCATCCAGCTGATGTGTCTGAAGACTCTCTTTCTTTCTCCGACCCCAAGGTGAAAAAGGACAGTTCTGTGGATTCCATACCGACCTCTATCTCTTCGGCCTCAGATCAACCGGCGAAGAAGCGTAGCAAGCTGGACTATTCTAGGCGCGTAGAGATTGCACAAATTTTTCGAAACAAACTGCAAAAGAACCTGATCCAAAGAGACACTCCACCTTCCGAGGCCGATATTTTGGAGTCTGAGAAACTCATAAAAAAGATCCTGACGCGCACAAAATCGTCCCAGCCTGAGTTCTTCGATCTGGAGGCTCTCAGAGCCTCAAAATTGCATAAGTTACTAAAAGTCATCACCAACATGTCTGAGCTTTCCCAGTTTCACGAGTCCTGCAACGCGATTCTGGGTATCTGGGCCCCACACATTTTAGAGATTAAGAAGGAGAAACTGAAACATAAGGAATCCGCCTCTCAGTCGACTGTGGAAACCTGAAGGGATAATTTTTTTTGTCACATTTCCCTTCGCTTCCCGTTCAATTCTTTATTGGTGCCATATATAACATCATTACTACTACCTCTGTACCTAGCAACTCATCTCATATTGTATCATTAATATCGTTTAATCGACTCATACTCCCTTCGCAAGTTTAAGCTCATCGGGCGAGCTCTTCTCGATATCCCTACCTGGTGATTATATAAAGGTGTCCAACCTGAAATTAAGGTTAATGATCTTGATTATTAAAGGTTTCAGCAGTAAAATAACTGAAATATATGTTTAGGTAGGATAAGGAGTTGCTTTGGTAAATTTAATTGTATCAGGATATTCCCAAGGATTGCATTTAGAGAATCATATTTTTCAAGGTTTGTTCCTGTTCGTAGTACCCATTCTATAAGGAATATTGCACGTACCTAAGGAAGATATGTCATCGGTGGAATTGCCAGAGCACCTAGTGACTTTATTGAAGACGTCAAAGTACGTTCATTTGGCGACATGCTCTAAGGATTGCATTCCAAATGTGTCATTGATGAACTACACATATGTGCCGCCACACAAGACGTACCGGGAGGAGAACTCTAACAGCCACTATGTGATCTTCTCTACATCCAAGAAGACACAGAAATACCAGAATATTATAACAAATCCGTCAGTGTCGCTATTAATCCACGACTGGGTTACTGCTAAGAAGCTTTCACTCAAGCGGACAAGTGTCTCAAACACCCCTGCTCCAGATGAGAGTGAATCTGATGAACAACCCAGTAGGTTACTAAATCTATTGCAAGAATTGAACCAGTCAGAGCTCTCACAAATGTCAGCCACTCTTTCCGGGACTGCCACAGTGATCAAACCTGGATCCAGTGAATCTGATTTCTATGAAAAGAAATTGTTGGCTACGAATCCCGACGCAGACTGTTATATCAAGGGTCATAATAACGTCATCATCAAGGTCGAAATCCTAAACGCCAAGATTTCTGATGGAGAGAACCGGACAAGCTTCTACAATTGATACTCCAAGGTAGTACAACAATAAGCTTTCTGTTTCCTAGTCGTTCAAAACACAGTTTATGCTTGGTCTGCGCGAAGTTCTATGTAACTGCTATTTATCTATAGTTTATGATCAGAGACTTTACTGGAATCAACTTTACGACTTAAGTTCCTCCTATGACTAATGCAAATACTTCAACTTTAGTTTCCCTCTTGACCGAAATCCCTCGTGAATGCTTCTTGCTTGCGCAGGTCTTCCTCATTCACGGTAGGTCTTGATGTATGTATGGCCTTAAGGAAGTCCTTAATCGTGAGGTCCGGTTCTTGAAGTTCATCTGCAGAGATATCAGTCCAAGACATCTCCTTTGCGTCAGGATCACCTGGTGAACACGGGGTCAACGTTACAGTATCTGGATCTTCAGAAATGTTCTTGAAATGGGTAGCCATTTGGATTTTCCTTACGGGTTCCATCAATGCATCCTTGACAACGACCGCTATATCGGATCCAGAGTAACCTTCAGTCATTTCACCCAGAGACCTAAAATCTTCTTTTGAGAGTTTACACGGAGTATCACCGACGTTAAGCTCAAACATCTTGGTTCTGGCAGCGAGGTCAGGTAATGGAATGTATATTCTTCTTTCAAATCTTCTTCTGATTGCGCTATCCAATTGCCAAGGAATATTCGTCGCTCCTAGAACCAAAACACCGCTAGAGTCGTTACCGACACCGTTCATTTGGACAAGTAGTTCAGTCTTAATTCTTCTGCTCGCCTCACTCTCGCCTTCTCCTCTTTGACCAGTCAAAGCATCCACTTCATCAATGAAGATAATAGAAGGTTTATTCTCTCTGGCCATTGCAAAAAGTTGTTTCACAAGTCTTTCTGATTCACCCATCCATTTGGAGACCAGGTCACTTGAACTTATACTGAAAAAGGTAGAGTTAGCTTCTGTTGCGACTGCTTTGGCCAGATACGACTTACCTGTACCAGGTGGCCCGTATAGCAGAATTCCAGTAGTTGGTTTACGTTTACCCTTGAACAAATGAGGAAATTTTACCGGGAGAATCACGGCTTCCTTCAAAGCTTCCTTAGCACCCTCCAAACCAGCAATATCCTCCCATTTCACATTTGGTTTCTCGGTGAGAATGGCTCCAGATAACGCACCTCTCAATTTCTTGTCATCTGCATCGTCTTCAGTGTTAGAATTTCCGCTAGAGCCGGACGCTGTAGCTGATTTTTTTGGTTTATCGACCTTTTTCTGCTGCTCACTCTCCAGATGCTCTTTCAGCTGCTCTGCACGATTCAAATACTCCGTAAACTTGGCTCTTATCAGATCTTTGGACTTGGGGTTCTTTTCATATTTCAATGCTAACATAAGATAATCTAACCCATTGTAATACGCAGTATAGGCCTCCTCATATTGTGTGGCAGTGTCCAAGTCAATAGCTTTCTGTATCAAATCTATACCCTTGGTCAAAAAGTCTCCAGTACTCATCTTGACCTTCACCTACACCAGTATTTCTATTTCCGAAATCAGCACAGAATTCTGTGACTAGAGTCCAAAGTCAGCAGAAGTAGGAGCACTATATTCCTTAAATTATTGCAGTTTGGTGAAAACGCCAAAGAGCACCTCAGCAACACCTCTTAATCGGTAGATCTGCGGTGATTTGGTCGATCTGTTTTTAATGTCTCTCTCTGTCGAATCCTTTACTTGATGCAATTAAAGAAGAACAAGAAAGCGTCACGTGACGTACTGTGTTATCAGCAATGGAACGCCCAATACGATAAGTATCATATTGTCAAGGCACTAACTGGCGGTTGTTAACGCAATGAAAGTTGGTACGTATTCTATTTGTATCACAGTGATTGGTCATTTATAAGTTTATAGAACATTGTGCAGAAATCAGAGGTAGATAAATTTCAGTTACTCTGACGCTCTAGTTTTTGTCAACATGCTGTTCGTGGATCTTGGCGTATCTCCCAGAAGGATCTTCAGCACAACCCCAGTCAGCTTTTGGAATCCATCTCATAACGGTGGAAGCAGCGGTTTTTTGAGGGAACAAGTTGTCGAACTTCAATCTGTACCAGTAGGCTTCTTTGGTGGTTGGGATGTCATCGCCCCACTCGGCCTTTGGCTGGGCAAACTGCTCATCCGAGATCGCCTTTTCGGCAGTGTCCTTTAGACCATCAATCCAGGAGTAACCGACACCATCAGAGAATTGTTCCTTCTGTCTCCACAAGATCTCTTCTGGCAAGTATGGCTTGACGTCTGGTTCGTCTGTTGTGTCGAAAGCTTTTCTTAGGATGTATTTCTCGATCTTGCCCTCAGCTGGCTTGATCATCTTGTCATTTGGATCGATGTTCATGCAGAGTTGTAGGAATTCCTTGTCCAAGAAAGGCACACGGGCTTCAAGACCCCAAGCCATGGTAGACTTGTTAGCACGCAAACAGTCAGCCAAGTGCAGGTTCTTGACTCTCTTCACGGCTTCAGTGTGGAACTCAGCAGCGGATGGGGCCTGAGCGAAGTACAAGTAGCCACCGAAGATTTCGTCAGAACCCTCACCGGACAAAACCATCTTAACACCTTGCGCCTTGATCTTACGGGAGAGCAAGAACATAGGCGTCGAGGCACGAATGGTAGTGACATCGTATGTTTCCAAGTGGTAGATAACGTCATCTAGCGCATCAATACCCTCTTCTAGCGTGAAAGTGTGTTCGTGGTGAATAGAACCGATGAACTTGGCCACTTTACGAGCAGCTTGCAAGTCTGGAGCGTTTGGCAAACCGATAGCAAACGAGTGAAGTCTGGACCATCCAGAGGCATGTAGGCGGCCTTGATCGTCTAGACCGGCCAGATGTTTTGGTTCGTCGTCGTACGCAACAGGGTCAAGCTCGGCGTTGGCCTTTTCAGTTTCTCTCGCAGCGATCGATGCAATCAAAGAGGAATCCAACCCACCGGACAAAAGCACACCGTAAGGCACCTCAGCCATCAGTCTCTTTCTTACGGCCTTCTCCAAGCTGTCTCTGACAGCCTTGAAGTCCACAGGAGTCGTTGGGATCCTGTTTTCATCCAACCAATCTGGTGTGAAGTATCTCGTCAACTTGTCGGTCTCGGAGTCGTACACGTGACCTGGAGGGAACGCAATGATCTCGTCACAGTCGTCGGTCAAACACTTGAGCTCACTTGCGAACCACACAGACTGTGGAGACTTGGATGATCTACCCATGTAAAGAGTCGTGATACCGATAGGGTCTCTGGCTGCGATAATGCGGTCCTTTTTCGCATCGTACAAACACCACGCAAACATACCGTCGAGGTACTTTGGAGCATCGATTCCATACTTCTCGTATAGCGGGATGATGGGCTCACAGTCAGATAGCGTCTTGAACTCGTATTCGGAAAACTCCTCTCTCAATTTGATGTGGTTGTAGATTTCACCGTTAACAGCAAGCGTGTAAGACCCGTCCTGGGAAGTGATAGGTTGCGCACCGGAGTCCAAACCCACAATAGCCAATCTTTCATGCACTAGAATCGTAGAGTTTTTCACCACGTTACCAGACCAGTCAGGCCCACGGTGTCTGATCCGCTTGGAGAGCTGCAAAGCCTTGGGCTTGTATGCCTGAACATCGGGGTTCTTGAACGAAGCAAATATACCACACATTCTGTATACCGCTGCTGTCTATCTGGTTGAGTAACCCTAAGGAAGACAGGAAACAAATATGTAGCTAATCTTAAGCCAACTCCGTGACAAGAATTCCGAATAGCCCCACTAATAAGCGTGCTATCTCTCGTTAAAGTCACATCATCGCACTTCTTGCATTGGTTCATCTCTTAAGTATGCTTCGAATTTTTTTTCAAGCTTTACAGCATCGGGGCTCGAGGCCAAGATAGGCATTCCGAAATGACTCAATGGGCTACGGGCCGCGGCAGCAAAGTGCCCTGATAACAAGACGCGGGTACATGGCTATACAATGCAAGAATGACCTTCCAGGCCAAAAGAATCAGAATTTTATAAAAAGTGTCCCAATCATTCAAAGAATGTAACAAGATATAAGGCTTGCGAGGGCACCACATTCTCCAGTAACACCGCAAGATGCGAGCGTTAGCTCGCATTTTGCGAAGAATTGTAAGACTATAAGCGCAAATAGCATCATCGTCTTCTTTTAAAACTTGGAAGGTCATGGGGACCTAAGCAAACCCTGTTTCTGCGCGCACAAGCGCAGGCCTCAAACCTTGTTAATGTCCAAAACTGGCTCGAAGTTGCGTTCTTTTATAGTCCTGGAAAACATATCATTGTGTACGGAAAATTTAATTTTTCATCGAATTTTTCACAACTTTAGGGCTGGTGGAGTCACGTGACCGTCGCTGGAGGGCCTTGATGAAAATTTGGTCGAAATGCTACAAACTGCGATGCGATGAGATGCGATGAGGTAGACACAAGAGAGAGAGAAAGCTGGCCAGTGGCAAGGCATCCGGCATCCACAGCAGCGGCAATACAATATGCTATCCAAGGAGGAAACGAAGCAGGTCTGGAGACAGATCAGTTCTGGAAATGACCGGAAACATTACAATAAGCTAGTAAAACTGATTCATGGGTACAACGAACTGCTGGAGTCTCCAGCTTTGCTAGAGGAGCTAGAGGCGGACTACCGGTACATGACGATTGCTCTCGCGCAGATTTTTGTGAAGCTGTTCGAGCGAGGCCAGCTGATGCCGCATCTGGCCGCTAATGCCAACGAGAAGAAGTTCTTCGAGTGGTGCAAAAAAGTGTATCTGAACTACAAAAGTAAGCTGCTGGCTGTGCTGCAGGCTTTGAGCGAACCTAGCTCGCTGGGGCTGGACTGCTTGGACTCGTACATGAAAATGCTGCATTTCGAGTCGATATACTGGTCGTCAAAACCAAACGCTCCGTTCTTCCCAAACAAGACGCTGGCAGCCCTGTTGAAAGCGTTGTTCCACTGCAACTACACAGGGGATATCAATGTGAAAGATGGCCAGAGCTCCAACCCTGTGTTTGATTTGTTCGTGCAGACCTATTACAAAAAGAATTTGGACATCCAGTACTACACCCAGTCCGAACTATCGACCCTATTGCCACAGCTCAGCGATACTGTGCCAGACGAAGTCAAGATGTCCAAGTGGCTTGCGTTGTGCAACCACGATATGCATAACGCTAGTGAACTGGACGTGTTTGTTTCCCTGCCGCCGCAAGCGATTGAGAACGAGTCCAAATTCAGATCGCTCCTCGAGACCAATTGGTTGCACTGCTTGAATCTCCCACAGCTCTCCACAAGCCAGTACAAGACTATACTGCTCATATTCCACAAGAGAATCATCATTTGGTTCCAACAGTCCACAGTTCTCATGGATTTCTTGACCGATTCTTATGACCAAGGAGGAATCGTCTCTATCCTTTCGCTGAACGGACTGTTCGAGCTGATCAAGAATTACAACCTGGAATACCCAAATTTCTACTCCAAACTGTACCAGCTGCTGACTCCTGAGCTGATGCACGTCAAGTACAGGTCCAGATTCTTCAGAATGCTCGACACATTTTTGTCATCCACGCATCTGTCCGCGCAGCTGGTCGCCTCATTTATCAAGAAACTTGCACGCCTGTCAGTGGCCGCACCTCCGGGGGCGATCGTGTCCATCATTCCGTTCATCTACAATCTGATAAGAAAGCATCCTACTTGCATGGTCTTGCTGCATAACCCAGAATACGTTAACTGCGATGCAGAAAAGAGAAACTCGTACGTGGATCCCTTCAAGGAGGATGAGATGGACCCGGAACTCACTGACGCCATCTTATCGTCTGCCTGGGAACTGGAACCTCTCATGAACCATTACCATCCAAACGTCGCTACACTAGCTAAGATCTTCAAGCAGCCGTTCCAGAAACTGAGCTACAACATCGAAGACTTCCTAGACTGGTCTTACGACTCTTTGACGCAGGCAGAAATCTCTAGAAAGCTCAAGATCCAGCCAGCACTAGAGTTTGAACAGTTCGATTCCGTAGTAGGTTCTGACAATGCGTTTGTTCCGCTAATCAAATGGTGATCTGGCCTTACCGTGTATAAAATTTCAATTCTAGCATCATATAAAAGCATAATACAGTCTCAGACCATCCACACAATGGCATAATCCAAGCTGCTTCGTTCTGTTTAACCTCATCGCATCGCTTCAACGATCTTACAGGCCGAGATTATTGAAAAACTATTGAAACGAAGAAGTTGGTAACATATATGCATTACAACACTAACTTTGAGCTTGCTGAGTTGCTGTTACCGGGCAACGCATAGTTGAAGAACCACAGAGGATAGATACCGAGTCGATCAAGTTACCAGAACATGGCTGTGGAAACTAAGAATGCAGATCGAGAGAAAGCTTTACAACTAAAGAATGAGGGAAACCAGTTTGTGAAAGAGAAACATTTCGCAAAGGCTGCTGAAAAGTACACCGAGGCTATATCATATGACCCAGAAAACTCGATATTATACTCGAACCGAGCTTTCACGAACTTGAAGCTGGACAACTTCCAAAGCTCGCTAGATGATGCTAACAAAGCGATCGAATTGGACAGCAGCAATATCAAGGCGTACCACCGCAAAGCTATGTCGTATGTGGGGCTTTTGGAGTTCAGAAAAGCAAAGAAACAGCTTCAGTTTGTGCTTAAGTACAGGCCAAATGATATTACCGCCAAGAACGCACTTTCGATCTGCGAAAAAGTGATCCAGAAGGAAAACTTCGAGAGGGCCATCAGCGGTGGCAGCTCTGAGCGTGTTGATCTGTGCCAGAGTTTGAATATAAGCTCTTTCGATGCCAACTCTGATCTTCTAAAATACGATGGCAGGAAACTTGAGTTTGAACAATTGAAGACCGACAATTCCACACCTGCTGGTGTTCGTGTGAAAAATCTTGACCAGGATTTCATTTCCTTTATGGTGAACGAACTGTTCTTAAAGGATAAACACTTGCCAAAGGCTTACGCGGCGGCAATTATCTCGCATGCAGACCACTTATTCAAGAACGAAAATAGCATTGTTGAGTTAGATAACCGAGATGACAACTCCGTCAAAATCTCAGTCTGTGGTGACACGCATGGCCAATTTTACGACGTCTTGAACATCTTCAAGCAGTATGGGAAAGTTGGCGGATCCAACGTCTATCTGTTCAATGGTGATTTTGTTGACCGTGGTTCTTGGTCGTGCGAAGTTGCTCTTCTCTTTTATTCTTTGAAGATCGCATACCCAAAGAATTTCTACTTAAACCGTGGCAACCACGAAACTAATAGCATGAATAAGGTCTACGGATTTGAGGATGAGTGTAAATACAAATACTCACAACGAATTTTTGACTTGTTTTCTCAGAGTTTCGAATCTCTACCCCTGGCCACTGTTATCAACGATTCTTATCTCGTCGTACACGGTGGTCTACCCAGTGACACGTCTGCTACTGTGGAAGACATGAAAAAGATTGATAGATTTAAGCAACCTCCTAGAGAAGGAGTCTTCATGGAAATGTTATGGGCAGACCCTCAACTTGCTAATGGGTTCGGACCTTCACCTCGTGGGTTGAGCAATGCATTCGGTCCAGACATTACAAAGAAATTTTTGACCAAGAACAAGTTGAAAAGGATTATCAGGTCCCATGAAGTTAGACAAAATGGTTACGAATTTGAGCATGATAACCAACTAATTACTGTTTTCAGTGCTCCAAACTACTGTGACACTGAAGGCAATAAAGGTGCCATCATTCATATTGTTCCTGGGACTGATTCCGACAAGAAGTCGCCGATTGACGAAGATCTTATTATTGAGACCTTTTCGGCTTCTCCTCATCCTAATATTAAGCCTATGGCATACTCTAATGGTGGATTAGGATTCTGATTTCCTTCTCCACATGTTTTGTAACGAATAATGTTAATTAGTCTAACCTTAATCTATTGTACACTTCTAGAGACGGATGAACGTCGTTTAACTGTCACCTGCAGTTTTCACTAAATCAAAGAATTTTTCCTTAGAAACTTCTGTTATCAGCTCTTTTCTTTCTTCACGATTCTTGACACCAGTCAAAGACTCATTGACTTCTTTCTCAGTCTTCACCTGGGTAGAAAGAATGGCATTGAACAATTTGACCACACCCTTTTGCGCAATCTTTCTTAGCTTACGCTCTTTTTCCAAAATCTCTCTGATATTCTCGGAATCCGCATCCGATGCTACTACCGGTATGATGTCTTTCTTTCTGCTCTTGTCGAGAAGCTTCTTCTTCTCAGCAACAATTGCTTTTCTGGCCTTCAACTCTAGTTTATCCATTTCAGATTGTTTAATGACCTTTTTATTTCTGGCCATGATTGGATCCTTACGATCATATGCTTTCAAATGGGACGACAAAATGTTCGTCAATGCACTGGAGAAAGTCGAAGACCCGTCATCATGCTTCGACTGTCCTGACTTCTTTTTTCTTGGGAAATCATCCGTCTCTTCTTGTTCTTGTTCTTCTTCGCTGCCAGACTCTTCTTCACTGGAGCTTTCATTCAAAGCAACCTCATCATCCGAAACATCAGACGACGGGTTTGATTCTGAGTCTCTATCTGACTCTATAACCGTCTCAACACGGGCTTTTGCAGACTTGTCATTCAACTTCGTCTTCTTTGCAACTTGCACTTGTACTTTACCTTTACCCCCCATTTTAGATCTTTTTGATGGCGGAGAAGTGAGTGAAATATCTTCACTGACACTAATAAAACTTCTGCACTGCTTATCAAATGTTCAAACATAATATAAGAAGATACGTTAGGATGCAACTTCTGTTCAACGAGTGATGCGATGAGCTCATCTCAAATTTTTCAGGTTTACCAGTCTTGAGAATAGTTTCAACACACCCATACACCACATACAAACAGGATAAATTCGACTATACACTTCAATACCTCCCACAGCCAGAGCCTATCTGTGCAGTAGCTCTGTATATCAGTGAGCTGCTGTTCACCGCGGAAAGCAGCAGACATTTCAGAAATGTTTTTAGTATCCTTTTTTTCACTGTTCATCAAGTCTTCTTTATATCACAGATCTCAATCTTGACATACAAACAAAACTGAAACATAAATACAAGTTACAGCAGAATTTGTTTGAAGACTCTGCCTGTCCTCAGAATTCATGCAAAGCAGATAAAGGTTGTAGAAATATATGAGACCAGGGTGTACTCGTGGAAATACGACTTTATGAGCTCTACGCCTTCTACGCCAGAAAGAGTTGTTTCAAGGGACGGGTCGAACATACCTTCGCCTCGCCAAAATCCGCCCAGTTCTCCAAAATACAGGCCCAGAGGATCAGTCAAATTGAAATCAGAAGATGTGGAAATTATAGACAGAAGAAGGAGTCTCACGCCAAGCAATGACACTCGCGGATCAACGCATATGACGTTTTTTTATAAGGAGAACCTGAAGGAGCTGTCCAAGTTGCAAGAGGAGCTTTTAAGAAAAAAAAGCAAGCTGGAAGCACTGAGTGATGAGACGAATTCACTCAGGAGTAAAATAGAGACAGTAGACATGAAGATCGAAAATTTGAAGGCAACAAAAGACGTTAAAGCTAGACAATTAGAGCTGAAAGAAAATGAAGTTAAGAGCTTGGAGCATGACCATGAAATGAAACTTCAGTTTATAGCCGAAGGATCTGTACTTGAGTTGAAGCAGATCGATGGTAAATTCCAGAGTGAACTCAATGAGGCTGAGTCTAGGTTCAAGCTAGAGCAACAGCAGATCTCCTTCGATAAAATTCAAAAATACAAAGAGGAGAAAGAGCAGCTATTAGATTCAATACGAAACATTGACTTAGAGATCCATGAAAACGATAATACAGTAAAAGATTTGAAACGCAATCTAGAAATCCAGTATGCGAACCGTAAGAAGGAATGGCTTACGGAATTCCAGGTCGAATGGATGAATATCACAGACAAGAATCAATCTCTGATGACAGCTATTGATGATTTGAGCAGCCAACTGAAGGCCTCACTTAAATCTCAATTGGATGAATCGAAAAATGAAGTGACCTCATTAGAAGCTGAACTGGTCGAGCTAGAAAATAAACTCATGGATAAACAAGCGTATTCTAAGTCAATATTGGTGCAGATAGACACAGTTAAAGAAGAGACCGAACAAAACATTAAACAAAGAAAAGAGCTGAACGACTTTATTACAAACTCTAAAAATGAGCTTGTGCAGATCAATGAAATTTTAATTAAAGAGGAGACTATGCGTAGGAAACTACACAATGAAATCCAGGAACTGCGAGGGAACATTAGAGTATATTGTCGAATTAGACCGCCTCTGCCTAATGAACCGAAGGACATGTCTCATCTTCAAGTTGAGAATTTTGACAACAGCGTTGGCTCTCAAGCTATTCATATCAACAAAATGGACAGAAACTCGAGGTTTTTGTTTGACAAAGTATTTGACACTTCCTCTTCCAATTCTGAAATATTTCAAGAGGTCGGCCAGTTAATTCAGAGCTCGCTGGACGGGTACAACGTTTGCATATTTGCATATGGTCAGACAGGGTCAGGAAAGACTTACACAATGATGAATCCCACAGATGGTGTTATCCCAATGACATTGGACCATATCTTTGACTGGACTAAACAGCTGAGAGAACGGGGCTGGAATTACTCCTTTGATGCCCAATTCATCGAAATTTACAACGACCAGATAGTTGACCTTTTGAGATCATTAAATCCTGCACCAGGCCCTAACAAATATGAGATACGACACGACTCAGATAGACAACGGACATCCATCACCAATATCACGTCTTTGAGTTTAAAATCAAGGGAAATGGTAAACGATATTTTGGCCACAGCCAACAAGATGAGATCTACTGCCGCTACTAATTCCAACGAGCGGTCTTCTAGATCTCATAGTGTTTTCACTATTAACATTGTAGGAGAGAACTCTATCACAGGTGAGAAAAGTTCTGGCGTGTTGAACCTAGTAGATCTAGCAGGCTCGGAGAGAATCGAAACATCCAACGTCACCGGAGACAGACTAAGAGAAACACAAAACATTAATAGGTCACTGAGCTGCCTTGGAGACGTCATATATGCTTTGAACGGGAATGAAACCAAACATATACCGTTTAGAAATTCAAAGCTAACTTATTTGTTACAATACTCTTTGATCGGTGACTCCAAGACACTAATGTTTGTCAACATATCACCCAACGTGAATCATGTGAAGGAAAGTCTGAACTCTTTGCGGTTTGCTTCAAAGGTAAATTCTACCAAGATTCAGCAACATCGATAAACTACGAAACAGAAGCACATCGTTGTCCTCCAACCAATGAATACTGTGCTGCGTCGTACTATGCTATCAGTAAATTCTGTACATGATATAAAATCTAAAACTAGGTAATAAATACATGGATATCACGTCTTTGCTAACATTTTATCGTACAGTTAACATATTTATGATATTCAGCTGTAGCGGGAACAAGACGATCATTTAGAATTCAATCATGACCGGTCTTTTGGGGAGCTGGAGTCACTACAATCATCCACAAACTTTTGCAGCCGTTTTATTGCCCAGTTCTGACCAATAAACTGAACGTCTGGATCGGAAGCACCTTCAGTCTCCGTGTAACGGGTCCACCATTCTGGAGACTTAAAGCGTTCATCTTCTTCTGGCAACCCATGTTCATCGTGACGTAACATAGCCACATGTCTTCTCAATTCTGCAGCAACTCTTGATCTCAGATTCTGGGCTTCATTGCCAAATTTCAGCTCCCAGCTTAAATCGGTCGGGTTCTGCGGATCATAGTACTTCTCACAGAGCTTTTGCCATTCTTTTCTAAAACCTTCAATAATCGAGTCATCCAGCGCATTCCCGATAGTGACCTTGATTTCAGCACCCATGTTTCTGGGCAGATACCGTTCAATCAAAGTACCAGCGCTGGACTCCGGTGCAATTTTCTCGAATCCAGTTGAGAATATAGGCACGACTATAGGTGGTCTTGTTGACTCAAGAATGAGTCTTGTGATGCCCCATCTAAAATATCTCATAGAGTTCGAGAATGGAGGTTGTAATTGTAGAACAAAACCCTCAGGGTAAACATGTACCCAACTAGGCTTAGATCTGGCTACAGGAGCCACGTATTTCACCACGTTTCCATCCTTTACATTCAACTCGCTTAAGATCTTGCTACTTTTCTCTAATGGAGCTGAATCTTTCTCCTTAACCATCTCCACACAGTGTGGGGACCATTCCAAGTCCAGTGTGTCATCTGGGGATAGCAACCTAATGGATGCGTCAATAGAGCCCTGGAACGGTCCGCCGCCAAATCTTCTTGTTGATAGCACCTTACCCAAGGAGAAGAAAGTTGCGAGAAAAGAGTTTTGGAAGCATACGTTGTGCGCCCCAAGGCACCAACGGATCTGGTCTAGGTCCCAATACATAGACCAAGGAAACACGCCCCAGATAAATGGGTCGTCCACCACAGACATGTGGTTCATAATAGTCATCAACCCACGGTTTTCGCTCTTGGTCCGCTCAACAGCCGCTTGCAGCTTCTCCAAATGATTTAACTTCACATTGTAGAAAGTGTTCAGCATAAGCTTGGAGAACCCGACCGCTAGCAGACAGGTTCCATGAGATGCGATCTGGAAAAAAGGGTTTGTCCGTGGATACTGCGACAAAAACTCATCTCCACGCTCAAGAACATCCGGAAAGGACATCACGTATGGCCCGAACTGCAGTTAAACCGCTTTACCTAACCACAATAGCCCTTATGCAACTAATATTCAGAAACAATCTTCCTTAAGCATGCGATGAGCTGAGATTAAGGCTTTTATTCATTAAAGCCTTTTAAGTCAAATAATTTTTCACTTGGTAGACACCACATGGATTTTAAGACAAGGAGGGTTTCGGAGAGCACCAACGGCTGTATTCTAGTTTGGTGGGTTGTCCAAAGAGTGCTAGATCGGACTAGCTATTCTTAGAATGGAGAAATATAGTGCTTGGAGAGATGAAGGGACTGGAATACCACCTTTTCTGCCGGAAAAATCGGCTTTAACGGTGAACTTGGGGACAATTACGCTCCGTACCGTGCTTTTCTGGTTAGTGTGTCTTTTCAGCGTCGTTCTAGTTCCAATTTTGGGATCTGAGTCTGTGTATAGGATGAGAATGGCTGTTTTGTATCAGTTAGGGTACGAGTTATCTGTCGATGGAGTCAAAAAAAGAGAGATCAACAAGGATCTTCATTATCCAAGACCAGGAGAGTTATATCTGGTGAATGCCCTGTCTCCATTCGAGGGATTGATTCTGGCAGAATTAAGTCAAAGCTACAAGTTCAACCTAATAGTGCCAAGACACGATTCCTTGTATTTGATCAGTTTGAAAGACTGGTACCAGTTTGGGTTAGAAGGTGGGCTATGGCGCTCTGATCATGAAAAGCTGGTCAAAATAGATGACTTGGAGACTGTGTGCAGTAGTAAAATAAATTTTTTGTTCCCTGAAGGTACTACTTCCAACGGGAAGAGCGTTTTACCTTTTGAGATTAGCAACAGTTCACTGCAACGACTCATTGAAATTTGCAAAACCACCAGGTGCATTTCGTTGAAACTCAACAGCAAGCTTACCACGCCACTGCAACCTGCTGATACGCTGAGGTACAAGCTAGCGTGCATAACATCCGGCGTCAAGTACAGGATCCGGATCAATAAGCCAACACGAAATGCTGATGTCAAAGCGTTACGTACCGATCTATGTGGAGGCGATGAGTACAAACTGGTGGGAAAGAAACTAGATCTGAGATCCAAGGAAACGTTCTCAGAGAAATACTACAGTTGAAGCCTGATCTATCTCATGGCGTCGGACAGAGATTCTTCATCAATGCATAAAGCAGTTCCGTCAAAGTAGTACAAAGCGCCTTTCACTTCAGGAGAGTTGCCCTGGGGCAAGACCCACGGCTGCTGGGCATTTGTTAAGTTTTCGAAAATGAAATCAGCAGCGTTTGCGTACCGTATTTTGAGCACCAAGATCAACGGAACCAAGAAATCAGCTATCACTTGCAGAATGAAAGGATGCAGCGAATCGCATTCTTTGGGATCTTTGCTGCGGCCCAGTTTAAGCTTGGGTTTCTGCTTAGCGACAAGCTCTTTCAGAGAGCCTTTCCACAGTTTTGTCTGCAGCACGAGCTTATCCAGCGATTTATTGTCCTGCAGCAGATTCAGCTGTTCTCTATTCAAAATCGGCTTGAGCTCTGTGATTGCTTGGTGCACCATTTCTCCTGCCGCCTTTGGGTCGTTTGCATGCCCGTACTTTTGCATTGACACCAGGGCCAGTGCCAAGGCGTCGAGGAACCTCTGCATGGCTCTGATCTGGCTTCTGAGCTGGGCAGAGCTCACTGTCGCCGAATTCTGCAGCGCTTTGCACACGTCCGAGCACCCGATCGCCAGCTTACTGTAAGGAATAGCCACTTTAGATAGCTCGTTTATATCCGAGTCCTGGAAGCTCAGCAGCGTCGAGTACTTGTCTCTGCCGTCTGGATACAGCCTGGTTCTGATTTTCGACACCGTCAGCAGCACCATCGAGAGCTGCTGGTTCAGCTGGAACAGCGCCGTGTACTGCTGACACCGCGCCAGCACGTCCACCGGCACCAGCGGCAGCGCCGCGGCAAACCGCAGCAGCCCGATGGCCTTCTTGTTGTACACGGTCGACGACTGCCACCTCGCTCCGCTGCCTGCGTACGCGGCCTCTCTGATCTGCTGCGCCAGATCCTCGAACCCGTGCGCAGCGTTGAAGCACGCAACGCACGCCTGCACCGCTATTTCCTGGTCGTACGTAGAACTGTCCTGCAAGAACCCGCTGTACCTCAGCAGCGCGCTGACGTACTCCACATTGGTCTCTGTGGGCCTGGGGTCCGAGTCCGAGTTGCAGCTTGCCCTGCACAGCTCTAACTCTGCCGGAACAGGCCTGCCGAGTTTCGGCAGGCCTTCCGGAAGACTGTTCAGAACCCACATTGCCTGGCGTTGCCTGTGCGTGGTCTTGGCTCCCCACGCGCCTGCTGCGCACTCCCTGCTGCGCATGCTCCGGCCGTGGACCCTAAGACCCTAAGACCCTGCTGCTTTCCACTGCCTGGGCTTCACGATGCGATGCGATGCGATGCCGTGAAAAATTCAGTCACGTGACCACAAATCTCACCGTCCTCTTATCGAAAAAATGTCTGGGTGCGCCCATCCCTGGGTAACCCCAACACTCCCGCAAACGGTGCCCCACCACTTTCCGATTGGCTAAAGATTAGCGCTCCGCGCGATGCCAAGCAAAAAACTGATAACCCGCACCGACCCCTGTTACCCGGCCTTCCTCTTGTTTACATATCGACTCTGTCTCTCTTATCTATACTCTCGAGAAGCTTATCAGAGAGATATGGAAAATATGGAAAAGAAACTACAGAAACGCAGAGCTAGCGTGCAGACTAGCAGCCGAAAGAGAGCAATGGCTTGTATTTCGGTGGCTGTTGGCAATTGCAGGTACATATCGGTGGACAGTTCTGTTTAGTAGGGATTTGTGTTTTCTGATTGGTGTTTGAGTGTGTAGTTGTGTAGTGATGAGTCGGAGGTTGAGATTCGATACTGATTGATGCACGGTGTCAGGCCGGGAGGCCAGTGGCAGGGCAGTGGCAGGGCAGTGGGAGATCAGTGGGAGTTCAGGGTTTCTGTAGGCTGGGAGCAGCAGATGTAGAGGCGGTTGTTTGTAGTATATATAGCAGGGCGCGTGGTGGTGAGGACAGAGGTAGAGAGGAGGGTGCTGAGGGTGCAGAGCGTGCAGAGCGTGCAAGAACAGCAGAGGCAAGGCCAGGACGCAGTCAGTATGTCCTCTGTATGGCACGAGAAGTATGAGGGCGCGACTGTAGGGTTTTTAGTGCTGGGATGCGCGCTGGTGCTGATCATGGTGCCCGGGCTCGGGTTTCTGTACTCTGGGCTAGCGAGAAGAAAGTCAGCGTTGGCGCTGATTTGGGCGGTGATAGTGGCCACGCTGGTGGGAATATGCCAGTGGTACTTCTGGGGCTACTCGCTGGCGTTTTCTAAGACGGCCATCGGGCACAAGTTCATCGGAGACCTGAACTCGTTTGGATTCCGAAACGTGTATGGGTACGCAGACGCCAGCAAGCCCAGCTCGTACCCCGAGCTGGGGTTTGCGGCGTTCCAGGGGATGTTTCTGTGCGTGACGCTGAGCATTATAGCGGGGGCCACGGCAGAGAGGGGCAGGCTGCTGCCACACATGGTGTTTTTGTTCTGTTTTGCGACGATAGTGTACTGTCCCGTGACGTTCTGGGTGTGGTGCTCAGACGGGTGGGCCGCCCGGTGGGGCGTGCTGGACTGGGCGGGCGGAGGGCCCGTGGAGATTCTCAGCGCGGTCGGAGGGTTTGTGTACTCTGCGTTTTTGGGCAAGCGCCACGAAAGCCAGCTGATCAACTTCAGGCCGCACAACGTGTCGATGGTGACGCTAGGGACCAGTTTGCTGTGGTTCGGATGGCTCGGGTTCAACAGCTGCACCAGCTTGGACCCCAGCATGAGGTCTGTGTTTGCGCTGTTGAACAGTAACCTCAGCGCCGCTCTCGGAGGATTGACATGGTGTCTGCTGGACTACAGACTCGAGAAAAAATGGTCGACCGTTGGGCTGTGCTCAGGCATCATTTCGGGCCTTGTGGCGGCGACTCCAACCTCGGGGTGCATCACGCTGTATGCGTCTGTGATCCAGGGTATCGCTGCAGGCGTGGTGTGCAACTTCTCCACGAAGATCAAATACGTGCTCCAAGTCGACGATGCCATGGATATTCTGGCAGAGCACGGAATCGCTGGTGTGGTGGGCCTGATATTCAACGGCTTCTTCGCTGCAGACTGGATCATTGGCTCAGATGGAGTCACGGAACATGGTGGAGGCTGGATCTCTCATAACTGGAAACAGATGTACATTCAGATTGCGTACGTTGCCGCAGTGACGGGATACAGCGCTGTGGTGACAGCCATAATCTGCTTCGTGCTGAACAAAATCCCAGGCTTGCATCTCAGAGCCTCAGAAGAGGCAGAGGAGAGAGGCATGGATGAGGACCAGATTGGTGAATTCGCATACGATTACGTTGAAGTGAGACGGGACTACTACTCCTGGGGAGTACCCAACGACTCGGATTCAGGTAACGAAAAGCTGATGAATGCGGATACCCCGTAGCCAGCTATTTATTCCAGTAGTGTCATTTCCCAGATTTGAGGATTAGGTCTCATCTCTTAGCATCATTTCATTCATTTCATAGATTCGTTTAATATATCGTTACTCAAAAACTCATAACGGCGTTTCACAAAAATTCTTGCACTAACTTCTAAACCTGTCTTGATTCTGGAAAACAAGGCTAACGGTACATGCTGCCTTTACATCTTTTGCGTATCTCACTTTAACAAGTTGAGAATATTCACTAAGAATCAAATGTCTATTTAATGTCAACTACAATTTGATAGATATAGTTCGTAATTCTATGAAATTAAGCATTGGCCCTGCCAACCATCGTCTCTAAGCTAATGCCTGGACGATTCATTGCATAAAAACTCCATAATCTACATCAGCCACATCTACTTAAAGTTATATTACGATAACATCTCTCACTGTATGCAATAAGAATCACAGTTCTGCTCACTATTTAAGCAGATCTTGCCTTTATTGAAAGCACTACTGCTAAAACGACATCTAATTCACACAGAGACCTGCCTATAAATCCAACGCGCTAACCAGGAGAGCACTGAAGCGAAGACAATCTTGTAACATGTGCAAGGCTACCCCATATTTAAATCTCTACAGTTACACACTTTTCCGAAATTTGATCAATTAGCTGGAATGACCCAAGAAGTTCAAGAAGTCACTGTATTCTCGATATTGGCTTATTTGTCAACTTGAGAGATCTGTGGTATTGTTCTAGAGCAGCTTGTTTAAAGGTTGAATTTTCAGCTCGAGACTCACGATGCAGTCTTTGCAGTACTCAAGCAAAGTTTTACAACGGTATTCGTTCCTTAAGACAGATAAGCAGTTCATCCAAGCGGCTCTGCAGGCTAAAGACGCTCAATTTCTACCGTACCATGACTTTTACCCGTTTTGTTACAAATACGACATGACAAAGCTCTGGCGATTCAATAGATCTAATGTTGCGCACAACGAGTTGTTGGAGTCGTTCTTAAAGAATCATAATCCAAGGGAACTCGTGTACATGGGCCTGATTCCCACCAAGTCTTCTGATGCGTTCAGATACCAGAGATATAGTGGGACCCCGCTGTTTGCGATCGATATAACGAAGCACAACGAAACGGTGCCTCGAGATGCCGGGGTAATCAAATGCCAAGACTATATGCATTTCAACAAGCTAGCGACAGATGAATCATCCCTGCTGTCATTAGGGAAACAAATGTTACATTGGCTGGCCACACACAAGTTCTGCTCCATCTGTGGTTCACAGAACGAGGTCATAGCCTGCGGCGGCCAGCTTCACTGTACAAACACCGACTGTGAATCTAACAAGAGAATCACGAACGTGTCATTCCCACGAACTGATCCTGTCGTCATATCTTCTATTACCAACAAGACCCGCGACAAAGTTCTGCTAGTCAAGAACGGGGTCGCAGCCTCCAGAGATCCGAATCGGAACTACTGGGCCTGCGTCAGTGGGTTTATGGACCCAAGTGAAACGTTAGAAAACGCCGTTGCCAGAGAAGTGTGGGAAGAGACCGGCTTGGATGTCTTGGAAGTCAAATATGTAGGAACCCAACCGTGGCCGTTCACGAACAACGTCATGTTGGGATGTGTGTCCGTTGTAGATGAAGCGCAGCCCGTGGACCTAACCTACGACAACGAATTGCTGGATGCCAAGTGGTTCTCTTTGAAAGACGTCGAGAGGATTTTGAGTTCTGAGATGGACTCCTACGGACTTTTAAGAGACCCTGTCACCAACGTAGGTGCACCTAATTGGAACACCATTGCTCACCGTTTGATAAAAGCGTGTCTGTGAGCTTTGGTGCCTTCACATCAAGTACTGTAATATGTAGTCCTATTGTCATACTAACAACGGTGTGTCTCCCAAAACTTGAACTCTGGCTCTCAGGCTTAAGCCCCGTTCCACATCCTCTTGTTCTACCTGATCCTCAAGCATCAAATAACAGTCTTAAGGGTATCGCCGAGCATCTCAACACGAGCAAAGCCCGTCGTCTCAAACTAAACGTCTTGTCTGTCAGTACCTAAAACTTGCAAGCCTACGCTGACACACAAGAGTGATAGATTCCGTCCTAAAGGAGATATCTAAGATACGGCTCTAGTGGCTTAGGCAACCTGGCGGTGATGCAGGGACCGTATGTATGTGACAAAGGAACATTCCGTCACTAGTGTCAGCATTTCTGCTACACTTTACAAGACAAGTCCTGCCGTGGTCACGTGACTCATGATCCTCCGCTTCTGTCCCTTTGTAACTGAACAAACGAAAAGGAAAAAAAAAGAAAAGAAAAGATTAGACACATCCTCAGGTCACGTGACGCCCTGTCTTCAGGAGGGCGGGCGTGAGCGCTCCGTCCTGCGCCTGTCGTCGCGGACCATCTGGACACCGTTTTCCGTCAGAGCATCTCCGCGTCTGCGTCCTAGGCCGTGGTCTTAGTGTTTACACTTTGTTCAAGAACGGAACACATCAGGCCGGAAACGGAAATTTGTCAACACGGCCTTTGTGCACAGACATCCCGTAGAGGCCGTTTTTGTGGTCGTGGAAGCCGATCGTGGTTCTTTCCTATTTGGGCTACATGCATTGATCTCAGGTGGCTCGAGCAGCGTTCTGCGAATTTTCTACCTGCAGCCACGAACCTTAGCCATTGAGAGGATGTTGAACGTCTGTACTACAGCGAGATAGGATCAGAACGCCTAGTTATTTCCTACAGCGCCTCTAAGGGTATGGTGGGATCGAATGACTATTGTGGATGGGGAAGATGCCAGAAAAGAATTTTCCGCATAGCGAAATCCTAGATCATTGGGTGAAAAAGATCTTGCAAAGTTTTGTCCTACTTTGCTTAATTTCTGAATGTTTTGGAAAGTTTATAATCAACATTCCCTGGGAGTTTGGAGGATTTGTTACACTTTCAGGAGACTGGATATATTCTTTGTTGAACCCTTGACTCTCCAGAAGACCATCAACTAACAAACATCATCGGATCCTGCGAAGCTCGTGCGCTTTAGTATCTGAAAGACCAAGAAGCCAAAGTTCAAAAATAACACTCACCCCCAGTCGTTCCTTTAACATACACTCAAACTCACTTGGAAACAGCAGTCTAGAATACTACACTGCAGAACCTGAGCCATTCAATACACAAACCTCTACTCTCGCTAAAAGCTACGTGACGTTTCTGCCTGAAAGAAATCCGACCGTAACACCAACTATCAGCCAAGATGCAATTTAAGAGCTTGATCGTTCCTGCCGTGCTTTCCGCGGCCGCTGTGGTTAACGCCCAGGGTGACGACATCACCACGACGTACACTTCGACCATCACGCTGTACACCACGTCGTTGTCGCCAGAAGAACGCAGTTCCATCTCTTCGGCTCGTGATGCCGAGTCTGCTTCCTTGGAAGCCGTGGCTGCTTTCGCTGCCTCTGCTGCCTCCGAGGCTTCTGTCGCTTCTGAGGCCTCTGCTGCCTCTGCTGCCTCTGCTGCCTCTGCTGCCTCTGCTGCCTCTGCTGCCTCTGCTGCCTCTGCTGCCTCTGCTGCCTCTGCTGCTTCTGTTGCGTCCGAGGCTTCTGTCGCTTCTGAGGCCTCTGCTGCCTCTGAGGCTTCTGTCGCTTCTGCTGCTTCCGTGTCATCTGTCGCTGCGGCATCTGAAGCTTCCGTTGCTTCGGTGTCCTCGGCTTCAGAAGCCTCTGTTGCTGCAGCTGCTTCTGCGGCATACTCTGCTTCGGTTGCTTCTGCTCTATCTGAGTACTTGGCTTCCGAAAGATCTGCCAGTTCTTCATCTTTGGCGCTGGCCCGTGCTACCGGTTTGCTAGCTATTGCTTCTTCAAACAAGACCAACACTACCACTTCTTCTAGCCATTCATTGAACACAACCACTTCTGCTCCAAAGTCGTCTCACAGCACAGCATCTGCTACCTTGACTTCGTTGTCTTCGAGTTCAGGACATAACTCGACCTCTAGCTCTCCTTCTTCCAGAGGTGCTGCCTACCAGGTCGGAATTAATGACGCCTTGATGGGCGCTGCTGCCGGTATTGCTTTGGCATTCCTATGATACCCACAACCACTGGTTGTCGTTCCAATATTTGTTAAATGTTGAGTTTAGTGACATGCTCTCTAGCTAAACAATCTTCATCTGCCGAAATTCTGTTCTTTTTAATGCCAACAACATGTTAGCCGCCGGGCAACTGGTTTTGACAATATCACTGGCCAACATACCTGAGGTATTCCACCTATTCTTTTTCACTTTACGCTTTCTACTCAATTCTTCAGTCCTTACCAAGTGGGTCACTAACTGAGATCAAAAAGTCATGCCTAGCTGTCTGCAAACGCGCATGTCCTTGACTTTACGAATCTGGTGAATTGAATCAAACGTATTACTATAATCAAATGACAATATCTATATACCTGTATGAATAACCATATAGATAAGCTTGTAACACTTACTAATATCGTGGTTTGCCACTGATCGTTGGTATTTGGTTCAAGAATTGATGAACCACTGTTCAATGACAAATGAAGATGTCTTGAATTACATAATGTACAGGCCTCTTTCTATCTGATGCAAATATTACGTACCATAAGCTCAAAACCCGGTCTGTTCTATCACGGCCGAGTAGATACCGTTTCTACCACCTGGGACCTTGTTTATCCATCTTCCTAACTTATGCTCTTTGCTGACACTTGCCAGGATTCTGAAGGTTTCTCTTCCGGCTTTGCCCGCCTCTACTGCTTGGATTTTGGTGACAACACCTTTACAATTTGGAAGCTCTCCCAGTAGTTCGAATTCTCTCAAGTTCTCATTCACCTTCCATACTTTCAGAGTACCGTTCCAAGAACCTGAGACAAAAACGTCCGAATATGGGATCACGTACAATGATGTGATCCAATAAGGCTGTGCAATTAGCCCATTCTGCAGCTGTAGTTCACGAGACTCTTTGCTGACCTCTCCTGATATCTTGCACTCATCTGTCACTGGAATTACGCCGTGTGCCGTCCTTATCGTGAACACAGGTTTTTTCTTTGAAATAGACCACAGAGATATGTTACCGTTGTCTGATCCAGTGACAAAATGCGAGTCATCTATCATGCTAACACAGTCGATGCTTCCTTCACCATAGAAGTTGGGAGCCTCTTGTAGTTTTTGATCATCACTGGAATTCTGTTCTTGGATCTTCTTCCACTTTCTTTTCAGTCTTTCAGGATCGTCTCCTCCTCTGAAAGTAAGTCTGGACTCATCTGCAATTTTCCAAAGCATCACTGTACGATCTCTGGACCCGACTGTGACACAACGTTCCATGTTCAAAGCAGCAATGTCGATAACCAGATCTTGGTGACCGTACAGAATTTCCAATTGGGAAAATTGATTTATGGCGTATGTTCTGATCTTATAGTCGGCGCAGGCAGCAAAAAGCTGATCAGAATTCTTTCTGAATGCCAAAGCCATTATCTCACCTCTACGGTCTTTTGTTGGAATCACTTTAACAGGAGCCAGGGATTCAGTACTCCAAACTATTAGCTTACGGTCTCGGCCTCCCGTAACGACATATTTTCCATCAGGAGACGCAGCAACAGTTAGAATTTCATCATAGTGACCCTCAGTATTGTTGTTGTACTCAAACTTGTCGTCTGGAACGTACTTCTTCCCACCTTTAACATACTTTACCTTCTTTGGTCTAGCTTTGAAATCAGTAACGTCATACTTGGTGAGCTGCAGGTCTTTGCTGACTGTGTAGGCAAATATTTTGCCGTTGTTCTTGCTGTTTATTTCATTGTGAGAAAACTTGTTTACAGCTGGTTGGTAACATGATAATGACGTTAAACTGTTTTCGCCCACTCTAGAGAAACTTGTCTTGCACTCACCAATAAGTAGTTTTTTAGCAATCCATCTATAAACACGACCTTGTTGTTCTGCAACGTCCTGCTTCAACCTGGATGCAATGATGTCTCTATCGAGATCTCTGGCATCGAAAGTGTTGTATCCAGCAATTTCGTCTTTGGTACTTTTCTGGGATTCAGAGTCCAAGGCCTCTCCAATATCGTTAGCTTCCGCCTTCAGATTCTCCAAATACTGCTTCGCCAGTCTTCTTCTCTTGTCTGCTGGGTTCTCACCCTCAAACTCCTCGTCTGACTCCAAATTTTCTTCCACCTCATCGATGCCATTGAATTCCTGAGAACTGGATTCATCAGAAGAAGGATCGGTAATATCTTCGTCCATGTCTTCCAAATTGTCTCTCTTCCGCTTCTGAGGTGGCATAGATGTACTTGGTTTGGCCATATTGTCTCTCCACGGCTCTAGCGAACTACTCTGCACAATTTGAATCTACCTCATCTCGTAGTAAGCTCTGATCTTTGGTGATGCCGTTCAATTTTTTTCACCATGTCCTAGTAAAAGAAAAAGGTTCGAAAAACCAAGGGACCATGAGAAGAAGTTTGATAGAAGATCGTACAACGATTCATTCATATATATTATACGGCACATTTATAACCTATTTGATTCTGATTCAAATCTTGCTTCAATAATGGCGTTGATTTTTCTGACTAATACTGGGAGCTCGGCTCTCTCGGCAATTTTTCTTGCAGCAGTGAGTGCTTTGTCCTGTTTGAGTTCATGTACAATAGACACCGCTTTTTGAACCTCCTGTTGAGAGGATACGTAGGCTAGAAGTCTCAACAGTGATTTATCGTGTGTTGCGACGATATGGGTCATCAGGTCGGACTCAAATCCGTAAATCTCACCTTCATTGTCCATCAGATCCTTCAACAGATCGCCCATGACGTTTGTGCGAACAAACTCTTCTTCAGCAGTGAGATACAGGGGTGCCTCCACTTCGGTGTCCTGGACTGATTTTTCTGAGATGGCATCAGGGTTTGAGTTGTCATCCTCTTTCCTTTGAAAGTCTTGCTTTGCTATCACAGGCATTCGGACCTCCATTTCAGTTGGAACCGTCATTGGAATATCAGGCCAACAGTTTCTTCCCTTGAGAAGTAAGTACGTGAACGAATCAAAATTTAGACCGAGTGGCCAGATGTGGATGTCTTTGGCTTGTCTTCCATGTGACATTTTCCACAGTTCCATATTTGTGTCAGTTATTGGAACCCATCTAGCCTCAGACGCTTTCCTCCACTTGGAAAGCACTAGTAGGACGTTATCATATCCAAACAGACAGGGATCCCCGAAACTAGAGAAGAAAAGAGCCTTGATACCAAGTGGATTGAAGTCATTGAAAATGTCGTCAAACTTCAAAAATTCGTCATCACTGTCATCATCGTTTCTACTCCTACCAGTAATCCGTGGTAACTCTATAGGTAAGGGGCATTCCCTTTGGAAGTATTTATTGCCTGTGCTGGGATCTTGTTGGAATAGGGAGTATGATATGCCGTGGTACTGGGAATAATGCACGGTTAATACTTTGAATTTAAAAGCCGAGAGTGCGACAATAGGCGACGTTTTTTCAACTGACAATGCCAAACCAAATTCATTGAAGGTACGAAGATAGCCTAATGACGTTCCGACCACTACTCTTTGTGGCGTGCTAGCTATAGATGTGATTCTTTCTTTTGGAAGAAGGGGAATGGTCTTTGTCCACGTTTCGCCTGATTGGTTATGACTTCTATAATACACTAGACCTCGTTTTGATTGTCCCAAAAGAACGCCTTCTTCTGTCAGAGAACAAAGATCGTATTTGAACAGGTCATCAAAGTGATATTCCCGAAACCGACTCACATCGAAGAATGATACAGTAATTGCATTGCTTCCTCCTTCGTTTCTAGTTGTCCAGACGTGGCCTATAGCATTGATTGTCAGATATCTTTTGTCGCTGTTTCCAAACGGAGTTGCTCCAGTCGAAAATGGGCGGTATTGAAATTGAGGAACTGCCTGATAACTTGAGCGTTTCGATGGAGGTTTTTGCAAAGTTGGAATCTGAGGTACGTATAATTTGGGCTTTTTGTAAAGATCTGCTTCACCGTTATCGTCTTCAATGAAATCATCTTCGTTTTCGAAGTTATAACTTCTTTTCACATTAGCAGGGTCGTCTTCCGCGTCAGTAAAAAGATTGTCAGAGTTAATTTCTTCGCTGTCCTCATCTTCTTTCCCATTTATGTCTTTGTTCTCTTTCCTGGATATTGGTTCTTGAAGGTTATCGATGCCTATCTCAGTTCCGTTATCTCTTGCGGCAGCGTCAATATCACTATCGTCCAAAGCATCGTCATCTGACTGCATGAATAAAGGTCTACCGTTATCAGTACGTTCAGTTGGCTTGCCTGAAGACACAATGTCGTTAAATGTCAAGATATCACCAGACCAAGTTCCTGCAATAAGATTTAGTGCTGTCTTATCATCGTTTAATCTCCATGAAAGAGACGTGATGCTGTATTTACAAGTATCATGTAAAATCTGTAACCCATTGAACAACTTCCATAAAAACAAGTGAGATAGTCCGTCTTTATTTCCCACAGCGCAAATAGTTTCGGAATGTAGCTGGTCTATAGTGACAGCGTCCCAATTGTTGATTGGGACGCTTGGTTCAAAAGTTGTAACCAACGCATGGTCAGAGAGTCTGAAAAGTTTGATATTACCGTCTTTCGAGGGCAACGCGTAACTGTCTCCTTTATTTGACCATACTACTTTGGTAAAAGTTCTATTATCGTCGCATAGCATCGGATCAAGCCCATCAACAGATAAGGAGTCATTCTGAGTTGAAGAGCTCTCCTCATCATCATTGTATAGAATCTTGGCTATTACCCCGGGTATCGTGTGAATTTTGTTCGGAAGGGTGGAACTTAAGGAGTACAGCGTTATGTTCCCATTACTCAATGACACTGCTAGAATATTGTTACTTTTGTTATACGAAAGGCTAACAAGCTGATCGTCCAAAACTAGCTTTTTGTTCGCCTCACCTTCTTCCAATGCCACAAGAGTTAATTCCAAATCGTCTCCTCCAACCACGCACACTTTCTCGTCATGTATCAGACACAAATCTCTGAGAGGTAAAGGCGATCTGAAGCATAATCGATTCTTGTTCTCTTTAACGTTATACTGGTACAAATCTCCACCTCTCGAAACCACATATATCACATCAGAATGCAAGTCACTCAATTCAAAAGTACTGGGGTTCTGACACACATCAATGATGTCAGGTTCATTCTCAAGGTCTGTTAGATTGACTACTTTCACCAACGCATTCTTATTCAATGTGAACAAATGAGAATTATCAGCGCTCAATTTAGCCTGCGTTTTCCCTCCGGCAATGAAAACCCGGTTCTCGGATACTTTTACTGTCATTAAACCTTGCTTGCTGCCCTGTTGACGGTGAGCAAAGGTCACAAAACAGATATATCACCTCCTGTCTTCCACTTATCTCACTGGTTCTGCGCCAAAACGCGTTTTTCAGCTTTAATGGCACGCGTTAAACCTTGAATACAGTAAAACTGGATATTGGAAGACGGAAACTAGGATTCAGGCCGTTTAGCACCGGATTATGAACATCTTTATGTATCTCATTGGTGGGCTAATGGATTCTGTTGCGTAAGGCGGTAGTTTCGTAAATTTTGCGCCGTACACCGTTGAGTTTTAAGTGGTAAACTGAATTTGGTCACGTGGCTTTTAGCAAGATTAGTCCACCGTAAGCCTAGCAGAGCATTTTGGATGGATTGAACACCAGCAGAAGTGCCAGCAACCATGTAGAAGCTGCTGATATCCTAACTGAGTTCGCATCGTTCCTAAATCGGCCTTTTTACCTCGTATTCTGCGCTCGTCGCTTAAGGGACTTAAATCTGGCATTGATCTCAAGTATTCAATAGAATGACGACTACATGAGTCCTAAGAACAAGCAGCCAAAAGCCAGCCAAGACAGCGCAATATGGAGGATTTTGGGGATGAATTAGACTTACCGGTGACAAAAGAGCTGAATAGAGAGCTAGTATGGCAGTTTATCGAGAAAAATGGAACTCTAGACATCGACAAGTTGTTGCTAGACAACAACTTCCAGTATGTTTCGTTAGATGAGCTCTCACAAGAGGTTAGCTTGCTCAAACAAAGGATGGACGAGTCCCTGTTGGACGAAATCAAAGATGTGTATCCTGAGTACATGCAGGTGTGCCAGCGCTTTGAGCGGTCTGACGACAACGAGGTTTCTACTCAGTTGAAGCAGGTGTTGAGCGATTTGGAACAGTTTCACAGCCAGTTAAACCAATTGTGCTGCGACACAGTGCCGGATGTCAGAGAGAAAACGGCAAGCATTGTGTCGTATCTGAAGTCTCTGGACCGCGTCTTGGGCAAATTAGACGACGTCTCAAGGCTCTCTGAGTCTTTGCATGTTTGCCAGCAGCTTCTGGATTCTCTGCAGTCCATGATGAAACTCGAAATAAAAGGGGAACTTCCCTTCCAGGTCGCCAAACAACTGTCCACCATACTTATACGTTGTGACTACAGACTGAGACGGCTTGAGGACAATGAGTCGCCGCTTATGACCCGCTTGAGGAACGATTTCAAAAGCATCATCGAAACCTCCTCGCCTTTAGTCAAACCGATTCTACAAAGTCAGTCAGAAACTCCCGGAAAATATTGATTTACACGCAACAATAAATGCATTCGGGCCACTTCAGCCTCAATTGGCCTCACAGCTAACCACCAGTGTATATACTCTGTCGTAAGTACTTACTTGGCCCATCGAACCTCATCTCATCACAGTAAACGATTAGGCTCTTTTCCACATCTTATACTGAAAAGCCAGTGTAAACAATTGAATGAGATGAACTAGTACAAGAATGAGAACATTGAATTGGTTGTAAGGAATGTTGATTGCTGCTAGGAAGCGTAAATCAGTGTGGAATTGAACCGCAGATCAGAGTATGTTTGGTGCAGTGAATTCTGGCGGTAACTCCGGGAATAGTGGCGGTTTATTTGGGAATAAACCGGCCGGGAACACTGGGTTCCAGTTTGGAGGGCAAGCACAGCAACAGCAGCAGCCTTCTGGGGGGCCAATTGGTGGTCTTTTTGGACAGAGCAATAATGGATCATTGGGAGGTACCGGTGCGCAGAGTACTGGCGGGCTCTTTGGCAATACACAGCAGAAACCAGCCACCGGGGGACTGTTTGGAAACACTGGAGGAACCTCAGGAACTGGCAGTACTGGTCTTTTCGGCCAACAAAACCAACAGAGTAACACGTCTGGGGGCTTCTTCGGAAACACAGCACCAGCTACAGGGCAGCAGACCGGCGGAGGCCTCTTTGGCAACTCGCAACTGGCGGCATCAACTGGGACTTCTCTGTTTGGCAAGAGCAACACGTCAGGAACTGGCACGGGTTTGTTCGGAAACACCAATAACGCTAATTCAAACACGGCAGCCACATCAACTGGCCTCTTTGGCGGGAACAAACCTGCTGCGCCTGCCGCTGGTGGTCTTTTTGGTGCCGGTACCAGTAATAACACCACTACTGGTGGTGGATTGTTCGGAAATACTTCGACAGGAAACACTGCAAGTACGGGCGGTTTATTTGGAGCAAAACCAGCAGGAAACACAGGCTTTCAATTCGGTGGTCAGCAGCAGCAGCAGCAGCAACAACAACAACAACAACAACAACAAAGTAATACATTTGGAGCGTCAACTACGACAACAATGCAGCCATCGTTTGCATGGACGAACAACCAACAACAACCCCCAGTTCAGCAACAGATCACATCGCTGCAACAACCTCAACAACCCCTGCAAATTCAGCAGCAACAGCAAATCTCGAATTATCCCCAACAAATTCAAGAACAGATCCTTAAGTGTAAAGAATCATGGGTACCCACCGAACAAAGATCGAAACTCAAGACGTTTGTGTATAATAAATGCACAGAGACGGAAGCCATGCTGTACAATAAACCTGTGTCAATTTCTCAAGAGGACTGGGATCAGGCTCTGATGAGTAAGCCAATGAATAGCACTTTACCTATTAGACTATTAGGTTTCCAAGATTTGAATGACCGGAACCAATTGCAAAAACAGCATGTGGCTCAAGCCAGAACTCTTTTAGGACAGATAATGGAGAAGTTGAACCAAGTAAACACAAAGCATGATCTTGATACACAATCTAGGATAGCAAAGGCAGTATCTCGTAACACTGTGATTGAGAGTAGGATTCTGAAGTTAGCATCTCTTCTTGCAGTACTAAAGAGTAAAAATCTGCCTTTGAGTTTACATGAAGAGGAGATGATGAAGAAGTTTGAGAATCTACTTCAACAGAGCAATGATCCTGCTGGATTGGGTAAGAATAACGAATTGTGGGCAAGACTCTCTGTGTTAAAAGAGAGGGCAAGAAATATTAGTGAACAACTTGATAGCACTTTAGTTGTGATTGGTGAAAATGGGGGCAACTCGAGTAAGAAGAAAGAAACTAGTCAAGACGAAGAACTGGAAGCTCGCGTTGATAAGATTGCAGAGATTTTGGGTAATCAACAACGCGGATTGTGCTTCTTGAATGATGTTCTTGAAAAGGATCAGAAACTGATAGACGAATTTTCAAAGAAGCAGAAGGCCTGAAATCGTAGAACTGTGTCGAAATTATCATCATTTACTGTAATTAAATTTATAAACAAGTATACTGATCAGGAGATAGCAGGCATCGTTAAATAATTCATTTTCCACAAGACACCGAGCTAGAAACCTTTGAATCCGTCCAACAAGGTTTGTAGTATGTCTTCGTCTTCGTCTTGCAACGTCATATATGATGTTTTAACCCAATTCCTCATGGATATTGGAAGCTCTGTGCGGTTCGTAAAGAAACATGGTACAATCTGAATTGCATCATGTTCAGCGGAGAAGTCTATAAACTCATTGGCATGTGAGAAACGATCGTTGATCCTGCCAAAAGGATCCTCTGACCATGCTGGGTTATAAATATTCTCTCTTGTAATGGGTAACTCATTGCCAGATAGCGTTGATAGTGTGGTGGGCATTTCTTTCGCGAATACAAAGGCTTCATTCTGCAACGAAATGACTGATGCTTTATCGAGCCATTTGCGATGCGACAGCCTTCTTCTTTTCTTCTGAAGCTTCTCAAGTATCGTTCTGAGTTCCGGTTTGCGTTCTAAATCCATTCTAGTAGGAAGCTTCCCGTAGTCGAGCGGTGTCTTGGCATTGAATTTGAAACCTCGTACACTGGCCAACAGCGTTGCTAAGCCCACCACATCTCGCGAATGCACTGCCAGGTCAATCTTAAGGGGGACAGGAGTTGGCTTGAGAAATTTCTGGTTGGACCGCTCATATAACACCCCGCCAAACCGTGATAAGTCTGCTAGAAGCTTGAAGATACCTATTTGTTCGTTCTGATATGACTTTGGGCTGAATCGGAGGTAAAACCGGCAGAAAACCAGCTCTGACCTTAAAATATTCCTCAAAGGTTTCGAGCTCATGCTATTTATGTGAACTGTGGTTGAACACCAATGCTCGCGGCCACCAGCCCCTTCAGGAGACCGCCACAAAGCCCCATTATAGTACAGTTCTAACCTCTGGATATAATAAGGTTATGCAAATTTTAGATCAAATATGTACATGAACAAAGATACATGAGTAGAGGGCGGATAAACATGGTACATAAAGCGCGCGAAGCGCGCTGTGTCATTACAGGGGCGTGTCGTCACATCATGGCTCTGAAACCGGGCCTTTCTGCAATTTCTGCTGCACTCTTCAGATAGGCCCCAAAAATACAGTCGGGTCTACGTTCTTACAACCCTCATTTGAACTGCTTCTTGACAAAGTTCCACACCATAGGAGACACCCAAAGCGCAGCTGCAATGTAAGCAGCGTTCATTAGTGTGTTGTTGGTTTGCTGCTCATGAATTCTCTTTTCTTCTTCTGACTGTTGCTGAGGTAGACCAAACATCTTGTATCCTGAATGTCTTTTGTTGTATTCGGCAGATTTTCTGTCAGGTATGTGCTGAGCTTTTGTTAAGACTGTATAAATACCAAATATCACTGCTGCATACCTACAAAGCACTATTCCTGTCTTCAAACAGTCAACATGTCGTTAAAGCCTTAATGATAAGCGTGAATTGGAATTTGATGAACAGCAAGAAATTCAAATCACTTCATACGGCGATATCGCTATCAACGAGTTTTAGATTAAGTCCATCTAAGTTGAATAGAAATCTAACAGCTGTACAGCGAGAAGTTGATGAAGATGAGAAGGGAAAAGCGTGGGATTGGGAGGTTGTTTGGTAGTTTAAAGGCTAGAAGAGATTGCATCAGTAAGGTGTTTTATTGTTTCGTGCCTGAAACGATTTTGTTCGTGCGAAAAGAGGATTTTGAAGGGTCTTGAGGGTGCTGGAAAGTGACAAGATGAGTGATGTTGAGCGTGACTCGTCTGTGAGCGTGCAAGAGCCCGTGCTGGCTACCGTGGGAGCTCAGGAGAGGACTAGAAAACATATTTCTACGGCTGCAGACAGCGATTCAGACGGTGATTTGGACCCAGCTTTGGGAAACGGACTGCCCGCAGAACCCGAGGAAGCCGTGTCAGCGCTTGATGACGGCGAGAAGAAGCGCCAGGAGTTGAAGTCCCGTATGGATCGGGCGCTGAACTTCCCGAAAAAACGGCGAAGCCGGAAGGACGAGGTGGATCTGGAGCAAATGCAGGACGAAAAGATCCTCAGGTTGAAAGACATGATGAACATTGCGGCACAAAAGGACATTGACACGCTGAACGAGCGTTTGGAGACCGGGAACACGAATTTAGTGGCCATGGAGAAGGTTAAGCTTTTGCCAAAAGTAGTGCAAGTGCTGTCTAAGGTCAGTTTAGCGGACACAATTCTGGATAACAACTTGCTACAAAGCGTCAGAATCTGGCTTGAACCTTTGCCGGATGGGTCTTTACCAGCGTTTGAGATCCAGAAATCTCTATTCGCTGCGCTGGACAGCCTGCCAATCAAGACGGAACATTTGAAAGAGAGTGGGTTGGGAAGAGTAGTCATTTTCTATACAAAATCGAAGAGGGTCGAACAGAAGCTGGCGCGTTTAGCTGACAAGCTTGTAGCTGAATGGACAAGGCCTATCATTGGTGCATCCGACAATTACAGGGACAAGAGGATTATGAAGATGGAATTCGATGTGGAAAAACATAGGAAGAAAACCATATTGAACACGGCCAAGACAAAGAAGAGCAAGAGCAAGAGAGCTCAAGTGGACGAGGAGAAATATAAGTCTTTATACGAGCAAGCTGCTGCTAGAAGAAATAGAGCCGCTGCTCCGGCCCAAACGACCACCGACTACAAATATGCACCTGTTAGTAATATGGATGCCATCAGTAAACACGGAGGGGCTGGCAGTTCCGTTGACAGTAGTGAACTATACAAAAGGTTGCATTCTAGGTTGAGTGGAAGTAAGCAGAAGAGGTCCAAATAATTGTCCTGTTTCATGGCATTATGACGGTATCATTCCTTCTATGACCTAGCATTAAAGTTGTGTGTATTAATCTCATCCCTTGTATACTAAAAGCATACGAACCATGTTCTGTACTAGTAACAATCAGAATAACGGAATAAAGTTTATCTGAAGTGTTGCTTTACACTATGTAATGTGATAATGAGATTAGGATAATACCATTGTACATAAAGCTATGTTATTTGTTATAGAACAAAGTAAATGGAGCCTTGATATGTTCATGAAGGAAATTTAAGATCTTGGCTTTTCCTTCTTTTCCTTCCACAAAGCAAGCAAGGAAACACCAGAGACCTTGACGACCTTGAATCTGACACCTGGGATATCACCCTTAGCCTTACCCTTTCTACCGAAACCAGCCAACAAAACTTCGTCGTTTTCGTCAACAAAGTTCAAACAACCATCGTTAGGAACGAAAGCAGTGACCTTCTTACCGTTCTTGATCAATTGCACTCTGACACACTTTCTGATAGCAGAGTTAGGTTGCTTAGATTCGATACCGATCTTTTCCAAGACAATACCCATAGCGTGAGAAGAACCACCGAATGGAGAAGACTTGAAGGCAGTACCTAGCAATCTCTTCTTGTAGTTGTTTTCGGCCCAACGGCTGTTTAAATGACAGAAATCACAGAATGATTTCAACTGTTTGTTAGTAACACGTACTGGAATACACTTATTTGACACTTAGGCGGCGCTGGCTCTTCGATTGGGAATCAGAAATCCGGCGCCCGCATCTGTGTTCAAATTCTTGACAGTTACGATACAAAGAGGACCGGTTGGCGAGAGTGTGCGTAGTAGCGTGGCGTATGTGGCACATTCCGTGCTACTGTCGTCGAGTCTGGTTCTATCATCAAGAAGCCGATCGCAAGGGTACACCCTTGGCCCGTATTCTTATCTGACTCGAATCCAGAGCCGAACTCTTCTCAGTGACGGCATCCTAGAATTCGTTTCGTAGAGTTCTGTCTTTTCCTTTTCCACGCTCCTGATCCCAACAGAAACTCTTCCGACTCGCGCCTTTCGCACAACACTCCCACACAGCACTTCTGTCCTCTGCGTTGTATCTCTGCTCGTAGCTCGGGTACACTCAACCACTATGCTCTCGTAACTCGTCAAATAAATCTCAATTATAACATACTTGTTTCTTCTGTGGACACGCAACTTTCTAGCGGAGTTCAAACCTCTTGGCTTACCCTTACCCATCTTGCTCGATTGTTCTTGACTGCTCTTTCTGGAATCAACAAGACCTACAACAATACACTACCAAAACAACCCGCTCTACTCAATAATACGTTAGCCTTTAAAATTGATATAATAGTATTTAGTATTCAGTATTCTTTTCTTCAACACTTTGGTTGGATTGTCAAACTCTCAATACTGCGAACAGACACGCCGACGCCAGGCAGGAACTCTAGGCAGAGCGAGTCTAGCGTAGACAGAGAAACGCCTGTCTAGCACAAGGAACAGCTAGGCAGCAATGCGGTGTCACCTAGGCTGGATGTTAGCGGACTCTGCCAGAGGAGGGGGTTCTGGGCTTACAGTAGGAGCCTACCCATTCCTTGTTGGTGTGAGACAGTGGCGAGGGACTCCAGTAGGAGCACCGTTTCCTACTGGAAGTTAGTACTCAGAAAGATTTGGGCTGAAATTTGAAAAATGGTACCATAATTTCCTTATTCGGAAATAGATCGTGTGATGGGAAATTTTCGAATCAAGTGGTGGTGCATGGGTGTAGAAGCAGTCCCTGTTTTCGGGAATCAGCCTTACTGAATGAGTTTCCTTGAGTTCCCTTATAGGATTAGGAATTCGATGAGATGAGATGAGATGAGATGAGACTGGAGAATAGTTTAGGGTTAGCAGAAAGATACGTCGTACAAGGATCGTTAAAGAGGTCCAGATAGGCCGGAAGTTAAGTACTAATGTCTGGGAGTGAATTGACTCGGATTTTGGTGGCTCAATACCTTCAAAAACAAGGCTATGAACGATCGTTGGCCAGTTACTTACGAGACTCTGGAGTGTCGATGAGGTCTGTGAACGACACGAAGTACGAGGACTTGGAGAGTATTGTGAAAGACAGAATTGGCTTCAGTGATGTGGCTAACCAGAATGTAATCACTGGAGCGCTCAACAGTGAGATGCCTGTAGAATTGGTGGAGAAGTACGCGATTCCCGGGTGGAACCATCAGATTTCGTGGGACGGCGTGGAATTAAGCGAGCAATCAGTTTCGGGACTTGTGATCGGGGCTAGGTTTCTTTCAGAGACAGTATTGGTCACCTCTACTGCGGATAAAGTGCTTTCTGTGTGGGATTTGACCGATCAAGAACGGGGATCGCTCATCAGCTCGGTACGACAGAAAGGAATTGTTAAGTTTTTGGGTGTGATCTCGCCTGGAAAGTATTACAGTGCCACTATTGACGGGAAGCTGTCCATTAGAAGTCTGGATCCGGCTAGCAGTGAGGTTCTGACTAGCTTCGAACTGCCTGGAAGAGTCGTCCTTGGTATGGATGTTTTGGTTTTGGATGAGAACACTCTGCTTTGTATCTACGCTTCAGCCAATCTTGCTCTGAGCGCCTATACGCTAGACTTAAAATCGGAAAAAATGGTTCAAATTAGCGAGTGTAAGCTGCTCTCCACTTGCACGACATTGCAAGTAGCATTCGGCCAGGACGGCTGTCCCGTAATATTCTTGACAAGACAAGATTTCACTCAAATCATGATCTTCAGGCTGAAAGATAACAACCTGAAACACGTCTGCAACATTGCCTTGAACACAGCCCAGTTTAGCACTCATTCATTCAACGTATCTGATCTGCGTCTTGTCAGTTTCGCTCCTACTTATCATGAGAAGAACACTAGACATCTCATAGTTAACGACAAAACTATGATCGCTGTAGCTACCTCTCACATGCCATACATGAGACTCATTCTCACGGGCATTCCCGATCTGAAAAGTGAAATTAGGGCACACGAACGGACGGGTGTCAGTTCAGTACCTGCTCCGAGTATCTTACAGCAGTTCATGGATTCAGGAGCAGAAGAGTGTGCCCCAGCAGCTGAACTTCCAACCACACATTACGACAAGATTTTACAAAATATTGCAACAGTGATTCCTCAAGACAGTTACTCTCTGCCGGTACTCAGAGTATCACTCGAGCTTGGGGGAATTATCGTAGGAGCAGATGATGGACTGTATGCCATTGATCTTCAAAAATCGGACACTTGGTCACTATCTTCCACAGATAAGACTAGAGTGAAATGCATGGATTTTTATAAGAACCATGCTTGTGTGTCATACACCTCCCGAAAGATCGTCGTGTGGAGATTTAGGTAGTCATGATGATTCAGTTAAGTAAATTATTGTTTTATCTTAATAGATTCTTAACTTATATTCCATACTTAAAGTCGTATTTAGTTTACTGATGAAGAAGTATAAGTGTATAATACATTCATTCGACCTGGGAGTTGAAACAAGTTAACTATCAGCTATGTAATGCGATAAGCGCTACTAGATACTAACGATGACTCCGCAATGCAGGCATACACTAAAACAACAGCCAATTATTTGATAGTGATCGATCACGTGACTTTATGCCATCATTAACTGGCATCAATTTCATTGAGTTGATCTCAGTAAAGAGATATTCTACTGAAGAGCGATGACTGGACTCGATGAGAACTATCACCACAAACCTTTTGATCGCTTTAAAAGTGAAAACCAACCCACCAGGACCATGACTTCAGTTCAACCGTGTGAAGCCACTGATTTTTTGAAGCTAGATGCTGTGAATCTTGATACATTCACTGAGAACTTTCCGATAGAGTTCTATTTGGAATATCTTATTCTATGGCCATCATTGATGTTCAAAAGTGTCGAAATGACTTCCCCAACTGATATACCGAATGAATATGAGATATCCGGGTATATGATGGGGAAAACAGAAGGCAAAGGCCAAGACTGGCATGCTCACATCACTGCTGTCACAATTTCGCCAAGGTTTAGACGAATATCTTTGGCATCGATGTTATGTGACACTTTAAAGACCATTACTGATAACGCGCCACATAATGTGAACTTTATCGATCTTTTCGTCAAATGCAACAACCAATTGGCGATAAGTCTGTACGAAAAATTGGGATACTCTGTCTATAGAAGGGTCGTGGGCTATTATAATTCGCAGACAGATCCGCTTCCGTCCCGCAGTACCAAACCTAACGACCTAAAAGACGCCTTTGATATGAGACACGGCATGGCAAGAGATCAAGGCAAGTCACTACGCTCTGACGGTCGCAAGCATAACGTTTTGCCGCTTGATATACGGTTTTAGTTTAGTGATCTTTGACGTTTATCTAGTAGCATTAAAATTATGTAATGAGGAATATGGCATCACAATCAAAGAGGGTGATTCGCTGCTGCGACCGACAGCAGCCCAAAAATGAAGGTATCGCCTCATTTAAAATTCAATATTAGAGGGAGCTGGACTGTTGAAATTGTTGCGCTTTTCGCGATTGTCATTACGGTACCCGCCGCGATTACCTCCGCGGTTTCCTCCGCGGTACCCACCACGATTTCCTCTGTATCTGCCATAGTTGCTGTTCTTTGGTCTAGCCTGTCCAAAAGTATCCATGTTGGTTTGACGTTCTTCTTGCCATTTAGACGACCCGCTCGTTTCTGCAGCAGAGCTTGAAATGGAGTCGAAGAACGAGGATTTTTTGTCGTAGAACACTTCGTCTGTCTTTGCGGCCCTTTTCTCTTGCTCCAGGTCATGTGCCGTGGGCTTTTCGGCACTCTGGAACTTGGCGTTATTACTCTCAAAGTCAAAGTCAGAGTCTGGCACCGCAGAAGCGCCAGGCTGCTTTTCGGAGGCCTCCTGCTGCTGGGGCTGCTGGGGCTGCTGATCCTTTTCCGGCGCATACACACCGTACCCGGCCACTGCGGCAGGCACCGTTGGTCCTGGAGCATCCGCCGCCTGTGCTGCCATCTGCGGTGGCAGCACAGGCTGCACCTGTTCCAGCGGAACGTCCAAGATGTTGAGGTCCTTCACGTCGTTTCCATTGAAAGAAACCACGTCGTACACATTAGGGTTTGCATACACCTCTTCAGGGCCCCACCCCTTGCGGCCCTCTGTCCCAAAACACCGCACCTGTCTCAGCGTCACCACACCTTTGTCTGAGTCGATAGACTCCAGCAGCCCAACGTACCGATTGTCTGTGTTAGAGATCAAAGCGATGGTCTTCCCAATATACTGCGACATGCCAAATCCAAATTTTATCCTATACGCTCAATGATACAGCCTCCTGCTAGTCATTCCTATTGAAACATCTGCCAACCGCTTCTCAGCAACCGACCATGCTTCCTTTCACCTATTCACCTTTACGTTACTAGTGTCCGATTCTAATACTCTGCTCAATGCCATATCGCAGCGAGCCCAGGAAGCAAGAGAAAAACCACTCACGTGACTCTCACGTGATATCAAACCCTCACGTGACAAACACGTGACACACTCGCATCCGTCCTCATTATCGCCGATCTCACGGCTCATCAAGCTGCAACAGCACAGTTGCTCGAGACAAAGCTTATACAAGCAGCGATGAGCCTGACTCTGGCAATTAAATGTGGAGAAAAGTCGTCAGTAGAAGATCAATCGGGGGATAGTGTTGTTGGCCGTGATGTAGAGCGTAATGTAGAGCGTAATGTAGAGCGTAAGGTAAGACGAATCATCGGTAGAAGTGCCGTGAAAGCAAGTTTCAGGCCAAGATATCAAGTCCGTACTTATATAAGAGTAGCGCAGAGTATCGAAATGTATTAGAAGATAGGTTATCGATGTAGATGGATTGAGATAAGAGAGGACAATTAGTTGTGGACAGCAGACTGGGACAGGTGAGAGATGGCAAGTTTAGAGAATGCGTTGATTGGGGCAGTGTCCAGCGGGCTTGCCAATCTGGTGGTGTATCCACTGGACATGGCCAAGACGGTGATCCAGACGCAATTGAAAGATGGGGACGTGGCAGGAGCAGCAGAGGCAGCAGCAGCAGAGGCAGCAGCAGCAGAGGCAGCAGCAGCAGAGGCAGCAGCAGCAGTTGAGGGCCCGGAGAGCGAGGAGCCGGCAAGTGGCGAGCAGAGGGCAAGAAAGAGACATGGCAGGCGGAAGAACGAGCTCCAGCAGCTGCAGCCCAAGCCGGAGTCCGTTAAAGTGGCTATGGAGAAGCTAGAGGACCGGTACCACCACGCTCTGGACGTGATAGTGAAGGTGTACAAAAAGGAGGGCTTCAAAGGCCTGTACCATGGCCTGTCTGCGTCTCTGGTAGCGAGCTTTATCCAAAGTTTCTCGTACTTCTTCTGGTACACTTTGGTCAGACGGTACTACTTCAGGATCAAGAAGGTCAAGGGGAAGGCGCAGAAGTTCTCCACCGTCGAAGAGCTGCTGCTTTCCATGTTTGCTGCTGCGACTTCCCAGCTCTTCACAAATCCAATCAGTACTGTCTCAACGAAACAGCAGACCAGACGTGGATTAGAGGGCGACAACAGCTTCTTGGCTGTGGCACAGGAAGTTTACGAGGAAAATGGAATCACTGGGTTTTGGAAGGGGCTCAAGGTGTCTCTGATACTCACGATAAATCCTTCCATCACTTATGCGTCTGCCGAAAAGTTGAAAGATTGGCTATTCCATGTCGAGTGGAACTCCAAGGAGTTGAACGATTCTTCACTACAACTGAAACCTAGCCAAAACTTCCTCATCGGGGTTCTGTCAAAGATCATTTCTACCTCATTGACTCATCCGCTCATTGTGGCCAAGGCTTCCTTACAAAGAAGCTCTTCAAAGTTCTCAAGTTTCCAAGACGTGTTGGCTTACTTGTACCGCCATGAAGGTGCCCATGCCCTCTGGAAGGGAATTTTGCCCCAATTGACCAAGGGTGTCATTGTACAAGGCTTGTTATTTATGTTCAGAGGTGAACTAGCCAAGCATATCAAGCAGCTACTGTTTATGCTCCAAATTTACAGAGGAAAGCGTATTACCCCCTGAGACTTCTCGAAATGTTAGACCCCACTCCCCCAATTCGTTCCATTTGCTTTGCATACTATTGTTCCTGATACCAAATATCATATGAACATGCCGTTTATACTATATACACAATACAATTGCCTCTGCTATCAACGCAGATACAATATATTAAATAAGGTTTCACATCCAGCGAAACCGAATGGTACCGAAACGTTTCATTTGCGATGGTGTCGTTTCACTTTGTAAAAAGAAAAACAGCACGGCCGTCACATTCAGTTCTTACTTGAGTCCACAGTTGAGTGCTTCACCTCCCCTTCCTGTTTAGAAGGCGATGCGGCTTTACTATCCTCAGGTTCGGATGCTGGATTTTCGGGAGTTGGGTTGATAGATTTGCTGTTCTTCTCATCCATTTCATCCAGACTCAATTCATCTTTAACTCTGACCACTGCATCCTTTTCTTGCTGTTCTTCTTCCTTCATAATTTCCATCTGTTCCTTTAATTGAGCCATCTTAGATTTGTTGGTAGCTGTGTCTTCTTCGACAACATTGACTTTCACCTCATGGTACAATTCATCTGGAATACCTGATAGGACATCACATAGAGCGTCGTACAAGGTCTTTTGCGAACCGATGTCACCATAGGTGTAAGCAGTAGCCATGACCAGTAGTGTGGAAGGAATTTTGTCTTTCAAACGCATGTTTAGCCAGATACGCAGGTTGTCACGGAGCACACTTTCTTCAACATTCAAGTTCCTGATACCTCTAGAGGCACAAGCGGTACGTAGTTCAATACTATCCAGCGACTCAACACCTTCGTAATAGATAGCCAAGTCATCTTTCTTCAACTCTAACATCTTATAACGGATACGGTACCGTAACATGACATCAGTACCGAATGGCTGCAAGTTGATATACTTCGCAATGGCAACCAGATGAGGTCTAGTCAAATTGTCCAAAACAGTATCATCTGTGAACAACCGCGCGACTTGAATCAACTGTTCACGGCTTTCAGGCTCACCTGTCTCCCTAACATGTTTGTAAAAGCTGTTAAACACCATTTTCTGGTCCTCAGATATATTGCTGGGCTTGAAATGAGATTTATTTTCTCTAATTATTTCAGACATGACGGATCTGGTCTTTCTCAAGCTCTCAAGCTTGGTCTGCTTCTCTTTTTTAGACTCGTACGTGGATGGCAAAAGATTTGGGAATACCTTCAATGCAATTGGAAGCAATAGCTCTGCAAAGGGAACCAAAACGAAAGCACTGAACGGAACCAATCTCATCATATCCTGAGTAGTTCTCTTGAGCTGGATCTTCTCTCTACGACTCAATTCATACCCAGCAGACATCTTCATCACCAATCTCATCGCAATTTTCACTTCAAGCCCAAGTAACTTTGTGCCGTCCCAGTAATGCTGAGCCTCATGCTTTACACGAGTCCACAACGACGGTTTGTTTTCTGAATCCGGATTTTTCTTTACCGGCAGCTTGGCCTGTGGTTGTTCTCCTGCTGTAATATCCGATGGGCCAGGAGATTTCGCTTGTTGAGGGTTAGCTGGCGTATTTTGGCTAGAATTCGACTGTGAGTAGAAACGCACGGAACAGACACGCGGGGACCTTACCAAATGTTCCCTGACGGGAGTCAGAAGAGCTCTGCTCATGCACACAGCTCTGATTGCATACCTCATCTTGCGATATGATCGAGTTCAGGTTGTCGTTCAAAAGACAATAAGGGACTAGTTTCGATGCTCTTCAAACTGATAATAATAACGCCTTCAGCACAAAACCTTCAACAACGTCAATGTCCTAGGATAGCTACTACCAAAGTCCTTCTGTGGGGTATTTTTGTAGGTTGATGGCAACGTTTGAACTAAATTATACCTCAAATGTTATACTCAGAACGGAATCTTCCTGAATAAAGTCCAAATCTGCTTTATAACAATAATTCTTGGCAAGGTTGCGTGCTGGTAGTTCAAAGTGGCTACCAAGTTGTTTAACGCTCAAATAACCTGCGCCGTTGAGCCTCTACCTGTTGAGAACACTTGCCGAGAAAACGGCTCAACAGATTCCAGATAGTTACCCAATATCGGCTTTCAATTTACCCGGTCTTTGAAGAAGCCCACTGACATCAATGTCAGTGCCATCTAGTACAGGTCTAACACCTAAAACACCGGACGTTGCACCATTAAGATACGTGACAGTTAATGATGATATCATGCACAGCGTGATTTTGAACTGTTTCATTCATTGTATGCTTCTGCGTTAAAGAATCTTTCCTCTTGGTGTTATACACGACATAAAAGGTACATAATTGTCCAAGGTAGGGCTGGCGTCCGTCATGATCAGATCAGCATCTGTTTGTGGTATCTTAGACTAACCTGCGTAGTCTGAGCCACATATTTGGAGTAAAGCCGCTGTTTGATTTTCGTAGAACAGTGTTTCTGAACACTGGCAAGTGTTTGTTTCTTTCTAGAAACCATTTCCTCTGCAGAGACAAGAACAGAAAGTAAATGAAGGCTGGCGCTTCTTCTCCGTGAAACGAGCACCGTTCAAATCTGTTCTTCACTTTGAAAACAGAAATCAGTGATTGGTCGTGTTGTCTGCTTGCAAACTCGTCTTCTTCTATTGTTTCGTAAATTGCCTCGTATTCCTTCATCCGGGATCGGAAATCCGAGATACACCATTCCTTGTCCTCGATATGCTTGTAGTCGTTTGAGTGCCTTACTTTCAAGTACAAATGCTCGTCAAGGATGTCTTCAGAGTTCACAATCACTTCTAGAAAGATGACTTTCAACGGCTGTTGGTGCATTTGTAAGGTTTCTAAAACGAGTCTTCTTCTCTGCCTCGTGGAATTAGTCGCATCGAAGATACCAATACGATGGCTCTCATCCGCTTGCATCCACTGCAGCAGATCGTGCAAAGACTCCAGAGCAATCCGGTCCCTGGTTCTCACTGACTGTGGATCAGACATGTCAAAAATGTCACTTTCCAACTGACACTTTGCGTCCATCTTCGTAAGCCGTCTCTTGTCTCCTGCGTTGAAAATACGACACACATCACCCATCGCAGCACTGATTTGCTTCGCAATAGTAGATTTTCCGCGAGCCGGCAGACCCACCATTACAATAACGGTTTTGGTGTCTTCAGGGCACCGTACATCGTTCATTAGATTGTAAGTTGAAGTCATGTCGTATGGATCGCATCTAATGCAAACAAAATCAATTCTGGTTATTCAAATGTACTGAGATGTCACACACCTGCAGCAGCTGGTAACTGGTCTGTCCCTTTTAAATATACTGTTTCTGGCTAATTCGGAATCCTGAGTTGTATAACTTCACTCAAGGGTTTCTCAAATTCACGTTTCCTGATGTCAATTTCTCCAACTGACGCTTTTCAAGCCTGATTTCGCCAAGCTCCTTTCTTTGCTGTTTGGAAATACTGTCGCACAAAACTTATATCCGCTAGTTAAGAAACTGATACTGTCGTCAACTTTAACTCAGAAAATAACCCGAAATATATCATAAATTCTGCGTTATATATACTAGAGCATTGCCACACAATTACCCGATGATGGAATGAGGCACCTGCCTAACAAATATGTACTTTAATTTCGCGTGAGTTACCTCATCTCGAACAATCATCAATTGACCTTACCGATGCGTCATTCAGTTTTGGAATTTTTCACTATGACTCAAAAAGCCTATACAGCAAAAGGAAGCGTGCTGACTAGTGATCTGTGAGCATGCTGCAGCCATTGAGTCTCAACGCTATTCATGACGCATGCGTGTGTATTGCAACGTGCTTGGCTCGGGACGAATGGAGACTGGATCATTCTTCCGTTTCTTTATCTAGGCTGTTGGTAGGACTTCCGGATGGCTTGACCTGCCAAGTGCAGTAGTATTACGGAACGGTACGCAATTGATTGTTTCGTAGTATCAGAGGATAGGCTATTGTACATAATTACAAATCGCATGGGCGCGGTTGAAGAGGGCAGTAGCTTGAAAGCGAGCTGCCAAGTTTGGTGATAGATGTAGAGTCACGTGATGGTGTTAGTACCCGTAGTAGCCTCCAGACTTATTGTCCTGAGCCTTGGTGCGGCTCGAAGATTTGAGCAGAGTCTTGAAACCGTTACACAACTGGATCACGGTTGGGTAGTTGTAGTTCACGAGGAAAAAGCCTGTATGGGTCAGTTTCACGTTCCAAACGTAGAGCTGCGATTGAGCGTTGATTTTAAACATGAGATAGAACCATCCCGGGTGGTCGTAATTGAAACTGAAGTAGTACACGGATCTGTTGGGGTTCACCTTAGAGTAGTCCTCGATAAATTTGATTACATCCTTTTTGTTTCCCTTTTTGAACTTCTCGTTCGAAGTTATCTCGTTGAGAAGTCTCACTTTGTTCTGCAGATACTCGACAATGATTTGGTCCAGATCATGGTACCTTTGGTCCTCCACAATCAGAGTCTTACCCAGTGCCAGTGGGTTTTCTTTGTCTTTTTCCAAAATATCCACATGCTCAAACAAATCCTTGTCCAACTTCCATGTGATGGCAAGGTGGTCATCACCACGAGACGACTGTCTTATCACAAAATCACCACGCTCCCTACTTCTCAAATAATCCTCCGCTTGTGGGCCTGTAAAGTTACCATAGTATGGATGATTGATAACACGGTGAGTTCTCTTGGCCCTGGCTTCTTCTAATGCGAGTTTCTTCTCTGCATCTTGATCCTGTTGCTCCTGTTCAACGTTCCATATACTAGGATCTTTGCTATAATGAATAGGGACATATTGACGCCGGATATCATGCTCCAGAAGAGACACCTCACAGCTAATATTCTCATAATCAATATAGATAACCTTACCTGGATAAGTTTTTCCAATTTCATAGACTTCTTCCGCAGGTCTCTTTAATTGAGCACCAAGATGACGTTGGGCATTAACAATACACTCAACACCGGAGTTGGTGATACCGTATATGTCGTTATGCCTGAATCTTTGGACTCTAACAGGAATGATACAGCCTTTGAAGAAAGTTTTCTCCGTTTCACCCGTCAGACTTTTGAAAACTTCGTCACCTTGCAGAGGATGGAAATCATTTCTCAACTCTTCGAATCCTTCCAATAATTCTAGCACGATGGTATTCAAATTGTTAAGCTTTCGTTGACCAGTGTTCTTCTCCAGCTCTTCAGCGTATGCTTCAAGATTTAGAGACTCAAGTTTAGTTCTACGGTCAGGATCCTCTCTTAGCAACTCAATGAACTCGCTCATGGTACCCTGTTCCTCCTTTTCAGCAATAGCGTCAGGGTCGAACTCAAGAGCATCTGCTGCAACCTTAGTTGCTAAATGGTAATCCTCAGGGTGAATTCTGGTGCCGTCCAATTGATCATGTTCTAAGTCTTCATACCTTTGATTTTTTTCATTCCATGAAATGTACAAGAAAGCGGCAGAGTTCATGAAGATGGTTTTCGTCAAGATATCATGAGTGATCAATTGTTGACGAGCTAGGAGGGGCTCGTTTAATCTTTGTAATGACTCCAAAAAGTCAGCAGCTTTACGTTTTCCGAAACCAGCAATGTAACGTAAAGCTTTGGCATAGTATGGATTGTCGGTTGCTTTATTGACTTCCACACCAACCAAATTCACTATGTCAACAAAGGATGTTTCTAGAGCCTGTAAGAACATGTCATTTGGCAGGAGAGATTGACGATTATGGATAGACAAAGACATGAGCTCGTCATTTGTTAGGTTGGCATACTCCAACAAAGGAGAGTGAATGAATCTTCCCAGAGCGATACAATATCTAACCAAAGGTGGTTTACTGGGGAATTCTTGAAGAGAGCGCTTCGAGGATTGGTAACGGACAGCAACTTCATCATCAACGTAAATAACGGGGATATTAACTCCTCTGTTATCCACGATTTGCTTCTTCTGAATGACCTCCTGGATCTTCTTGAACAGCCTTTGCGTGTTAGGATTAGGTCCATTGATACCTATGACATTAGGTTGAGCATGTTGTAAGATGTCATCTAAAGCATTTTCGAAAGCTTCCGGATCCCTTCTATCAAATGGATTTTCAACTATCTTATAGTCTCTCACGAACTCAGATTTTCTATTCAAATAAACTGCTATGATAGCATCTGAGCCGAATTTTCCTTGACCACAAGTAATGGTCAAGACTCTTGGAATTTTTGGTTCCTTAGGGTTGGGGATGAAAGGAGCCTGGTCAAGTTTGAACATGAACTGGTGACGAACTGACTTGGACACCAAACGTTGGCATGTCTTTTTCAATTCGTTCTTAATTTCTTGACTGATATCAGAGAAGACTTTATTCAAGGCTGAGTCAAATGCTGACCTTCTGAAAGCGTTCCATTCGGAGGCGATTTCTGAAGTATTAGTAGTCTCGAGAGACGTTTGGAAGAGATGATTCGTGTATTGATCCTGAGAAGAGACATGGATGCGTACATTCATCAGATGCAGAGACTCGGCCTCAAGCATACGTAAAAAGACATCTGGTTCCGAACGGAAGTGCGCAGGAGTTCTTCCAATAGCATACTTGATATCTTCGTAAGGCGAACCTCTTTGAATCTCTTTTCTACCCTTAGTCGTGAGTGCCACATCGACGATGTAGTACTTGTAGAAATCATCTCTGATCTTCTGTCTCACTTTAGGGTTTTTGGATAGTTCTAAGGCGTAGTATTTTTCAATAGTTTCAAGAGCCAATTTAGGGTGCTGAACAAAAATCTGCAGGTCTTGAGCATCAGGACCTTCTAGAATTTGAGCAATTGCATCAGCTGGTTTCAAATTTGGATGATCGACTACTGGATGAATCTGATGCTCAGTGCTGATGTTTTCACCAACCTGTTCTGCACTTATACCGATGTCATTCACTGCTCTATAAAGTGGGCTGGCCTTGAACTTTTCATAACTAGAACTCTTCATATGCTTTTTTGAGTTGGTATCCTGCTGCTGTGTTATCAAAACATCGTTAATTTGCTGAGCATATTTGAACTCAACGTAATCATAAATGTCTTGTAGGGAGTTAAGTTCCGTCATAGATTGGTTGTTGAAATACTCATCCACTATTGGATCATGTAACTCCAGCTTATCGTAGAAACTCTTGACGTATTCTCTCTTATAGATGATACTGTGAAACTCGATATCATAAAACACGATGTCCCAAAGATCATCTTCTATTAACACGAATCCATCTTTGCCCCTAGACGATATGTAGTTACGACGATAAGCGTAAATGAAGGAAACCTCACGGTTTTCCTGCTGGATGAAGTTGATTGCGTTTCCCACAGCTTCTTTGAACTCGGTAGTGTCAAAGTTAGCATCAAAGTTTTTGTCAACAGCAATTTTCTCACTGATCCAGTTCTTCTCCAATTCAAGATCCTCTTGTGACAGTTTTCCGTAGTTTTTCAACCCAACTCTCAATTCTTGATATCTTTCAGGAATATCAGTCTTTCTAATGACCATATCTTCTTCAGTCAACAAGTTTTTCTTCAAATCTTGCATATCATAAATATCTTGCAACATTAGTTTCTTCTTCTTTTTGGACCCATTAGCGAACTCGTCGTCTTGAGTTTCACCCTCATTTTCGTTTTCAGAAGCATCGTCTGCGTTGAAATCTAGATCCTCTTCATTTTCCAACTCTAGGGCCCAATCATAATCATGTCCGTCACCAAACACTTCGAACATCTCATCCACTTTATCTGGTGAAAGTCCCGTAATCTGAGCAGGTTGAGAAAGTCTCTGTTCCTTGATTCTCTTCTTTTCAGCAATTCTAATTTTCCTGGCTTCTTCATCTTCGTCCGAGAATTCATCTTCTTCAATGAAATCATCCATATCATCTGCCAGTGCCGAGGTATGTACGTCTCTTTTGCTCTTACCAGAAAATCTTCCAGCTCTGCCAGCACCGCTGACTCCACCTTCTTCCTCTTCTTCTTCCTCCTCTTCTTCTTCCGAGAAGAAATCGTCCAACTTGTTGCCACGCTGAGCCTCGGATTCAGGTTCCACAGAGTTCCCAGTCTCGTCGTCTGTTTCTCCGACTCGCTTTAATCTCTTCAATTTCCCACGCTGCTTAGACGTTTCCGACGCAGACGGACGTTTGATCCCCGCATTTTCCATCAGTAAATCCAGATCGTCCTCATCTAGCGCCTCGTGTTCCTCTTCACGCTCGCGTCTCTTTCTGCGCTTTCGCTTCTTCTTGTCAGAAGTCTCCTGTAGCTCATCGTCATCGTCAACAATGAACCCTTCTCTCACTTTCTGTGCCTCTTCTTCATCATTATCCAGGTCATCATCTTCCTCACTAGAATCAAAAACGTCCTCTCCTTCTTCTTCATCACTCGGAGCCCCGCTACCGTTCACATCGTCTTCTACAACAGCCTCACGCGGCTCCTCAACTTTGGGTTCCACATCAGGAGCATTCTCAACGGGTTTAACCGCCTCCTCCTTATCAGACATCCGTGAAAGGTTCACTTGGTGAAGCTAAATCCTTTACCACCGATAATGCAGCCAAGTACGGTTGCCCAAAGGTTTGAATCCCTTCCAGAAATGTAGTCCTGCGATTCTTTGCAACCGTTCTGTGTCGTGTACCTTCTTGCCAAATACATCGTTATGTTCTCAATATCAAAAGTTTTCAAAACGTACAAAGTGATCTTGAGGATAGAACTGATAGCCCTCTGCTGCTTCCATAACAGATGCCTCGGATGCTGGCTTACTGAGGGCTCCACCGGTTTCCTATACAAGGTAACAAGTATGCTGGACTCACAGGACTCACAGGGTTATTTAAACAGGATTTGGGTCTTAGTTTTAACGTTATAACGAATTAGAAATATAACAAGAATCATTAGGAAAGTACATACAGGCTGAGTGTGAAGAGGAAGAGCACATGCGGTCATTCTTTCAGTAGTAACCTCAACAGAGATTTTTAGAATGTGTCTGAAGGGAAACCAGACTGATTTTCAATGCTTCAAGTCAAACCTTCAGAAGGCAACAAATCAACATTCATGTTTCCAGAGTGCTCCTTTCCGGCCACGATGCCCTTAAGGGCCTTGTTCGCCTCTTCTTCTGGAGACGCAGTACCGCAAGCACATCCGGTTCTTGGTGCTGGTGCCTGTTTCTCGTCAGATTGCAAGTAGGAGTTGCTTTTGTTAGAGTCCATGCCGTCGAACGAGTCTTCGGGGCCGTGCACACCGGCTTGGCCGGCAGCGGCACCTGAGACGGGACCACACTGGCATTGCTGGAACCGTCTTTCCCATTCTTTCTTCTTTTCCCACAACTGCAGCATGTTGAGCTTGATTCTGTTGAAGAAGATCTCACTCAATGACAATCCGACAATGACACCAAATACGTACGTGAGCACGAACGTCATGGCGACAAGCATCAACATGTAGATGAGTAACGTAGCACAAAACGTGATCAAAAGTCTGATAACGTCATGGATAAAGTCTGGCCACGCTGGTGCGAAAACGTTGAACATAAAACGACCGAAACTCGTTGGCAAAAACTGCTTCTGCAGCTCCAAATCTTCCACAGTGTACATCTCATTTTCATTACCTTTCTCAATTTCAGGCTTCTTGAACCACTTGAGCTCCAGGTACCAGCTGACGAATAGTAGCAGCTTGTACACAAAACTGGCTACCACAATCAACAGAAAAATACCGAACGCGTCTGCCTTGGAGTCTGCGTACAGCTTTTCGAAAAGTACAGGGTAGTGCATGTATTTACGAGTCAAAAACGAATTCATTGGCGCCATGTGCATGCCAGAATCAGAACCCCCATGCCCGTGACCGCCCATGGACATACCAGTAGCCATAGACATGGCCGTGGTAGTCGTCGGCACTTGAGTATCGTGCATATTCATCTTGAATTAGTAGTGTGAAGACTGATTTCACCGTCCAACCACTCACACAGAAAAATTTTACCAGATTATAGTGATCGTTACACTCATTCCTTCACTATCCAACCTCAAATCTATCAGCCAGTCATCAGACGTTCATACACTACTCTTAAATTCCCTCTGTGAACCTCTGTATATATAATCGCCGTTTTCTGCTGCAGAGAGCTTTAACTTCTCTTCATTCTCGCGATGAGCAAATAAACCCAAATTTCGCCAAATCGAAAGAGATCAATACGAGAGGTCCGAAAGAGAACTCTCATTGGGTTTAACGGACTGTACTCGTACCAAGCGCGTTGTTAATGACATCGCCACTAGTGTCACCTTATTGGCGGGCGGTTATTTAGCTGTGTTTTCTGCAGTGGCTGTAGACAGCACTTAGTATCTGACGGATGTAGAGCTTTTGGCTACCTGAACGGCGGTCTGCTGGCCAGATTTCTATTCTGACCTGCTTGGGGCCTGGTTACGGGGCCGGATCTCGACAATTGAGTTCGTGTAGGTTCGGCTCTTTTAGTAAAGGTTGGGATCTGGGAAGACTGCTCAGTCACGTGACTGGGCGGTATACGCTTAGCACTGACTGCTAGCGATCTTTTGCGAGTTGAGGCCGCAGAGGCTGCTCCTGTGGCACGTAGAGAGTTACCTGACACACGCGATGGGTTGTTGCCCCGAATCTGGTGCAGGATCGACAGTCTTCTAAGTTTCGAGGGATTTGGCGCCTTGGATCCTGGATTTGACACAAAGGACGCGGCAGTGTTGTCCTCGGCATCATCTGGGACCTGTTCTGCTGTATTGTGTCTTGTGTAATTCTCCGGTGCTAATACTGTCGAAGTCTGTATAGACATGGGATTAGTTAATGCGGGGGAAGGTATCTTTGCACGCGCCTCTTGTGTGACTGTAGATCTGTTTAGAAGCATCTCACGCTCAGCTCTCAGTTCTTCTAGTCGCTGCGCAAGACTCAGTTCATGCGGCGTATCATGAGATATTTTTGGGAAATCCACACACCAGGAGTTGCACATTAGGCCGTACAGCAGTGCGCTAAGTGACTCGTTCAGATCTGTAATTGATTCGTGAATAAAGTTCATCCGCGTCATGTTACCGTCCAGCGTTACCATAGAGTCCGCAAGCTCTTGAAGCTGTGGAAGCACAAACTTATCTACCATTGTCTGGCCATTGTGGCCGTGCTCGCGTGTGTTGGCTCCTGGGGTGCCCAGGCTGGATCGCCTGGAACTAGGGTTCGAAGACAGAGACAGCCTATACTCGGTGGGTCGGTCCCTCTGTGGCGTGGCAGGTCTCTGAGATGACATGAAATTGTAGTAGTATCTTGTGATATTGTAGTTTGATCTGTGGTTTAGTTCACGGTCATCAGATGTCTTTCACTTCAACCTTTATATTGGACCGATTCCTTTAAATTCATTATGTTTATGTTAGAAGAGCTGATGTTGATACTTTACGACAAGGAACAAACAAAGAACAAAGAACAAAGATAGATACAGAGCGGACCAAATCATGCTGGTTAGAAGGTATTACAGGTAGACTTTCCCTCTTAGAAAAAAGCTGATAAAAGCTTCTGCTGATAGACTGCTATCAAACAGAGTCATAGTTTTAATTGTACTGCTTTATATCCTATCTACATCATAGGGTATTTACTAGATAATGCAGACAGGGTTCTAATCTGTTGAATGCTATTTACATGAGGGGAAGAGTTTAATGACAGCTCACATGAATCTTTTGGCGTGTTTCAACTTGTGTTTCTTAATTTGATCTTGCGACATGGCAGAACCCCGGCCACGCCTCAACGCGATGACCAAAAAGATCGAAGAAAGTAGTGATAATCCATACCATGTCACCAAGTACTGCAGGTGATTGTTCTTGAAATCAACTTTTGGCACTTTGCCAATAGGAACACCGGCCTTGGTGAATTGAAACTCGTTAAATTCAATTCCAGAATCCTTTTCCTTAGTAGCAGGGTTGCTTTTCTTCCTACCCGCAGAGGTATCAATTAGCTTTTCGCTGTGTTTAGAAGAAACATCACCATCCCTTCCAGTCTGATCCTTTCTAAATGGATTTTTCCACCATGATTTACCTTGACCATTGGAATCCGATGTCGAGGCAGCACTATTGCTGTCCTCTTCCCAATGATGATCTTTCAAGTCGTAGATTGCTTGGAAATGGATCGGCGTGGTGTGTGTCACTTTGCACATATCGCTGATATCTAGAACCTGCCAAACCCTACTTTCCCTGTCCTCCTTGTTCCATTGCAATGCCGTCAAATCCTTTGCAGCACGCACTAAAATAGGAACTCTCACATTGTCACCTTGCGGAACAGATAAATGTTGCAAGTTACGACTAGCAGGAACAACTTTATCTTCTGCTATCCATCCACGCTCGATCAATATTTTTTCACCAGTATCCTTCCTAATGAATGGAGTGAACAAGATATAACCTTTGATACCTCCTCTTACACGAGGTCCCACAAAGATTTCCTCATCGTGCAAGAACTTACCTGTGACATAACACTTACGATACTCCCAATCCTCACACATATCCGGAGTGAAAGTCTTTGGCAAAGGAATAGGATCATAACTGAGCTTATCCTCACAAGACGCAATAAGGTTCGTCTTCCATTTTAACCTCCTCAACTGCCAGGTGCCCAGGTAGAATGAGATGACCGGCATTGCGATCATTAACCCGAGGAAAATGTACCTAGTCCATGACGCTTTCTCTTTTTGCAGGCCCTCATTCGGAGTCTTCTTGGTTTTAATGGGTTTCCAGTCAACTGTTGATGTCTTAACGGTGCTGTACAGCCTTCTGATGGGCCTAGCCCTAGAGAGGACCACCAGTCTAGGCAAACCCAAACGCACTAATTGAGATGCAAACATCTATTGATGAACGAGTTCCCTTGAAAATAATATGTCAAGTGCGTTTGTTAAGATGACTACCGACCTATTCTACTGGACGTTGTAAAACAGTCATGCTTTACTCCTATTGCTGTTGCATTTCCTCAGGGTACTTGTTCCTGATCATGCCTTACTTCATGTTGGAAAAGCCTGATAAGGCAAAAAGGTCACATGACCATCATCCTTCTGCTGTAGTATTGGCGTTATGTACATGTAGATATTTACTTCAGAGGATATGTAATCCGTCCAGCATATTCAGAGGAAAGAATGGTATGTCTATGGGTCGAAGTGTGCAGAAAGATCGAAGTAGAATGCAAGTCCGTACTTTCTTCGATCAAGCAGAGTAGTAAACCTTCTTGACATCTACGATTTTTTTACCTCTACCAAGGGCAATTTCGTCCAGAGACTTCTGAGATTTTGTCAACGCTTCCAGAACACCCTTGGCAATATTCATGATGTTTCTACTTTTGTACACCTTCGCACTCAAATCCTTGATACCGGCGCACTCGCAAATTTCATATATGACGTGGTTGACTCTCAGCCCGAAACCGGGCTTAGCGGCTCTTAGGAAAAGCTTGACACCGTGATATCTGTGATCGATGTCTCCAAAGATGGTTCTGTTCTCGAATCTAGGCACTTCTTTGAGGTTTCTGACGGCGTCCCAGTGGGCTTTCTTGATAGACTCAGCCATATCTTCACGCGATTTACCCTCTCCAACACCAACCATACCGTTTCTGTCGCCTACCACGACCAACGAGTAGAACGAAGGAATTTTACCCTTGGCGGTCTGATTCGAGACCATCTTTAGAATTAGCGGTTTCATCACCAGCTTTCTGGTAATGTGTTCTGCGTCAAAACCTGTCTGTAGCTGGATCCCGTTGGCGATGTTCTGCACGTCAGACTTACCCTCGGTCTGCAAATACGACCCAACAGGCGGCGTCAAGTCTGGATGCTGTTCTCTTCTTTGTACAAACTCCGCAGATGAGCTTGAATGCAGATGTGGTGCATTGGGTCTGTAGTCCCAGTATGGGTGCAGAGTCGCAAAATTGTCCAAGTAAGGAGGCGAAAACTCAACATTCGTCTGGGGCTTGAAATCCACGTTGTCTGGAATCACTTTGTCGGCTAAAGAGATCGACTTGAGCAGCTCTGGTGAATAATACTTCCTCAACAAATCCTGTTGCAAAATACGAGCACTGCTCGAAAAAGAACGAACAAACATGCTTATGTGGGGGCCCTTTTTCAGTATAAAACCCAATTCTACCTATTTGCTTCCAAAAGAAAAACCACCCTACAGCAGTCTAACAGGGGCTTTCACTTGTTGTCATACTGCCGTTTTGAATCACAATCTCATCTTGTCCTTCTTGATTCTTTCATCGATTTTCAACTTTTTCAATATTTCACTATGCTAAGGTAAGCTCATCAGCTCTATACAGAATTGAGGCACAGAGGACGAGACCGTGTCAAGTGACATGTATTTTGAAAGGAATTTTCAGTATCACGTGACTAATATATACGTTGATGAAATGCATGTTTCCCGGATCGAATCACGCGACTGCGAGGTGCGCCAACGTGGCCAGAAAATGGCAGAAGTGCCCTTGTCCCACGAATGTGCTCAGCAGAACAGTATCGGGTTATGTCTCGACGGCCCGTGTTCCGGTTTCCGCTCCGTTAGTTGCCTGTCTGGCAACTAACGGATCGTGCGTGCAGCAAGCAGCGACTGTATCCCAAAGAGGGAAGCAACGATCAGCACTGTTTTCGTTCCTCGCGTCAGCGTGCCACTTCAACTGGAAATGGATGAAGAGCTCTTGTTTTGCACTAAAGTCTGTGTTGAGCTCTTTCTGGAAACCAAACTTCCGTGCAGACTTTTCACGCAGTTTTGACGCATGAAAAGACATCGTTGGCGCATGACAAGCACGGCAAAAGGGCGCAGAGTAGCGGCCGTAGAGTGCAACAAACCCCATGGGTCTGGGAGAGCTATACCCGAGCGAACAGAAGGTGTTAGATCCGAGCTGAGTGCAGATTAGCTGCAGATGCAGAACACACCACGAGTCAAGGACTTTTCCTAAAACTCGGGCCGCTGGTTCGGCAAAAGGCAGTTTCCCTTCTAAGGAAAATGAAAATTGTGCGTTGAAACAACCTGATGAGAACTGCTGAACTGGCAGCAGGAAGTTCAGATATGATTATACACTTTATGGAATATGGTAAATGCACAGAGTTACAACCACATATTTCAAGGTAGAAGAGCAGTGAGTATGATTGGGTTATGACAATTAATAAGAAGGAATGGAAAGACTGAAACAGACACAGGAATGCAGTAAAACCATCGTAAGCAAATCTTGCATGCTGCTTAATTAAATTGAAAAAAGAATGTTTGATCATAAAGCAGAAAAATTCTGTTTCTTGAAAAGAAATACCGAAAGTTTAGTGTTTGGGCTTGTCACAGGTATGGCACCTGTTATGAGTCGAAAGAGACGACGATGAGGACATCGGAGTGCTGCTTCCACCTGAGGCAGTTCCACTACTAGACGGCCTTCTTTTCGTTTTTCTGGTGGGTACATATTTGTAGTCTGGGTACTTTTTCCGGTGGGCCTCTTTTTCTTGTTTGGCAAGATCAAGCCAATGCTGTCTTTCGGAGTCTGAAAGGGACCTCCACCGCTGGCCAATATCTCTGGATGCCTGTGAGTTCGCCTTGAAAGAACCTAACTTGGATGCTACCCCATTGTTATTGGTGTTCAGTTTCTCCTTCTCTTGAGCGAAAATCTGTTGATGCCAATGCTGTCGGAATAGAATGAACGCGTTTCGAGGCCTAGGGATGTGTTGATGTTGTGATGTAGTAGTATCAGAGCAGGTGCAGAACTCAGAGTCAGTTTCCTGAATCGACTCTTCAGCGTCCTCATCGTACTCATCGGAATCGATCTCTTTCTTCACAGTTATGCTGTTCATGCTTTGATTTCTTGGTAAAGTTTCGTACAAGGGCCCCTTCGGCAGGTTCGTAGTCTGTAGAGTAGGTAGAGGAACCGCGTTGGTCACAGGGATGTAGAATGTTGGTTCTTGTAGGTTCACAGTCGTCTGATAAAGGTTTTGGGCAGTCGCCTGGGGGAATGGATAATTCATGCCTATGTTATGAACTGGCACGTATGAAACGCTCGAGGGGCCGTGCACCTGATGCACATTGAATAGATTATGCTGATGAGAATGCAAATGCTGATTGTAGTTGGCCACTGGGATGCGGTCCATGTCATGTCCATACGTGGGACCTGGTATCCTGTCCTGGGATAAATGCTGAAAATGAGTTGGAAGACTAATTTGTGAGTGATGAGGAGGAATTTTAGGATGCGAAGAGGTCGTCGTAGGGAAATATGTCTGTATTCCAACACTCTGGACTATGCTCGGGGGTGGTCCGACATTCGATTCATGGGTTGGACCGTATTCCTTCACCGATTTTGAGAAGCCCTTAGAATTTGTCTTTTCTTCTTCACCAACACCACCATACGATATCTGGGCTGTTTTAGTTTCAGAGTCGACGATTGGTGGTGGAATGATACTTGGAGCTACTCCACTAGTTGGCGAACCTTCTGAGGGAGAGACGCTTGTGCTATCACTGGGCACGCTCAATTGATTCAGCAATTGAGATATTGAAGGCAACCGGCCTTTCCTCCTAGGGGATGATTTCAACGAGGTCGACCTTCTCCTTCTTTTGTCTTCCATCAATTTAACCAGTTGTGAGATGTGTGGAATGGCAAAGCACAGGTAGACTCAAGTAGGAACAGTAGATAATTTGGTCCGGATTAACTTCTCAAGCTTCTGCGGAAAGGTCTGAAATTGGTTCAGAAACTAAGCTTGCGCTCAAGGAGAAACCAGTCTTTTGTATTCTTTGTATCTTCTCAGGATCACACTTGAGAACGCTAGTAGAACCTAGGCTCCGTTCCCTAGCAGTGATCCTGTGTTCCTAGTAAAGAGGTACAGTAAGAGCAGTAGTTTACGCAGAAAGCCGCTACTACAACTGCAAACTAATGTTTGAGATTCCAATAGTTGGCCAAATGGGTTATTGACCTGAGCAGCACAGCACACCTTTCGGCTAACAAAAGGAAAATGCAACGAAAATTGTCAGGTGTAAACAACCGATCTGTACAACTTTGGGAATGATGGACTGACAAAAACACGATACACCAGCCACACGACCAGATCACAAGTTTGAGCGAGGCGACACTCCAAATGAATACCTTAATAGGCAGTGTAACAAAAGATATGCAAGCCTGCGGTGATTCTAACCTTAAGGTTGCGATATAATCTGTCGAAAAATAAGCTCAAGCAAATCCTGATATAGGCACAGGAAAAATATGCCTGGATCAGAGCCACCAAGCAAGACAGAAAATGCAAGTCAGGAATATGTGGGAGCTTAGCCGCACTTAAAAGAAACCCTGGCAGAACGTGGAGCAAGTGATTTTCGGTCGCTGAACCGTTGTTTGGATAATTCGCTAGAAAAAAAAAACGCCCACAGATACGGTCCAAGCTGGTCCGCTGCAAAATCTGCTGTTCACGCGAAGTGGAGCTACAAGTCCTTGGAATGCACACACAACTGCACGCACCAGAATGATCCGAGCTGCCTTTCCACTGCCTTGCAGCAAAATCTGCGAGTGATTGGGCAAAACTTCACCTGCTCGCTCAAATCCGAACGACCGAAATATCGGCTACTACGTTCCGGCCTGTTTTGATGTACTCTTTCGATGGTTCCGCTCCTGTACAGGGAAACCGGCTCACACAATATTGCGCGTCTTCTATGCCTCAGAAATGTCCGAGACTTTTACTCTGCGTTACTGGGAAAAAACTGTATCTCAGCAACCTGTGCTCAGCTCGCTTCGTTTTCCTGTTGCAGCTGGGATTTGACTCTCGAGTACCAGTGGTTACAGCGCACGTTACCGATTCGGAATTCTGAAAACGAACTCTCGTGGAGAATGTTCGCAGAGAAACTTTCACAAAAACTAGCTCAGAGAACACTGTAGCAAGCCCTTGAGCCGAGCGCCTCGGAGATAAAGAACGGGAAGTAGCTGAGTGCAGATGCTGTAAAAGCGGATAGCAGCACCTGACACACGGGAGACGGACCGAAATGCAGCAGCTGGGTATGTGAAGGGTTTGTAGGTTCTTGCTCTTATTCTTTTGTTTTTTCAGAGCTTGTGTAGGACCTGTGTGCTGGGAAGTCAGCTATGGTTGTTTGGTGACTTCCATTCTGAGAGACTGTGGAATACCTGACGGTGTTTGCCTGTCAAAGCTGTCGAATCCCACGTAAGGAACCCACCACGAAACTTCAGTGGTCCTTATATAGCATGCTTGGAGCGCTCCCCCTCTCTAGAGAGGGGGAGAACTCCAGACACACGTCATAAGCGCCGTTCGTCCCGCAAATGCTGCACTGCAGGAGCTCTTTCTGCGGCGGGGCAGAGAGGATCTGTGCTCTTTGCTGCTTTCAAGAAGCGCAGCCTGTGCAGACGGCTGCGCCGAAGAGGACATTCAGCGATACAAACAGAAAAAGACGCAATCCGCCTGTATAGAAACTTCGCAGCCTGCGCCTCATTCTTGCGAGCCACGGAGTAAGTGTGTAATCTGAACCCTTGTTTCGAGGCGTTTCTCCAGAGTTACGCAAAAAAAAATAGCATGATTAGCATTTCGCGAAGAAACGGCCGTAGGAATCGTGCATTGTCCTAGGAAAATGCGAGATTTGGCAAAAGTGGGCAAAGAGAAACGTGACTCCAGAGAAAAGTACCGGGTTGTACGACGAATTCTCTGCAGGAAGGCTTCGATTGCATATGGAATCGCTCGATTTCGGGAGAAGACGTAATGGCAAAGAAAGCAGTCCCATCAAAGAGAGGCATACGCCGGGCAAACGCGGCAAACGCGGCATGAGCGAGCTGCAGACACGCGGAGCGGGGTTCCTGGCGAATGGTTGAGATGCTCTGTTTTTGTCGGTTTTAGTGAGGGCGAAATGGCCAGCGTATGTTACGCAGATGACGTTTCGGCGCATAGGACACAGGAGCGGCGAGTGGAAAGCCCAGGACACGCTAAATTAGACAGGGGAGGGCGTGAAACAGTGGGAGTCTCAAGCGGGCGTTGGTGGACGAGTGCCGCAGCCCCCAGGGCTGCGGCAGTGTTGGCCGAAACTAACGCCGGACGGTTCAATCGGACGGGAAATTTCGCAATTAAGTCAGATTCAGATCAGGACCCAGGCTGCGGCTGCGGGGAGGCCACAGGCCTGCGAGAAGTACCGTATCTTTTGGTCTGTGCTGTCATTATTCTGAAAAAGCACACGTCTTTCCACGATGAAAAGCGACCCTTTTCGGCGATTTCTTGCGCGAGAGTCACAGCAGCGCCGCTCGTTTGACTCTCACCACCATCCAGCAGCGATCTTCCCTCATGCAAGGCTTCACCCTGCACCCTACAATCCCTCGAACCTCTCGTAAAACCTGGAGACCAACTTCTGTTTCGGCAAAGTCGAACAAAGGAAGTGAAAATTCCCATTCATGTTGAAGAACAATGGGAAATCAAACGTGAGCTAAAAAAAAAACAAAAATGGAACAACCTTAAAGTTAAGGGTGCACGAGATCTGAGGTAGAAGCGAGCGTTGCGCGTGATTGGCTGCAGGACTTGTAGGATATGCGGGCCACAGAAACAGAGCCGTCTGGTTGCAGGGTAAGCGGTGAAAAGCGAATCTTGGCATAATTGCGGAGCGGTAGCCGTGCGGCGAAACATCTGCTGCGCGGACTCGAAAAAACATACGCTGTAGTGGGGCAATGTCAGTTGGGGCGTTCAAATGTCGCTATCGGGGTTCGGCAAATAGTCACCGATCTTCCCGCGAGGCCAAATCAGCGCTAGCTTCGGGAATAAGATGGTATTACCCGGTCTCTCTTTTAGCCTTGGCAGTTTTCCATGCAACACGGAAGCCGATACTATGACGCAACACGGAATGTTCCGCAGATAAAAGGCGCAGAAAAGCTGTTCCTGCATCACCGAGAATTCGAACAGAAATGCCGCACTAGGCAGCGTAGTTTCGTGCCTGCGTGCGGGGAAATCATGACGTAATGGTTGATGGGGTGCTGCGCTCCGCAGCCGTTTGATGAGTTCACAGTAAGCCAGATGAAGTCTGTTTCGAACGTTTCCCGTCAGCGCCCGAGACGCTTGGGCTTGGATCCTGGCGGCGACGGTCACGTGGACGGTCACGTGACGGAAATATTGCTCAGTCGTGTAACGGTTACCCGGTGTTGATGCTAATCGTAATGGCAACTCGCTGTGAAAGCCAATAGATATGAGTATAGAAAGATATGTATATAGTCCAGTGGCAAACGATTTTGAAGCAGTAGACAACGGCTGTCTGCGTGTATCAACCCATACCAGCATTATAAACTAGTTTGAAGGCTATAAGCAAGAATCCAGTCAGGCCTGCACCGTTTCCAGTGTGGTTTCAGCAGTATTTTCCTTATTCACTCAAGCCATTGTTTGCAGGGAAGAGTACTCTAATAACCGTTCAGAGACCAGCTGTTCAATCTAACGGGCTTTATATTCAGGAAACCGTTTTTCTCTGAGTTCTGACGTGTTTTGAAAGCTGTTGAGAATGCTGCTTCGGGGTTCGCTAGTACCAAAACGGTCGTTGAACACTGCTTTTAGGTCTTTCAGACCTTACAGTCTAAGCTTGAAATCCGGTGTCAGTGGTTTGAAAAATACGGTATACACGCCAAGAGCTCCATGCAATAGTTTTAGCGGTCACATAAGGCAATTTCATCAGGGTTCAGTGAGTTATTTTAAACAGGGGGTCCCGGCGTTTAAAGATCAGAACAAAAAGGGTGGAAACAAAGATGGGAATAAGAAGAGAGATGAGGACGACGAACAAGACTTCAAGAACGTTTCTGATTACTTCAAATCAAAGGAGTTCTTCAGGTCGTTGTATTTGACCGTTGGATTGACTCTTATTTTCCATATCATCACTACTCCTAGCAATGAACAACAAGAAACACAGCTCCTTACTTTCCAAGATTTCAAGACGAAGTATCTAGAGAAAGGCCTGGTTAAGAAAATTTATGTTATCAACAAGTATCTGGTTGAAGCTGAGCTGGTACCCGAAGCTACTCAACTTTTAGGCAACGGCAACAGTTTCTTTGGTGTCCCAACGATGAACCCTGTCGTGGCCTTCACAATCGGCTCCGTAGACACTTTTGAAGAACAAATAGACGAAATTCAGGATAAGTTGAACATTCCCCAAGAACATCGCATTCCTATCACGTACGCTGAAAAGGTGTCACCACTACAGTATATCATTCCTTTCCTCCCAACGTTTTTATTGCTTGGAGGTTTGTTATACTTGACGACGAAGAGAATGGGTGGTGCTGGCGGAGGAGCTGGTGGAGACATTGGTGGTATGTTTGGTGTCGGAAAGTCTCGTGCCAAGCTTTTCAATAAGGAGACTGATATCCAAGTGAAGTTCAAGGACGTTGCAGGATGTGATGAGGCTAAATCCGAAATCATGGAATTCGTTCATTTCCTACAGAACCCTGATAAGTACAAAAAGCTTGGTGCTCAAATCCCCAGAGGTGCTATATTATCTGGTCCTCCAGGTACTGGTAAGACTTTGTTGGCGAAAGCCACTGCTGGTGAAGCAGGAGTTCCTTTCTTGTCTGTATCAGGTTCGGAATTCGTAGAAATGTTCGTTGGTGTTGGTGCCTCTCGTGTTCGTGATTTATTCGAGAATGCGAGAAAAATGGCTCCAGCCATTATCTTCGTCGATGAAATTGACGCGATAGGTAAAGAAAGAGGTAAAGGTGGTGCCATGGGCGGTGCAAATGATGAAAGAGAAGCAACTTTAAATCAACTCTTGGTTGAAATGGATGGTTTCACTGCTAGGGACCAAATCGTTGTCCTTGCTGGTACCAACAGACCAGATGTTCTAGACCCTGCTTTAATGAGACCTGGTAGATTTGACAGACATATACAACTAGATGCCCCTGATGTGGAAGGTAGAAAGGCCATCTACCAAGTTCATTTAAAGGATCTCAATCTAGCCCCTCAATACAACGAGACCTCCGAATTCGAAGGGTTAGCAGGGAAGTTGGCTGCTTTAACGCCTGGGTTTGCTGGTGCGGATATCGCCAATGCTTGTAATGAAGCTGCCCTGATTGCTGCAAGACACAATGATGCTCACGTTGAATTCAGGCATTTTGAGCAAGCTATTGAAAGAGTGATTGCTGGTCTGGAGAAGAAGTCCCGTGTTCTGTCCCCAGAGGAGAAGAAAACTGTTGCCTACCATGAAGCCGGGCATGCCGTTTGTGGCTGGTTTTTGGAATTCGCTGACCCTTTGTTGAAGGTTAGTATCATTCCAAGAGGCCAAGGTGCTTTGGGTTATGCACAATACTTACCACCTGACCAATACCTAATTAGTACTGAACAGTTCGAACACCGTATGATCATGGCTTTAGGTGGTAGAGTTTCTGAGGAAATTCATTTCCCTTACGTTACCAGTGGTGCCCATGACGATTTCAAGAAAGTTACAAACATGGCACAAGCCATGGTCACTACTCTAGGCATGTCTGACAAGATAGGATATATTTGTTATGACCAAGGTGATGTCGGTTTCCAAGTTAATAAGCCTTTCAGTGAACGGACTGCTAGGACAATTGACCTTGAAGTGAAAAGAATCGTGGATGACGCCCATGCAAAGTGCCACAAGCTACTCACTGATAACCTTGAAAAGGTCGATCTTGTAGCCAAGGAACTGCTCTCTAAAGAAATGATTACTAGGGAAGATATGATCCGACTATTAGGACCCAGACCTTTCCCCGAAAAGAATGAAGCGTTCGAAAAATATCTGGACCCCAAGAAGTCAGGAAGTGATCTCAATGACAAATCGGATCTAAATCCATCAACTACAAACTAAACCGACTCCATGACTACTTGCTTGCATTCATCTCTTTATCATATTGATTCAAGTTTAAATGACAGCTAGCCATATCTACCATGAACAAATGACGAGCTAAAGTCAGATGTTCGTTCTGCACATCGAAGAAGTGACCTGTCATTACTTTCATGTACATAGTATAATTCAATAGGAACAAAGCATCCCATAAAATGATGATTCTATTAGGACATTTCGAATTTTTTGTTTGGTCCAAGACAATCAGGCCAAGTATGTATATAATATATGGTCATGCCGTGCCAGCCTTGTGGAGACGTATAATTAAAATGTCTCCTCATCTACTATAGGATTAACACTTCTGGGCGTTGTAGTAATTTCAGTTTTCTCCTCAGTAAATGGCCGTGTTTCCTCCTCCGTAGCGTACAATATCTGCTGTATCCTTGTTAGGAAGCCTCTGAGGTCCTTGTCATTTTCGTAGATGCCTTCTTCACAAAGATCCTGCGTAGATTGGGCTAGAATTTCAATATCTCTCAGCTTTCCAAAATAAAAATCTCGTTCCTTGGAGTAAGCTGCGTTGAGTTCTTTGTATTGGTCAATTTCTTTCTCCAGCTCAACCACTTTACCTTTTGTGTTCAAGATTTCAGTTTGTAGAGTAACCAATTGTTCATTCGATCCTCTGCTAACGCTTTTCTGAATGACGTTACTTCTGGCCCTCACTGGCGGTTTGCTGGTCATTGAATTGCTGATAGGTCTCTTTTGCCCGATGGCAGAAGTGACGTTAGAAGGTCCTGCCCTTCCTTTTCTCCTAGTTTCGGCATCATATTCGCTTTCGTCTTTATGTTGTGCCCAGAACTTCTTGATCCATTGCAGAAACTCCAGATTATCCTGAAATCGGCACTTCACCAATCTCTCTACCAAAACAATCTTCTCTATCTTGTGCTTGGTGAAGCATGATTGGAGTATCTTGTAGTTGGTAAAATACTCATATTCCGATCCTGCTCCGAAATTCACTCTGTTCATGGGAACGTCCCCAAATATGGAGTCCATTATTTGGCAGTACGCCGCACCAGTACCACACTGCTCGACCTTAGTATAATCCAGTTTCAGCAGGTCATTTAACCAGGACAACAACTCGCTACGTGATTCTCCAATTCCTGCCATATTGTAATGCTTCCAAAGTATCAATAATATACGTGGAGACTAGAACTCGTACGGTATAACTTGGTATTACGATACTAAGTTTCTTATAACGCGTTAAAGCACTTCCAGTTGAATCACAATGTGACTACAAACGCGTTTTCACGTCTTCTATTCTATTGTTTGTGTTTACATTTTACATTTACACTTGTTTCATGTAATTAAAGGATTGTTGATGTTACGTTGAATTTAACAGGCTTTAAGATAACACACGCAGCTAAAGTTGATGAATCATGGCTGATCAGCATCAGCTTGTCGACGTTAATAGATTGTCATAAACATTTAGATACGTATACGCAAGATTTTACAATAAATGATTACAATTTATTATCCTTGATCAAGGAACCTTCTTGGTACATCTGCTTGATTTGCCGAGCAAAGAATTTAGCACAGTTGTTTCGTTTCACTTTAAAAGACGGGGTGATGTTCTCATCCTGTAGTTTGAGAGGCTCCACATCCACATAAAGGTTGTGCACCTTCTCAAAGCCTTGTAGCTTGGAGACATGAGTGTTCATCAAATTTAGCACTCGTTTCTTCAAGAACTTGTCAGAGTTAATAGTTTGCACAAGCTCTTCTGGGCTTAAGCCCTTCAACTTACTTCCATAGTGACGGGATAACGCATCTACCACAGCCACCGGATCGATTCCCACAATCGCAACCAAATATGCCTCCAAGGATGACCCATGTATATAGATCTGAGTAATCTCCTGACAGTTGGATAGATACTGGTTTTCAATCTTTTCGGGCGCAATGTACTCCCCTTGGGAGAGCTTGAAAAAGTTCTTAACACGATCGATAATGTGTATCCTACCTTTATGGTCGATGTATCCAATATCACCGGTACTAAACCAGCCATCCTTGTCAACAGCATCTTTGGTGGCTTCTGGGTTCTTGTAATACCGTGTGAATGTTTGCGGGCCGCGGATTAGAAGTTCGCCCTTCAGCTCTTTTTCTGAATCGTACCCCATTGATGGCACTGATTTGAGCCTGACCTCCGATGACACACCAGGAGCACCACAAGAACCAACATCACGTTCATAAGTCTCTGATATGCACATACCGGCAAACGTCTCAGTGAGACCATACCCTTGTTTAATACCAATATCAAGACAGCTTCTCATAAACATTAATGTCTCATTAGAAACAGGAGCCGAACCCACAATCATCACTTCTAAGTTTTCAAATCCCAACTGTGCTCTTATCTTGTCAATCAAGACTTTGTGGTAAATTAGTGAGTTAATTATGGTATCATCTGGTCCACCTTTGTTTCTGAAACGAGCCAATTTTGCATGTAAGATATTCTGTGCAATGTTCTTGGAAATGACAGACACTTCATCGCTGTTTAAAGAGTTTTTGATACCGGATTCCATCTTTGTAAGTATTCTTGGCACTACAGCAAGCATGGTAGGTTTCAAGACGCGAAGACATTCCGTCAAATAGTTTGGATCAGCAATGTGCATAAATCCACAACCGTAGCCGGATGCCAAAGAGTGTGCAGTGATTTCTCTTTGGAAGATATGTGCCAAGGGAAGGAAACACAATTCATAATGTTGTTTTTGTTTTGTTAACTCGGGATGTGTCAACTCGATGTTGGACTTCGCAAACGCAACAGCCGATGCTAAATGCTTGTGTGTTAATTCAACACCTTTTGGTTTCCCTGTGGTACCTGAAGTGAAGGATACTGTGTAAAGAGAATCTGGTGTTGGTTGAATGGGTTTCATCTGTAGCAAAGATCCGATTTCTTCAACCTGCTTAAGCGTGAAAAGCTTAACGCCATCTAGGAAATTATCGTTGATACTTTTCAATTCAGCATCAGACATTTCATCCATGCAGACAAGTGTCGTTAACTTCTTAACCTGTGGGATGAAATTGATTACGTTAGACAAGTTGCACTTTTGAAGGAAGAGTACAGGAGACTCCGTCAAATTCAAAATGTACTCCGAGGTATCCTCTCCTAAGGTAGAGTACAATGCAGCGTTTGCCAAAGAAAATGTTTGGCACGCTAAATCTGTCAATATCCACTCTTTACAGTTTGAAGACATTATAGATACGATGAAATCTGTCGAAAGAGGAGGTCTAGCGGTTCTGCGGTTCACTAATGAGATGAGCCCGGCACCCAGATTACGTGAACGTTTTTGTACCTGTTGGTAGGTTTCCCACTCGTAATAGTCGGACCATTTCCCGGTAGACTTGTCAAAAACCCGTTGTCCAAGACAGTTGTTATTGGGGAAAGCCTCTGCAGCAGCTGTGAACAGCTTGTACCCTGTATCAAGCGTCTTGTCTATCGCAGACACTAATTTATCCGGACTGAGACTGTTCCTATATATCGCACTAAAGCCCTTTTCGCCCTCTGTTCCAGGAACTGGAACGCTCTGGCACTTGAGATAATTGCGGTAGTCGGTACTCTTCGCAAGGGCCAAATCAGAATTGACCATTTTGAAGTATTCAGGCGACCCCTTCTGGTGCTTGGACAATTTCCGCTTTAACGGCGCGAATCTGTCCGTATGTTCGATCAACTCCAACAGAGTCGTCTCCTGTGCTGCCACCCCACTCATTCTGCGTTTCAAAAATGCAACCACCACTCGGTTCTGCAACAATCTCTTGGCAGCTATCAACGTCTGACACTTTCTCTGTCACTACAACACTGTGCTCCTGTAAGTGTAATCACCATACAACCGCAACACAGCCAAGAGACAGATATGCGACATGCAACCAAATATACCGCTAATGTTCAAATAAAACAGTAGTATATCCAAACCACCGCTGAAACGCTTACATTCCTCATTTGTATCCCTTATATATTTCCAAAAGCCCACTAATACTTCAATCAAACTGAAAACTCCCCTCTTTACACAAAAGTGATTCTTCACAGCTGACTTTCTGACCTCACCTAATCCTAGTCATTCAATTCATTGAATTCTCCATACAAAACACGAAAACCGTAACTAACTTCTCCAGTTAGCAAAAATTCAATACTGATCGTAGGAACCGCTCAATAGTACCATTGCTTAACGCCATCATTCAACGTACGTCTCTTAGTTGTCTGGGCGTTCTTTGTGTCAACAATAATCGGTGGGGATAATGCGCTGGCTCCGAACCATGCATAGCGGTGATCAGGTTCCAGCAAAAGAGGAGACAAGCTGAGACCCGTAGAAACCGGAACAGGAGACCGTAATGGGAAGAGACTGTATGCGGGTAACAGCCAATTGTCAATCACGTGATAATCACGTGATAATCACGTGACTATTATTAGAATTTTGTGCGAACCTTCGGCGGGTATTTGGAAACAACGGTCGTTACAGCGTGGGCAGATCAGCGTGCAGGCAAGGTCGGGTGGTTACAGCTATACAGCAGAGGTGAGCTGTTTGCTGAATTGCAAGCGCAGCGGTTTGTTGAAGAACGGCTCATCTTTGAGCGACAACAGCGCCAGGTTTGCCTCATCGACAGTTCTGAACGTGACAAAAGCCTGGCCACGTTGTTTTGCAGACATGGACACCTTTAGTACCTCTCCGTAAGTCGTGAAAAGCATGTACAGGCTCTCTCGCAGCAGTGGGATCTTAATCTTGTCGTTCAGGTTGTTAACATAAAGTGTGTTTTTGGGCTCAATGAGGGCTTCTTTGCCAGTCTTCGGTTTTTTGGACAGCGGCTCCATGGGGGCGGATTTCAAACTCGGGGAATGAGGCTAGTTTGAGGCGCTGCCAGTCTAGAAATGGGGCTATTGAAATCAGGCTCATCAGATTCATTATCTAGTGTTCGTTCATCAAGCTCGTAATCTATAATATTTACAAGTATATAGGCGGGGTAACCCCGATAAATATGTGTTTGGAAGGATCAGTATCTCGAGCTAAGGCTTATTATTCTCAGCTCCTGCTAGCGTGTAGGCACTCTCAAATGCGTTTTCGATAACAGTTGGAACTCCGGGTCCTGAACTGAAAGCCATTCCTCCGAGAGAAATAGCGTCGTGATATTTATCCTCCAGCATGCTCACTGTCTGTTCAACCCAGTCATCGTATCCAACGTGATACTGAGGAAGACAGTGATCAGCTACTGTGATTTCCCAGTGTCCCTGATTCAGATCAGATTGGGCAATGCCCAAATGTGTTGTAAAAGCGTCCTTCACTGAGGCTAAAATCTCAGATTCGGAAGGTACAACGACAGAAATTTTGTCACCGGTCTCTTTGTTTAAGTAATGACCACCCAGCATGGCAGTGAGTTTGGTGTACGGAGCACTTTTGCTCATTTTGACATCATCGTCTTCTTCTTGGGCTCCGAAAACTGGTTTGAAGTTCCTTTCAATGACTGAATCAAAAATGACACCGAGTAGTTTATTCTTGTTCACATTGGCCTGAGGAACCAAGTACCCAAAACCATGGTAATTAGTCACCAGATCTTTGCCCGGAAGATAGAAGTTCACCAAAACGACAGTATTAGAGTGAACTTCATGCAATTTTTCAGCAATCTGCTTGAATGGAATAGTATCGGCAAGTTGTAGAGGATTTAGAGTGATCCTGACGTGATCAAATACATTTTCTCCAGACTGGGTCAATACAGAGACCTTGTTGTCATCTTCATGAGGTACAAGGGACATGACTTTTTCATGCTTTATTGACACGGAAGGTATCCCCATCATGTATTCGTAGAGAGACTTTGGATAGCATTCGAGTCCATTTTTAAAACCAATTATAGGAAATGATTTTAGTTTGTCCGAAACGGCTATGAGCTGTGCCTTATCTTTACCCATAACCTTTGCGAAATGAGACAAAAGGGGGCTTAACTGTGGTTCTTCCTTTTTGGGTGAATTCCATTTTTTCAAACGGGCTTTCAGCATCCTGACATGATACTTCATTAAGGATCCGTCCAAGTTCTCCATATTCACTAGCTTGCCAAATGTCCGTTTGGCGCTCAATTTTTTGATGTCACCCGCATAAATTCCATGAAATATTGCACTCGCTATGTTATCACTCAAATATTCAGCTCCAAGCCGTCTTTTAAGGAAATTATGAGCACTTTCATCTGCATTAGTAGTTTTTTTTGGTTTGAACGGTTCTTTAAAAATCCCACTGATTACGCCTTTTCCTATTGTGCTGGCCATAAATTTAAGCGCCTCAATACCAGAGCTAGGAGCTTTCATAAGCTTGTCGTCTACGCCCAATAAAAACTTTCTATTAGCTTCCGAACGTCTAGCGATTCTACTTATCACATTCTCTTTGCCCAGATCACGCAATGTCTCAACGATGATCACACTACCATCAGACACTCCTCTTAAAGTCCTGGGTCCCTTTTCAAGCATGACGTCGTGTCCCTGCCCATCTTTAACCACATCTGAATGTATCCAGCCACCGCATCTAGGCTTACTCTCGTATAGCGTTATACTGACATCTGGTCTTAGCTTTGATAGAAAATAGGTGAATGTTAACCCAGAAACACCCCCTCCTAACACAGCAATTTTGGAATTGGCAGGTAGTTGAGATACTACCGGATGCATCAAGGAAATACAACTGCACTGGCCTGTCGCTGGATGCTTATGATTCTTCAGGCAGCTCAGCTTGCAAAGGAAAAAATCACCTAATGAAATTTCGTTTTTTTCACCGAAGCTTATATATTTGAACATTATTTCAGCTAAACGAAGCATTGCAGCAAGTGATTCCATCAGAAGATCAGTCGACTGCAGAGATGCTACAATGATGATTTAATCATATTTTTTTCTTAGGACGATGAAATGAGCTTTGACTATGGCGAGTTGCTTCTACCTCTTACCGCCCAATTTCTTGTCTCTGTTAACTCTCATTGAACTTAATCGCCAAGAGTCTTTACTTTTGGCAAATTTGTCATTGAGAGGAACGATCTTGGCTTTCTTCTTACTGGATCCATTGGGATCTGCCACTTTGTAGAAATGTGGTGCACTCTCCAAAAGCCATTTAGGTTCAATTGCTGTGACTTGCATCATGTACTCTCTGGACGTTAAGACGATGCTGTGATAGAGAACGTAGTCGTACTCTTTGCCAAATAGCGAGCTTCCTGGGCTGATAGCCACTTGAGTGCCATCAGTTATGGTTTTGTATCCTGCCTCTGATTCTCTTTTCGCCGCGTTTCGGAAGAACCCCGATACAAGAGTCTTTCTTATAACGTTAACATCGCCTCGGCAGCTGACCACCGGCAAGTTCATTTTTCTGAAGATACTGATTAGTTGGTCTCTAACATCCAGAGCTCTACGCAGATGTCGTTCATGCAAAAAATTAGTGCTGCAGAAAGTCTTCGAGAAGTTGCTTTCCCGCCATCTGTTGAATACATTCAACAATGTTAAATGGTCACCGTACGGGTGATGGAAACGAGCTTTGCGATTATCAGCCTCTTGTTGTTTTTCCTTAGGTCTGTAGAAGACATTCTGTACAGAGAGCATGGCTACTATCGTAAGGAGCTCGTCTGAGCATCCGTTGTCGACAGACGCAAGCAATGCTTTCGATAGGCCAGGCTCCATTGGAAACTGAGACATTCTTTTACCTAGAACAGTGAGGTGTCCGGTTTCATCTAACGCTTGTAGATTGAACAGCTCCTCTAAGGCAGCTACCATAAATGATTTTGGCGGTGGGTCCATAAATTCGAAGTTTAATAGATCGTTGATTCCCATGGCTTTCAGCATGAGAATGGTGTGTTCCAAATTCTGACGCTGAATTTCAGGAATAGTGTTTGGCAACATTTCGTTCTTGAATGCAGATTCTGTATACAATCTGAAGCATTTTCCAGGCCCAGTTCGTCCTGCTCTTCCCTTTCTCTGATTAGCTTGTGCTTGAGAAATGGGTGATACCAACAGTTGTTCCATTCCAATTCTTGGATTGTAAGTATTGATTTTAGTAAAACCAGGGTCAATGACATAATATATTCCATCGATTGTGATCGATGTCTCAGCAATGTTAGTTGCAAAAATCACCTTTCGAGATCCTTTGGGCGTTGGTTCAAAGATTCTTGATTGAACCTCACTGGGTAAAGCAGAATATACTGGCAAAATTATGAGTTCTGGTATTGTCCCCTCTAACGCCTTGTACCTTTCGTAAAGAATTTCACAGCAGGTATCAATTTCTTCTTGACCAGTTAGGAAGACTAAGATGTCACCCTCTGGTTCATTTACGTGGATATCCATAGTTGTATCTAAAGCACTCTCGATGTAGTCCATTTGAGGTTTACTAGCATAAAGAACTTCCACAGGAAACGTTTTTCCAGGTATCTCAATGATGGGGCAGTCTGAAAAATATGCAGAGAATTTGTTAGAATCCAGAGTAGCGGAAGTTACAATGACTTTTAGGTCAGGCCTTTGAAGAGCAGCCTTCTTCAACAAGGCAAAGAGAACATCGGTTGCCACAGTTCTTTCGTGTGCTTCATCTAATAATATCACCGAATAACGGGACATCAACGGGTCTAATAAAGCTTCTCTCTGCATCATACCGTCAGTCATATATTTTATTTTTGTCCGCGGTGATGTTCGATCTTCAAATCTTATAGTGTAACCGACTTCCTCTCCAACAGCACACCCAACTTCATCTGCCACTCTATTTGCAATTGATACAGCAGCAACTCTTCTTGGCTGCGTGCATCCGATGATTCCGTTCTGACACAAGCCCTCTTCTAGAAAATACTGAGTAAGCTGAGTCGTTTTACCTGAGCCAGTTTCACCCACAATCACAAGAAACTGATTCTTTAGCACAGCTTCCACCAGTTGCTGGCGCATTTTGAACACCGGTAAGCTCTCTCTTTGTTGTTTAATTGACATAGAAGTGCGTTTACCATATGAAACCCTCTCTGTCATCCTTCTTTTCTCCCACGCTGATACAACTAGCTGTCTGGCATCGAACTCAGAATTCGATAATGGCTTTCCACTACTAGGATCTGACAACTGTTTAGCTTTGTTCCGTTGTTTCTCTAACTCTTTCTTAAGTTTAGCTTTCTCTTCTCTTCTTTCCTTCATAGTAGTAGAGCCTGTCATAGCTGATCTATTCAAGGAGCCTTTGGGTACCTTTGCAATAGTAGGAAGTTCGTATTTGCGACCTGGCTTCACTTGTCCCTTCAAAAACTTCGGTGCATCATCTGTGTTGATTTCAACGTCCAAATCCTCTTCTTCCACAGACTTTGCATTATCTCCTGCGGTTGATTGTGTGATGTGATAATCTTCTTTTAATTCTGGATAATCATCTATCGAAGCAGCACCACTAGCAATTAGCTGTCGTATCTCCCATCTTTCAGGTGACGTTAGTTTCCTTCTGGGTACCATGGTCTCCCTCACATTGGTACGGCCTCTAGACTCGATCTCTAAACCAGTCGTTTGGTCAACGGCCTTCATGCTCAGAGAAATCTTGCCGGTGTTTTGGATCTTAATCACTTTGACATAGACTTCTTGGTCTTTTTTCACCACTTCACTGGGAGTATTCACACGAGTTGAACTGAGCTCCGATATATGTACTAACCCATCAACTCTAGAGTCTTGTACTCCTAAAATTCTTACGAAGCAGCCAAATCCAGTAACACTTTGAACACGACCCTTATAAATCTTGTTTAGAATGGGCTCTGGATCTACATTTCGATTGTATCTGGATGGTTTAATAACTGTGGCCTTGATATCATTCCATGATACTGGTTCATTCGGAAAACTAAGTGCTGTGTCTGCTTCCCCAAATTCTTGCTTAATGGTTTCCTCTTTGTGGTGTACCAAATAAAATATCTTATGAGCAACATCATCCGAAACACCTGCATCCAGTTGTTGTAAGCGGCTCCTAAACTCGTCTTCTGAATTAACTTTCAAACAGGTATCTATAATAAATCTTGTGACAAGGTCATCACTTATGTTCAGTTCTTTGTTTAAAACGTTTTGAACTTTCCCCTCTATAGTATCATTTTCTGCATGGTTTGCGACATCATATAACTGGGCGATGATACTCTCATTAATTTCTTTATCCATTTGCTTCAGCTTTTGAGTGAACTCTTCCTTGTTGTGGCATCGACTGTTTAAATTCAAAACAAAGTCAGCCACAACAGCATCTTCAACGCCCAATATGTTGTATATCTGCGTCTTGACATCATCCATCGTAAAGCAATCTACGGTTCAGAGAACAACACAGGCCTGTTTGAAAGCAATGAGGGGAAGAAGTATATTTACTTGGATACTGTGATGAGATGAGTTCAGTCTGATATTGAAATAATATTATATAGGACTTGAGCCTTGAAAGAATTGAGCAGGATATGCCAAAAACGTTTCTATTTGGTGACCTGAGGTGACACTTATATCATTGAATTTACTGTATAAGGACTTAGGTTGTATTTATGCGGTTTGGATAATTACTTACATCTCTTCGACAGTTCTCACACCGTCTTTGTCAATGACTTTTACGATGACACCTTTGAAGTCGACTGGCATCCTGAGTTGCAGTTCTTTCACACATTGTCTTAGTAGATCAAGACCCTCATCCAGAGTCAGGTCCTCTCTGTAGTGACGGTCTAGCAACGAGAATGTGTAAAAACCAGCGTAACCGTGTGCAGCGTAAGGAAGCTCCACTTGAGTGCCCAGATAGTCTATTTGGTACAGTTCTGGTTTCTCCTTCTTAGTATCATAGCCACCAATTAGCACATTCACCTGGAATGGCTTTCTGGATCTCAAGGACTTGGCTAACTCAGTTCTCACAAAACTTGATGCAGCGTGTGGAGACAGCTCAAAGTTCTCCCTAATCAGATATAGCTGCATATTGGCCTGGATATATTCAGCAAACTGTACGGTGTCCCCTGCTTCTCCGGAAAACGACATTAGTGCATGGGGAAGCAACTGTCTGGTCTTGTCATCTGTCGCCTTCAATACCGAAATACCTCTTGTCACTGCCTTCGAAGAGGCCAATATCACCGAGTCCTTCACTCTAATACCTAATAGAACATCCATCTTTCAATAACTAGCAATGTTTGGCTCTTGTTAACCAAAGTCTGACTCTCGATACCTGCCAGCTTTGCCTTTGTTTCTTCTCTTTAAGGTTCGCCACCGTAGTTGTTCATGATCTTAATGTTTGTAATGCAATATTCGTTATATGCTAAGATGTAAGAATAAGGAAACCGAAGAAAGTTAATTGGCAAATTGTGCCAGACATGAAATCACTCATTGCCAATGGTATTCATTCAATTGCTTAACCCTAACCCACTGCCTACCTACTAGCATTATATCAGCTATAACTCCAAGTCTTGATCGCTGAAGAATTGAGTAAGTTTAAATAAGTAACTTATGTATTAGTTCGGTAAGCGTGAGGACAGTACCAGATACTGCAAATGTACGTTTGAGTTTTCAGAAGTCAATTGAGTGTTTAGACTCCTCTTCTCTGTCTCTTTTTTGCGACGAAAGCTCTTGTTTTACCACTTTACTTACGAACTTGGAAAATAGGTCCACGTAGGGCTGCAAAGAGGTCTGTTCGACTTTCCCGTCGTGAGTGTCCATTTCATGTTGCAGTGTTATAAGTTTTGGTGCTGCTTCAGGTGTAAATGACTCTGTGATGGGTACACAGACATTTCCGGTGGAAGGATGTATGCAAAAAGGCGCTTTCAATAAATGAATCGTCTGTTTAGTGACTTCCACATCGAGCTTGGGGTACAGAGTCTGAATGATTATATCTTCTTTACTCTCACGCAGTCTTTGCAAATAGTCCAGTTGCCTTTGTTTTGATAGGCTGGCTATGAGTTGAGCAGCGACAGTATCCATGTCTTTCCACTTCTGTTCACTGGATCTGCCCGGGTTTTCTGTCCACAATTTTTTCAGCTGTTCCGAGAGCTGTTTGTCGTGACAGCTGGTTGCCAGCGATTGTATGGCAATGTTGTCGTCTCTCCATGTGTCCTGTTCTCTAAGAATAATTTCTGTAAAATTAGGCTTTAAAATCTCCAACGATCTAGATAAATGGGGATGCAGAGGTCTCACCAGGTTCAACCGTTTTTCAATGTTCCTATCTTTGACTACATTCATGTAGTCAAGCATGTTCTTTCTATGTGAATCGCTCATTACACGGGCACGTTTGTCACTGATCCAACAATGTGCACCACGTCTTCCCGAAAAGATCCAAATGTATTCATCAAACCCGAAGTCTTCCTCAAGAGACGTATTCATGACTTTCATGGCCAGTGTGATAAATTTCCAACATTTGTGGCATACTTGAGCTCCCGAACAACAGGTTCTATAGCTATCGTAGTCATCCATATCTATATCAAATACCAACTCTTTCTCCAAAGGTTTCATTTCACTCTTAAGCAGCGTGTCACGCTCTTTTGGGGGCTTATTGTAAACTGCACCGATTTCAAATCTATCGGGATTGGCCTTCTGTATCTGGGCTTTGAATTCTTGTACAGTGTTAAAAGAGTTGTATCTCTTGTAAGCTCCTGATCTGAATGCCATTGCAAACTCTCGATTCACTATATCCCTTCCTGGCTTCGGCGAGTGATTCAACCACTGAAATATTTGCTTGAACGGATACATCTGTTGATAGTAGTACTGCATATCCGATGAGCTCGGTCCATAGTTTGAAGGAGGAGTAGGTCCTTCATGTGGAGTGGCCGATGAGGAGGGTACTGCAGATGATGTTGGCAGGGAAGCTTCCATTAAAGATGGCATACCAAAAATTGCCTTGATACTCGTTACTTGTCCTGAAATTGTACACTTTTCTCGGTCTCTAATTCAGCCTGTTGTCCGCCACAATCATTGAACATTCACTTGCAATGATAATGATGTATGTTCATTGAACGTCTTCCAGAACGCGTTACGATTTTCGATAGATAACCCATATCGCGATAGTCACGTGATTATTATCAGTTTTAAGTACAGATATACAAGGAACCTACCTCTCTTCTACCAGAAACAGTCAGCAACTTCAGAGTAAGAGAAACTGCAGATAACCTAATGCAGCTCCAATAATTCTTGTTGTGATAATTTTACGAAATTGTGCAGTTATCATCGGCCTGAATCGCAACAGTCGACGAGATATGCAAGAATTGGTTACCAGCCTCATGCATCCATTGAAGGATCTGCTTCTGAGGATCGTAGCAGAAGTGGCCAGAGGAAAAATTCAAAACAATTTTGTCTAGTTTAAAGTGGTACGCTGGTAAGAAGATCAACGTCTTGTTGTTCAGAGCAGCGTGTCCGTGAATTTCTAAATCGTAAGTGTTGTTGAATGGATCAAACTTGGCTGACTTGAAAGATCCAGCAATTCTGATTGGAGACGGTCTGAGCACCGAATCCAATGCTCTGAAACCACTGTAATCTATAATCGGCATTTCTTCAGCCGTGAAATAAGATGAGCTAGTTTTAGAAGAAGTGTTAGCGGTAGAGGATTGCGAACAATCAGAAAAGGTCTCTGACTCTTGGAGTGAAACGGCTTCATTTCCCGTGTGGGGGAGTTTTACCATAATCTTCTTAAATTTCAGGTCATCTGGACTCCATAATGAAAAGTCTTCATTATTCCAATGATCACCCCATTGATGAGAGTTTGTGGCACAATAACACCATAAGGAAAAGGACAAATTGTTGTTCTCCAATCCGAACCCAATAGCATCCATGGCACCTGTTTGAGAGACGTACTGACCCGTCTTATAAGCTTCTTTGTTATCCATATCAAAAGGCATACCAATTTCACTGAATATAACTGCAATATGATTGCCCAAAACGTCTCTTGCCTCATCTCTAAGAGCTCTTAGCTGGCTGGATATGGACTTCTTTATGTTATTTTCTCCAAGAACCACACTGAAGACGGGGTTAAGGTATTTTCCGCGTACGATCCCTAATGTGTCAACGTTGTACATTTTATTCCATGTTTTGAACATGAGTGACATTCCATCATAAAAATGGGTTGAGAAAACAGTCATATTGTCTATTAATTCAGTGCCTTTCAGCTGCGGAGGTGGTTGGAACACTGGATTTTGAAGAAAGAGAAACCTAGATTGATCAATTGCCCTGAACATCGTCCTGAACCTTTTGAAATAATCTGTAAACATATTGTTCACGAAATATCTCTTGTTGATATTGTTCTGGGAGAAATAGCGTGGACGTAATAGACGAGGTTTTCCCTCTTTGATGTCCCATACTTTATGGAGTTTCCAGATACATCCTGGTTCCCAGCGCTCATCTCTTTCCCAGCCATACTTTTTGTCCAATTCGGTTCTTTCATCGGAGGTCAACCAAGCAGATTCACCATGAGGGTTAAGAATTGACACCCCTAACTTTTTCGGTCCGGTAACTGCAATGTCATATAAATCAACAGTTGCAGAGAACCCTTCCCCCAATATAAAGCTTTGAAAAGCGGTTGGAGTTGGACCCATTCGTAACTCTCTTTCTTTGGGAATTTGAGAAAGAATTGGATAACCAATATAGCCTTCGCTAGGTTCATTCATGGTTTCAAGCCCGAGAATTAAATTTCCTTCAAATAGTTCAGGGGACTTTTGTACCAAATATTCGTACATCACAGACAAGGCGTTGTTAAATGAATCTTGTAAATAGTCTTGAAGGTTTTTTCCGTTGATTACGCAGTTAGGAGCAAACTGTTTACCACCAAAGAAAACCGTGAACATGGTTTGACAGGCTAATTTGAAATAATTAGTGGGCCATAGCATTTTTGGATATCTTTTTTTTTGTTCACCAGACTCTTTATCGATGTACTCGTTGTGCAAAATAGCAGCCTGAGTTGCCTTAAATCTTCTTGGTTGTAGCCCAGCACAATAAAATGTCCAGAGTGGTGCTCCAGATCCTCCTGTGAACCTAGACCATGCATCCTGATGTGGGTCAAGGTACACATACATATCTCCTGCCTCGTATATCTTCAACAAAACTTGTCGAACGTACTCAATATACTCATAATCATACACTCCGGGGGCTTTATGTTCCAATGCTTCCCAAGTGAAGCAAAACCTGATGGTATTGTATCCTAAAGATTTCAACCGGGCCAAATGTTCCTCGATATCTGATAAAGAGATAGGATGATTCACAAAACTCACATCTTCAGCAGAGTCCCAGAAGGCGTTTGATAAGGGCGAATGTGTAGTTATCTTTGGTTCACAAGGAAATTTTACACTAGGATCAAAATTCACTCCACGTAGCTGGACTACTCTGCCCTGAGAATCAATAAACTCACCATCATCTGAAATCCGGATCTTCTCAAGCACCATTGTGTTATTGGATTAGAAATGAATACGAATTGATTCAACAGCCTATTCTCAGAATTGTTTTCCAGCCAATTCAATCAGTAATTTCTCTCTCTGTTGGTCTTCCGATGTAAACTTATCAACAGTTAGGGATTTACAGCATATCCAGATACAATCTGTAATTACCCTTTGTATCTCTGACACTTCTATACTTCTATTAGATTGATCACGTTATCAAAAGATACTACTGAAATGAATGTTGAGACAAGAGGTGTTGCAATGGTAAGTAATTAGCTCAACAGAACTCTAGGTACGCTAGACTGGTTTATACTGTTCTGTACATTGATGTTTCTTAAATGCTCTCGTATCAAGAAACTCACAACGAAGAGACAAAAAAAATCAACTCCGATACCGGGAGTCGAACCCGGGTCTCCACGGTGAAAGCGTGGTGTGATAGCCGTTACACTATATCGGACACTTCTGAAAATTTCCGACAGTCGGATAGAATATCACATACAACCAACAGCATGCGTCTTTTTGTGAAGACTATTTATATATTTCGTCACTCTTTTAATGCAAGACTGTCTGCGTAGTAATGGATAACATCGGGGATTTCCTGGTTTTACTGAATTGAAATAGTCTTTTCCAGTATCAACTCGACACTGTGAATGTTATTCAAGATGGGATTGTTCCCGAAATAGAGTCTTAAATAGTAGATATATATATGTAGTATGGGAAATAGAGCAAATGTCTAATTATCCTCAACTAAGCTGCTTGAATTAAATGACTTAAGATAATTTAGGGAAAGCTAGGTGCAAAACCTAATCTTTCCTAGTTTCAGAGTTGGGCTTTTCATCCTTGTTTTCCTGCTGTTGCTCATGTTCAGTTGGTGGTTCTTCAGCTGAGTTTGAATCAGAATTGTCTTCAGACTCGTCCAAGTTAATATCATCGTTAACCACTTCTCTTTGAGATCTGAGCTTGGCTTCCTCCTCTTCCTTCCTGATAAGTTCTTCCTGTTCTTTTAAGACCCTTAATTTGAAAGCATTGTCATCGGTCTGCTCATGGGTTTCTTCTTCTTCCTCTTCTTCAACTGATTCCTCGGGCTCTGCCTTGGCTGAGGATTCTGGTTTCTCTGAACCTAAATCTTTCTCAACAGAAGTTTCAGTTTCAGCTTTTGTAGACACAGACTCGTGAGCTGAAGCTTGACGTTCAGTTGCTGAACTAGTTGCTGCTCCTTTCAAAGCATTGGCAGTGGCATTTGCAGTAGCGGAGGCCGCAGCAGTGGCAGTGCTTGTGGCTAAGGCTTCGCTGGCCAGTTGAGAAATAGAAGGTTCCTCTTGGGTTTGAGCTTTAATGGCAGTGGTTTTTGGAGTTTCCTTGCTTTCTGAGACATCCAATTTGGCAACATTGTAAACAGGATCTGGAATGGAACTCAATACTTGTAGAATACCGTCGTAGTAGAAGTCCATAAGTTGATTAAACTTGGTTTGTTCGGTTTCCTTTTCCATTGACGCGACAGAATGAGCATCGATTTTCTGCTCCTTTGAAATGCCTCCAAAAGTGTAAGCACTAGACAACACCAACAATACACTTGGTACGTGATGTCTTAATCTGAGTTCAAGCCATACTTTCAAGTTTTCGATTAGTTCCTCCTTACTTACACCAAATGTTTTAATACCTCTTGACACGCATGCCTGATATAGTTCTTCGTCAGTTAACATATTCACACCTTCGTAGTCGATAGTCTTGTCATCTGCCATAATGTTTTTCAAAGTGAAACGAATCTGGTAACGTAACATATTGTCGTTACCGAACGGTCTTAGTGACATATATTTTGCCATGGCAATCAACTGAGGTCTTGATAAGTTATCCAACACTGTATCATTCTTGAACATTTTGGCCACTTTTAAGATCTCATCATGTGTGAATACATTCTCTTTACCATCCTTTGTGGAGTTTAACTTCTTGAAGAAGTTCAAGAACTGTTTTTTCTTTTCACTTGACTCTAAGGACTTGTAATTGATTAAAGATGATTCTTCCAAAGTCTCCTGCAAGAAATTTGAAGTCTTGGCTCTAATTTCATTAAGCTTGGTCCTCTTAATTTTCTTATCCTTGCCACTTTCATAAGTAGAAGGTAACAGGTTGGGGAAGATCTTTAGAGCGACAGGTAACAGCAGCTCTGCGAAGGGAATGATCAAAAAGGCACTGAAGGGCACAAGACGGAACACATCGGACATGGTTCTTTTTAATTGGTTTTTCTCACGTCTGGAGAGCTCGTAACCCTGCACAAACTTGACCAACAGCTTGGAGGATACTTTAATTTCATATCCCAAGAGTTTAGTGCCGTTCACATAGTGTGTGAGCTCATGCTTCACTCTATCCCATAACGGAGGCTTCTCTTTCTTGCCCTTGGCAGCTTTCGTCTTTGAAGTCTTTCCATCGACAGGAGGCCCGGTAGGCTTGATATCCTTATCTTGGAGAGCATTTGAGCTCACTCCTGAGTCATTCTTTGACCCATTGTTATTCGAAGAGGCAAATCTGGGGCCTGGTAACAGTACAGCTCTTGCCGCTACTTTGAAACCAGTATTCAAGCAAAGAACGCTACACGTAGGTCTGAATGGATTGCCCAGCCGACGAATCATCAAATGAGGCACACTTGTATCTTAAACTTCTCAAAAAGCTTGCTTTGGTCAACGAAGCACTATATATATCTCTTTCGTCAAACGAAACGCTATCTCAATCACAGACACAATGGTTTCTTGGTCTAAAATTCTCGCTCGATATTTTGCTCCGTGCGCTTAACCCGGTGCGGTATATCAAGTCGCACAACCCTCTTCTAAATTATGTTCTTCAAGCTGTAGTTGTATGTAGTTGACTAACATTTGCATTGAATTGTTGCAAGTCATATAAGAATCATTTCTCCATACTATTTATTGCAATATTAATAGCGAAGAGGGCGAACATCAAGATTCACACATGAACTGTTGTGTCAGTGGTGCCAGTACACCGTAAATTAGGACTGGATAATCGAATAGAGGAGACCAAGTGCATTTCTAGGTGAAGCGCACTTTACGAAAGAATAACCAGCTACCACTTTAGTGTGAAGTGATTTTAGGGTCTCAACCCTCTGAGATGTTCTCCTACAGCTTGGGCGGACAGCTGACCCTGCTGATGTACTCAGTGGTGTATCTGCGGTTTATGAAAGACCAAATACTGACGCTGGCGTTACTTTCATTGATTCTGATGTTCTTTATAAACGTTGTGCAGTCGTTCTTGATGGTATACCATTGGGATGCTACTGAGAACAAAGAAGAGATGCGAATGCTGATGCTGAGGAATTTCCGGGGTGTTCAGGTCGCATCGTTTCTGCAGGCTGCTTATTCTATCGGGTACCACTCGGTTCTAGACTTAGAGAACGACGTGTGCCGCTGGAAGTACGGCTACTGGTTTACACAGTTTATAGGCGACCTGCAGTGTGGGAAAGGTGGCCGTTCGATGCTGATCTTTCTGGACATTGTATTCATTTATCTACAGCTACTGTCTGTCACATATATGGCCACGAACATTGAGATCAACACAATAGACTTCAAGATCAGTATGACAGGTTTCAAGCCAGAAGAATATGGAATTTTGAGTATTCTGCGGTTTAAACCTTGGGAGCTAGATCCCAGTACGCTCAAAATAACGCTGGAAGAGTTTGATACAGATTTGGGCGATAGTGAAATAAACTACGATTCCATCAACGTGCTTGAGGATCCATAGCAAAGTCTGAAGACCGGTTTTTCTTGTCCTTATTACAGAATTTTAATGGTAAGTACTCTTTTTAATGTATCATTTAGCTAGCTCATCGATGGGCATCAAGAAAAGCTGCAACAAGAACCCCAGAGCCACAGGTACTGGGTCAAATCGTCGATTTATGCACAATTTGACACGCATATCAACAGCTCCATTCTTGTTTTTGGTTTTGTAAGTGGTGAAGATGAGCGACAAGGACGGCGTGGCTTCAGATGCGAAGTCGAAGACTGTTAGTAAACGTAAAACTGGGCCATCTGTACCGAGAAATGTTGGTAATAAGGAGCATTACCAACGTCTAAACTATCTGATACAAGCATCGTCGTTTATATCCGGCCAGATCGCCAGCTCCGCTGCTAATACTGGTCTAAATCCTGGCGATGAAGCTCTGAGTCGAGGATACTTGAGGAACATGGATCTGATACGAAAGAAGAACCAGCTGGGTCTTTCACCGCATGCAAAGAGACAAGTGTGCAAAAAATGTTTACGATGGTTGATAGCTGGACATAACATGACCATGCGCGTGGAAAACAGGAGCAAGCAGGGCCGGCTTTTGAACCCGAAAGCTGACGTTTTGGTGTTTCAATGCGTTTGCGGCGCTGAAAAACGGTTCCCGTTTGGCAAGGACCGAGAGTACCGACTTTATCTGGAGAAGCCGGACAATCTTGTTAGCATAAATGACGATTAGTTGTAACATATGTATACACACGCTCTACATTAAAATGGGTCTCAAAGCTACAAAAACTTATCGTTACTTCCGGCATCGTTGTCCTGCACGTTTTTCCTGCTCTCAGGGAAGATGCGGTACCCACTGTTCTTTTTACTGAACCAGTTCCAGTTCCAGCTGATCTCGTGCGCCACTAGCTCGCCGAACCCCAGCATAAGTCCGTTCACGAAGGGGAGCACAAGGTTGATGGAACACGTTCCAGCAAACGACAAAATCTTGCCAAAATTTACCCCATTCTCGCTCTGCAGCTGGCTCACGCTCTTTCCAGTGGTCGCGCTCTGGTTTTTCGACACGCTGACACCGCTATCGGCCAGTATCTGTCGGTTCTCTTCCACCACGATGTCCTCTTCAAAACTTTCTGTATACCCTTCTCTGGGCAAGATACTAGCATGTAGCTCCTCAGGAATATCATTAAAGACTTCTTCTGCCATCTTGTATCGGAATATGTATGATTTGTAACTCTCACGCGCTAGTGCTGGTACCACACAACTTTACCTTAGAAGTCTCTATATCAAATGAACCTCTCTGTTGAACAACACGTCTATAACCGTCCAAATAAAGCCAGATGCACTTTCTGGGATCAGAAAAGTAATTCAAGTGTGCACGCCGCTATTATAAACGAGTGCAAGAACAATGCTTCGGTCCCTATCCAGATGTCCGTACTGTTCTCTATTCACAGTTATTGTATCGGTGAGACTATCTCGTTATACAGATGGGATGGGAAAAGGTGAGTTTCCGTTACCCGCCCTTTACTGGGAAAAAAGAGGGAAGAATCAAAAGCCGGGTAACCAATTGTGTATCACGTGGTATTCACGCGTATATCACGTGATGCGTTTTTCCGGTCTGTATCAAGGTTGTAAAAGCTCACTTACATGAAAACAGATATAAGGTTTGCCACCTCAGAGAAGATGAAAGGTGTAGAACGGCTGTGGAAGTCCATACTGTATAATTGAGTGGTGGAACAGGAGCTCTGATAGCAATTTATCATACTGTCAGCAAATTCGTGGTGTGTTGAAACGTTTTCCAGTCAAAATCTTTTACTGTAAACCGATATCATCTGGCAGACTTTAGAAGGGCAATCACAAGCAAGGAACTATGAGTGGATACGATAGAGCGTTGTCTATTTTCTCTCCCGACGGACATATTTTCCAGGTTGAGTACGCGCTGGAAGCAGTGAAGCGTGGTACGTGTGCTGTGGGATTGAAGGGAACGGACTGCGTGGTTCTAGGATGCGAAAGAAGGTCTACTCTGAAGCTGCAGGACCCCAGAATCACGCCGTCGAAGATCTCTAAGATCGACAACCATGTGGTGCTGTCGTTTGCTGGTTTGAACGCGGATTCTAGAATTCTGATCGAGAAATCGAGAGTTGAAGCGCAGTCGCACCGTTTGACGTTGGAAGATCCCGTCACCGTCGAGTACTTGACCAGATACGTGGCAGGAGTGCAGCAGCGGTACACGCAGTCTGGTGGTGTGAGGCCCTTTGGTGTCTCGGTGTTGATTGCCGGGTTCGATCCTCGCGACACCAAGCCCAGACTGTACCAAACAGAGCCCAGCGGAATCTACTCTGCATGGTGCGCCCAGGCAATCGGAAGGAATTCCAAAACCGTGCGCGAGTTCCTAGAAAAGAATTACAACAAAGACGAACCTCCAAGCTCAGAAAAAGAGTGCGTCAAGCTGACCATAAAGTCTCTGCTTGAAGTGGTCCAAACTGGAGCCAGAAATATCGAAATCACAGTCGTAAAACCAGACTCTCAGATCGTCACACTGACCGCGGATGAGATCAGCAACTACGTTGAAGAGATCGAAGCCGAAAAGCAACAGGATCTGGACAAGAATAAGTCCGTGGAGCCTCAGCAGTGAACATATCTCGCTACATAACTTCCCCCACGATTTACATACACTTAGCAACTCCAAATAGGTCCGGAAAGGACTTTATCTGACGGAAAATCACATTCTGCATTTTATTCCGTATTATATAGCCCTACTACCGCCTACTGATGCGACCTGAAACTGACTGAACACTCTTTTGAAACCTTTTGGAATTTCCAACTGTTGATCCGATATCAATCTTTTCAATATCAGAACATTAAAGCCTTCCACTCCTTTACAACAGTGAAATATTCGATGGGCATGAAAGAAAAGCAAGGTTTTGTGAGTTTTGGGGTCGTGGCGTCCGGTCAAAATCCAACGACCATATCGCAGAGCAAGCTGTTGTCTGAGAGGTCAAGTTTGAGCTCTTAGAAGTCTGTCGCAAGAGTGAGATTGATAGAGCAAAAACTTTTGCGCTAGAAGATCCATAATAGTTAGCACGATGGCCAACCCTAGCACCTCTTTGCAAGACATTAAGGAGGAAGACGATGATGAAAACGTTTTAGAAGTGTCGAAACAGGTGTCGGAGGCGGATTTGCCTGTGGTAGGGTCAGATTTAAGCGCCGGTGTGGCGTCTAAGACCGTCAGCGATGGCTTAGAGACCGTAAACCCATGCAGAGAAGAGGAGGATCAGGTGGTGGTGCAGGAGCAGCCAGAGTTGGAATCGCGGATTCTGGGACTTGTGCTTGATGATGAGGAGCAAAAGAACCATGGGAGCGATTCAGCGGCTGTAAGCGGCACCAGAGATACTGAAGTGGTTTCAGACGACGAACCACTGCTACCTCCTCTGCCCGACGTTGAGACGAAAACAGCGCTTATATACCGTGAGGGAGACGCTGACAGCTTCAGTTCCGGGTCCTCTAGTGTAGCTGACTCGCTGGAAAACGCATCGCCAGCACTAGACTCCAAACCAATGAATCAGAACGAAACGTCGTTCGATCTTTCGCAGGCACTGGAAATCCCCTCGAATTCGACCACGAGCTCTTCAACTCAGGCGACTTCGGTGCATGCACCTCAGTCGCTGGTGTCTCCTACTATGTCATCTCCAAAAATGGCACTAAAACGTCGATTCTCCAACTCTTTGCTGTCTCAAACTTTAAACCAAGAAACACTGTTGCTGTCGACTGGGTCATCTCTACAGATTATACAAGCACCCGATTTCCCTTTGCATAAGACAAGTACTGTCTCAAGTGAGCACGGTTCGGTGGTCAGTTCTGGGTCAAAAAATAAGAGCAGATCTAACTCAAACGCTCTGCCTTTGTTCTCTCCACATGAAACCACTTCTGCCGTTAATAACGGATTTACCATTCCGTCTATGCTCAGCACCAATACAGCTGGCGGTACCTCACTGAAAAATGTGAACAACGGTAGTACTACAAGCTCTTCACACATTTTACACAACCATAATACTACGGAGGTATTAGATAACAGGTTTGCTGATTTAAAGAAAATTGCTGTCACTCATGCTTCCAATGAAACAGCGTCAAACTCATCAGGTATATCATCGACTTCATCGAGCTCACCACTGGAAAGAACCCAAACTACTCATAAAGAGGAACTCTTGTACATGCCACCATCCACGTTGGTCTCGCGCAGAGGTAGTAATGAAGGTACACGAAGTAGATCTAACTCTCATCTGAACGTGATTACCAATTTCTTCTCTGACAACCGGGGTCAACAACAATCAACTCCGGATGACGCGTCTGATAGCTATTCATTTGGGTCGTCAGAGATCAATGTTCCAAAGAGAGTTCCTTTACTAAGAAGAGCGTCCAGCGCTTTGTTAAGAAAAAGGTCCCTGCGACAAAACGAAAACAGTAATACTGATCTCACAAGTCTAAGCCAACGTGCGTCCTCTCCTGTAAACGATCAGCGGGTTGCTTCGCTGGATTTAGATGCGATAGCCAGACTTGAGAGCAGAAACAAGAAGAATCTTTTCATCAACACCAATGACAGCAGAAATACACTATCCACAAGAGATTCTGTCAGTTCATTACGGTCGGGGCTTGGCAGCGACCCGAATTTGGTACGAATGCCGTCTTTTGGATCTAAGGTGAAGCGTGGGTTTACGAGAATAATCAGCAGTGGGAATAGCTCTTCGCGGAAGGATCCTCCAACGGAACCTGCAAAGAAGCACCACGAGTCCTCTGACACTGACAGCATATCCATGAACTTTGGCTTGGACACCAACTCCGTGAATGAGTTTGTGGAAGAGCACAACGGGAACAAGAACAATTTGCTTCGCAAGAGGTCGAGTTCTGTGTTCCAGCAGAAACGTACATCCCGTCTCAACAAGCGGAGCAGCAACTCAAACTCGATAGTCTCGGACCGAGGAAACAGCGGTAACATACAGCGCACTAAGTCTGGGGTTCAAAGAGAGACTGAGGACACTGCTGATCTGGATGAGCACGACTTGATCATTTCCGATGCAGACATGGAGCTGCTGTCCAAAAAGTTGCCCACGATTACCATAACAGAGAAGTTCGGGGCCAACAACACCACGCCGTTGCAGCAGCAGTCGAACGTGTGGTACTACAAGACCTCGTTTGACGAGTGGAAAAGTGTTGCCAACAAGAAGCCCAGCAACGAGTCGCTGAAAAAGTACATCGATATCTTGATCGAGCAGCAAACGCTCGAAGATGCCAGGTTTCAGGCCCTCGAGCACAACTTCAAGCAGTCAGGCTGGGTCTCGAGTCAAGAGCTCGGCTACTTACGCCAAAAGCGAGTGATTATCAACCGTCAGTGGGCCGAACGTATCTCTTTCTATCAGAACAAGCTGGAGGCCTAGTTCCTTGGATACCAACATTGCTATACTGTGTAATTCGGTGTGTAATCACCCGTAACTCGGGTCTTGAAAGCACGCCATCACGCTGGTTCCCAAGCCTTGTTTTACCATCTTGTGTCACCCATGTCGAAGTCACGTGAATGTGCGCTCGCCCGTCCAAGACACCGACCCACACTCCGATAAGCTGCTGGATCCAAAAACTGTCGTTACAACGTGAATAAATACGAATATGTAGAATTGAAAGGTAACCTGTTCCGTGAAGGCCGCTCGTGTGCCGTCTCACAGCCCGCTGCGTCGTTTGATGTCCTGTAGCAGCTCTCTGGACTTGATTTCGTTGAGCTCTTCTAGTTTTTTCTTCCAGTAGTTGTTTTCTGAGATCAGCGTGTCGATCGTGTCGTACATGGCGTTGATCTCCTTTGTGAGCTGCTGCAGCCGCAGAAACTTCTCTTTCTCGCGCTGTTTCTTGCGTATTCTGAACCTCGCCGAGGCCTCTGTGTTCTTGCGCCGTTTTTCGAGCTGCTTCCAGTGTAGATCTTCTTCGTCAGAAGCGCGAGCCTCTGCTGCTGAGCTGGCCCTGGGCCGCGCCGGAGTGCCGGCTGCCACGCCCGTGGCTGCTACGCCTGAGGCTGCCCCGGCTGCCGGCGCCGCGGCCCTGCTGATCGTGTTGATGATGTCTTGCGCGTTGCCGCAGTTCATCAGCAGCAGCGACAGCAGCTTCGACCCCAGCTCCGAGTTGTTGTCCAGCAGCTCCTGCAGCTGCGCCGACATCCGCTGCGACAGCTCGCCGCTGGCCCCCGCGCGCCGCACCGTGTAGTTCTGCTCGCGCGCGCCGCCTGCCGCCTGCCGCCCAGCCTCTGGGTCACGTGACTCCAGGTCACGTGATGCGTCACGTGACCCGTCCTCCCCGCCCCGCAGCCCGCGCAGCAGCGCCGCGTCAAGCGTCATCGGAGCACCCATCTCGTCCGCTATCCGGCCCGCGCTCCTGCTGCCCTTGTCCCGCTGATCCACCGCAGACGCCATACCTGACCTGCCACCCCTGGTCACATGACCCATGCTTCCTCTCACCTTAGCCTCTGCTAACAAAAATCAAGGACCCTATACTAGGCGCTATATATATCTATGAATCATCACTCGCCCGCTACTTCTGTCCGCTGTGTTGTGGCTGATTACCTGCCAAGACGTGTCACAACAGTACTCACCACACTGCGCTAAACCGCTCTCTTTCAACCTGTCTCTAGCGCTTGCTACACACCGCTATTGCTGCTTGATCCACTGGAGTTGTGTTGTATAGCTTTTCGTCTGACTTTACGCTACACAACCAGATGTGGCACTGTGGGATGCCACAACTGTGGATCCACATTGGGCGCGAGAGGGCGGGTAACGGGCCGCCATGTCACGTGATGTGGTGTCACGTGACAGTCACGTGGTGCGGTGTTGTCGGCGGCCCAACGTTGGCGGCAAGGGCGCTGCCAGCGCCAGCGCTAGCCCGCTGTGCGGCGCTGCGCGCCGCACAGCCGCCGTGGCGGTGTGTGTGCTGTGCTGTTATTATTAGCATCAACTCTGGCATAAAACGGTTTCCATCTTTACGTATCTGCAAAGTCAGCTGTATTAAAGCGCGAGCGAGCAAGAGCAAGCAAACGCAAGCAGAAGGGTTGGCAGAGGCCAGCAGGGCACGGCAGCGGGTTGGCAGGGTTGGCAGGACCAGAGCACGGCGTGTGAGAAGTTTGAAAGAGCGTGGCAGGCTGGTGCAGAGAATAGGGCAAGGTGAACAATGAGCGAATATGACGCAGTGGATCGGCACACGTTCAAAGTGTTCAACCAGGACTTCACAGTGGACAGGAGGTTCCAGCTGATCAAGGAGATTGGGCACGGGTCCTACGGGATCGTGTGTTCGGCGCGGTTCTCAGAAGCGGTGGACGAGACCACGGTAGCGATCAAAAAAGTGACAAACGTGTTTTCCAAGACGCTGCTGTGCAAGCGGTCGCTCAGAGAGCTCAAGCTGTTGCGACACTTCAGGGGCCACAAGAACATCACATGCCTGTACGATATGGACATTGTGTTCCAGCCGGACGGCCAGCTGAACGGGCTGTATCTGTACGAAGAGCTGATGGAGTGCGACATGCACCAGATCATCAAGTCCGGGCAGCCGTTGACCGATGCGCACTACCAGTCGTTTGTCTACCAGATTCTGTGCGGACTCAAGTACATACACTCGGCAGAAGTGCTGCACCGGGACTTGAAACCGGGAAATCTGCTCGTGAACGCCGATTGCCAGCTGAAGATCTGTGATTTCGGGCTGGCTAGAGGTTATTCGGAGAACCCAGTGGAAAATAACCAGTTTCTGACTGAGTACGTCGCCACCAGGTGGTACAGAGCGCCGGAGATCATGCTGAGCTACCAGGGGTACACCAAGGCCATAGACGTTTGGTCCTGTGGATGCATCCTTGCAGAACTGCTAGGCGGGAAACCCATCTTTAAGGGTAAAGACTACGTGGATCAGCTCAATAGAATTTTACAAGTGCTCGGTACTCCTCCAGAAGACACCCTCAAGAGAATAGGCTCCAAGAATGTCCAGGACTATATTCATCAGCTCGGTTATATCCCAAAGATTCCCTTTAGCACCCTGTATCCAAATGCAAACCCAGACGCGCTGAGACTATTAGAAGGAATGTTGAGCTTCGACCCACAATCTAGAATCACGGTAGATGAGGCTCTGCGTCATCCTTACTTGTCCATCTGGCACGATCCGGATGATGAGCCAGAATGTAACGAGAAGTTCGACTTCTCTTTCGAAAGCGTGAATGAGATAGAACAATTGAAACAGATGGTGGTTAACGAGGTAGCTGACTTTAGACAGTTTGTGAGGCTGCCTCTGCTGCAAGAAGATAATCAGCAGCAGCAGCAAAAGACAGAAGGATTCGATGAAAACCTACGAGAAGAACATTCCAATTTTGAAGCACAATTAGATGATCAACTACAACAAAGCCGAACACAAAACATTCCCTCTTTCGATGAACCGTTTACAAATCAAATAATGGGATCAGCAACACATCAGGACTCGCTGATGGGCATTCATTCGAAGAATTTGCCAAGTCATGACCTAGATTTCCCTCCAAGACCAAGTGAAAACGTGCTGGACTCACCTGTTCATGCACTTGGTCAATCCATCAACAATCAGTCTCCAGAGAGAGGCTCACAGGATATACATGATCTTCTTGGCCTGGAAAGAGAGCTGGAATTTGGGTTAGACAGGCAATTTTAGCATTACAATCGATTTCCTTGATGGGGAAACCAATCCAGTATTGTGTACCACACAACCATTAAATGGTTTTCTACGTCCAAAACATTTCACCACTTGACCCCATCCAAAAGGGATGATACTTTACATACATTTATCTAGTATTTGCTGCTCCATATCAAACATTTTGGAAAGTGTAGAGTTCAACTTACTCGATAATTGCTCTGTAGTTGGTTAAACGCAAAATGGAACTGTGACATTTTGGAATAGAGTGTGATTTATCGATGAAGGGAATATACATGAATCATCCCAGAATTATCTGCAGAGACCAAAGCAGGCCCATCCCTCAGAATTCCAAAGCTCATACAGTTTATGACATCTGTGTGGAAAACGGTTACTCTGTCTTGGATCATCCGATTTGTAAGAACTCCAACTTCAGTGACAGAACAGTCTACAGTTAGATTAGTTGACTTGCTTTTCTGAGATTCTGTCTTACCTGCTAATCGCGACGACAACATTGCCACATTGGTTTTCGTCTTTATGTTGTACCTGTACACTTCAGAAGTAAGGCCATCAGCATAATACACATTACCCTGATCGTAGATGTACTGGCAGACGTAGTTCGTTTCAGTAATATCTAAGTTGAGTTTGGTGTTGGATTGCTCTATTTGTTTGATGCTTAATGAATCAGTTGACACGTTCATTCCAGAGACAATGACAGCTTCTTCGACGCGCACTCTCGTCAAATTCCAAATTGTGAAAAGCGAATTCTTATTACCACCCACAACTATTGCACCATATTCATTCTTTTTCGAGCTTCTGGCGAACAATGTCACCTTATGAATTGGGGATCCATCACCAAAAGTCCAGGCTTTCAGTAACACACCAAAAGTAAGATTCCAAAACAATAAAACACCACGAATAGTGCCACAGAGTAACCAGTGGCCATCAGAGCTCACAGAAGAAGTTAAAATTGATCCATAAATAGGTGGTGTCAGAATTTTTCGAACAATTGACATATCTCTGATGTCAATGATAAAGATGTTAGATAAGTTCGTCACGGTGATGACTAGTGGAGAGAACTCCTCAGAAACCAAGTTCATTGAAATCGCATACTCGTTCTTGTTTTGGTAGGAAAAATGACGAACTTCTTCAATGCTTTGTACATCGCTATCGTTCATAATGTTTTTGAACTGTATCCTGAACACAGAGATTGATCCGTCATTCAACGATAAAATGAAAGTATTATAGTTTTTAATGAAACACAAGTTTGTGATAGAGGATCCGAACTCATGGCTGAATGTAGGTTTGAAAGAAGAACCTTTTTCAATAACAGCTAAATCCCATAATTTCAATGATCCATCATCTGAACCAGTGGCAAAAAAGGGTTTAACGTTGCTAGCAGAAAGTGCTACAACAGGGGCTGGACGATGTTCACTCAGACTTGAAACATATTCCAAATAATTGAAACCTTTAGAATAATGAATGGAAGGATGCTCTGGATAAATTTCACCCAGTTCTTTGAAATTCCTGAGAGAGGGTTTAACTTTAATTGTCCTCAAAAATTTAATGATAGATTCCGTTCTGCCATTATATGAATTTGTCAACCGAAATCTAGTTTCTTTTAGAAGTTTTTCTGTTGTAGAAGACATAGGAGAAACCGGTGAAGTTTTAGGTTCAAATTGTATGTAGACGTTTTCAGATGTTGAGTTTATTACTGGACGTGACTTTGGTGTCAGAATTAACGAGCCATTCATGTCAATTGGGCGTTGCATAATATTTGGGAGCTCCTCTCCGGATATATTTTCTCTCGAGGGTCGACTTCTCAAGACCACATGAGTACTGCGCAAGCTTACAGGATTTACTATGTCCAAATCGAAAAAAACAGTTTGCGGAAGTCCATTTTGATTTCTTTCGTTTGTAAACGAGTCTCTTTCGACGTTTTCAGTCTCTGGTCTCCTTGAGAGCATCTTTGATACTCTAAACACATAGGGACGAAGGGCTCCCAGCTTCCATAATTCAGCTTCTGATATACCCAGGTTCTTTATCTTATCGATCCAATTTTTATCCTCAGTTGTTAATGGAATATCCATGCTTGCTATGGAAGCTACTTGTGATTTGGAAGCCTTCAAATTTGTTTGGAATCCATAGTTGCTTGCAATATAACTTTTGGTCACAAATTCCAGAACATTATTGCCAAATGAGTTTGTAGATTTTGATGGCAGTTGTTTCCAGAAAAAAGACTTTGAAGATCTCAATGACCATGTACAAAGAAGGTTGAACACATTCCTTGAAACTGGCTTCTTTGCACTCAGGAACAGAGCCTCCCAGGACATTTTGACCTCAAACTCATAAAACGGCCTGATTATAGGATACATCATACAATATAACTCTGGTTTTGGCTGCTTAGAAGCCATTTCGATTAGTAGTAGCATGGTGTACTCTGCTATGCAAAAATTTGGATGAATAGTCAAAACGGATACCTCTGATGCAATATCATAGAAATATTTTCTCCGCAAGAGGCCAACTTTGCAAAAACTGATTAGACTCTGCAAAGCAGATATTACCACAAATTCCTCTGCATCACTTAGGGTTTGTATCAAAAGTGGTAAAATGTATTGCTCCAATGCAACTGATCCCAGCATCACAGCTACCCCAGATATTGACTTAATTAAAGAGATTTTTAAGGAGAAACTCTTGTCATTTAGGTAAGTTATCATATGACTTAAGATAATGTCATTAGTACGATCTTTTCCGAACAGATCACATATTGGAAGGATGTCTGAAAGCAGTGCCTCTTTTACGAATGGTTCTGGGCAAGTAAGAAGAGCAGTTGTGATTTCCTCAAATTGACGTATAAGTTTTCTTTTCACCTTTTGTAACTTGTTCACTTCTGCGACAGTTGATGTGCGGAAATTTAATAAATATGACAATTCATGAAATCGTGTAGCGGCAGTTGCGAATTGGCCAAGACAGTTTGCTAATACCATTCGCACGAATGAACTTGTCTGTGGAGATTGACACACTCGATTCAATCTTGGAAGTATAAAATCAACGAATAAATTTGTGTTTGTCGAATTAATGGCTTCAATCAAATGAAGAAGCTGCCCTGTTACTTTTATAGCCAATGCTTTAACGTTGGAACTGTCATCAAAAAACATTATGGTAACGTAAGGGAGTACTCTGTCAAGTTTGTTTGAATCTGAGACGTACTGGCTCAGAGTCAGAATCATTTCAAGACATCGTTCTTTGTTTTCCGGATGAACAAGATTTCTGATGCATTGTAATAAGTGAGATAGGAATATTAAAGCGCTTTGGTTCGATACTGAAGCATTTTCAAAGCTGCTAAATTTTTGAAGACGAATTCTCCCAACACCATTAACAGTTTGAAACCCGTCAATAAAACGTGCTTCAAGGTTAGTATACGGAGGAGAAGGTTGCAACTGTAATGGCAGATCACCTGCAGAACAAATTCGTGGGAAGTCAGTGAACATTTTTGTCACAAATGCATCCATATCATACTTTCTCTCCTCTAACGTCAATCCCATGGTTTTTTTGCTACCAATCATATTTGTTGTAGGTTGAATAAGGTTGCGAATGTATTCATAAACAAACGAGTAAAATGATTCTGGGAAAAAAGTGCCTCTATACTTACTGAGAATGGTCCTAGCACTCAATCGGTCCTTCGGATCCAGACACACCATATCCAGTAGTAAAGATTGCAAATTTGGATCCTTTATTTCAGCTCTAATTATATCAGTGGCAACGTCTTCGCCATTTTTGTACTTGAACAATTGTGAAAGGTTGAACAGCGGTCTTCCTTCTGTGAACAGCTCAAATATGCAACAGCCTAAACTAAAAATATCCATCTCTTTTTCTAGTTTATTATCCGATCCAGCGTTGTATTGTTCAGTGTCGAATCTTTCTGGAGCTAGGTAACAGGTTCTCCGCTGAGAGGTGTCAAAGTAAAATGCGTACTCGCCGGGGTTATCTTCAGGTAAGTGCTTCGGTTTGATGTACTCTGAAAAGTCAGTCAATACTAGCCAATTAGAGCTTGTCACCATGATATTTTCTGTTTTGATATCTCCGTGGGTGATGTCCCGTATATGGATGTCTGATAGGGTATGTAGCAACTGGAAAGCCATGAATTTCAGCTCTATTTCTTCAAGAAATGGCCGCAGGCTCAGCCTATCGTACAAATTTGTTTTCATATGCTGTCGTATCAAATACCCAGCTCTATCGGTGTACAGGATCTTGCTGTAATTGAGAACATTTGGTAGCTGTCGGAGGATCATCGATTGTCTCTCAATCTTGTCGTAAATTTTTTTCAGGTCATAAGATTCGGTCGGCTTCAAAAACACTTTTACCACAATCTCTCCATTTGGATCCAGCGCTTTACAAGTTTTCAAGAACCTGCTTGAATTTAATTGCGATTGATAATGAACCTCATCTAAAACATCAACATAAGATGACACGGCGATGGAAGGGGCAGTTTGTGCTAACAGTGAGAGCTGAGCACCCATGGCTCACGGTGAACTGTTCAGTATTGACCTGATTAAAGATAGCTACTCTCGATTAAACTGAAAGATCTCTCTGGGTTGGATACTCAGCATTTTTTCTCTATTCGTAGTTGAAGCTTTAGTTTAACTACCTTAATCCTATAAAATGTAGATTATCATCAATCTAGTACTATGGGAACAAGAAACTATTCACGTGACCAGGATGATACAAAGACTATTGAGTGCTATGAGTACATACCTATGTTCACGTTAATGTTTAACACGAGTTGTGAATGAAGAGTTAACTCTGGTGCGATACCTTGGTCAAAATAGTGTGTTGTTATCTTGAAAAGAATGAGGTTGTCGAACACAGAACGACTGAAAACGTTCACCTGATGAGCTCAGTAGGAGTTGGAATCCGTAATAAAGTGAGGAGTCATCAATGGAGGAGAAACAAAGTCTTTGGTTTGCCTTTCGTTGTGGAACTTGCTAACTTCTTGGCACAAATACTCTCTGAGCCTTTCCATAGAATAGAGATGCTTCTCGTATGTGAAATCGAACGGACCGTGAGGGCATTCGGGCTCTGCTGCCGGATTTCTGACCTTCTGAACAAATGAATGCTCTAAGGCTTCTTCAACAGTCAATCGGGCTTCTGGGTTCCAGTCAATCAAACATTCCATCATATCTACCGCTTCAGCTGAGGCAAACGGGAAGATCTCGCACCATGGAGTCTTCTTAAATTGAGGTTTTGACGTGCTAAAAATATCATAGCATCTGGATGATCCATAAATACGTATCACGTTTTGCTTGGGTGTACCAAGCACTTTTTGGATCTCCATTACTTGGTGCAAGGAGTCGTTACCCATGAAAACTGGCTTTCGCCCATAAAATTCAGCTAGTATACAACCAATTGCCCACATATCTACACTTTTGGTGTAACCCTTGTGTGATAGTATCAATTCGGGGGCTCTGTACCACCGAGTAGCAACGTAATTTGTAATGTGATTGCTGACTCCCCCGTTTACAGTAAAGCTCGGCGAAATGCCTCTTGCCAAACCAAAATCACAGATTTTGATCTCCCCTGTGATAGAGCATAATATGTTTCCTGGTTTGAGATCTCTGTGAATCACGTCAGCACTGTGGATGTACTTTATTCCGCAAAGAATTTGATACAAGAACCGCTTGATATGAAATTCTGAAAACAGTACGTTTGAATGGATCACTCTTGCCAAATCATAATCAACCATCTCTTGATAACAATAAAGTCCTGAGTATGGGTCCTCATTCACAATTTCGAGATCAATCAAGGACACGATATTACGATGTCCTTTAAAGTAACTCATAAATTTCAATTCTCTAATGGCACGCTTTAGTAAAATCTCTCTTGTGAATATGCTTGTGACCTTCTTAATAGCTATTTTTACCTCGTGGTTGGGATTTCCTTTGTCGATAGCCGATACCACAGTTCCGTAAGAGCCTTTCCCCAACACTTGTTGGATTTCATACCTTCCTGGCACAGAAAAATTGGATTGCGAGTACACAGTTCTTTTCGGAGGAGCGGCATCCACATAAATACGGTTATTCTGGTCTAGTTCATAAGGTTGTTTGATATGTTCCACGTATGGGTCCAAAAGCTTCTTTAGTTTCTTAGTAGCCCTACTTACATTAGGAATCTGTTTTGCGTTCCAATCAGCTTGATCAGAAATAACATGAGTCTCCATGACAATTAAACTGAACGGAACGGTGGGCTTGACAGTTTATGGAGTGCAAAGCTGAGTCAAGGTCTTTTCTTATTCGATCAAAATATCGAGGAAGACCATCAGTAAAAGTTGAAGGGAAACAAAAGGGTGTTGAAATCAGAATTATGTGCCAGTATTGAAATATGTTACGATGCTGTGTTCATACTCAATGGTAACAACGATTTTGTGTTTTGTTTCCTTATCTTATGTCCACTCGTGTCACTGACAAACGTCAGAAATGTCCCAAAAAACACAAATACAGATACCGGCCAATATTGTCACAATAGCAGCGAGACCCGCCCTTCACAGCCTTCCGTAATCATGGTTAAGTTCCAAAACCTTTTGCACATTTTCGAATCCTACGTTGTCGTTCAAGTACTTTAAGTTCTTATTCGAGATATCTTCGACTTCCTCGTTGAAGATACCACAGATCTTTAGCGCCTCGACCGGTTTGATTGTCTTTCTGCCATCCTTTAGCACATACCGAGTAATCGACAGGGATACCAGGGTCTTTCCTCCGTTAACAGTAAACTTTGATAGCACGTAGATCCATTTGTTGTCCCAGCAGAACACGTTTGATTGAATCTGGTACGCCTGGAATGGGGCAATGTCCTTGAAAAAACACGTGGAAACCTCGGCTACCGGGATGTATGGCCATCTTTTTGACGTCAAAAACAGTTTCTGAAACACTTTGGTCATCAAATCCGTCCTGGCAATGTCTAGTTCTTCAAAATATGTGCTGTTGCTCTTGTGCAAATATCCATCGATCTCGAACGGAGAGCAGTATGTGGCCAAATCCGTGTGCCGGAACACACCAAACTTGTCCTGCTGCAACCTCCGAATGTTCTGTGTGTTCTTGCCCGTCACTATGGGCATCACGATGTTCCTTACCGCATAGAACCAGAACCGAATGTAGTATGCTCCAGGCAACGACTTGTAGGTAGACAATAAATACCCATAGAATGCAACTTTGAAAACATTTGATAACAAACCCATGACCAGAAATTTGACCAGATTTCAGTAAATATCCTGCTGCCTTTTACACGCCGTAAGAACAGCATTGGACCCTTTAATGCTTCCTCAAAGTTCTTCTTCTCAAACATCTTTTTACTGGAAAGCCGAAACATTTAAGCATAAAGCTTCGGGCTTATCAAATTAACGCCATAATTGCTAAGAAACAGCAAAAGAAGCTGTGTTTGTCGTTCAAAATTCCTGATCCTTCGGATCTGAACATCTTCAACTGTTTACAGGAGTCCTGGGATCAAGCCGTTGTCATCAGGTTGGGAAAGAGCCACTTATATGTTGTTATCTGTGTGTATGAACCGTTATATGGTGAAAAACTAGTTTAAGGAATATAGACTTTACTTCTTGAACTGAACAGTGTTGAAACTGATGAGGCTGAAATAAAAAACGATATAGATTCTGTTAGAGTAGCGATTCGGCTTAAGGAAAGCGCTTAGTGATCTCTGGACGTATTTAGGAGTTTCTGGATTGATTTGCGAGGAGTTAAAGCGGATTTTGTGCGAGTGAGAATACTAAAGCGAGCAGCAACAAGCACTTCATTGGTGTCTATCAGGAATTAAACAGGATGACGGAGCTCTCGGATCTTTCAGTAGAGGAAGAGTTGAATCAAATCAAACGTTTCAAGCGCCAGGTTATGGTGAAAATGTCTGGAAACTATCCTCCCTTGAGTCAGTCTCAGGAGGGCGTGATCTTCCCGCAACTCAGAGGAGAGACGTCGAACAGAGGCAATAAGCTGTTGCAGAACGCTCAGGATGTCACATGTTCAAAGCTGAGGGTCAGGGATGCGGAGTCCCAGGTGTTTTACAATGGCGCCCAGCACAAACTTTTGGCCCGGAAACGGATGAAGTTCAACAACGGCAGCCGTAGCTCTGCAGCAGAGGATGCCGCAGCGTACGATGATGGAGACGATGATTTGCACAGTCTTGTGTCTGTTAAAGATGTTTTGTCTCCGATCTCATCCTTGAAGGACGTTATGTTCCATCCATCGCATTCGAGAACCTTCAAAAACCCTGTGCTTAGAGAGCTTGCACTATCCAACATTTTAATGGTAGAGAAGGAACAAAGAAGTGTTAACAACTACTCGAAGCTCCTGGATCTGTTTTTGGGGGACTTCCCGGACCCGCTGTACGAAAAGGATTTAGCACTTCCGTCGTACGATCACAAGCTAACGTTTAAAGACGAAGATGATGACAACAAAAGTCTGGATAATTTGGCCTCGGTAGTAAACGCAGGGCCCAAAGCGAAACAGAAAGATGAAGAGTCATTTTTTGGATTACCAGAGTTCAATGATTCAGAGAGCTTACTTGCTCTGATACCGAAAAATTTTCAGACCGGGGACCCAAGCGCACCATTGAGTAGCGAAATCTCGGATGATGTCGAGACAACAAGACAGTTGGCTCAAATTGCGCTTCAACGGAATCAAGAATTTATCAGGAACCTCCAAAAGATTCGTAATTGTATTGTTAAGGCTAACAGAGTAAGGGAAAGGATTTTGATGTGGAGCCGGGAGTATTCAGGAATACAGGAGGAAGGTGTGACGGTTCCTAATGTCTTGCACGTCGTGAAGAGAGGGCTGATGAGTGCCACTACCAATCAAACTCAGCCGCTGGATGAGGAGGATTCGGAAAATGAATAGCTGGTCTTTTTCATACACAAACCATGAGGTTCCTACGTAGTGATCTAACGGTTACTTGTAAACACTGTCATTAATAAAATAAGGAAATACGTAATAAAAATATTACTCTAATATGACCTTTACCAATCATTTGATCGGTATTCAAGAACCTTGGAGAATTTCGAGTTGGGATGGTGTAGAGGGGGAAGTTTAAACATTGGCCGTATACATGTCGAAACGATCTCATCAAAGAGACCATCGATCAACCCTTTTAAATCCTTGCCAGTTTGTTTAAAATCTGGATAAGCGTTTACCTCCAAAAGCTTCACCTGATAATCGGAGTCGACCAAAAAGTCAAATCCAAAAGTCTCGAGACAATTCGGCAGCGGTCTGAAATTTAAGCGATCAACATTTATAGCTGCTTTGTACAGCTCAGATACGATTTCGTGGATTTGTGATCGAATTTCTTCTTTCCTGTGTGGTGGGATATCCTTCAAATTGTCGAACTCTACCACAGAATTGAATTTAGATTCGTCATTGTCTTGTAAGCAAGTATTCGTGAGGTGGCATGCAAGTTGCTCTTCATTCAAGGCATCATAATCGTCTGTTGGGGAAACGTAATTTGTTGGTGCAAACAAAGCAAGCATTCTGTCGTAAACGTATACCTCAAGATCGCCAGTACAGGTAACATAACATCTGATATGGAACTTTCTGTTGTGCATTTCACTTAGCAAAAGTGGGTTGTGCAGGTACTCCTGGACAATGAAATGGCGTAGCTGTGACGTGACGATTTTGTTGCTGACCAAATCTTCATCATCGGTTTCATCCTCTTCGAAAGAATCGAAAATGGCCTGTAGTTGTTCAATAGTTTTGAAAATACGGATTCCTTGACCTTTGTCACTCATACTAGGTTTTAAAATCCACCACTTCTTCCCACTTTCTAACTCTTGTCTCAATTCCCAATTTTCATCTAAAGCGTCATCCAAGAATTCGGCATAGTCGACGTCAATGTTGAAAGATTCCAAGTAAGCGTTATTGAGAATTGATTCTCTATTCTTTACGACATAAGAATGGATAGTATGAGACAGGTAATGTTTTCTGATTATCGCTTTTCTGTATATGTATGAGTTTGCATGATAGTACTCATTACTCATAAGTTGATCCATGTCAAGCTGCTCATAATCACCAAAATGGAAAGTCAACTTGTCGATCGTAACAGGAATGCTACGTACCACGGGTATATTAGGCAAATGCTTTCTGAAGGAATGACACAGAGGTTCGAAAATATATTCAGATTCAGGTATAGTTAAAACAATTTGAGAAGGGCAGTTCAATTGGAACTCTCCAAACAACTTGGAAATGACTTTGTAGGTGTGGGACAAAGGAGTGACACTGATGTGACCTTGTTCAATGCAAGAACCATCGGTCAATGATTTTTCTCGTATCATATTCTCTCTTTGCAATTTGAAATTGGGCTGCCAATTGAACGATATGGTGTGAGACTGATGACCATCTAGTATATCTTCATTTGAAATTGGCGCCGTGGGAGTCAGTATAGGATCAGAATATATCGAGCACCATGTTGACTCTAAAATAGGGCAGTATTTGAACTTTGAGTTTGTCAAGTCTCTCAACGGGACGTTTATGGAGTACACTTTCACCTCTGTGTCCCAGTTCCTGATTAGGTAGTCGATGACTTCGAACGATTTACTACACGCCTGTTCAAAAATGTCATCGTCCACTATCTTGAGGCCGTCAAAATACGCCCAGGACAACGCAATGGCCTTAACAGATGGGTTTGTCATATATGCGTCCAGCGCAGCGCCGACTGTCCCGCTGGATCCAATGTACGGCGCCGACGCATTTCTCCCCACGTTAGGTCCGGAAATGAGAACGTCAAACGGCTCGTGGATCAGATGGTTCAACCCGATATCACTGCACGTTGCCGGCGTTCCGTCTATCAAACACCACTCGATATAGTTCTCGGGCACGGCCGCCGCTGCGGTCTGGTGGTCTGCAACCGCATGCGACAGCTTTGTCAACCTGTTGAACTGGGGCACCGAGAACGGCCCTAGAAACTCATTTGTCGAAGCCTCGGGGTTCGAGTAGATGAAAGACGCTGTAGGGTTGTGGTTTGCAAAATGTGCCTTGCCGATCCACGATCTCTGCTGGTTAGGAATGCAGATGTACAGCTCCCAATCCGTGTGTTGCAAAAGATACTGCACGAAAATCCTGATATACGGAGAGTACTGGTCGCTCAAAGGCCCATCGTCGTTCGTAATTAGCACTCTCATGTTTCTGCTCCGTGATGCCACCGTGCTGCAAGCGTCTAGCCCAGTATTTGGCCCCTAGGTCTGTATTCTTTCCACTCCGAGGGCTATCCGATGAGCTGGAAAGTCCTGCGCACAGATTCTTTTATTGAAATATGAATCTTGCTCTACAAGCTGAAACGATGGAGAAAAGAGAGAAAGACACACGCAGACACACATACACGCCTTGCCACACCCTGTACCAGGTACCCAGCTGCTGCGACACGACACGGTGTTAGTATGTCGTTTTTTCTAGACCCTTACTCGGGCCAAACGGTGGATCCCGAGAAGCTGGAGGTTGCCAAGGTGCAATACGATGCGATGAACACCTCATTCAACGCGATGCTGCTGACGTGCCTGGAGAAATGCATACCGCACGAGGAGTTTGGAGAGGCGGATCTGAATAAGGGTGAGATGTGCTGCATCGACCGGTGCGTGGCGAAGATCCACCTGAGCAACAGACTGATCGGGGGCTTTGTGCAGACGCGCGGCTTCACGCCGCAGCACCACCTGCCCTACCAGGGGCTGGCGTACCCTGCGGCGTACCCTGCGGCGTGCCCGAAGCCGCGCTGAGGGCTCTCTTGCCAGCGCGGACAGCAAGCAATGGTCACGTGAGATCCGCGCGATATTCACGTGACCGATATTCGTATCACGTGACATGGCAGGTCACGTGAACAGTTACCCTCCCTCCGCCCGCGCCCGTGCCCCCCGCTTCGCAGTTTCGCAGCGCCCCCCACCGCTTTCAGCGTTCTGGCAGCTACGCGCGCAGCACGCCTTTTTCTCCGTCACGCACGGCGCTATACACCATACACTATATAACACAACCGCACGTCCAGCGCCCCCGCCGAAGCAAAACCTCAATTCTGGGCCCCTATACACGCCTGCTGTACTCGCGCGTTTTCCCCTGCTTTTTTCCTGTTATTGTCTTGTGAAGTTTTTTGGGTAATTGCTTGTCATTTCGCTCACAGTATAAAAATTGTGTGCTATATAGCTTGCAAGGTATAGTATACAATTTGATTATTGAGCTTTCTCCAGTATAGTGGGAGTTTAGTAGTAAAGGCGGTTACGGATATTTGTTTTTCTAAGGTTCAAGACATTAAGCAACAGAAACAGAGATGGCAGCCCCAAGAAAGAGAACGCAGAGAAAGAAGAAGGACCCTAACGCCCCTAAGAGGGCTTTGAGTGCGTACATGTTTTTCGCTAACGAGAACAGAGACATTGTGCGTGCCGAGAACCCAGGAATCACGTTTGGGCAGGTGGGCCGGATCCTGGGGGAGAAGTGGAAGGCGCTGAACGAGGACGAGAAGGCGCCATACGAGGCCAAGGCCGAGGCGGACAAGAAGAGGTACGAGTCTGAGAAGGAGCTGTACATCGCGACCAAGGCGCAGTCGGAGTGAGGCCGCGCAGGGCTTGTATAGTGTTTTTGTACGGACCGCGGCGGCGGGTATACCTGTGTAACATTAAAGTGTGAGAGGCCAGAACCGGTCACGTGCGGGTCCCGTGGAAGTCACGTGGCGTGTTACCCGGACGTCACGTGACTTTTCTTTTTTTTCTTACGCGTCGTGCCGTTTGACGCGTCGCGCTCGCGCTCGCGTAGCATCGCTGAAAGAAAAGCCGGCTGCCGTGAGAGTTTAGAGTTCTTCAGCTGCACATCTGGCAGGCAGAGCACGCCAGAGCACGCTATACCAGGCCAGAGCAGCACATACACACACACACATACGCACAGGACAACACTACAGGATGCTAGAAGCTAAATTCACCGAGGCTGGGCTATTCAAAAGGATCATCGACTCGTTCAGAGACTGCGTGCAGTTGATCAACTTCAACTGTTCCGAAAAGGGGATCGCTGCACAGGCTGTGGACGACTCGCGCGTGCTGCTGGTGTCGCTGTCGATCAATGTGGAGGCATTCGAGGAGTTCAGAGCGGACAGAAACATTGTGTTGGGATGCGACCTGACCAATTTGAGCAAGATCCTGCGTTGCGGCAACAACTCGGACAACCTGACGTTAATCGCAGAGGACTCGCCAGACTCGATTTTGATCCTGTTTGAGGACACAAAGAGAGACCGCGTCAGCGAGTACTCGTTGAAGCTGATGGAAATTGAGACGGACTTTTTGGAGATCTCCGATATGAAGTACGAGTCCTACATAACGATGCCATCCGCAGACTTTGCCAAGACCGTGCGCGACTTGAGTCAGCTGAGCGACTCTATCAACATCCTGGTCACCAAGGACACCATTAAGTTCGCCGCTGAAGGTGACATCGGAAGCGGGTCCATCGTTGTGAAACCCTTCACCGACTTGGACCACCCAGAGAGCTCCATTAAGGTCACCATAGAAAAGCCAGTAGATTTGAGATTCGGTGCCAAGTACTTGAACGACATCATCAAGGGCTCCACTCTGTCCGACACAATCACCATCAAACTGTCTGAGGAAGCGCCTGCTCTGTTCCAATACGATATCTCGAGCGGTAACCTACAGTTCTACTTGGCTCCAAAGTTCGACGAAGAAGAATGAGGACCCTCAAGAATTGCTGAACCGCTACGTTGTAATGACATGTTTTTGTGTTGTTCGACCAGATAATATATATACGAGTGACTGTACAGACTTTGGACAGATAATATTACGTACCAGTTTCTTTGAACTCTTCATTATACTACATGATTGCTGGGGAATGACTCCATGCCCAGGAACGTGCTTCTAATGCAGCTTTTTTCTGTGATCGGTAGTATAAGCTTGAACGCATCTCCCTGGTTCAGGTAGTATCGGAAGAGTCGCTTCATCCTGATAAAACCCATGTTCTCGTACAAATGCAACGCAGCTGCATTGCTGCACTCCGTTTCAAGCATGATTTCGTCGCATTTATCGGCGATCATCGCTTCAATGACCAGCATGATCAGCTTCTTCGCAATCCCCCGGCCCCTGAACCGTTTGTCCACTGCTAGCATCCCGATGTAGCCTCGCAACCGTACTCCGTTGTGCAGATCGCTTTTACTCACTATGCATCCTATTGGCTCGTCTATTCCGTCTACCCACGCCAGATAAGTCAGATCGGGCCACTGATTCAGGAAAAACCGATACACATATATAGAATACGGCTCACTGAGGTCTTCATCTATCAGCTTCTTAATCGTGTTGAACTCCATGTCATTGCTGATATTGAATCTCGTATAACGCACGCCATTTTCCACTATCTCCGTCATTTTACCTGTCAAATACCAAAAATGGCTATCAGCCGCTATATATATGTGGTTACAATGGTCTCAGAACCTAACAGTGAGAATATTTCCCACTCCTCATCGCTCATCTTACTGAAGAACATTGCCGTATTTTTCACTTGTCGCTCTATATGGCCTATAATTAGGTCACGTGATTCAGCTTCACCACTTTTCAAGCTTTTAAAGGCTTTAAGGGCGATATCAAATCCAAATTGCCCTTAACACTGCACATTTAGTTAGAGTGATTCTGATTCAGGCTTCTGGTACGTACTTGTAGGCTTTATTGGTTGTCCGTCTGAGATTTTTATAACAGTATCAGCACATTTATTGTGAGAGAAGTGCAGATAGTGAATACCGTTTAGGATTATATGGTGTCTATATATGGTGAGTAGTTGCAGAGTGTGTGGTTTAAAACTTCAACTGTGGTTGCATTTTTGGTTCGATTCAAATTAGGGATGTAAAATGGCACCATGTGTATTAGTGAACTCCATATCAGGAGTTTCGTACCGGCTTTCTGAGGTGTGTTTCCCGAGTGTTCAAGATTTGAAACAACTCGCCAGTGCCTCATTCAAGATTCCTTTAACTGACATTCTGCTTATTTTACCGTATGGTATCATTTTGAAGAAGGGAGACGCCGATTTCCAGAAGTTTCAGCAGGAAGGCGCTCACACCGTTTATGTGTTTGATCGCGGATTATTCAATGCGGAGACACCGTTTGTGCCAAATCCCAGGTTTCAGCTATACAAGCCGATGCCATCCCCTATGGATAATGAGATACCGCCTTCATCATTGACCAAAAACCTGGTGTTACGAAATCTAGCATGGCTTAAGGCTTTGAAGTCGGACATGGAGTTCTATCAGACTGTTGTGCACGAAACTCGCAGCGATATCCAGAAAGTCATTGAATCTGGCGCTGTGATTTTGGAATACTTGAAAAACTATTGTCATGAGGTAGAAGAACTGTACAGTAGAAACATCGAAGTTTTAAATAGACTGCATGAAGATGGGGCTTCGAATAGCTGGAAATTATTTTTTGATACTGTGCTAAGATATGTCAAAGTGGAGCAGCAAACCCTGGCTTCATTCTTTTCCTACGATGAGTTGAGTACTTTAGATGATTCGATTCTTAGCCTTGAACAAGGTATGAATGACCGATTGGGAGATCTGAAAAAGAGCATTGATTCTTGTCATCTGGAGATAAACAAATTGACGGAAGAATTAGATTCTGTTAGAAGAATAGAAATTGACAGTGCTGATGATATGGATAAAAAGATGGTGGATAAGTTTCAGGAAATGAGCAACGAACTTGAAGTTGTATCCAATGATTGCTCTGATGAGAAGCTAATGGGGGAGCAGTTGGAAAGATTCACTTCTGCACAGACGACCACAATACCCAGGTTGCAAACGATTTCAAACTCTTTGTTTGATAAAGCATCAAAGTGCTTAGATATGAAGATTATGATTCAGGAGCGGGTTCGTAATCTATTTGCCGCTGTCGCTGTATCGCAGATCAATATTGTAAATGTGAAGTCAGTACTTAATAAGGAAGTAAGGGCTGATATCAAGCTGTTGCAGTCTCGTGAACTCGACCTATCTCGCGTGCTAGATTTCCCTCTATGTTACGGACTCTATCTGATCGAAAAATTCCGGCAACAAACTTGGGTTCGTGAATACGCTAGAGTTAAGCAACTGTATGAGAATAGCTTGCAGGATATGATACAAGCTGAATTGACGCATAGAACATCTTGGTATCGTGATTTTACTTGGATAACGGAACTAGTGGATGTCAATTCTTTGACACCTCCTTCTATCGAGATTCCATCGATACATTCTCAAAAAGAGATAGACATATCTCAAATAAACGCTTATATCGACCAGCTGGCAAATTTAAATGTCAGCAGCCCTACTATTAATTTATTGAAATCCAAATTAGCCCAAGTTGAGTCAAGTACAGTGCAATTACCTAGCCCTGAGACTTCACAGTCCAATGGAGGACAACCTCTTTTGGATGGATACAAAATGAGAATTAAAAAACTGGAAAGCCTGCTGTTAGATGCACGCTTCCATCAATACGATTCATGGCCTTCTGGGGTTTTAAATAAAGAGGCAGCGGCTATTCAGATGTTCCGAAACAGTACAATAAACGACAAACTAAACCTCGGCAGTCACCACGATACAGAGAACAGCTTTGCCGGAGCAGAATCCAGAAAGACCATGGAAGAGTTGGACAGTCTTCGAAATGACATATCTCGCTACTCCAGTCTCACAACAACGTTAAAGAAAGAACTCAGTTCGCTAAAAAGTCAATTATCTAACCTCGAAATTGAAAGAAACGCATACAAAGAGTCCATGGGACATTTAAACAAGGAATTATCAAACTTGTTGATTGAGCGTGAACAAGTTCAGAATGAGTTGTCTTCCCACTCTGAACTCTACAAAAAGCATTTGTTGTCTTTAATCAATCAAAATTCTGATCTCACAAAGCAACTTGAGGACACGACACATAAGTACGAGGAGATGAATAAAATGAAAGAGGACCTGCTTGTGAATATGGCCACTCAGGAGTCTCAGGCTGAGGTTGAAAGGGATTTGCTGCAAGAAGAGCTGGAAAAGTTAAAAAAGGAACTCAATCAAGCCTGTATCAGTAACGAAAAAACTTCTGAGTTTACGCTCAAAGAGCTGAATACTCGTTTAGAGAAGACCCTTTATGACATATTTCAAGGTAGCATTTATATCTTGGAGAGTATTGGTTTGCTACTTTCTAAGGACGAAGATGGCAAGTTCCAGATTTCCAGAGTCAAAGGTCTAAGGAAAGATTTGGATGGAAGCTTTCCTGAGATGAATGGATCGTTGGTGAAAAGTGTGATTTCAAAAGAGCTTAAAACAACTTTTGATGCTATAAAAGAGCGAATTGGTAGTGAACCACATGAGAGTTTGCTTTCTTACTCTGAAAAATTGTTTGGAGATCAATTCTTTGAGACATCCGTTATAAGACGCTTTAATGATATTGAAAGTTTAGCAAAAAAACTCAGAAAGGAAAACAAGTCAAAGAAGCTACAATTGCAGAAATTCACTCACGACAAAATCACAATCCAGAATTTACAAGTTGGCGACCTCGCTCTATTCTTGCCCATTATTGACCAAGAACGTTTACTGGGATCGTCCGTTTCATCAATGAACTCTTCATTTTCATCAATTGATTTGAACTCTTCTACACAATCGGTGGCACCCCGACTAAACATTAATAAAACAGATACTGTGAGCAGTAGCTACAACGGAAACTCTTCTACCGTTCAAGACGTCACCACTTCTGCTAAATTGGATACAAATTCGAATATCAGTAATTATGTTTCCAACAGCAAATCAGATGTATCCACGCATGTTGGGCATGTTCCAGTGAAAACCCAGGTAGTTTGGGCCGCATTTACAGCAACAAACACAGACGTTAAATATATTCTGAGGTCTTCGCCTTCCAATATTGATTTTTTGAAAGATAAGGAATGGGTGATGGGTAGAATAACGGGGTTGGAAAGACATATAATATCCGACACTGGTAAAAACCCCTTCAAATTCCTCAAAAATACAATGTGGTATGAAGTAGACGCTTTTTTTGATGTTCATTGATTACCATGTTTCTTGCATATATCTGTTAGTCCTTTCCATTTCCTTCAAATAGTTTTCCGCACCATCTTCGTCGCCGAAATCGCCGTGCTTCTTCAAAAGTTCGACTAATGTCAACCTAACTTGTACGGGCATTTTCCCAGAAGAACCACATATATATATCGCAGCATTTTGATCCATGATAAGAGAAGCTAACAGTTCTGACTGTTTCCACATTTGATCTTGCACATACTTGACTTCTGGAGAGTTGATCGGGTCTCTTGAGAAGCAAGTGAACAAATGGATCTTTCCTTGCTGTTCCCACGACGTCAAATCATTTTCATATAAGTAATCTTTGCTCTTGATTCTGTTACCAAAGAACAGGTACAGGTCTTTGAACAGGTTGGACTGGATGAGACACTTCATTGGAGCCAAACCAACACCAGGAGAAATCATGATGACAGGTTTGCCTAAAATATCCTCATGAATCAAATCGTTGTTCTGAAGCTTATATCTGACTCGATCATCTCTTTCTAAAGTCAGTAAGTAGTTCGTGCACAAACCTTTCCTAGTCTTTCGAAGAAGAGTTCTATAGCGGACTATGGCAATTGTCAGCTCGATATTTTGATTCGACGGACTACTAGAAATAGAATAGAATCTTGGTTTAATGATGGGCAAAAAATCCAATGAAAATTCCCACGGTAGCTTAAGTGATTCAAAATCTTGAATTACTTCAATTATGTTTCGTCTTGGCCGATTACAATAATCGTACAAGTCCTGAAGATCCTCTGCGTGACCAAATTCTTTCAATTTTATTCTCTGTTGCTCTAATTGTTCAATATTGTCTGAGAGGCGCGCAAGATCTGTTGCGAAAGTCCAAATTTTCATGAAGAAGCTTTGTCTTGGTATGCTGGTTATATCAAAATGATACTTGAGTAGTGTCCTTAGTGTGACAAAATCCACGATTCCGCCATCGTTAAAAAGATCACAGGTTTCCAGATTTGAGATCATCATTGGCTTGTCAGCTATGATCTTCCAATGAGGTTGTGCCTGTAGGAAGGCTTCTACGTCCTCGTCTGAATTTTCTGGATAAATGCAAACAGTGTCGCCAGGATTGTACGATTCCTCTGAATCTGATGTAAAGACAAACTGGCGTACATCTTGGAAATGATCTGGTGCGGTTATTTGCTTGTTTTTCTTGACAGTACCGTATCGCAGGGATGTGTCCCCAACAAATCCAATCCGCTTCTTTGACTCAACAGGAAAATCGGTAGAACCAAGTTCCAAGACATTTTCCGGTTTCAGATATACATCCGCTTCAAGTGGGGTTCTCGGCACGCTCTTCCCATCTACTTTCCTCGTGGGATATTTATCAAGCAGTAAATTTAGAATCCGCTTTTCAAACTCGTAGTAGACTGACTCTGCACCATTTCCTGAGTTCTTATTGCTGCCGGCAAGACCCATTTCATCTGCTTCAAGACGTGGAAAGAGCTCAGAGGCGCCTAGCTGCTTTACGATTCTCTCATGTAGTTTTCTGATAGCGAAGTTAAATCTAGGGTACGATGAGTCTCCTAATCCGAGCATTGCGACGTTCAGATGGTCCAAAAGGTCTGATGGAAGTGAGGATTTCTTCAAAAAGTGCCAAAAAGTGCCCTGAGAACGGCCATTATGAGCTTCTCTAGCGTTTCTCGGTAGCTCTCCTTGCCCCGTGGTAGCACATATGATGAAAAGAAACTTGCATTGTAGAATGTCCTTCGGGTTATAGTCACCAATATTCACCAACGTATGCGGGAAATGCAATCTCTTCAACTTGTGAGACAATATATGAGCGAAATCCTGACAATTTCCAGTCTCTGAACCGTATAACACCACTATCTTTTTGTTTTGCATAGTATTATGTGTGTCTGGAATCCGCTGGACCCTGTCTGAGCTTAGTATCGGGCTTTTCTCAGTCTTCTATCAATATCTCTCTTGTCAAATAAGGTGTAAAAGATCCAGATTTTCAGATGTAGATCACCTACTTCAGACAGATGAGAAAAGAAGGAAGTTATCAGACTGTTTCAAGTTCCTGAGGATATCGTAGGAGTGAAACTTCTTGTAGTACCGAGGGAATTTCGGCTGTGCATTTCAAGCTTTGTTTTTGGAGTATTTACACGATTATTAACAAGAATATAACTACATGAATTACGAACAAACTGTGCCGAGATAACTTTATCTGAGTTCAACACCATAAAGTTGTACCACTGTGTCGCGGACTTTGTCCTGCAGTTCGTTCACTTCATCATTGGTCACATTTCTGTCCATGGATTGGTAGTTTATCCGGTAGCACAAAGACTTTCTTCCTGTCTTTGGATGAGTGAAAGAGTCGATGAGCTTGACGCTTTCGACCAGATCTCCAGCTACGTTTCTGACAATCTCCATCAAATCATTCTCGTGGATCACCTCAAAGGTCTTATCTGTGGGAAGCCAAAAAGCGATGTCCCTGACAGTTCCGGGATACTTCGAGTAAGGTTTGAACTTGTTGATATGGCCAGCTTTGAATTGTGAGTGGAATCTATCGTCTAGGGTCCAGAAAAGTCTGATGTCTGGGATTTCGAACAGAAGCATGGCAATACGATCTAGCCCCAGGCCGAACGCCCACCCAACTGTCTGATCAGGCTCGTAACCTGCCTTAAGCAAGACCTCTTGGCGGATCAAACCGGATCCGCACAACTCTAGCCAATCGTTCTGCCAAAAGACTTCGATTTCCCACGAAGGTGCAGTCCAAGGAAAGTATGCCTGGATCCATCTAACTTTGAGTTCTTCTCCCTCAACGTTGCCCATACTGGCAAGTTTTCTCTTGAACACCTCCAACACAACCAGCTCGATAGATCTTTTCAAGTGACGAGAACACACATCAACCTCTTCAAGAGACATGTACTCCTGTTTCGGATTACCCTCTAAAGTAATGTTGTCTTCCACGACAAGTTTAACAGGGTCATCGGCCAGCGTCTGTTCTAGCACTGCCAATTCCTGTTGAATCTTGGATATATGGCTGTTGTTGGGCTCTCTTTTCCATACCTTGGCACCTTCCATCTGGTGAAACACCGGATAATGGGTTCTGTCAATCTCATCTCTTCTGTACACATCCGCGGATATCAAATACCCAGGTCGTTCGGTACAGCCTTTGTGGCCAGGAACAAACCCATTGATGTTCCTGAAACACTCTAGCTCGTGTGCTGACGTATGCGTTCTTAGCAAATGGTTGTCGTTGATGTAATATGTATCGGACTTGGATCTGCCTGGATGGTCAGCCGGGAACCCTAGCGAGTCAAAATTCTCTTGCACTGTGACCACGGGTTTAAAGTCGTTGTATATCTCAAACTGCTCGCCCAAACTGTTGAGTTTCTTCTCAATTACAGACCTCAGGATGCCCACAGGGTGCGATGGGTTCAGATAGATCGCACGGTCTGTCAATTTTATGATGGGTTCTGGCACATTGGTCATCTCTGAGCCCTCAAAACTCTTCCCATTGACGTTTATAGTCTTGCACACAACCCTTGCTGAGCTGAACAGCCTGACACAGGGAGTGAATGCCCGCTGCACGACCGTTGCTCCCACCATTTACTCGTGTTACTTTGGTCAAATTTTGGTCTATGTTCTTTCCCTTGTATCACTGGATTTTGACTCGAATTCAAGCTAAAAACAAGCAAAACGTACTCCTTGGGTACTTCTTACTAAGTCCCGAAGTCTCAACGCACACTAATCCCACCAGAAGGCGTGCTATTCATAGCCTTTGTTTCTTTAAAGGTGTAGTCACATGATATGCCGTACAACAGGTAAAACGAAAAATTTGAAGAAGTCTTTATGCGAACCACATTGAAAGATAGAAGAGTTGCACATAAAGGTCAGTTTGTACGTTCTGCAATTGGTTTCGGGAATGCAAAGAACCGCGGACAGATTCTTTGATCAAGGGATAGATTTATCAGCCATGCTGTTTGGGATTTTTAGGACAGTAACAGGTCCAGCAAGTGGACTGCAAAGTTTGCAGGTCACCGCTAGACGTTTTACACACGAGTATGCTCCGCGGTTCAAAAACCAAACAAAGAAGCAGAAGGGTAGAGTACCTGTGCGTACCGGTGGGTCTGTGAAAGGTAATTCGCTACAGTTTGGACAGTTTGGGCTCAGATTGAAGTCTGAAGGTGTCAGACTCACTGCATTACAGCTGAAAGAGGCAGACAACGCAATCATGAGATACGTGAGACCCTTGACGAACGGTCAGCTATGGAAACGTTTGTGTACAAACATTGCTGTGTGTATCAAAGGTAACGAGACCAGAATGGGTAAAGGTAAAGGTGGGTTTGACCATTGGATGGTGAGGGTTCCTACTGGAAAAGTGATCTTCGAAATGTCTGGTGACAATCTGCACGAGAAAGTGGCCCGTGAGGCTTTCAGAAAGGCTGCAACAAAGCTTCCAGGTAACTACGAATTTATCACAAGAGAATCGCTGGTCAGAACTGGGCTCAAGAGCGTAAAGGACCCCAAGGACGATCCACAAGTGAACTACTTCGAAGAACTCAAGAAGAAGCCCACTAAGGAATACGTCACGAAACTTAAATCGCAGCTTCCGGAATACAGACTATTCAGAGCGCGTTAATGACCTTTAGCTTAATGTACATACTAGTGGTACTGATCTGTAAATAGTCCTTGAGTTCTAAAATATCCACAGATTACACACGAAACAACAGTTAACTCACATGTACTTGTCCATCTCGCACATTACTCTGGCGATATAGCCCTCCAAATGGTAGATAGCCTTGCTTCCTAGACAAAGACGTTCATCAAATATGCACGCAATATCGATTATTGCGAGTCTTAATGGGTCAGACTTACAGTCTGCTAGTAGCTGCATGGTCAATTCGTGAATAATGGTCTTTGCTGGGATACAATGGGCCAAAAGATCGTAGTTTATTGACCTACACTCAACCAAATTATTCACACTTCTTTCTTTTTGTATCTTTCTGGCCATCTTGTGAATCACCAGTTGCCAGTCCGGTCTGTTCAACGGAGTGTCGTTCCGCAGATGTAGCTCATTTTGCAACGCAGTTGACTCCAGAGCCAGCATAGACATTCGCATATTCCCTTTGGAAAACTCGGCTATCCTTTCCAGACAATTGCCCTCGGCGGTGATCTTTTCTTTACTACAACAGTCCTTCAAGATGGAAACGATCTCCTGCTGCGTTGGTGCCGGAACTCTGATCAGCAAACAACGCGATTTGATAGGCGAAATTATACTCGACATCGAATCACACAGCATTATCAGTCTGATATTACCCGAGTACTTCTCCATAGTTCTTCTAAGCGCAGCCTGCGCGTCTCTGGTCAATGAATCCGCCTCATTTATGATAACGCATTTGTAACGATGCGCTAAGCCGTCCTTAGAGTCCTGGAAATCCACCTGTTCCATCTGTGCGACTTCTTTGATGAGCTCCTGGATCACTACACGGTCGTTGTTGCCGATATCACTTGGTGTGATTTCCAAATGGTACGGACTGCTCACGACATTTAGCTCCAGTTTCCTGTTGGACGGTGTCACAAACTGTCTCACATCGATCTTCAGCTTGTACACTCCGGACCCGAAAATCTCCTGTAACAAAGCCATGCATCTAGTCTTCTTTCCAGCACCATTGGGACCGTATAGTAGCAGGTGTGGTAGATCCTGGGGCTGTTTGGTCAATGAGTATAATTGATTCGTCAATTCTTCATTATAGCTTAAAGATCCCAAATTCTTCGGCCTGTACTTATCTACCCACAGAGACATAACACCAATTGACCTTCCTGAGATTTTTCAGGACTTTTGACACTTCAGAATGTTCCAATGGATGGTTTGTGCCAAGCTATTCTTCTTATCAATCTCTGCTTTTAACGTTTCGTGATGCTTTTAACATTTAACTGTATTCACATTTCCAGCTTTAACCTTAACAAGGACATCAAGAAAGAAAGGGGAAACCGAAATTACTGGTTGTTAGATGTTGGTTGCTGGATATATCAGCATCACTGAACAAACGTACGTATTGGGTGTCAGTTTGTCACTCAAATTTTTCTGGAGCAACTAAGCTGTTACTGAAGCTATGGCTCTAGGTCAGAATCAGCAAAATAATATGAAAGGTCTGCAGCTGTTCATTGCAGACCTTAGAGCTAATCAGCGGACCAAAGATCATGCTAAGAGGATACATAACGAGCTAGTAAACATTCGAAGACATTTGTCTCAGAAGAATGGACTCAATGAGTATCAGAGGAAGAAATACATTGCCAAGATGGCGTACATCTACATCACGACAAATGCCGGGATGGTTAATGAACTTTTATTTGGACTGGATCAGTGTTTCCAATTGCTCAAAAGCAAGCATTTCAGTGAAAAGTGGATTGGTTACATGACGCTGGAGCTCTTGTTCAACCATCCGGTGGTTAGAAATCGGTCTCTCGAGAAATGCCTGTCGTGCGTGAAAGCGGACCTAAACTCGGCTGACATCAATGTTGTATGCTTAGCATTACACTTCATAGGGATCACAGGAAACTGTGATGATTTGTTGGCGGATAATCTTGCGGAGAACGTGTTTGACCTGTTAAGAGGGCCAGCACAGCCGACGTTAATCAAGAGGAAAGCATGCTTGGCATTTCTGACTATGATAAGGTTTAAACCGACCATTTTTGCAGGTTTGGACGACAGAAAGAGGTCTTTATGGATAGAGAGAATAATCACGCTGCTCGGGGAAAGGAATGATCATGGATTACTGCTCTCTTTGCTGCCCTTACTAGAATTTATCGCTAAAGAAATTGATATCAACTCATGTATGAAATTAATACCGCAATTGACCGATATCTTGCAAACTTGTCTTTCTTCTAAGTCTGACAGCTCAGAACTCACTGAATGCAAATTTGCTGGAGTTCCTAATCCTTGGATAGTTGGAAAATGTGTGTCTCTTTTAAGCATACTGGTTAGTGATAATGCGGAAACCTTGGTAGGTACAAATATAGACCAGCATACACTGGGAAAACTGCGAGTATGTGTCTCACAGGCTGTTGCTCTTGGTTCCGCAGAAACTACTGACCCTGTGGCCAAAAATGCCAGGTTATTCATCATGTTTACGATGTTAGGCTTTGCTTGCAAACTGGATCCCACCAGTGAGGCTATTGCCAACTCGATCATGAGTCTTTGTGAACTAATGGCATCGAGTGATTTAAATACAAGGTATTCCGCATTTGATGTCTTGATCAAGATCTGTGAAGTGACAGGGAAGTCGGCCATTTCAATGATTCAAAAAAATCATATGTCACAATTATTTCAGATGTTAGATCGTGAGACGGATATTATTCTTCTACGGAAAATCACAGACCTTCTATTTATCTTGATTGACAACACCAATTTCAAAATTATTGTTGAACATTTGTTGAAGGCCTTGGAGGGTCATAAATCAATGGATTTCTCTCTGAAGGAACTGCTGAACTTAAAAATTGAAGAGGCAATCGAGACACATGCAAATGATTTGAACTGGTTTGTGCTGTCATCGCTACGCCTGTTATCAGTTAATACGTCAGTCAAGAGCGACCATGTCTGGAAGAGGATATGTCAAATCGTTGTCAACAATGAACCCCTACATAAGCTGGCGTGTGAACACCTGATTGAGTATCTACAATCTCCAAATATTGCAGAATCATTGGTTAAAGCTGGTGTGTTTTTGTTGGCAGAGTATGCGCCGCTTGTTCGCGATAGAGCTTCTACTGGGGACCTGTTCAATCTTTTCACAGCAAAGTACTTTCAGGTGGGCAATCTCTCTAAGGCGATGATTCTCACAGCAATGTTGAAACTTTATCATGCTGACCCTCAACTATCTTCCGTGGTCGTTAAATTCTTCCAGTTGGAGCTAAATTCATTCGATATCATTTTACAAACCAGATCCTTCGAGTACTTGAAGCTGATCCAATACACCAAACTTAATGATATGACCTTCCTTGATAAATTGCTTCCTGGTATGCCTCCATTTGAGGGAGGCCCAACTGATTCAATTGTGTCGAAACTGCCAAAACAGTCCGAGCTTCTTTCATTATATGATGCATTTGGAAGTACGAAGTCAGAAAACAGGGTCAAGCAAAGCACAGGATCTATTCCGACTCCTCCGCAGTCAAGGAAGAGCAGCAAGCTGTATCATGTGCATCAATTAACTCCAGGCTGGGAAGCTGGCTTTAAAAGAATGTTAATCCATAAACAAGGAGTCTTATTTCAGGACTCTGTGATCAGCATTATGTTCAGGAAAGAACGAGTCGCCGATCAGCCATTCAAAAGCACTATCAGTCTAACTGTAGTCAACAAAACAACATATGATGTGACGGGTTTGAGTTGTGAAGCAATCGCGTATAAAACAGAAGACAATCCACCGTATATTATTGAAGTGAATCGATCGTCTGATAACAAACTAGCTCCCTTGAGTCGTACATCGTATGGAATATGCATTACTACTCGGTTTTCATTTCCATTGGAACAGTCGCCTTTGATATCTGTTCAGTTCAATTGCAGTGGTCAGCATATGAGTTACAGAATAAAACTAGGATATACTGTTTTGTCAACTCTATACCCTAGTGAGACTGGAATTAGCCTCGCCCAATTTGTTCAGAGGTGGAAGTCTATAACTGATACATTGAAATCGACTGGTGAAAACAATGACACCGCAAAGTGTTCAGATATGACGCCCCAGAAAATCAAAGACCGAATGTCGAAGATCGGGTTCAACGTCGTTGATCAAACGTCAGTCTCGAACACTGTTTTTACGGGAGCCATCGTCCATACTAAAAGCGATGGTAACTTTGGTTGCTTGTTGAAACTGAAACTTAACTCTGGTAATCAGATCGAAATTTCATGCAAAACAACTTCTACTGGTGATCTCTCCCGGCACATTGTCGGATGTATCAAGAAGGCTTTGGACCAATGACGCAATCTGGCTCATACTTGGCATTCACAGTTATAAATTCTTTAATTAGGTAGATACATTTACATGATATGCTCATACCTTGGCCTCATTCTTTGGGGGTCTTGTGCCAAAGATATCAGTGCCAATTCTGATCTCGGAGGAACCCTGCTTGATAGCCTGCTCGAAGTCTGAGCTCATTCCCATGGACAATTTCAGGTCCAGCGAGTACTTGCTGTCGATTTTGCGCTTCCACTCAGTCAACTTGGAAAAATCGCGATTCTCCTGATCTTCGGCGTGTGAGACATCCCAAGAACCGATGGTCATCAGACCTTCTAACGATATGTTTTTGGCTTCTCTTAGAAAGAATTCCACCAGAGCGTCAACTTCTGCTTCATCTGTGAGTCCTGATTTCTGTTCTTCCTGCGAAGTGTTGATCTGGATGTAGCAACGAATCACATCGGCGTCGGGGTTCCACTTTGCCCGCATCTCCTCGAGTTTCTTAGCCTTCTTCAGAGAGTCCACAGTCTCCACCGCAGCAAGATTTTTGATTTTCGCCAGATCCTTGCACTTGTTGCTCTGCAGCCCGCCAATGAAATGCCACTGGATATCCTTGGGCAAAAGCTCACTCTTCGTCACCAGCTCCTGCACGTAATTCTCGCCAAACCGTCTCACACCCGTATCATACAGAATCTGTACATCGCTCGCAGGCTTCAGCTTCGAAACAGCTAGCAACTCAATCTCTTTTCCAGAACGCCCGCACGCTTCTGCTGCTGCATCGATCTTCTGCTTCATCGCCTGATAAGAGCCTACAAGCTCTTCTTTTCTCAATGCATCATATTTCACCGCTTCACTCATTCTGCGAACTGTGGTCACTGTTCTGAACCGAAACATGCCCCTTCAAACCCTGAAACAGTCCCAAATCCACTATCATTGTGGTAAAAAGATATATAACTTTCATCAAAGGATAACCTCCCCAACTCTCCTTTATTAACAATCGCTTTAAAAAGTGTTGATACTTGTCACGTGATCTTTAATTTATTCAATTGCTCCAGCAAAAAATGAAACTCTTGATATTTGAAAGCGTTTTAGTACTAAAAGAATAGGATTGATTAACTTTGAATAAGGATTTGAGGGTGTTGCAATCGTTGAATTGGTGCATAGGTAGCAGAATTGGTGAGACAAATACCGTAAGAAATATGGGAATTGTTGATTTGGACCCTAACGTTGTGTTAGTGGTAGAGTATTCTCGAGAGAACTTGTCGATTCTTCTGGCAGAATTAGGAGCGAAGGGTGTAAGGTGTGAATGTCGTCCGAGCCACGATTTGGGAAGCTTGTATGTGTTTTTGAGCGATGATTCGGGGAAAGTGGTGAAAATGGTTGAGAAGTTTGGGTTTGTGAAGAAGGTGAGTCCATTGTACCGGGCGAAAGAACGGGACCAAGTGCAGAAGCTGGCGCGGGAGCTGATCCGGAAGCGTGGCATGCTGCGGGACGTGGATCTGGCGCAGCTGGCGGACACGACTCAGAACCCGCGCGTGGCACTCTACTTTGCGTTTGCCAAAACGTACACTCGGTTTTTGATGCCATTGGCGCTGTTTGGACTTGGGCTGCGCATGTACAACCCGCAGGGCACGGAGTTTAATACAACGTACGCGGTGGTAGTTCTGGTGTGGGCAGTGGCCTTCCTCACCCTGTGGAAGAACACCTACGAACCCCGGTATGCGCAGAGTTTCGGCTACTTATCGCTGATCCCTTTCAATGACTCAAGAACCACATTCCTCAAGAAACTGTGTTTCATGCCGGTGGCTCTAATTTTTGTTGCGATCCTGTTCGCTTTCCAGCTCTTCTGTTTCTCTGTTGAGATTTTCCTAACGCAAATTTATCAGGGGCCACTCTCCTCTGTGCTCGCGTTGGTGCCAACCGTACTCATATCGGGCTTTGTACCAGTATTGACCACAGTTTACAACAAATTTTTCGTTGATCCCATGACGACATGGGAGAACGGCTCGAATCCTGCAAGATCAAAAGTCGAAAAGAACTTTGTGTTAACTTTCTTGACTAGCTACGTGCCACTGCTGATAACTTTGTTCATTTACTTCCCTTTTGGTTATCTTTTGAACTCATATTTACCTATCATCGACAAATATTCTGCAGCTTTCAGAGTACCAATTGACTCTTCGGTTTTCAAATTAAACCTCCAAAGATACCAGGCCCAATTCTTCTACTTCACTGTCACAAACCAAATAGTCGCTATCGGAATGGAGAATATTCTACCGCTCGTGTTAGGTAAAGTTCTGCCGTTAGTCACTGGTGAAAACAAACCTACGTCTGGTAAGTCTAAAGTGGCCCAACTTGTCGCAGAAGAATTTCCTGCTGAAAAGGCATTTTTGAGTGAAATTCGCGAATATGAAACAGGCTCCTGGGGCGTTTTCAATGTGGATGATGGAATGCGGAAGCTTGTTTTACAGTATGGGTTTGTAGTCGTGTTCTCATGCATATGGCCGCTGGCTCCACTGATCAGTGTACTTTTCAACATGGTGTTCATCAAGTTGGATCTGTGGAGGGCTCTCACAAAATCCGCACCGCTAGTCGACTTTACATCTCGGAAGGACGTGGAGAAAGAAGATGGTTACGAAAACGTCAAGCTTTCTCCATGGAACTCAGTTTTAACATTCCTCACTTGGGTAAGCTCCATTATCTCCCCAGCTTTATTACTGATGTACAGATACACCAATCTTCCAGGTGTTGGTTACAGCACTCAGTTCACAAAACGTTCAATTTCAGGTTGGTATGAGAAGTATCCATTCCATTACGATTTCAAGACAATTATGTTGACTACCTTCCTTCTGGAACATGTTTTCATGACGGTGTACTACATCTTGTCAAAGGCCCTACAATCGCCATTAAGCAAGAAATTCAAGACATTTATCCCAGCAGAAGAACTGAAGGAACCACCAAAGCTGAATTTGGATCACGTAGTCGAGAACACAGCGCGTTTCATGAACACGCTATCACAAACAACCACGTTACCTCAGGTGAATAACGAAACTCAAACTGTTGCCATGAAGGAACCTCCTGTCACTGAAAGAAAAACTGACGCCAATGATTTGGGTCAAACTACCGCTACAGGTTTCAGCAAAGTTAATGCAGCCGATTTGACTCGTAGAACACCCGCGTCTCCTCTTCCTGCACCTGGTGTACAGCCACCAAAACAAACTATGATCGCGTCACTTCCAACCAAAGAAGCCACAACAGTATTACAGTCAACATCTACGTCTTCTTCGACTTCTTCTGTAGCTGGTGCAACCCTACCGCCAACCATCCCTACATCGAAGAACTTTGATATCAGAAAATCGGCTTGTAACACAGAAGCAGCAAGTGTGGCCACTCTATCATCTGTTCCTCGGGCCACCTCAAAAGTTAACGATGCAGGAGATAAGAATACAGCGTCGGTGCGTGCAGCGCCAGTGGCCCCAAATCCTGAAAACACAAAGCCTTCAGAAAACATTGCACGGTCAGAAGTACCAAAGATTGAAGTTAACCTGTCGCCTGGAGCACAGCAGTTTGCGTCGTTAAAATCCCTTGAACCTGAAAAGCAATTTGTTGTAGAAGAAAAGATACTTGCTACACCACAAAAGCAGATGGTTTCAGAGGCTCCAGTCAATTCTAAAAAACCCAGTTTGAAGAAGGACAATGATTCTGTTGTGTCTAATTCTGCTGTAACCAGTAGTAAGAAAAAAAAGAAGAGCATCATGTCTCCTCTGGGAAAGTTAAAGAAGAAATTCTGAACATGGTATTGTAACTGATATATATATTTTTGAACACTATAACTTCTGTTTCGAACAAACATCTGCATACCAAGTAAATTCATGCAGTTAAAATATCGATTCTGGAACGCTTCCATAAATTATGCAAATACACGTCATCAACCTTAGTCAATTTTTCATTTTCGACATTGGGTGGTTCTACTGTCATCTCTGCGTATGTTCCTCTTCCTCCGTTAGGTCTGACGAATGCACCAGGGTTTATCATGATGACATTTTTCACAACTCTTGCGAAATGTGTCAATTCACTAGGGATTATGACAATATCAGGGATTATTCCACCTACAAATTCAGTGAGTCCCAAGTAAGGCACGTCTAAGTCAGCACCTGCAATGTGCTCAAAGATTGGTTTTCCCTCGGAACTTTCAGATTTTCTAGTTCTTATCCCTCCAGGGAATACAGGGTAGTAACGACGTTGTTCCAATATGTGTTCTGACACTCGATCAAATCTATTTCTTTGAAATATATTGCCACCCTTAGTAACCTCCTTCAAATCTTTGTAGATGTCGTTGTTAGAACAGCCAAAAAATACTTCATTCAACTGGAAAGTGCTGGGGTTAGTGAAACATTTGAAGTTTTTTGGCAAGCACATCGACTTCCTATCAAGTGAGTCCTGGGGGTAAGCTGCGTGTTTGGAAGCAGTATCTTTCGTGGATGGTACAAGAATTACCTGGATTTTGGGGTTGATGCGCTTCAATATAGGGGTAATAACTTTGGTGAATAACTCATCCAGTGTTTGAGGCTGTTGTTTCATTTTAGGGAAATCAGGAATGTCCCCGTTCGATATCAAGGTGTGTGTAACATCAATAAATGGCCCAAACATAATGAGTATATGCGGCTTGATGGTGGTGTTGATTCTGACTATAAACTCTTCCAAATGACTGAAGTCCAAACTATTAGATGGTGTGTATGGACCAGATGTGATGACGACTTTCATTGATTGATTATCCATTGACAGTTGTGATTCAGATATAGTGTCGATGTCGGAGACAGGGAAGTTCAGGTAAGGAATTTCTAAGATTTGTTCGACAACAAAATACTCTCCGTTTGCATTTTTACCTCTTAGAGCGATGATCTGTCCAGGAAAAACAGACACGTCAGATATTTTATCAAAATTTAGCCTTATTCTCCTTCCGATTCCTGTTGATCTTGACGTTTCAATTGCAAGAGACTCTATATTAAGCGGTCCTTCTGCATTAACAGAGTCTGGAACAATCCTCCCAACGGTGTAAATTTCTGATTGTTGTTGGAAGGTTGGATCTCCTATATCAGATGGCTTCAAGTTGTAATGTTTCTGAATTACATCAGTAAAAATGTCAATTTGTTCGTCTAAAACGTCCGCAGTATCTAGAAGACTTTGCCTCATGGTCCTGAATTTATACTTCTTAGGGTCATAAAATGGTGATATCTTTACCCTGTTCTCAGTTTCGAAGTTTAATCCATCAGCCCTGTCAACATTACCGACGTTTAATGCAGACAAACATTTGTCAACCTCAACAACATTTTTAAGGTTGATTGGCGTCTCATCCTTCGGAGTGCGAGAGTCTACGGGAGAAGATGGAATAAAGTTCGAAACGTTGAACATTGCAGAAGGACTTCCCTTAGTAGGGTTTGTAGGAGTGCCAGCTTCTAACTTTCGTTTTTTTACGGTCGGTGTGTTTGGTATTCCTAGCCCGAAGATAGAAGGGGAATTAGAGGTCGACATCAACATCTTGGGCTTCTTTATTGCGGAGCTAGTGGTATGGTTATTCGTATTGGCCATACTTATCTTCTTCTCCATCTGTTGTTGAATATATTCCTTGAAGTCCTCTAATACCTGGTCTGAGAAAGAATCTACAGCATGTTTGTCCTTATGATGGTATGAGAACTGTTCCCATTTGATATAAAGTTCGTCGACACTCAACCCATAGATCTTCAGGTAGTGTTGCAATGTAGAAATCGTGGTAGGCTTATCAGCCGCGGACCCAAACTTCGTGGGTATTTCAGTTTCAAGGCTCATTCTTTCGTAATCTCAACCAATTCCCTCTGATCTATCAAAACTGATGCTCCGGTGTTGCTGTGCAGTTTTAGCAAGCCACGGCGGTTTTGTTGTACTCTAATGAGATGTGTCTTTACTACACACGTAACTCTAAGTGCCAAAATCATATTAACGTGACGCGTTCTTGATCGTAGAAAGTGACCTCACCAATTCGAAGTCGGATGGGTTGAGCAGTGGCATTAAAGACCGAATGTATCCGACAGGTGTGCTTCTAGCAAGCATGAGGTCATAAATGCTAGCGAGAATAGTACAGGAAGCACATCTCCATTCTACTACATCGCTTGGAGTATACCTGGACACAACTTTAGCAAGATTTTTTAAGACCTCAGCAGATAGTAGATCTGAAATTGCTTCAACGATAGCATTCACGAACTCCAGTAGGAACGTTATCTTAACCATGTACTGTTCGTTTGTATTGCAGAGTTCTGTTAAACACTTTTCCAAAAACGCATGTGATAATGCATGATAATTGGAAAGTAGTAGTTTCCTGAGCTCAACGCAAACAAAATATATCTCATTCTCGTAAGAATCGAGTTTAGAAACCAGCTCAATCACCCTGTCTACTAGTTTTGTGATGCTAGCATCACTGACAGCACGTTCGCTAAATTGCTTGTCTGCAGCTATAGTGCAAATTGATAAAAGAATGGACTGGTAAGTAATGTTTGTTGGAATCTGCTCTTCTGATAGACTAGAAGATAGCAATTGTTCCATTATCGACCAAATTGTCAACAAATGATCTTTCTGATAAACCCACCTTTGTACTTTGTCATCCGGGGATAAAAATGCTTTTAGGATATATTGAAGCTCATTCATCTTGAAGGTTCCATTGTTTGTTATCGAATCGACTATCTGAATTAGTGTATCCAAGTTAACGATATGAATCATAGAGTCAATTGCTTCCATTTCGAATCGAACCAAAGAGGATTCAGGAAACTGCGTTTTTCTTAACGGTAAATTTTCTTTTGAACTCTTTGTTGTTTCATTCCCATCCTCAGGTATACCCTTGATCTCATCTTCGAATCCATTATCAGAAGATCCATCGGTAGTTGTTTTGATCTCCATTCCATTGATTGCATCGCTCAGCATGTTGGATTCAAGTTCATGATTCCCATCGGCTACTGAGCTGTAAGAGCCAGTAAGAACGCCTGGAGGAGGTGACTGCTCTTCGGGTTGATTTTTAGAAAATATGTCTCCCAGAAGTGATTTTTGATCTACGTTGGTATCGTTAATATTTGAATCGATGTCCATGTGGTCAATATTCTCGTCTACTGGTTCTGGTTGGAATACACTGTGTACTTTAGTCATTTCAGTTAATCTTGAGAATGCATTAGGTTCGGCATATTCGACATTTTCAGTATTATCTCGCTCTGGTTCGTGGCGACCGTTTTTGTGTTCGTGAAGCTCTGCCAAATTCACGACTGAATTTACTTCGGGGTAAGGTGGTACATCAGGTGAAGGCAAAGAATTACGAGGAGTATTTTCCTTTTCAAAAGATTTGGGCTCTGTGGCTGGATCCAGTTCTTGGGTATCTGGCAAGTTCTCATCATCTACGTCCAGTGCATTATGAACAACGGTATTTGAACTTATGGTTCGTTTCCCCAAGGGGTTTACCATTGTCATCTCCAACAGATGTTTTTCATCTATGGTATCAATATCGGCTGCTGCGTTGGAGTAGTTCAAGATGCTGCTTATTTTAAATGTCGGATCACTTTTCTGAATGGCATTGGCAATCTTCAATTTCGTGGCAGCAGTTGGAGCCACTTTCAAATATGACAGGAACTGGGATGTATCAAGCTTATAAAGACTTAGAATCACATCGTAATATTTGTTCGCATCCATATCCTTACCGCAGGCATTGAATAGTTCAGTTATCAGATTTTCAGATAGCGTCAATTCACCTCCTAAACAATGTTTAATAGCGTCAAAACAATAGTTGTAAAGCTGATACTTGTACCGAACGTAAAATCCCGTCCATTCGGAGTGTTTATCTTCCAATGATTTGAGAATTGAGACGATGCTATCAATTATGTCATCAGTAGAGAAGTACTGATCTAGTAAAGAGACAGGAAGGTAGTGAACGCAAAGGAGTACCATTAAAAACTGAAGAGGAAGTAGTTGGTAAAATCCCGGTAGTTGCAATAACGGCTTGAATGACTTTGTGTTTGTTCTCAAAACGGCTAAAAGCGCCCTTTGTACAGAAGGAACATCCGTAATTTCGACTTTTGAAAGTAGCTTTTGTTGCAGTAATTCCAAACCATTGTCAGGATCTTTCGCTATTAATGATTGCAACGTCTCCTCAGTTGTTTTGTTGTTTTTCATGTAGCGTTTGAGTAAAGGGTTGGTATGATTGCCTGTCAACTCACTAGTCAAATCGATATTAATATCATGCTCTGGAGGTGTTTTCAGAGGTCTCTTGGTAAATGAGGATGTCGCTGTACTTGAAAATGATCCCGGACCCAGGTCGGTAATAGATCGTTTAATTGAAGACCTTGGGAGATGAGATGACTGTGTTGGGGCAGCATAGCTTGGGAATCTTTTCGGTAGTAGACTTGATCTTCTTGATGAATCCCTAGATGAAGGAGCCAAAATATTTGCATCATATTTTATTTCAAGATGGATCGGTATGTTAGTCTCTAATGCTTTTCTTATTTGCGGCTGAATTATTCCAATTAATTTCTTCCCACTAATTGGATAAGCTTTATACCAGTACCAAAAAGTAATGCGCATGGATTCCCTGATAGTTGTCTGAGCATCTGTTAACCCTTTCTGCAGCCATTCTTCTACGTCAATATGATGTTGGGATGCTAATCGTTTGTAGAACCTTATAATTAGGATTCTCAAAAATGTGGATGAGTACAGTCTCGCTGTAGAATTCTTGCTTCTTATCAAACTAAAACAATGATTGAATAACCTCGAGTGATATGGGACTGTGGATAAAAGAGTTAAAATGCAAATATTAGCGTTTTGGTTCGCTATTTTTTTGGTATTGGACATGAGTTTCACCAAACATGTCCATAAGCCTTCAATGATAGACGTGTCTAGAGCGGTATTAAAGACACAACAAAAGTCTTTCACCAAGCTACAGCTATGCGTGCACAAAGAGGTTCTCAAAGAAAGAACGGATTTAGTAATACAGTCTTGAAGGTTTAATTCTTTCCAAGCCTCCAAAAATTTGTCTGGGAAACTCTGTGATACGTTGCCAATGATAATTGACCGAAGTTTGATAATATTGGCTTGTCTCAGCTTCCAATTCTGTTCTGTTTCCTTAGGAGACTCAAAGGGTAAACTGATCGACTCAAGATCCTTGAAAAGGTAAGAAAGGTTGTTGTAGTTGATCGGCTGGGGTGAAGGCACCGCAGGAAATCTGGGCGCATGGTCCATTATTGACTGAAGTTCTTTTTGTATGTCAAAGACGTCTATATTGTTGTTGTGGATGCTATTGGTATTATGTGCCCCAATGGACGTTTCAAAATCATCGATTTCAGTATTGAGACTACTTTCTCTTGTTAGTGCTGTTCTTTTCATCGATTTCATGTACAAAGAATTCAAAACTTTAAACGCAGATTCGTCAGTGACGGATTCAATCATTGTTCGTACCACATTCTGAGGACACCGATTTGAAATAATTTCGAAAATCAGTTCGATGTTTTCTACTGAAAGCCGGTCCTTTGTGCTCATCAAATGAATCCAGTTCGGTAGGAACTTTTGTAAAAACAGAGAAGCGTTTCGTCCATTATTGATTTCTATCCTTGCAAGCTCGTCTGTCAGAAGCAGCACTTTTGTTCTGACAATATCATTCTCCAGAACCAGCTCATTCAACACATTGCAAAAGTCCAGTGGTTTCGACAAGTAGATGGCCTCCAACGCGTTTACGGTGCTCTGCCATATCTTCTTATCGTTAGCAGGCACTAACAAAAGCGCCTCGACACATTGCCGTATCAAATCCGGCTGAAACTTGTGCTGTGCCTGCATCGCGACACGCTTGATCAGATAGCACAGCACAGAATGCGCCAGTTGCAGGACTGCAGAATCACTGCTGCTATTTTTGCAACTCTGAGAGATCAGCCTGTTCAAATTGTCAAAATACCTGACACAAGCCTGTTCATTGACCAACGTTTTCTTCACATGGCCCTTGAACCTGGTTAAAACCTCGATCTTGCGCTCCTCGGAGCAAAACTCGTCTGCCAGCTCATTGAGACCGCCAAACTCGTCGTTCATTAGTCAGGGACACGTCAATATGAACGTCTCGCTTCTGCACACCAAATATTGTACCGAAACCTCTAGGAAAAAAACACACGATGAAAGCAATCCACCTTTTGCGTAGCCTGTTCCCTCCCTGTGTATCTTAAACCCTTAAAATGGACTGTAACCTCTTCTTTAGCTCTCTGTGTCCCACTTGTATTCTATTAGCTCTTTTATTTGTGTATGAAAGCATCACCATGGAACTCTAAAACGGAAAAAGATTCACTCAAACACTGATCTGATCCGTCTTACACTGTTTCGCCGCCCGACTCACACCGCACTGCTACTCTTAGCGTTCCTGGCAGTTTCAGTAGTCAAGTTACCAGCTGCCACGCCGCATTCTGCCCATTGCGGCGTTTGTTTATTGTGGTTGGTACAATCTATACAACTTCGGCGGCTGTTTTCTTTTGAGCAGGGAGGTCGCAGAGGTGTTACCCGGACTTAACCCTTTGTCACGTGACCTTTCTCAAAAGCCTGGCTTGCCAGGTCTGGCACTGGGATAGCAACAGCTACGTGAGACGAAAGATGCCGTTTTAAAGCGGTTCTGGACTTGCGAGTTCATGGTGCTGACATACGATTGCTACGCGCCCTATTTGAGGCGCGGATCTGCCTGTGCTTTCGCTTGTGCTTTTGTTTATCCGTATATAATAAGCTTTAGAGTTCGATTTGATAAAGGGCCTGGCATATAAACAAGATCATATATTACTTACACACCACGGTGGATGAAGCATCAAAGGTTGTGAGCAGCGTTCAGGGATACTTTTCATTGACTGAAGGACCGCAAGACAGTGGGTAAATTTAAAGCAAAGATGTCTATGTACAAACTGAACGGAATGAACATGACCCATTCGACTGGGTCATTTTTGAATAGCGCACCTGTTGAGTTAACGACCGTTAAGGGGTACCAGGACTTCCTGGCCAAGCAGAAGAAGCAGAATGTGGAAGTATCCACGCAGCTGAGCGAGGACAAGAGCGTGGGGTACGTGTTGAACGAGTCTGAAGTGATTGCGACGGTCTCAGGCGAGGCCAGAGACTACTTGCTGGAGCTTAGCGGCGAGAACTAGTGTCAGGGCAGCAACGCGGTGCGCAGAGCGTGCGTCAAGCATCCGTGCCACATTGATAGATATGTACATTGATCAATTAGAAGTGGTACCTGGCGGTACCACATATGTATAAACTTTTATTCTCTATATCTAGGAGCGCGTGTGTGGTTGTATGTGATGGAGAGAGAGTCGAGTGTAACGAGTAGACCGGTGGGTATAGGTTAAACTATATCTAAACAGATAAATGACATGAAAGACTGGCAGAAAAAAGTGTCAGAAGAAAAAATGTTGGTGCGGTGGGTCTGGCCCACTGTCACGCTAGAGACGTGGAGTGATTGTGCTCTTTGCTTGAGTGCAGATTCAGTGGTTTCTGCAGCAGATGTCCCATTCTTTCTATCTTTGTTCTCAGGTATCCCTCTATCTCTTTTGAGTGTATACCTTCTTGATTGTTGTGGCCGGACCATGACAGCGGCACCATGGGTACTCTTTCGACGCAGTAGAGGTGGCCCGGCTCTTCGACCTGAGCGACCTTGTCTGGGTTATTTGTGAGAAGCCTGACGTTGGAAATGCCGAGGTCGATCAGGATGGCTCTTCCGATCGAAAAGTCTCTTGCGTCTGCCGGGTGTTTCAACAGCAAGTTGGCCTCCACCGTGTCCGCGCCCAAATCCTGCAGATTGTACGCCTTGAGCTTCTCGCTCAGACCGATGCCGCGGCCTTCTTGTCTGAGATACACTATCACACCGTGACCGTTTCCGCCGACCAGTTCACCTTCGCGTTCCACCGACATGAGCTTGCCTGCTCTGTCGAACTGCTCGCCACAGTCGCACCTGGCGCTCCATGCGGTCTCTCCTGTGTAGCATTCCGAGTGGATCCGTACCAGAGTGCTCTGGTCCACCCAGGTGGTCTTGCGGTCCACCACCAGTTCTCCTGTCTTTTCGTCCAGTTCAAGCTTCAGCCCGAGTTTTTCGTCTACATCTGCGCTAGCACGCCCGGCGTAGAGCCTGCCTACGTACGCTCCTCTGATCATACGGTCCTCCTGGGTCTCGCCCGGCTGCCTCTTGAACAACGACCGCGAGCGGATGTCTTCTCCGAACACTATGGCCAGATGTTCCTTGTCATCTCTGTCGTTCTTGTACAAATGAAGAAAGATTTCGGGGCCCTGCACCGTGGGGATTCTGGCTCTGGCGATGCACTGCACCCAGGGCAGCGGTTTCCTGTCCTCTGGCTCGCTGGCGCCCACAGCAGCGTGCTCATGGCCATGGTCATTTTCGAGAGTTCTGGTCATTATTCAACGCTAAGCTTTCTTTCCCGCTGTTATCCCTCTACTGACAGCCACTTACACTCTCTATTGCCCGTCTGCTGCCCGTGTGCTACCCGTGTGCTACAGTCTGCCTCCAGTTCCGCTATGGCCCGTCTTATGTACTGCGATGCCAAAGGTTCCATTACTCATGATTTCAAATCATCTCTCGACTTTCTAAAGGTTAACAAATGGATAACGAACGGATGGAGCTTGCAGAGGTCACGTGATGGACCCTCAATTACTAATTTGTCACGTGACCCAAACTCCACGGTAAAAGCGATCTTTCGGCCGATCCTGTGTTTGTGTTACCCGCACTTATGTTTTCGAGAAAAACAAAAGTCGCGTCACGTGACTGGAATTTTGACGTTCGGTCTTTGGATCCTGTATTATGGTTACCCTCCCTTTTTGCCATTTCCAAACCTAAATTCTGAGAACGGCGCAGTGGCAGCAACGCATCGTTGAGTATGGTGAGATGGTTGTGAACAGTTCAAGATGGATAAAGCAGTGCAGCACAGGGCTAAGAGTGGTGCAGTGAGTGTATGAAGCCAGAGCAGAGCAGCAGAAAATAAGTAGCAAGATGTCATTTCCCATTGAGTTGAATTCTGAGGCAGGGATGGGAGTAGGAACAGAAAGTAGCACGGTTCCTGTGGTACCTGGAGCATCTGCAGCGGCAGGAGCGGCAGGAGTATCTGGAGGTGCTGTAGGTGCTGTTGGCAGTAGCATCACGTTTCACGTTCTGGTGTCGCTGAAAGAGGCAGCCAAGATTATCGGCCCGCAGGGCAACACGATTGAGACCATCAGAAAGGAGAACGACATCAAGATTGGGATATCGCCCCGGGAAAAGTCGTGTTCAGACCGGCTGTTGAACGTGAGCGGGCCGCCAAGACAGGTGGCCAGCGCGCTGGGCCAGGTGTTGGGCGTGTTGACCGCAGACTACGAGCCGGAAGAGCACGTATTCAAGCATCTGAGGTTCATGCTGCCACCAGCGTCAAAGGAAGAGCTGGAGGACCCACAGGACCCCGAGAAATGGAAGCAGGTGGGCAACTTGCGGCTCATTTGCACAAACCCGCAGATCTCGTCTGTGATCGGACAGCAGGGCTCAAAGATCAAGAAACTCATCGAGACCCACAGCGTCAAGCTGGTGGCCTCGAAACACTTCTTGCCGGACTCTAAGGACCGTGTGCTGGAGATCCAAGGGTTCCCCACGTCCGTGGCCAACTGCATTGAAGAGATTGCCGAGCTGTTCATTCAAGACGACGTTCATGTGCCTCCCAGAACCTTGCCTCGCTACTACCCTCACTCGAAACACACGAAGGAGATCCAGGTGTCGCAGACGCTTGCGATCCCCAAGGAGTACGTCGGTGCGTTGCTTGGTGTGGGCGGAAACCGGATCGCAAACCTCAGAAAGTTCACCAAGACCAAGATCGTGATCGGACAAGAACCAATAGAAACGGGCGACAGGATCTTCACCGTGTGGGGCAACGACCAGAAATCTGTGAAGCTGGCTCAGACCATGCTTTTGAAGAACTTGGAGGTCGAAAAGAAGAGACGCAGAGAACACGAGCAGGCTTTGACAGATGCGCAGCCCGCTGTGCCGGAACCTGACCACAACATGCAGTCCTCGGATTGAAAGGCCTTTCTCCTACTAATCAACTAAAATGAATTAAGATGAGCCTTGTGAGTTCTTGTGAGACCCATACATGCAAGTTTCAACCGTACTCGTTTGTATGTACTCATTCGTATAAACCAGACTCTTTTATGTAATAGTACATCAGATCTAAATCTCTCATAGCGAGTGACCAAAGCTCACAGGTGTCGTTGAGGCCCTGTATCTATTCCAACGAGTAGTCACGGGTTCCAACGGGTTCTTCAAGATCTGTAGCGATTCCTGACTGATGTCTCCACACTTTGAGCTCATCGCATGCTTTCGAGATCAAAACATTAAAAACCTTTTACTCAAACAGCTAAACAATAACACATTCTAAACGTATCACTGAAGCAGTCCCTTTCTGGTCGAATCAGTGCCTACAAGACCCAGAGAACAGACATTGGATGCTATAGTGTGATAGGAATTGGTGTAGCCGATAAATTTGAGAGTTCACGAGAGTTTGTGCTGTACATTAACTGAGGGTCTTATGGATAAGGAAAATGTGCCTCCTTTGATGGAGGGCTCTGAGATGATTGAGCACATTGGGGTATCCAAACGGCTGGGGACGAATGTGTTACAGGAATTAGAACAGCGGGCGAGTAATTTGATGCCTCAAGTGGCTGGAAGCGTGGGATTTGAGGGGAAATTGAAGCCCTCGCTTTCGATGAAGTTTCAGGACAAACACGAGAAGCGCTTCCAAGGGATGGAGTCAATCGCAACGCATTACTCTGTAGCTAAATACGGTGGGCCAATGGCACCTGACACTTCGCACGCCCATGGGTCAACTGAGGAGCCTGCAACACCGGCCACGCCTGCCAAGAGAGCATACGCACAAGAACCCAGCACGGCTGACACGGTGCAGCAGGATTCGGTGAAAAAACAGAAACCAACTCCCGGGACGCCATTCAGTCCTGTGACGGACATTACACATCGGATCAGGAGGCTGCGCGTGCGGATCGGGAGTTCAGAAGCCTCGAACAGATCCGAGAGAGACCGCAGAAGGAATATCGTGGGGAACACTCCATTGACGCAGCAGCCGCACATACACGGCAGTCTCAACGTACCCACATTTGCGCTTCCTACACAAACCTCGCTGAACCGTAAGATGATGAATAGCCCGATACACAAGCTGGCAGGGTCGCAGGAAAGATCTACGGCAAGGCATGGGGACATATTCAGGAATCTGGCGAAACGGCCAACAGAGCACAAGAAACAAGACCCCTTGCAGAGGGCTGCTGAGCAGCCCTCTGGTGTGCAGAACTCTACGACAGGAGCCCATACGAGAAGACTGCCTTCTTCGAAATCGGTGTTCGAACGGCTAAGCGAACAATCAACAATATCCAGGTCAGCATCTTCAAAGAACCTGGCAAAGACTATATCCAGATCAAAGACTCAGCACGACTTGCAAAGCAGTGTGAACATGAAGAGATCCACAACGCTGCAGTCCGTGTCAATAAACAACAGACCTCAGTGGAGATGAGAGCCAAGAGGTAATATAATCATGAATGTTGAAATTTGCTATGATACGTGTGTGTGATAAGTAGATATCTATATAATAATCACGCAGAGCATCGATGCAATTTGATCATTTTTAACACCCTGACCGAGTGATAAAGCGTACTTCGTTTGACAATAGAAAAAACATCAAATAAAAGAAAAGGGTCCATTTTTCAGTTAGAAACGGTCAATTCGTTTATTTGAACTTCTTACCGAACAAGATCATTTGCAATTGGTCGTACATGGAGATGACACCGGCACCGGCAACACCTCTCAAGATGTTAGCACCGCAACCCTTGAACAAGGACTTGACACCCTCGGCAGCGACGATCTTTCTGAAAGCGTCAAAGGCACCGTCGTACTTGACGGCTTGACCAGAGGTCATCATCATTCTTCTTCTAACAGTGTCCAATGGGTAAGAGGCGGTGGAAGCACCAGTGGTGACGGCCCAACCCAACAAGAAGGAAGCCAAGAAGGAGTTTTCCAAAGAACCAGTCAACAACAATGGCTTCAAAGAGTCGTACAAACCAAAGTACAAACCTCTGTAAACCACAATACCAACAACAGAAGGCAAGAAACCTCTGTACAAACCAGCAATACCGTCAGTAGCCAATGTCTTCTTGTAGACGTCGACTAGACCGTTGAATTGACGCTCACCACCCTTCTTGGCGGACTTGGAGTCAGCAGCCAATCTGGTTCTGGCGTAGTCCAACGAGTACACGAACATCAACGACAAACCACCAGCAAGACCACCGGAGGCCAAGTTACCGGCAAACCACTTGGCGTAGCCCTCCTCCTTCTTGAAACCGAACATGGCCTTGATCTGGTCCTTGAAGGCGAAGTTCAAGGCCTGGGTAGGGAAGTATCTGATAACGTTGGCGGTGTTACCTCTCCAGAAGGACGCGATACCCTCGCTGGAGGCCGTTCTCTGGAAACACTCCACGATACCGTTGTATCTTCTGTCCAAAGAGCCCTGCTTGATCATTTCATCCTGGTTCTGGATCAAAAGCTTGACTCTTTCGATAGGAGCGGCAGCGGTCTTGGAGACGGCGGCGGAAACACCACCCATCAAAAAGTCGATAAGGAAGTTAGATTGCTTCTTTTCAGACATCTTTACGATTCTCAGTTACTTGCGGTGGACTGTGGGGAGGGAAGCCTAACGGAAATACAAAGATACAGCGACCGCTTAATAAACTACACCGTTTTACACACATTACATGCGGTAGATCACATTTCTTGAAAGGAAAGGTTGCAACAACTTGTTCATTCTCCTTAAATAAAAATTTTCTTGCGTCGGTGGAGGGTTTTCAGAGTGCGGGTAACCTGCGGCTCCGCGCCTGCCCGCTGCGCGGGGAGCCGCCCACGCCGGTCTATTGGTTCGTGCAAAGTGACGTCACGTGACTCAGCCTCGCATCTTGGCCGTCTCCACGGCCACCTTCTTCAGCTGGTCCTCCGTCTTGAAGTCCTGGCGCCAGTTGCACACCGGGCAGTGCAGCTGGCTGCCCATGTAGATGGGCACCACAGGCACGAACCAGAACGAAATGAACTCGCGCCGTTTCACGGGCCGCACCGCAAAGTTGTGGCAGTTTGGACAGTACAGTCCGCTGTATTGCGACTCCAGCGAGTGCGCAGAGTCCCAGTCTTTTTTCCCAAAGATTATCGGAACAAACGACATTGCAGCGCACGCCGGTTTTGGCTGGGACCCCGCCGGGCCCCTGCTGGCAGGGCCCTGCAGCGGGCCGGGCCCGGGCGTCTGGCGGAGTAGGCGCGCGTTTATATACGGCGCGGTGCGCTTGCGATAGCAAATGGCTCCGGGGCGCGGGGGACCCGTGGGGTCACGTGACCGTGGCTATTCCGGGTAACACCGTTCCCGTGTCTTCGCATCCGTCACCGCGCGCCGCTGCCAACGGCTCCCGACGGCTGATAAGCGACGCTATCTCCTCTCCAGCAAGCGCTATCTGACACATACACCGCTCGAGCACGCCAAGACTCAGCACACACGGCGCAGGCTGGAGTCGCGGGTTTGGCATATATATGTAGGCGAGCGGCCAGCAGGCGGCCAGCCGGGCGAGCAGCTGGGCCGCATTTGTAGGTAGTTACCGGCCGCAGAGTAGTAGTATAGATGGCGTGGCTTCTGGATCACGTGACAGAAAATGATCTCGGCGGGCCTTCGTGGCTGGACTTTGCAGAGGCGTTTGCCGAGGCAGAGCCGGTGCTGGCAGCGGGCGAAAGTTTCGGCGAAAGTTTCGGCGAAAGTGTCAGCGACAGTGTCAGTGACAGCGTCAGCGGTTCGGAAACGTCGCAGGAGCACGTGAAAAAGGTGCCGGACTCGCGGCTATCGGCCAAGGGCCTCGCTGAGGTGTTGCGGCTGGACTCGCCGCAAGAGGCGCTGGACCGAGAGAGGTTCATTCTGGACATTTTCGAAAGAGAACTGCACTTCCCGCTGGGCCACCAGACGTGGGTGCGGGGCACCACTAAGGAGTACCGGGCGTGGATCCTGCAGCAGCTGCACCGCAGAGTGCGCAGCAAGTATCCGGAGTACGACGAGCGGGTGCTGGAAACGGTGATCCGGCGCGCGACGTACTACATGATGCAGTCGCGGCTGAGGCGGGAGCGGCGGGCCAGGGCCAAGGCCAAGGGCCAGGCCAAGAGCCGGGCGGCCCAGAGCCAGACGGCCCAGGGCTCGGGCGGCGGTCTATAGCAGGTTTATAGCAGACGCTTTTGCAGGTGTATATTACGTAGTGAGCGGATTCTAAAGCTAGTGTACAGGGCGTGCGAGGGGTACCGGTACCCGCACAGAGAGGCAGGGCTAGAACCTGGTGAAGGAGCCCTTCTTGTGGTGCTTCTTCTGCAGCTTGGCCTTCTTGTAGTTGTGGTGCCGGGCGTCTCTCCAGCCGGACGTCGACACGGATTTCTGCGAGCCCGCCTGCTGCTGGGCCTGCTGCTTGGCCTGCTGCTCCTGTTTCAGCAGCGTTTCCTCGTCGATCTCCATGCCGTTGTTCTTGGCCTTGAGTTCTTCCAGCTTCTGCTTCAGCAGGTCCTTCTTCAGCTTCTCAGCGAGCCTTTCGGCACGCGCATCGACCGTCTTTTGGAACACACCCTTACGCTTGATGGACTTGGCGTTCAAATGCGACGACGCACGGATAGACTTGGCCATTGCGGTGTAGATCGGCTTCTGTGGACGTTCGCGAGGCTCAAGGACAGTGAACACTTGCGATTTTACCGTCCATCTCATCGCATCTCATCGCATCCAGTGATAAGCAATCAGGCACGATTCAAATTTTTCATTAACGAACTCATGCACGGTTACCCGGATGAACTGAAGCAGGACTGTCTACACCCGTACATTCTCAGGTTTGTGGTTATAACACCCAGACATGCAGAAAGTCTCGATTTTGTAACTTTTTTTTCTACTCTCAATGCGAGTGAGTCACTGTTTGTTCTCGCAGGGAGGCCGTTCGGTCGATCGGGCCCACCGGCTCTGCCTGCGATCCCTGCTGCGGTTGCAGTCTAGGCAGAACTTCCTAGCAGGTGTCTCCGCCTAGCCTCGCCCCGGCCGAGCCTAACGGCTTGGAAAACTCTGACTGGTTTTCCTGATTCTGCCATAATGCCTTAGTGAATAGTTACAGGTATTCGATGTAATAAAATGTATAGAGGTTTAACAGGTCTTGAAGGCAGGCTAAAGTGGTTCTTGAGAGGTGCTTGAAGCGTTTGTACTGTTGCTTAGTTGAACGATTCGAACGATAACAAAACCAAAGCAAAAATGTATGTGCTATGTGCCCAGATATGTGTGAAATGCTGAAGCAAGGAGACCTAGAGAATTGTTTAATGAGGAGCAGTGATCAAGAAAGAAGTTAACCGAAGCCAGACGTGCGGTATTGGGATGTTATGAAGATAGAGAGTTGGGTATTGTGGTGAGGAAGTGTTTTTTGATAGCAGTGGTGCGGTCGAAGAGCGAAGCTCGCAGTTTGAGCAGACCAGGTCAGAATGTGGTTCAGCGGAAGCATCGTTTAGCAGCGTTTGCAGCTCAGAATACTAACAGAAATGTCTTCTTTGTTTCGTACTGGAATTTGCGGTGCTGATTGCGCCCAATGTTTCACGGACTGAAAGAAAACTATCACAACAGGGCTAACTTGAGAACTCAAAAGAGACTTGCCGCTTCTGTTGTCGGTGTTGGTAAGAGAAAGATCTGGATGGACCCATCTGAGGCCACCGAGATCGCTCAAGCCAACTCCAGAAATGCCATCAGAAAGTTGGTCAAGAACGGTACCATCGTTAGGAAGCCAACTAGAATCCACTCTAGATCTAGAACTAGAGCCATGACCGAATCCAAGAGAAACGGTCGTCACACTGGTTACGGTAAGAGAAAGGGTACCAAGGAAGCCAGATTGCCATCCCAAGTCGTCTGGATCAGAAGATTACGTGTCTTGAGAAGATTGTTGGCCAAGTACAGAGATGCTGGTAAGATCGACAGACACTTGTACCACTCTTTGTACAAGGCTGCCAAGGGTAACACCTTCAAGCACAAGAGAGCTTTGGTTGAGCACATCATCCAAGCCAAGGCCGATGCTCAACGTGAAAAGGCTTTGAAGGAGGAAGCCGAAGCTAGAAGATCTAAGAACAGAGCTGCTAGAGAGAGAAGAGCTCAAAGAATCGCTGAAAAGAGAGAAGCTTTGTTCAAGGAAGACGCTTAAACACACCTTGCTCCGAATGTGTTTGTCTAAGTGTTTAACCCCATAAACTAAATATTTCCAATCATCAGTGTTGAATTGCGTGGTTGCTCATGTGTCAGCCACAATTGCACCGACTTGTGTACAATTTCACTCATTTGAGTTAATCATATCTTAAACTTCTATTTAGTGTTTCCACATATACCTGTGGTACGTATTCTGGGACTTGTCTCGGCGTTCTGTTTCAAGGATGTCATTGTCCTCCTCCATGATCCTGACTCTGAGTTACAAATCCATGCTAAGAAGCGCTTTTGAGTGGCCAAAACTCGTCGCATTCAGACAATACGACGCACCCATCATGGTAGAACGGAATGAAATATGGAGAACTTTCATCGAAATGGCTTTTAGATATGGGTGGAAACAACGCATGTCTCACTGATGTGAATTCCAGTTCTTCTTGATCTTCATATATCTGCCTAGCGACAAAATCATCATCTTTCACCGGTATCCATTCCTGTGGAGAACATATCATAGCACTGCTTTTGTTATGTGATCTTCTGGCACCGAGTTAAAACGGTGAATATGTTTGCCGTGTATATTGTCCTTTGAATCATGCTCTTGACTCATGTCAAGCTTCTTTTCTTGAATTATTTGCTGTAATTGTTACAGAATAGAAGAACCCGACAAAGCAGCCATCGATATCTTCGGTACAGCTTGCATATGTTGTCTATATGATTGTATCTATGTACATTTCTTGGTATGTGGCATGTATAGCTTGGCGGTTTCTTGCGGTGAGCACTCTCAGAAAAGCCCTTCAATCTCTCCATCTTCGTCTATCTCAACATTCATGTACCCAGCATGTGTAGAAAGGCCTGGGATTGTCTGTATCTCAGCAGCAAGGGCGTACAGATACCCTGCACCAATGGAAGCTCTGACGTCTCTGATTGGGAAAGTGAAGCCAGTAGGGACGTTCTTGAGTTTGGCATCATGTGACAAAGAGTATTGAGTCTTTGCGATACACACTGGTAGATTACCGAAACCTTGCTCACGGTACATGTCAATTTTCTTTTGAGCGAGCTCTGATATCTCGATATCTGAGCCACCATACATCTTCTGGACGATGGTAGTGAGTTTCTCTTCCACAGAATCGTTAACATCGTATAAGAACTTGAAATCGGAAGGCTGCTTAGAAGCCTCAATGACAGCTTCTGCAAGGTCAATGGCACCTTTGCCTCCTTCTGCCCAGTGGTTTGTAGAAACGACCTCAAACGCACCAGCACTTTGGGCAGCTTCTTTGATGGCCTCAATCTCAGCGTCAGAATCAGTTTCAAATCTGTTCACTGCAACGACAACTGGGATTCCAAACTGTTTGATGTTTTCGATCTGTTTGCACATGTTCGCAGTACCATTTTTAACTAGCTCGATGTTTTCTTTAACGTACTCTTCAGGCAAAGATTGGCCCGGTTTCACGTCGGGAGCTCCTCCATGCAATTTCAAAGCTCTTACAGTTGCAACCAAAACTACAGCGTTAGGTGTCAAACCAGAAGCTCTGCATTTGATGTTGAAAAATCTTTCTCCACCCATGGTAAAGTCAAATCCTGCCTCAGTAACCACGTAACCTGATTCGACGTTTTCCTCTGCGTTCTTCGGTCTACCGACAAGTTTCAAAGCGACTCTGTCAGCAATCACGGACGAAGCACCAATGGAGATGTTAGCAAAGGGACCAGCATGAACTAACACTGGCGTGCCTTCTAGAGTTTGCATTAGATTTGGCTTGACAGCATCCTTTAACAGAGCAGCGATGGCTCCTCCACATCCAATATCTTCGACGGTGATTGGTTCCTTATCGTAATTGGAGCCAATAACAATACGCCCAACACGTTCCCTTAGATCTTTGAGGTCTTTAGATAACGCCAAGATGGCCATCAGTTCAGAGGCCACGGTGATGTCAAATCCTGTCTCTCTAGTAAACCCTTTCTCGGTTGGAGCCTTGCCAATAGTAACTTGACGCAACATTCTGTCATTGACGTCCACGACTCTCTTGATTGTAATCGTGTCAGGGTCAATGTTTAAACGAGCAAACTTCGCGATCTCCTCTGCAGTTAAATCATCTGGGTTGGTCTTTGTAATGCCCAACTTAGTCAATCTTTTCAACATTGAAGGTGTAAAGGACCTGGTTCCCTTCTTAACAGGTACTAATCTATTGTAGAAAGTAGCGTCTTTCTTTTGGGTAGCTTCATGGAACATTCTGGTATCAATGGCAGCAGCTAGCAAGTTGTTTGCAGCACCGATAGCATGGATGTCACCAGTCAAGTGCATGTTGAATTCGTCCATAGGAATCACTTGAGAATAGCCACCACCCGCGGCACCACCTTTCACACCAAACGTAGGACCCATAGAAGGTTGTCTCACGTTTGCAATAGAAGGCTTGTGTAAATGAGCAGTCAATGCCTGGACCAAACCGATGGTGGTGGTTGATTTACCCTCGCCTAGCGGTGTAGGAGTGATACCGGCAACCAGGACGTACTTACCGTTCTCATTGTCCGCGAGTCTGTCCACAATCTTGGGTGATAGCTTTGCCTTATAATGGCCATACAACTCAACTTCGCTTGGATGCACACCTAGTTCTTGAGCCACGACGTCAATATACTTTGGTTTCTGTCTTCTAGAGATCTCAATGTCAGAGGGCACCTTGGACTCAATGTTTAAGGGCAATGGCTTGATCTCAGGCATTCTGGTGGATTCCTCAAGCTGTCTCTTGGCAGCTGTAAGCACGTTCTGCACCAGCATCGCCACAGTCATTGGCCCAACTCCGCCTGGAACAGGCGTGATGTAGGACGTTTTGTCCTTGCACTGCTCAAAATCAACGTCACCTACTAGTCTTCTGCCAGACTTCTTGGTCTCATCAGGTACATAGTTAATTCCCACGTCGATGACAACACAGCCGTCTTTCAGCCAGTTGGCTTTCACCATGTTAGGAACACCACAAGCAGCAATGACAACGTCAGCGTTCTTCACCACATCAGCGATATTCTCAGTGAGTCTATGGCAAACAGTAACCGTAGCATCTAGATCTTTCAATAGTGAAGCTACTGGCGTACCCACAATGTCGGATCTGCCAATGACAGCCGCACGTTTGCCCTTCAAGTCAATTCCTGATTCCTTGAGCAACCGGATACACCCGTTTGGCGTGCAAGGAATGAAATAAGGTTTTCCGCCTCGCTTTGAGAGCTCTCCAACGTTGAAGCGATGGAACCCGTCTACGTCCTTCTTGTACGACACTGCGTTCGTGATCTCGGTTTCGTTCAAATGACGTGGTAACGGCAGTTGGATTAGACACCCATGGATGGAATCGTCGTCGTTGATTTGCTGGATCTTCTGCAGCAGCTGTAGCTCGTCAATGTCCTCAGGAAGCTTCTCTACAATGCATTTCACTCCTGATTCCTCGGATGCTTTCAGCTTCATCCGTACATAAGCCGATGAGTCAGGCCTGCTTCCCACTTGAATAATCTTCAAACATGGTTTGAACTCAGGAGACCGGAGTCGGATCTTTTCAACCTCTCTAAACGCCTCCTCACGGATGGATTTTGCAATCTTGGTTCCAGAAAGCAGATGGTACTGACATGTAGCAGTCCAAGTCACTTCCACTCTGGAACACTTTTGCAAGACCCTGGAAACTGTAGGACGCACAGCAGATCCTAACAATGAACGCAACATCTGGTCTACTTCCTGTTGCAACCTAGTTAAACCTGGTCCACTTAGAAACTCACACTTATCAGCAGATAACCTGTATCGAGCTTCATCCCACGCTTTTTAACAGATGTCCAACGGTTCTTATATAGTGCGATGCGATGAGCTCTATTTTTCAGATCGACTAGAATTTTTCACTCGAACGAGTCATTGAGAGAAGACGCTTTGAAACAGAAATTGCTGGGTCTGTAGACTTGGTGTGTGGACCTGTTGTAGCTGGTGATTTAGAGCAGACTCAGAATATGATTGTACGGAAGAATTGAGTATGTGGGTCCCATATTTGAGGACTTCTTTGCACAATTAGAGGAGAAATGAAAAATGGGATATACGTATGGAGTACATAGAAGAAATAAGGTCTATAAGGCAGGTCCGAAGTACCGGTGAGGGTTCTACAGCGGATCCAGTTTCTTTTCTCCTTGCTCTGTAGCCTAGGACTAGTGTCCCGGGACCAGTTGAACTGAAAAATTATGAGGCATGCTGCGGACCAGGAGTGGTGCTATTCATTAGTGGTGAGTGTGGATTAAGATGGGATACTGGCGGCAGCATAGAGTGTGGGTTGTTGCTGTTTGATTCGTTTGAGTTTTGTTCTGACGGCTTAGTGTTTATAGCGGGCAGATTTTTCTGATCATGCGGCGACTGGACTTGTTTTTGGTACAGCTCGTCGATCAGCTTCTTCTGCTGGTCCTTGACCTCCTTGGCTACTTGGTACAGCGACTGTGTTGAGCCCGGTGAGCGCTGGTACTGCGGAGTGTTGAGCACGGGGCTTTGGTTTGCAGGACGATTCACATACATTTGCTGTGCGTTTGACACAGATGCGGGAATAGGAACAGGTGTTCTCTGCTGTGTGTTGTCCAGCTGGGAATAAGCGTGCACTTGTGGTTGCTGGTGCTGTGGTTGCAAGATCCCTGGCTGCATGTGGCCCGTGTACGGGTATGGCTTGTACTGTTCGTAAGGATTGACCGGAACGCATTTGAAAGAAGACGACAGTCCACCGTATAGCTCTTGTGCAAACTCCAGTGGCGTGGCAGGTTCTTTTATCGGAATGCTTGGGTAGGGCATCATCGAGAGACCCGTATGAGGATGGTAGTACATCGCTGCTGGTGGCTGCTGGTGGCCCAGATGCGGTTGTTGTAGTTGTACATGCTGGTACTGGCCTGGCTGACTTTGCATCGCATAAATCCCGTTGTAGTCCACTGGATTGAGCTGTGTGTTCGATTTGCGCTCGTCTCCACTTGCCATGGAGTTCTCTACTTCTTCCAACACAGTGTTGAACGTTCTTTCGAACAGTTCCCAGTTCTCGGGGGTCTGTTTCGCACCGTGCTCGATCAGATTGAGCAGCTCAGACTCAAACGCTGAGGTCTGAATGTCATTGTTGATCTTGTTCGTAATAGACTTTTTCCATACTTGAATATGCGACGAGATTTGCTTCTTGGACCGTACTTCCCCGGTTTTATATCTGATGTACAAGGATATCAGCTCGTTCCTTCCAAAATTGGTATCCTTGACCTTGATCTTGGCAGTGCCGTTTTTCATGAGCATTTGTAGTGCATGTATGAACGCAGTCTCGACGTGTGGAGGCCACTTGTCGTTGTTGGTCAAACTCTCTGGCGGAATTACCATTCCAGAAGTCATCGAATGGGCCGAAATTGGAGTAGGCAGATCAGAACTGCTTGAGTTGTGAGTCTGGGTCTGCTGGGTTGTGGCCATGCTGTTTGTGGAGCTATAAGGCGTGCCCAGCAACTGCTGTTGCGCATGAGGCTGCGGCTGCTGTATAGTCACGTGACCCGATCCGCTCGGAACCCTCTGCTCAAGCGCCAACGACAAGCTCTTGGCGCGGTCCGAGTGCATCGAATAAGACGACCGTTTGTGTACCATGTTCATGGTGGCCGGTAACGAGACGTTGCGGCCGCGGCCTGTATTTATCAGTACATGCGCTGCAGGCAGTCTTTGAGCGTCTGAAACGCCTGAAACCGCTGCCTTTTCCTGGCCGGCGCCCAGAGGTGCCCCGGGCATTGCGTCAGCGTTGGTTTCAGGGTCAGTGGGCGCCTTGTAGTCGAAGATGTCGGGCAGCTTTTTCTGTCGTGGAGAGCCGTCTTTGATGTAGACGTCAAAGACGCGCGTGTTGAGCGGCTGCATGCATGCAGCCGCCGACGCAGCAGCAGCTGCTGCTGCTGCTGCAGCGGCGGTGCCGCTGTCCTGCTGCGAGGTCTCGCTGGAGCTGTCGAGCATATTCTGGTCACGTGACCCGGCCTGACTCTCGGACTCCCGGTCTGGCTTGTCCGCATCACTGCTAGAAAGACCAGCCTTGTTCGCAGCAACGTTGGACATCGAAAAAACCTGCGCCGTGCTGGGTGCTCGCTCCCTGTGTGCTTCCTGTGCTTGGCCTGGTGCTCGCCCCAAAACGACTCACCTTCGCTGCAAATTCCACGCTACCTTATAACAAAGAAATGGCGAAACCTGCTCACACAAACCTAAATCCTGCGCTTTCCGCCCTGTGGTCCAGTATCCCTGCGTGGAACCACGCTGCGTGCGAGAGAATGACCGAATTCCTGGGCTTCCAGACCTATTTTTCCAAAGGCTGTGAAAACGCTCTAGTCTCGAGCCTTTGCACACCGAATCCGCTACGTAATTGCAGCTCCACTGCTGAGTTTCGAAATGGCAAATCTGAAACACGGATTCAGCCTTGCTTCGGCCCCTATGCCAAACACACAAGAACCGGCCATAGCGGTCGAAAATGCGCTGCAGTTATAGGAATCGCACCGCCCGGAATGTAGGTCTGCAAACCTGAAACACTGTACGGCATTTCCCGCCGTTTCTGACGTAGTGTGGTCTTAAAATGGGCGAAAAATTGAAATGCAGTGCGAGATCTCGTGCAAGATCTCGTTTGTTAGGTCAGAATGGGTCATGCATGCAGCCAGGGTACGCCATTACACGTCAACCGGCGATCAACCTTATGGGGCCCCAGCATGAAGCGTGCATCGTACGATCGTGAGTGAGATTCGAGCGAGTTTCGAGCGAGTTTCGATCCAGTCTCGGGGAAAGCGTCGGTAGAAGCTTCGAGCCAACTTTGTGGAACTCGCATCGCAGGATTTCCCGATTAGGAAATACCAAAACAAGAAACGGGAACGGTCCTTAATCCGGAAAAACTTCCAGCGTGCATGTGCAGGAGGGACAGAGATCGCCGCAGGGGCGGAATTCTTTCCGTCTCGAGCTCGCGGAAGTGCGGAGCAAAAAAGATTATCCGTGCGCTTGCGGGGCGGCGCCGGGGCCCCGGCCGGTTTGCGGTTTGGGAGGGGTTTGTTTTGGTTACCCGGAAACGTAAACAAAGGGTGGTTACGTCAGCGACTTTTCGTCGAGATACGGATCTGCTACGTAGAGCGGTATACATGAGGTCTTGGCGGGCCGTATTAGTCGTCGTCGTCCGAATGCAGGTACTTGGCGTAGTCGTCTGCAGAGGCAAAAGTAGGCAGGTCGCGGAGCGTCTGTTTGCGGGAGCTTTTCGCGTGCTTGGCGTGCTTGGCGTGCTTCTGCTTCTTGCGGGCCGGCTGCGCGGTGTCGTGTGCGGTGTCGTCGCTCGCAGCGCTGTAGTAGACTTCGTTCTCTGAGGCTAGCTCGTCGTCTGAGTGGCCCTGGAACAGGTCCGGCTCCGAGTCTGAAGCTGGCTCCGAGGCTGGCTCTGAAGCTGGCTCTGAATCTAGTTCAGCGTCTGGCTCAGCATCGGACAGCGCCGCACTGGCGTCAGAGAAAGAGTCTGAGAGAGAGCCGAAATCGTCGTCAGAAAAGTCGTCGGCGCCAAGATCAACGTCGCTGTCCTCTTCCTCGCCTTCCACGTCCGGCCTGCTCTTCACCAGAGCGTCCCACACCTCGTCCTCGTCCAGATCGCTCTGCTCCTCGTCCAAATCGCTCTCACCTTTCTTGACGCCGCGAATAGCACTGGTCTTGGTAGAGAAGTACTGGTAGAAAAACTTCTCGTCAGGCCTGATGTCTTGAACCTTCTTGTTCAGCCAGTTGTCAGTGTTGATTGGAATCTCGTTCATCGTCTTGTCGCTAGCTTTGACCAGTAGGGCGCCGGTGTGCACACCGCCAAGAGGCTGCATGATGGACGAGCCTCTGGTGGTGGGTTTCTGCTTTGCGTTACGGTACACAAATCTGTCCAAGAAATGGGCAAGAGTGTACAGCCCCAGGTCGGGCTTGACAAGCTGTCTGGTCTCGGCAGTGTCTCCTTCAAAGAACCCTTGCGCATAAGATTGCACCGTGGGGTGGAAATGGGTTAAAAACTGGTTTATCTCCCATAAGGACGACTTTTCCGCGTTGGCATACTTTGGATCACGCTTACGGCTGTCGTATACGGCTTCCTTGGCTGGAGTGGTTTTCGAGTCCTCGTTGTCACTTTCGTACACGCTGTCAAGAGGCGAGTTGATCAGCAGGTTCCGGATCTGGGGTTTGGCTTTGGACAGCTGGATCAGCAAAAAGAACATACCACTGATGGCACCAACGTTAAGCCAGTGAGCACATATTTGTAGCATACGCTTCACAAAGGCGTCTACTCGGCCAATGTCTTGGTCTTCCTTCAAAGACTTGTAGAGTAGGTTCAAGTAAATACCCTGTTTGGAAGATGTCACGAGTCTAGAATCGAGCAGCGACTCGTATAAGGTCTTGTAGAATCTATCATTGTTGATCTTGGTCTTGGTAACAAGCTGGTGGATCAACACCAAAGCTTGCACAGAGGTATTGAAATTTGACGCATGTGTGATTTTGAATAGAGTGTCGATATGTCTTTCGTACACAACGTCAGGCAGATCTGCAAAGGGGAAAGCACGATTCATTCCGGTTAGAATGGCGCTGAAAAGCTTGGTATTCTTCTCTTCTATCACATCGTGCTCACTCTTCTCCTCCGTAACAGATTTGCCTCCATGCTTACCCTTTTTGAAGTTCTTCTTTCTTTTCTTCTCGTATGACTTGTCACTAGCCTTCTGTTGAGACTTGGACTCGCTGTTATCAGCGTCAGTTTGAATCAAAAACTTTTCAAAAAGCGTGAAGTACGTCTTGATCAAGTTGTTAGCAAGGGTCTGCTCGGATCTCTTCAAGATGGTCTGATTTAACGTCAAAGCAGAGTAGTATGTGGTATGGTAGTCAGCTTGTGGCTTGATCGCAATATCGACGACACCATCTACGATGATGGATTTCATGTTGGGATGTTGGGTCTCTAGCTTCAGGAGTTTGAATGAAGCCTTTGAAGCAACCTTGTTATCTATATCACCGAGCTTGTTCACACCAAGTTTTAAAAGATTGAACTCTTGTTCAGGCTTGGCTGCCAGGAGATCGAAAATATGTGTCAACACTTGCATTCTAACATAGATGATGGGATCGTGTGAAAGCTTTTCAAGAATTTCCAAGATCTTGAAATATAGGTTTTTCAAATAGTCCTCAAAATATAGAATGGCCAACGTCTTCTTGTTGAGTAGCATCGACAAGTTCTGGTTCTTAAAATATTTCAGTTTCCGATCAGGTAGCAGGCCACTGAGGAACAAATCCTTCAAAGCGTTCAAGGCTTGCAAAGCAGAATTCCTAGATTTTTTGCTGCAGAATGACACCAGGGTATCCAACGACTTGATGTTATGCAAAGGAGATTCCTGTAACAGTAATGTGAGCGCGCTGATTTTATCGTTTAGAGTACCATCCGTCAAGATCTGCGACATGAACTTACGCTGAGAAGAGTTCTTTGTGAATTCTTCATAATAGAGCGTGTTGTCCTGCTCCAGGGCCTCTTTGCCTCGTTGGTAAAGCTTTTCTATCTGGTCTTGTGTCAACTTATCGTGTTCTTTGCCCAGTTCTGAGTCCAGAGGCACTTCGTACCACAGCATGTCTGCTGGGACCAGCAACTTGTCACTCTGCACAATGTGAGTTTGCGTGATCAGATCGGATTTATCTTCCTTCGTTTCTTCTGCTGGCTCAGAACTAAGCGAGGCATCCTCCTCTTCCTCTTCCTCCTCTTCTTCCTCCTCTTCTTGTTCCTCTTCCTGATCCTCTTCCTGTTCCTCCTCCTGAATCACAGGGGCAGGGATCTTGTCGAATCCCATGTTTTGCAGTAGTGCGTTGAAATCCTGCTTGAAATCCTCGTCCTCTTCTCCCTCGGCTTCATTGAATTCCATTTCACTGGCATCGTCATCCACATCATTTACCAGCTCTATATCCTTCTCAGACGCCCCAAGAGCCAACGCCTCACGCACCATAGCCTCCTTCTCTTCATCTTGAGCCTTGCTCTGCTCAGTCTCAGCCTTGGAGTCCTTGGCCTTCTTGCCCTTCAGGTTCTTCTTGGAGTCCTTATTAGAGTCCTTCTTCGAAGTGTCCAGCTTGGAAGAAACCTTCTCCTTCAACTTGGACAAATCAAGACTCATTGTTTCCTAGCTGGCTTCTGGATCTCCTGCTTCACCCACTGCTCTGCAATTAAAACTTGTGCTGCCAACTATAACAGCTTCTTGCCTGCTATGATCCAACTGATGAGATGATGCGATGAGCTCTTCAGCTTGCGAACCGCCTTGGAAGTTAAAATTTTGTCGTTTCTTTTTGGTCACGTGGGTGTCACGTGGGTGTGAAGTCCGGGTAACAGTATCTCGATCTGTTGATTTTTCGATTTGGAGGAGTTCGATTTCCGCACGCTTCCACAGGTTACGCCAGCACAAGTTGAATGGAACCCAGCACAGCTTCAGTTGATCCTCAGCAAGTATGCCAGGTACGGGACCTGTGCATTCTTCAAAAAGTGCTGCTAATGGTGCATAGATTGTTTGTGCGATGTCAATGTTGTAGATCAGTTACAAATCAGTACATAAATATCTATCAGGGCCTCCGAGGCTGTACGAGACCTGCACGGAGGACAGCAAAGAGTAACAAATGGGCAATTGCAATTGTCTATGTGGTAGTGACGTGTAGTGACATGTAGGGGATCCGATTAACCCTGTGAAAAATTCTGAGCAGAGTAAAGAATTGTTGATTATGCTTGCGGCAGGCAGGAGTGCTAGAGGCTGCGGAAATCTATCAAAAAAGTGTCGAATTGAAGATCAACGGGATACGGTGAGGAGGGCATGTAGAGAAATGTGCAAGCTTGGATACCAGTTCCAAGGCATATGAGTATCAACTTTACAGTGGCTCTTTGGATGTCCCTTCCATTGAAACTCCCATGGTCAAGTAGGTTGTGGTCTTGTAGTATGATGGTGTGTTACTATGTAATAGATGGATAGCAAGTGGAGGCTCGAGATATGTGTGAGCGATTCTTAAAGTCATTCTCACTGTTCGCCCAGCTGGTTTGGATTTCTGTAGTATTTCTGGTACTTAGGGAATTGGTAGTTCTGTTGCGGTGGAAGGTGGCCTGGGAGCGGTCCTTGTGGCTGGATCGGATACATCTGTTGGTTTGAGTTTCCTTGGAACGTAGGGCTTTGCGTCTGGGACGTTTGTTGCAGCGGAGGCTGTCCCTGGTTGTGTGGATGCGGGAAACGGGACAGCACAAGCTGGTGTTTGTTAGGCAGAGGGGGCGAAGAAGCATTGGAGACGCCCAGTGCGAGGTTTTGTTCGTGTTCCAGCCCGTTTTGATGGTGGGGCTGCTGCAGTGTGTGTTGGTGAGGGTGGGGCAGCATGCCGGGTTTCAGGGGCGCGGCCGCGCTCCCCGGCTGTGGAGACCCCTGGTGGTTCGCATACGGTGTTAGGAACTGCGAGAGCTGCATTCTGAGTTGGTCGTTTTCCTGCTGCAGCGACCCGTTCTTCTGTTCCAGGTGCTTGATGTACTCGTGGGACTTGGACAGGATCTGGACCTTGTTCACCTTTGACGGAGGGGCCAGGCCTTCGAGCGACTCCACGGGGATCGAGTTGTCGTCGCACCATCGTAGTGTCGGTACCGCTGCGCGGAGACATTGAAAATGCGAGTTGATGTTGTTTCTGTACTTCTTTTCACTGTCGTTGTGGCCCGACTGGGCTGCGGACTGGGATGCCGACTGGGCTGCGGACGAGCCCATGTGGTTGGTACCGCTGCTCACGCTGTTGCGCGCGCTGTTGTCCGCGCTGTCCGGGTCGCCGCTGGTGCTCGCGCTGGTGCTCGCGCTGCTGGCTGCCACGGACCCGCGGTTGTTGCCCATAGGCGGCCCGCCAGCGCCGCGTACGGGCGCCGGCGTCTGCACGGGCACCGGCGTCGTGGCCACCGAGTTCAGCAGCATCGTGGTCTGGCTGGTCGACGGTACTGCGGGAAACTTCGTCACCTTGTATGACGGATGCACCACGCTCAAGTACGAAGAAGAGCCGCCGCCGGGCGTGTGGTACGCCGCACCGTCGTACGGCCCACCGACCTCAGACCCAGGCGACCGCTTGGAGTCTTCTTGGAACGAAAACCCAGACAAAGGCATTGCGCATCAACCGGCTCTGCCCAGAAACGATCCCTGCAAGCCAAGAAAACGTGAAAAGAGACGTTTAAGTTTACACAGGCAGGCGAAGGGGACCAGAACGCCAGCCCTGTCGCTATATCTGCACTGAGAGCCTGCTTTGCAACAGAAATTGGATACCGAGCCCTTTGTGTCTCGAGAGTCTTGTCTGTTTGCACAAACTTTAAATTCGACTGAAAAAAAAGGACGCCGAATTACAGCAGAGCCAACCTTGTGTGCTTCCTTCTTTGCCCAAGGCTCACTCTGGCGGTGTGCTTTTGTTATACTTTCCCTTGTGATTCCTTTCTGCCTATACTAGCAGCCAACCAGCCCAGATAATTACTCCAGACGTATAGATGCAAGATAGCACAGGACCCAGCACAATGCAGAACGGTCTCACGCAGGTTTGGGTGTGCCAGCTTGGTGTGGCAGCTTTGTGTGCTGATCTGATCTGTGCGGCCGATCTTCTAATTCGGGATTGTGCGAGTGAATGCGTTGCGTTTTCAACAAGCAGGTTTTGTGCGGCGTTGTCTAGGAAAAAACGCACAGATTCGCTTCGCGCCTCGCACAAATATGTGAGATCAGTCGGTCTCTTTGTAGTGATTTTTTTTTTTCCACTCGGCTGGGTTTTTGCGAAAACTTGGATTTCGCTCGCGTTTCGCTTCGCAGAATGCGTTTCGCAGCAAGCGTGGAGGCAGAGTGCGTGCGCGCCGGATGCGGACTGCCAACAATGGATCTGGCTGCGGTCCTGTTTAAATACGGGAAAACCCCCACTCGAGCGCTGCAAGCAAAGCAAAGCCAAACTACACTAAACGGTGGGCGTAGCTCAGACGTAGATCCTGCTGCACGGCGTCTGCACAGAAACCGGGCTCGCGGTCGGCAGAGCAAAAATTTCAGAGGTTTCCAGGATCCAGTTGTTCTGGGAACAGTTGCCACGAGATATTGCGGCAAACGGGCGAGGCGAGCGAAGCGTGCCTGGTGCCTGGTGCCTCTCGGGGTGCGCGGCTATTTGGCGCGGACTTTGGCAGAGAGTGCTGTTTTCTGTCTCTCAGCGGCTGCGGCTGCGACAGATCGGCGTATGTAAATTTCGTTTTCCACAAGCCAGGCTGTATTTCTCCGTGGCGTGCGACAAATGGTTTGTTTGGTGGCGCGCTTCAGATACGGTACTCTGGCCAAGGGTTAAGCACCACACCATGGGATATCCTCGGTGCGCCGCATCTCTTATATATGTCAAACGGTGCGGCAGGGGTCTGCTTGCTGGTAATCGTTAGTCATCAGCAGAGACGCCGTGGGTCTCGAGCAAATGACATCACAGGGGCCGGTGAGCGGGTATTACGTACCATTTCGCTGCCTGTGACGAATGTGCGGATCAACCTTTGGTGTTAGAGCCGAAAAAGAAACAATGGAAGATATTCCACTTTCGGGGTTCCACCTGTACATGTCTCGAGAGCGCGTGCATTGTGCCGTGTTGACGTAAGTCGGGCGTAGCGGCGGAAAAAGCGGAAGGCGGTGGTCACGTGACGGTAGTATGCGGTCTGTGGGTGTTGCGCGGTGTCCTTTCGGCCGGGATTACCAGTTTCGCAGTTTCGTTACCGCAGACGGTTGCGAATGATCCAGGAATGATGCAAAAAACTTGACAGACGCGTCATGGTTGCGTCACCATTGCGCGATGCTTCCGTAAGCAGAACCGAGGCAGGCGCAGCGCAGCAGGGTCGGGTTCGAAAATGGACAGATTTTCAAGCATAGACGTGTTGCGGGAGAAAACGGGACGCGCAGGGTGGCGGCTGGGCCCCGCACGGCAGGTGCTGCGGCAGGTGCTGCGGCAGGTGATGGTTGGCGGCCTGGCGGCTGGGCGGCTGGACGGCTGGGCGGCTGGGCGCCGCTAAGCGCTGGGTCCAGGTGCCGCGAGAGTAGTGTATAGCGCTGTAGAAGAGAGATGGTCAGAAGCTTTTTATGGTTTTTCAGTTTTTTCAAGCGAGGGCGCAGAGGGCGCGCGGCGCGGGGGGGCGCGAGAAGAGGGCAGCCGGGAAACGGGTCACGTGGATGTCACGTGGATGTTTTTGTCCGGGTATCTGGTTACCCGGACTCCTCCTCTCTCAGGTTTCGCCCCCGTACAGCTAAGAATTCGACAAAGTTTTCGACTTTTCAACCTTGATCAGCACTAGAGCCGATCTGGGAATGTAGAATGTTGGGCCAGCGTTTTGTCTGGTGACGGTTTGCTGGTCTGGCAGACACACAGCACAAGCAAAACGGAAATGTCTTCTCTCAAGCGTATTACCAAGGAACTCAACGATCTAGGAAGGTATGTGAACTCTATCTGATCAGAAACAGCGGGCGTTTTGCCGGCTTTGCCGGCTGTGCTAGCGTTCTGGCTGCTGGCCCGGGCGTGGCTGCAACAGCGTTACTAACGATCTTTTCTGGCCGGTACTTGCAATGCATTGCAAGTACCGTCACTTTTTTTTGTGTTCAGAGACCCCCCAACTTCATGTTCCGCAGGCCCAGTGGGCGACGACGTATATCACTGGCAGGCGTCCATCATGGGGCCTCCAGACTCCCCATACGCCGGAGGCGTGTTTTTCCTATCCATCCATTTCCCAACAGACTACCCATTCAAGCCTCCAAAGATCTCGTTCACCACAAAGATCTACCACCCAAACATCAACTCCAACGGTAACATCTGTCTAGATATCTTGAAGGACCAGTGGTCCCCAGCTTTGACCATCTCTAAGGTGTTGTTGTCCATCTGTTCTTTGCTAACAGACGCCAACCCAGACGATCCTTTGGTTCCGGAGATTGCCCATCTTTACAAAACCGACAGGGCCAAGTATGAGGCCACCGCAAAGGAATGGACCAAGAAGTACGCCATCTAAGAAGAATCACCTTCAGCAATGCGATACACATACACAAGGAGAGAAAAGAAGATCGAAAGAATGAGTTACAGCCTGTTTCACTCGAAACGACGAAAAATGTGCTACCGGTGAAAAAAATAAGACCGGGACCACTGAGATGCAACGCTCAGGAAAGCCGTACCTCTGTGAGAAACAAAAAGCCGCGGTGCTGAACCGTCGCCCCATTCTTCTCAGAAACGTCTCTTTGGCCCCCTCTTCTCTTACCTTTCTTTGATTCTTAGGTATTCTTCGATGTTTAAATTCATTATCTAGGATATAGCATGGTTCATTGAAGAGTCACCCTCAATTTATCTCTCCTGTGCCACACATCTTTAACCTTTCTAAGCTGTGTTACATCTTTTAAACCTTTAATGTCACTTGAGCGACGGTTATCTATAATCCATACAATATACATAAACGTTACTAAGAGAAATGATCAAAATCCACCAAGATGTACATAAACTTACTTCCAAAATACCAACTACAACCCCATGGACTGATCAATGAACCGGTGACCGACCTGCAAAGCGGTTCTCTTTAAAGGCTGCCCTTAATTTATCATTTTGAACGGTCCATATATCTGTCAAGCTTCATCTTTGAACAAAGAGTTAATACTGTGAAGAACCAGAAATACTGGCTTATTGACATCAGGAATAATGGCCCATTGAAGGGCGTTTGAAGGATATATTGTCTGATAGGTACACGGACCAGAATAAGATTGAGGTGTTGGGTTCTTTACGTGTCTTTAAAACACGGAATTTTGAGCTATAAATCGTGCCAATTGTGGGTAGTTTACACTTCGAGAAACCTTACTCTTCAGTCCAATGGCAGAGGCATATAAGCGATCAGGCAATGGATCTGTGCTTGAGAAAGTACAGAAGCTGTTTCAAGAAGATTTATTCAGTAGGTATTTGACACCAAATCAGGTGCTTTTGCTGCGGTATCTGTTACAGCTGCCAGATCAGAATGAAGTGAAGACAGTGATCTGGGATGCATTTCTGAAGGGCCAGCTGGAGCTGTTAGTGGAGTTGATTACTTCAACAGAAGAAAATCATTCGAAAAGTGATACACCTAGCCCAGGAACGGGAGAAAATAGCGGCGAAGAAAGAGTTGAGGATGACGATAGCGATATGATCGATTTGGAGCAACTAAAGGCTCAGCTTGACGGAGTAGATTTTATCGGAAACCTGTCTCTAAAAGTGAGATATGTGGTATGGGAACATGATCTAACACGATTGGTTTCAGATGAGAGTGTTGGTGTGAATTCAGAGTTTACACTACTTGATGAATTTGAACAACAAAAGACAGAGTCCGAACCGGGGCACGTTGCTGGTACAGTTGCAAACGAGAGTGCTTCGAAAGTGACCACAGCTTTCATCGAAAAAGCTCCACAAGCGGATATTGAGGAAGACAACTATGATGATGAGGAAGACAATGAGGATAATTACGATGATGCCGAGGAAAACCTTGAACAGATAAAGAAAAATAAAACGGAAAACTATGAGAATTCAGATCCCAGCTTACCAAGATACGATATTTTAGATAACGGGGTAGTACGATTGCATTTTGCTATATCGAAACAAACTCTGAACGAATTGCCTACTGTCAATCCATATCATGTTATAGGGAATTTCCACAAGATTTACCATCTTTTTGATAACGATAAAGAAACTTTGATGAGACGACAGAAGCTCCAAGAGAATGATGACAAACTGGAAAAATCAAGAAAACGATCTTATGAGCACATGAACGATGAAGAAGAAGACGATTCGGAAAACCCAGTAATTTCTCACCACAAGACTTCCTCGGATAAGGAAAGTAACACAAGCGCCAAATCCGAAATTCAAATGGATTTGGGAGTCGTAAATTTATCGTTAAGACATTTATTGAAATCTGTTCAACAGAATAAAAATAAGTTGGATATATCTGACTACGAGCTCAAACATCTTCTGATGGACGTCAGAATGAACAGATCTAAGTGGGCTTCAGACGACAAAATTGGCCAAGAAGAGCTATATGATGCTTGCGAAAAAGTTGTTCTAGAGCTTAGGAACTATACCGAGCACTCCACTGCTTTTTTGAATAAGGTTAGTAAAAGAGAAGCTCCAAATTACTACCAAATCATAAAAAAACCAATGGATCTGAACACTGTTCTAAAGAAGTTAAAGACCTTTCAATACAAATCCAAACAAGAGTTTGTGGATGACATCATGCTTATATGGAGGAACTGCCTCACGTACAACTCTGATCCCAAGCATTTTCTGAGGGCTCACGCGATTGCAATGCAAAAGAAGTCACAACAATTAATTCCTCTAATTCCAGACATAACGGTCCGTGATAGAGCTGAAGTGGAAAAAGAACTGGAAGAGGACATCGAAGCTGATGGTAATAATAAAGATGAAGATGAGGTTGCCGGATCAGGACGTAAAGGCACTCAAAGGCGGGGTGTACAGAAAGTGATTGATGATGAAGAAGATGAAACTATGAAAGAATCGACGAAGTCATCAAATGAAGGTAAAACTGCCAAAAAGAACTCTAGTGATAGTGAAAAAATAAAAAAGGGTCCTGCGGCGTCTGCAAATGACTCAGACTCGCAAGTGGCACTTGTTAACTCTTCTAATGCTCCCAAATCTAAAGAAAACATTGAAATTTCTGCAGGCGAAGGCTCTGAATCTGAATCCCGAGCAAAGCAGCAGAAAGATAAAAGCGGTGACCAAATCAAACATGATGTGACAGTAAGTAAAGAAGAAGACCCCAAAAACACCGATCAAGATAAAGATTTTGAGGAAGAAGAAGAAGAGGAGGAGGAGGACGACGACGAAGAAGAAGATGAAGGTGTTACTGGAATGATGTTATTAGAACGAGACGATGATAAAGACGATCTGGAATTGTCTACATGGAAAACATTGACTGCGAAGGTTCGTACTGAAATATGCTCTAAAAGATCTGAGCTATTCAATCAGTACAAGATCAATTCAGAGTCAGACGCAGTGTTGAAAAACCCCGCAAAGCTAAAACAGTTTGAACAATTCTTCGCAGAATTTAAACAGCAGAAAGAAGCAGAGTTCACACGGCAGAAACTACAGGAAGAGTCTATGATCAAAAACGGTTTTGGTACAGTGCTTGACAATCCTGTCGATTCTTCTGGAATAAATGAAACCTCAGATACTCCAATGAAATCTTCCAGTACCGACACCACACTTAACAAAGAGTCTAATGAGATAACCGTGGAAGAATCATGTCTGCTGACTGAATATAACATTACAAACTGTGTTCCTGATTTGGGTTATACCGGAATCAACAAAGAACAACTGGATAAGTATGAGGAAGTCATGGTGCAAAGAATAATGAGGAATGGTGTAGAAATGAAAAGTGAGCTGCTCAGCAATATTGACAAAGGTCTAGGGCCCAAGATGAACCATAACATACATTTAATTCAACAGATCAGGCACATTTGCCACAAAATATCTCTTATTCGAGCTTTACAAAACCCTAACAAACCCAAGACACCAGTGGCCTCTCAAAAATTCAAGGACTTCAAAATTGATGATTCGATAGATTTAGATCCAATATCCCAACTACCTTCCCATGATTATAGACACGATCCCACGCTTATCAACAGGGTGCTTTATAGAAATGTGTCCAAAATTGCAATGTCAAACGGGTTTGAGAGCACAGAACCAGTAGCATTGAGCATGTTATCGGAAATTGCTTCAGAATATTTGTCCAATGTGATAAAAACGATAAAGCTGCATTTTGAAACCAATTCTATCAACCGTCGTAAACCAATTGATGCCCTCAACATGACTTTACTCGAAAACGGTATTAACAAACCAGACGACCTTTACTCGTATATGGAAAATGAATTTGGTAAGAAGACCAGAAAACTCGAAGACTTGAAGGATAAGTTGGCGTCTTTCTTGAAGGACTTGCTGAGACCTACCTTACAGGATATCAATGAAAGAAACTTCGAAGACGAATCTCAAAGTTTCCTCACAGGTGATTTCTCGAACAATGTGACTGGAGAAGATTTCTTCGGCTTCAAAGAGTTGGGTCTAGAAAAAGAATTTGGTGAACTCGCCAGTAACATACCTCTACAATTACTTACTTTCCAGTTCAACGGTAAAGACGCTGATGTCAAAGTCAAAACTAAAACCATTCAACCAGAAGAATTTGATGATGTTGTATACAAAAAATTGACTAAAGAAGCTGTTCAAACCGGACATTTCAACAAGCTGATCCTCCCGTTATTAAAAAGTGCTGCTGAACGTAGTACAGCATATTACGCGAAGCTTGCCAGAAGCAAAAATGCTGATCAAGTTCCTAATAACTACGAGAGCCCATCGTTCCCTCTACTGGAAGACGACGAGTTCCCCAAGGTCAAAGGTTCTACCAGACCCAGACTACCTCCTACAGGCAAAATTAGTACAAACTACAAGAAGAAGCACGTATCTGAACTGTTTGTATTGCCCGAGGTTACTCAGGAAAGTGTAAAAGTTGAAGTTACAGATTCCAATCAGAACAAATCGACCAATGGGCTGTTAAAATCTCCTGGAACTATTCAGGATAATGGATTTGACTTGGAAGAAACACCAATGTCTTCTTTCAGTCTCAGTTTACCTGGAATGCCTGAAAACTAGCTTCGTTATGTTAATGCATCTTTTTGATATATAGTATTGGCTATGAAGTGTTGTAATTATATTAACGAAAATCGTTGGTTCAACCATCTCTCTCGATTTCTACGACATATCCCTCCACATCAAAGTCTCCTAATGCATTGCGTAGTGCTTCTTCGAAGACCTGTAAGACAGCGTCACTGTTCTCACGACCTATTATCATATCTTCCTCCATTGGATATTCGTCAATGGATAAAACGACAGTTTTTGAAGAAGAAAGAGGTGGCTTCGTATCATTCTTGTCCAAAAATTCTTCTGATTCAGCGATCAATTGTACTGGTTTGAAATATACCATGTTTTCAGTTGACGGTCCCTCCATTAATGTTACATTGTAATTTACCCTCGCTGTTGCGACGTAAGTAGAACTCATCTCCATGTCAAGCAGAAACAAGAGATTACCATCAAGATCAAGCACAGGCGCCCTCCACAAAAATTCATCTCCAGGTTCTATTGGTTTCCCTGTAGGTCTCACAATGAAGCGTCTCATGATCAGCGTTCTCAGATGGTAGATGAATTCTGAAATGAATCTGTCATCCAAGGGCAAATGTTCTGCAATGGGATAGCTGAACGGTGGTTCTGCTGTGTCATACATTATCAAACGCATGTCAGTTTTGTTATCATGTGGAGTCAGTGTGTAAGTGTTGTTCCCAATAAATTCCACAGAGTGCGAGTTAAACAGCTCAATCACTGACATTTCAGCAGGTTTTGATTCTCTAGGACAAACAATGACGTTTCCGGCAAGCTCATCTAATGCTGGATTGAGTATCGACAGCTGACATAGCTCGGGGATACCGAACGTTGCAGTGTACTCACAAGTTTGTATTTCGTCGATCTCAAAGCTCATTGAGTCATGGGAGAAAGGATTTGGCTTGAAATCCGCGCAATAGAACTGTATCCTGGCAGTTCTGGGTCTGCGCGTTAAATCACAAGTAGTTCCACCGTAAATGACTTGCTCGAGATATGGAATCCCGGTGCTATCCCGCATAACAGTGTAGTCTGACGTATTGCGGTAGTTAAACGACCGGCCCAGCAGAAACTCCAAACTGCCATGACCGTGCTGGAAAAGAGACCTGGACTCATTCGAACACAGCGTGTACTGCCACAGGGTGAACCGATACTGCAGTTTCCAGCAATCCTGCTGTAGCAGAACGCTGTTGAGCAAATCCACAGCTGTTGACAGCTCTGCATCGGAGACTTCCAAGTCCTGATCCAAAGTCTCTAAAGACCTATAACTCTTAGCATAGCATGCGGATTCCGACCTATTGTAGCTGCCAATCAATCTACCCTGTTCCAAAAGTGTGTTATTGTGTATCAACGCCTCAAAACGGTCACGGGAAACCATTCTAGCATCATATGGCAGCAGCTTGGACTTTACAGTGTAAGTGTTTCCGACTGTGATAAGGAACAAGGCCACGAACCAGTGCAGCCATCTCATATTGCCCACTTTTCTTGGCTCTAATGATTTAAAGATATCAGACCTATCTATCACCAGTAATAGTTACCTCTTAAGACAGCCGCAGCCTGAGCTGTTCGATCTTGAAGTATCTTGTATTGTACAAGGTCTTTAATATGAGAGATCCCTCTTCTCATAATTACCTTGCCAAATATAAAACGTTTAAATAACAGGTTAGAGCCCGATACCGCCCGTTCAATCACCCCCAAAATACCTTTAACGGTGCAGGATGAATTACAACGTAGCATGGCTGCTTATAGCCTATATTTGCTGTGTTTCCGCGGCTCTAGAGGGCTCCGGCGAACTGTACCTGATCGATGCCTCTCAATCAAGACACGAACTTGGCCAATTAAGCGTGCAAAACGGCGCCTTCGGACCTGAAGTGAACGTTAAAGTACCACCGGGGGTCCATTTCAGTGGAGAATACAGACTATGCGGCCAGTTCCTGGACTACAACGAGTGTTTCTCGTATCTTACCCTTGACGATCCTTTGTCTTTACAAATAGAGTTGGCAGTGATAGGCGACAAGCTGGAGCGTATGTCCGTTCAGCGACTAGCTGCAGAACCTGGAGTCACTGCAGTGGTACGGTCCATCACCTCAGGTCCTGTTCCCCAACCTGTGAAGCTTAAGAAGCGCACCCAGACCTACGAGTCCAAGAAGAAGGCCCAGAGAAAGGGCTCTGGAACTGCTGCGTTCGAAGAGGACGTTGAAGAGAACAAGTCGTTTGTCCAGAAGAACTGGAAATACATCGTGATAGGGCTCGTGCTGTACTCCCTGCTGACCGCAAGCCAGAAATGAGCTCCTATGGCGTGCGCTGCTAGGTACTGTATAAGAACCCGACCTGTATATTCCTGTTAATCAAAGCTGCCCATTACATCGGCAACAGGACAAAGAACACAACAGCGCGCCAAGTGGGGCCACAAATGTCGAAACAATGGGCTATACGAGACTTGGTGAATCCTGTGAGTGTCCAGAGGTACCAACAGCTTGCTCAATCTGTGTTTCCAAGGTACCGCATCTCGCAACAGAGAACCGTTGATACTGGATCGCATCTCTTGTTCTTCCATCCCGTCACACAACGACTTAGTTTAGACGGATACTATGCATATCAGACTCCTGACGAAATCATGAGTACCCAAAACGGGTTTAGGAGGCGAATGTGGGTACAGGGATCGATAGAGTTCTTCAGACCTCTTGACAACGAATGGTTCGTTTGCCAAGAATCGCTAAGGTACATCAAGTCGCTGCGGAAAGACCAGTTTGTGGCTCTGGACAGGGCTGTGAAGGCACCTGATGGCGAGGTATACGTCAATGAGAAACGTATGCTGATGTACACTGACCGACCTGTGTCTGAACCGTCTACAGAGCCCAGTGGTGAGCCTTTGAAACAATACAGTCATGTTGAAGCGGCCTTGATCTCAGACTTGGAAGTGATGATGTACAGCTCTGTCAGCAGCAACCCTCACAGAATACACTGGGACCGTGACTACACCAGGAAGGTAGAAGGGTATCGAGATATTGTGGTCCAGGGCCCTTTCTTGGTGCAGCTGGCTCTGAATTACTGTGAGAATCGGCTCGCAAGATCTGTCAAGCACATCACGTACAAGAACACTGCTCATCTCTACGCAGGCACTGAAATCCAGTTCTGCGACAACGGACCTAATAGCGAGGGCCTGTTGACTGTCACTGTGCGAGACGCCCGGCGGCCGCAGCTGGAGTACTTCCAATGCATGGTTCGTTAAAGTTGTATGTATATGGTCTATCTACAAGTCTTGGCACTCGGACTTCATCTGCTCTGCAAACGATTCCAGGATGGCTTCTGTGTTTCGCCAGTGCTCGTGCTTCTCAGGGGGCTTCTGGTCTACGTCTGTAATGGTCACCTGGACTGATCGAGTGGTTCTGGTCCACTGCAGAAAGCATGTAACGTCTCTGAGCGTCATTAGAGTTTCGATATCATCTTTGACCGCTTCCTGCGCACTGTGCAGCCGGCGCAACACGGACTGCGGCGACTCCAAGTGCTGCAGCACATCGTAAAGAAATTCCGAGGGCACTGAGCTGCCTTGGAACAGTTTCTCAAGGAAGTTCTTTGGGTCATCGCGGAAGCAGTACTGGATATCTCGTCCCTTCCAAGCGTTGTGTGTGCAGTTTCTGCAGTACTCTTGCGACTGATACAGCCATTTGGGCTTGAACTCCCATGTTATAGTTTCAGTGTCGGCACTGCTGCAGTATAGCGTATTGAAATGGTCCAGCCGCGTCGTGCTGCCCTCGAAATCGTGCAAGTGAGGCATCACTAAACAATATACCTGTTCTGAATCTGCTGTAACTCCTGCACCACGTAGTGTATCGCGCCAGAAATTCGATAGAGCCACCTTCTCAGGCTGCATATCAACCACATAGTCCCGAATCGCCTCTAGCTCAAGTATTCGGCTCCTGATGAATTCCAGATTCCGTTCAGTGTATTCGTTGTTCTCAGATAACAGACTAAAACGCACGCAAACGCGGAACACTCGGCTGTTTAGCGCATAACACACGTTGGCGTTCCCGCGCCCAACAAATTGCATTCTCTGGTACCCTTGTGGGCAGCCTGCAGCGGTACTTAAGATAGGTTAGGTTAGCTGATTACCTTTTGAAGATTTCTCGTATAAGAGCAGAGCCTTTAGAATTTTTCAATATGCTCGATGGGTTCTGCCAGGAACAGACCACTTATGCAGTAGGATCAAAGCGTTTCAGTCTCACTTACCGGCCACTGGAGCGTTCAAAATTACCAAGGAGTTGTTATCCAAGTGTTACAGGGCTTTTGGAGCGAATTAAACGAAGTAATTATGGCTAACATTGATGGAAAGTTGCCTGACATCCTTAGCGATGCGGTGTTGAAGCAATCCGTGCCTGTTCCTGATGACTTTGTGGAGGTTAAAGGTATTGACTATAGCAAGCCAGAATCACGGAACATGCGGGCGAAAGATTTGGTCCAATCAATGGCTACTATGGGTTTCCAAGCGTCTTCAGTGGGTCAAGCGTGCGAGATCATCGATGAGATGAGATCTTGGAGAGGGAAACCAAGAGACGAGCTAGAGGAGCACGAGCGTAAGGGCTCCTTTGACGAGAAAGGACGTCAGAAAACTACGATTTTCATGGGCTACACCTCAAACTTGATCTCGTCTGGCTTGCGTGAGACGTTACGGTTTTTGGTCCAGCACAAGATGGTCGATGCTATCGTGAGCTCTGCAGGTGGCATAGAAGAGGATCTGATCAAGTGTCTGGCTCCTACGTACATGGGAGAATTTTCTCTACCCGGTAAGGGCCTCCGGGACCAAGGAATGAACCGTATCGGGAATCTATTGGTGCCCAACGACAACTACTGTAAGTTCGAAGAATGGATCGTTCCTGTTTTGGATAAGATGCTAGAAGAGCAAGAGGAGCACGCCAAGAAGCACGGTACAGACAGTTTCGACAGTACTAATGACAGGGACACCCCTGTATGGACTCCGTCGAAGCTGATTCGCAGGCTAGGAAAAGAGATCAACGACGAGTCCAGTGTCCTGTACTGGGCGTACAAGAACGACATCCCAATCTTCTGTCCTGCGGTAACCGACGGGTCTATTGGTGACATGCTGTTCTTCCACACGTTCAAAAGCTCTCCAAAGCAACTCAGACTCGATATCGTTGCCGACATCCGTACGATCAACTCCATGTCCATGGAAGCCTCGAGAGCAGGCATGATTATCTTGGGAGGAGGTTTAATCAAGCACCACATTGCCAACGCATGTCTAATGAGAAACGGCGCTGACTATGCCGTCTACATCAACACAGGCCAGGAATTCGACGGCTCAGATGCCGGTGCAAGACCCGATGAGGCCGTTTCCTGGGGTAAAATCAAGGCCGAGGCCCGTTCTGTCAAAATTTATGCCGATGCAACTGTGGTTTTCCCATTAATCGTTGCTGCTACCTTCGCCAACGAGTAAGCTACCTTTAAGTACATGTTTATAACCAAGTTTAATCCGCTATTGGATACACCATGTGATCTCTGCCCAAGGGTTTTTATTCCTTTAGCTCATCTCGAGAAATTGGTATAAGCTTCATCATTTGAGAACTTCTAGTAACTTTGACAAGAGCATACATATCTCAAGCTACAGCTGTAGAATCTGTCTGAGGCTCTGCATACAAGTATCAGCAGTGTAAGGCGCATGAATAGGTGGTACCAGAGCGTGATATCAGGCTTGGCAAGGGCGTCTGTCGGGCGCCAGAGTTCTAGGAGCTTTATTGGAAGACATAATTTGGCATCTACGGTGAGATGGAAGACCACGTACATTCCGTCACCAGACTCTGTGTACAAGAAGCCTAAGACGAAGGAGCAGTTGGCGCGTGAGAAGCTAGAGAAAGATCTGAAGTCAGACAACTGGTTTGTGCGGTATGGTGCCCTTTTCCGTACAGAGAAGTTCTCGAAAGGTATGACGAAGTATATCATCGCAGCGTATGTCGTGTTCATCATGTACGGGTTGCACCACATGAAGAAGGTGTACAAGAAGGAGAAGGAGATTGAACAGATTGCTTTGAAGGTTGAGGCTGGCACTGCCAACGAGTACGAGCGTTTAAGGTACAAAGAGTCTAAGAACAAGCTAAGAACCAGAGACGTTGAGAAATTGAAACGGTACAGAGAGATCATTGCCGAGGAAGGCACTGCCAACCTAGATACCATGACTCTAGAAGATCTGGATGAGAGTAGTACAAACGTCAAGATTCTTCCAGCAAGAGACACAACGGAGTTTTACGACCATAAAGCTCCCGAGTATGACAAAGGTGTGGGCTTCGAAGAGTTCATGATCGGAATGGGGAAAAGACGCAAGTGGCTGATGAAGCACTGTACAGGTGATGTGCTGGAGGTGGCATGCGGTACAGGAAGAAATATCAAGTTTTTAGACCCAACAAAAGTCAATTCTATTACCTTCTTGGACGCTTCCAAGAATATGATGGAGCACACGCATAAAAGATTCAGAGACACGTTTCCTAACTTCAAGAAGTGTGCATTTGTGGTAGGCAAAGCCGAGGATCTCGTAAATTTGAACTCCGATGGACAGTCGGTGAAGTACGATACTATTGTCGAGGCGTTTGGCCTGTGTTCGCACCACGACCCGGTCAAATCGCTCAAGAACTTTGCTGAACTTTTGAAACCTGGTGGAAGAATCGTCCTACTTGAACACGGCAGAGGTACATATGATACTATCAACAAAATCCTCGACGACAGAGCAGAAAAACGTCTAGACACTTGGGGTTGCAGATGGAACCTTGACATTGGCGAAATTCTTGATGATTCCGGGCTTGATATCGTGGAGGAAAAACGTTCACACTTCGGAACCACCTGGTGCATCGTGGCTAAGCGGAAGGGCGACACAAAGAAGAGAGAAGAGATTGGGTTCTTCGAGAAATATGTTGGATCGAGTGTGAAGAACAGAATCGATTCCTTTGCTCAAGAAGATGCCAAGCAAAGGACCACTCCAACCAATTCTGAATCCAAATAGACTCTCTTTAACAGAGCAAATGTTACACTGTATATACACACGTATTTAATCCTAGATATCAAGAGTTACCTCCTGTAAATACATTTGAGCTTTACTATATACCATGTCCTATACAGAGCCTCTCATCTTTTCTGCGTTGATGACATCGTCACACAGCGATTCCATGACATCCGTCTCTATCAGCTGCCCCAAGTTTCCGTAAGCCATCGAGGCCTCGTATGCAGATATGATTCTTTGTTCTGTGATCCCCAGTTCACGATGAGCAAGAGCTTTTATCACGTTGGCGTAACGTGTGATGGTTTGTCTGATGCTTGCTGAAACGGTATCGTTCTTGTCGGAGTAAATCTCCCACGATGACTCTTCTTCTAACCTTGTGATGGAGACAGACATTGAGTTATGAGAACCTGGTAAATGTTCTGCCTGGTTCATACCAGTGGCCGATGCGTTTCCCGAAAGGTCCATCTTGGATGACTTTCTGATCCAAATGAACCCGTTTACACCCAGAATCACAGTGACGTTACCAGGTAGGTTGTGCGTATGATTCTTTGACCTGACAATCAAAGAGCTGGGGACCTGAACGAAAACACCATCTCTGAGCTTACCGTACTTCAACGATCTGGTGTGCAGCGACGCTGCACCATCTTGAAACAAGGATTGAACCTCAGCATTCAGGAGGTCGCCCTCTTTCAAGAAGTTCCGCATCTGCAGCTCATCAGTCTCCGATTTACGTCTCAAGACACCACCAGGGAGGTTCACGGACCCCAGCATCAGCACAGCGTGTTGCTTCGCACCAATATCCACTTTCCACCGTCTGTTCCCAACGTCTGTAATACGACCCACAATGTGGTCTCCGGTTTCAGGCAAGTATCGGCTCTTCAAGGGAAGTACTGAGAGCAGCCTGTTCACTCTTGAAACTGTTCCTACCACAGAACTGTACGTTTTGTTCTCGAGAAAATACGTACCGTGGCCCTTCATCCAGATTGGATCATCCGTTATCAGCTCCCCAGGCGTTACTATTGACCCATCCTGGTGTTCATGTTCATGTTCATGCATTGGTTCGTCCTGGTCTAGACTAGAATCTGATTGGTCCTCATCTTCCGCTATATCGTTGCTCCAAACATCTCTTCTTCTGGTAACTGTGATAGTTTCACTCATTGTAATATGCTGCAGTTATCTGGGCCTATTGCAGTTGCTCAATGACGAGTTTCAGGCTGCTGGACTCTCCTTCATGTGGTAGTCTCTGGTGTTCACTGAAAATTTTCCATTTAAGCCTTGAAGTGATGCGATGAGCTACCATTGAAAGGAGAATAAGAACCAAAGTAGACACTGCTACAACGGATTTGGTGGATCAAGCACTAATCACTTCAGTTCAATCAAACACTGGGTATAATTTCATACCAGTTAATACCGGTTCGGTTGTATGAAACAAGGGCTATTGGCAATTAGAAAGTACACCACTAAGATGACAGATGTAGGGTTCAAATACAAGCCGCCAGTGCACCGAGGAATGATGGAACTGGATCGGAGCAAGTTTGTTAGAACACTTCCGGTAGTTGTGCTGCTGCTCAAGGATCCCAAAAACATTTCTAAGTTCACAAACCAGTTCAAGAACGACATTTTGCGGACCCCTCGGATTCCGTTTGTGATTCGGCTTGGAGAAGACAAGCGCAGCAACAGCACAAGCAGCGAGCCGGCGCCAAAGAAGAGTAAATCGCTTGCAAACGATAACCACATTACAAAGGGGATTTTGCTAAATGATTCGATTACTGACGTGGCGCAGGCGCGGAATCATTTGTCCCCGGAAGCGGTGCGGTTTCTCGATGAGCAAGAGCATGAGCTGCGCAACCACGAGTACGTGCTGGACTACAACTTCTGGAAAGTGGAAGAGATACTTGAGGCAGTTCTACCTGAGGAGCAGCTGGATGAGATTCCCACTGGATTCACGATTGTGGGTCACGTAGCGCATCTGAACCTGCGTAAAGAATTCAAACCGTTTGGGTCGCTCATCGGCCAAGTAATTTTGGACAAGAACACCACAATCCGGACTGTGGTGGACAAGGTGGACTCAATTGCTACCAAGTTCCGCACGTTCCAAATGAACGTACTAGCGGGCGAACCAGACCTGCTGGTGACGCAGCGCGAGTCCGATTGCACCTTCACGTTCGATTTCAGCAAGGTATACTGGAACTCAAGACTGCACACTGAGCACGCGCGTCTGGTAAGCCTTTTCAAGCCAGGCCAGATCGTAGCAGACGTATTTGCTGGGGTTGGGCCTTTCTCAATCCCAGCTGGAAAGAAGCAGGTCATCGTGTTAAGCAACGATCTGAACCCAGAGTCCTACAAGTACATGCAGCAGAACATCACTACGAACAAAGTCTCGAATTTCGTCGAACCATTGAACCTGGACGGCCGGGAGTTCATCCGTGAGAGCGTGCCATTGCTGGAACAGTTTATCGAGAAACGCAACGGCGTGATAGTGGTTCCTGGAGGCAAGAAGTACAAGGACAAGAGTTCCGGTCAGACAAGACGCACTCCGGACACTCAGATCGAAATCAAGCACCGATTCTTCAGCCACTATGTGATGAATCTGCCGGACTCTGCTCTAGAGTTCCTGGACGAATTTGTGGGGCTGTACTCGCGCCATGGGCTCACCCTCGCTGCCCTGCAGCAGCAGCACGGCGACAGTTTCCAAATGCCTTGGATCCACTGTCATTGTTTCCATAAATACGACCCTGAGGAGAACCCTGAGCCCACACTCGACCAACTACACGCCAGAGTGCATGCCAGAGTACTACAAATCATGCGCACAGACCAAGAAACCCTGCCCTTTGCCAGCTGTAACTTCCATTTGGTTCGGAAAGTCGCTCCAACGAAGCCCATGTTCTGCGTCAGCTTCCAGTTGCCGGAGTCCCTAGCATTCGCTTAGATAGATCTACTTAAACTTCATACACGGCCCCTGAGGTCCATTAGTACCATATCCCAACCGATACCGTGTTTCGTGAGATTACTTGTCCGTTGTCTGTTCATCTTGTCATAGTGAGTCATTAGACAAGCTTTTGTAATGACTAACATTGATACCATAACTCTACCAGATACACACCACAAATAGAGATGTAAAATCGGGCCTGTGAGTGCTACAAAGGCTCAAGACACCGGGCCGGCAGTACACAGTTGTTGGTGACCGGTTGTTAGTCACTAGAGGAGTCACAGACCTGCTAAAGACAAAGTAAAGAGCAGAGGCAGACATATAAGTTGGCTAAGAATCAGAGACCAGAAGGCCAAGAGACCAGAAGGCCAAGAGACCAGAAGGCCAGGATATACAACAGACAGAATCATTTTTCGATCCAGAGCATCCTCAGAGGATACAAAAGGTGCCTTGGTTGAAAGCCAGGCCCATAGCATACAATTTCTGTTCTAGAAGAGTTCTTTCCAGAACCAACAACCCACAAAGACTACAAGCATCAGCACTCCAGCGTTCAACACGCAAGTTTTATATTCCAGCAGCGGACCCAGGTACACGAAACAGTAGATAGGATGTTGTCGCGCGTCTGAGGACCCCGGCACTTTTCATTTCTACGCTTCCAGACATCGGACGCAGTCACTTTAGGGCCTCGCGATGCAGCACCTTACGCCGGTCGACAGATTCGATCCGGAGCCCTATACGGATGAGCTGGTGTTGCAACCAGAGCAGGGCAGAGGACACGGAGTTTCGCAGCTGAATAACGCTGTGGCAACACTGCTCTCGGCTCTTACATCGAACTATTCGAACCAGCGCATTAACAACTCGAAGCAGCTCATCCTGCAGTTTTTAGACGAAGTCATCAAGCGGTCCAAGACTACACAAAGCCTGCTATTACAAGCCACATATCTGTTCCACAACATCTACACGCACAGGATGAAGTGTCTAGGCGTCTCCATCACAGAGCTACCTGAATTTGTGAGATGCTCCAAAAGAGTGTTTTTATCGTGCCTGATCCTGGCCCACAAGTTCAACAACGATTCCACCTTTTCAATGAAGACCTGGTGTCTCATCTCTGGACTCCAGCCTGCGGTTCTTGCAAAGATGGAACGCTGGACTCTCTCGGTCCTGGACTACAACGTCCGCATCAAAGACGAAACTCTGCACAAATGGTACGGCAGCGTGCTGCGCGAATCTCTGATTCAAAGTCCAACGCTCGGAGCGTCACTGGCAGGATCTCTGCGCTGTCGGAAGAGAGCCATATCGGACCTCGAGGAAGCCGACAAGCTGCACAGCTCACATAAATTACGTAATTTGACACATACCGGTCCCAATTGAACGGGACCAACACTCTATAATGGCTTTAGGTTCTAGAATCTTGACCTGACGCATGGTAATTGATCTCAGAACACCTGCTTAGCGGGTTCATCATAGCTTCCTTCATTGATTTCTTCAAAGAAGAACCTTGTTCAGATCACAATCTTCTCTTACGATTCCCGTAAGCTTGAAGAACCCAACAAACAGCTGTACAAGCGACCCAGCAGCTGCATAGGGTGGTGATAAGACATGTTCCATCTTGCACAGAGCGTGTACAAACATTGGAACCTTAGAGAGCAGCATGACATACTTCTGCTAGGACTTGATGGGTCTGGGAAGACGTCGTTGATCGAACTACTGAAGGCGCATCTGTCGAAGCCTTCGAAACCACTAGCGAAAATCCAACCAACAATAGGGCAGAATGTGTCGTTCGTATCAATCGACGCGCACAACATATGGAAGATCATAGACGTTTCAGGGCAGAAGAGCTTCCGGTACCTGTGGGACTCTTACTTCAACAAGGAAAACGTGCATGGAATCGTGTTCATCGCTGATGCGTCCGATCCTGACAGGCTGCAAGAGGCTGTGGACGAGTTACGGGCCAGATATCAGCATAATCCGGCTGCTGTGGTGATACCAATTGCTGTGGTGCTGAATAAAGTGGATCAGTGTCTTGATATCAGCTTGTTTATCGACAAATTCACTGAACTGATGATAGATCTAGACGTAAAACATTCAAACATGTTTCAGGTTTCTTCAGATCAGCCTAACGACCTCCAGGAGCCCTCGGAGTGGCTACGAACTCAATTGCAGTTGAATAAAGACGTCATAGCCCCATCATACAGGTAAATTATTAACGTATATAGTACTTTTGCATCTAGTCATCGCTAGCTGACCGCGGGCGTCTCGTGGTTCGCGCTGGACACCAATGATCTTCCTCATTCCTGATACCGCATCAGTTGTGTAACGAAACCATGGATCCACGTGAACCTTTACTGCTCTAGTGACTTGATTTAAGAGAAATGAGTATCAAGCGCATAATTATGACTTCTTGACACAACTTTTGCAACGTGACTCTGGATCAAACTGGTAGCTATCAGACTACACATTGACGCGGGAATCATCACTAGACCTTGTAGCGTGGCCTTGGTCAAATTGAAGACGCAAAGATAACTGTAATAGTGATAACGATACTCGAATCAAGCCCTCTGTGACTGTGATCCACGATACTGGAAACAGAAGTATGCAATATGAAGTCTAAGAAGGAAATATTGGGCCCAAATATCGGCAAAAACAAGATCAAGCTGGCACAATACCTCTTGGTATCCTTGCTGATCGTCACGCTGGTCCTGAGCTCCATATTTCATAGCTTTGACATATCTGAGAAGCAGGCGTCTCTTTGGCCAACACTGTTCAGACGGCACAGCAAGAAGCGGAACATCATATTTTTTGTATCTGATGGCATGGGTCCAGCATCTATGTCAATGACACGCTCGTACCAACAGTTCGTCGGTGATTATCATTATAGCCACATGTTAAACCTTGATGAATTCTTCATTGGGTCTTCGAGGACAAGATCATCCGACTCTTTAGTCACCGACTCAGCTGCTGGGGCCACTGCGTTTTCCTGTGGGCTTAAGAGCTACAACGGTGCGATTGGCGTGGATTCAAACGGGACGCCTTGTGGCACAGTGTTAGAGGCTGCCAAGTTACAAGGATATTTGACCGGTATGGTTGTTACCACAAGAATAACTGACGCTACGCCTGCTGCATTTGCAGCGCACGCTGACAGGAGATCAATGGAACAGCTAATTGCACTACAGCAGCTAGGTAATTATGAGCTAGGCAGAATGGTCGATTTGATGATTGGTGGTGGTAGGACAAATTTCTATCCTCGTGGGGAAGGTGCATCTCCGTACGGGATTCGTGGATCTCGTACTGATGGCCGTGACTTGATCAAAGAGGCCGTGGCAGACGGCTGGCAGTATGTTGGCGACCGTAAATCGTTTGACGCTTTGCAAGAGGGCGATTCTGTGCAATTGCCATTGCTTGCTCTCTTGGCCGATTACGACATCCCCTTCGACATTGACAGAGATCATTCAGAGTACCCATCGTTGAAGGAAGAAGCTATGACGGCTATAAAAAGCTTGAGTAAAGCTTCTCGAGATTCTGAAAAGGGTTTCTTTTTGCTGATCGAGGGCTCTCGGATTGACCATGCTGGTCATTTGAACGATCCCGCTGCCCAAGTGCGCGAAATTTCTGCGTATGATGAGGCATTCAAAGCAGTCATTGAGTTTGCCAAGAATTCTGATACCGAAACGGTGATTATATCCACTTCAGATCATGAGACAGGAGGATTGGTCACAGCTAGACAAGTTTCTAAGGAATATCCTGAGTATAAATGGTCGCCCGAGGTTTTGCACAGGGTGCAACACTCGAGTGAGTACTTGGCCCGCACACTCATCAACGAGTATCATTCTGGTGCAACAGGCAGTCGTTTAACAGAGTTTATCAAACATGATATCATCGAGAAGGGGTTAGGGATCGATGATTATTCAACGAAAGATGTTCAAGACATAAAAGACAGCATTAAGAACCCGGGAACATTAACTGATGTGTTGAACGATATGGTATCAGTTAGATCTCAGCTAGGCTGGACTACCCATGGCCACAGTGCAGTTGATGTTAATATTTATGCTTATTCAAACAAGAAGCATTTGAAGGATGAGGTCATGTCGAAACTTGGCGGGAACCATGAGAATATCGAAATTGGTCTCTTCATGGAGCATTATCTTGACCTCGATTTAAGCAAAGTGACCAAGATGCTCAAAAACGTCACCCATAAGCAAGACATCCTGTCTACGGAATCTTCAAAGAATGAATTCGAGTACATTCCAGAGTTCGTGTTAGAGACCAAGCTCTAAACCCTGTGATCACTATGGCTAATTATTTAATCTAATCATGTTGCATCCTATGTAAGCTTTACTTCTATGTAGTGCTTTCGCGTATAAAAGCCTATAGCAGGGGCAGTAGTAGTTCAGATTGTTCGAATATGAGAATAATAGTACATGAAGTGCAGTGGTATTGGGAATGGCAGGCACTTAAGGGGTTAGTCACAAAATGCTTGAAATGTTTCGGATGCTAGAAAATTTATTCTTCAATATGGTACACCAAGTAGTTTGGTAGACCAAACACCGAATATCCTAATCTCTTGGCCATCTTAGCAAATGCTTCAGTCTCTATCAAGTGGTAAAATGGGAAGTTGGCAAACATTGCACCATCTCTATGCACCTCAGCCTTAACTAGTGTACATCCTCCACCAACACCATCTAATTCCATGACGGCATTTACGGCGCCATTAGAATCGTAGAATTTTGCCATCAGTGGTCTATAAGTAGCCATTTCGGAGTAGCCCTCGACTATGATCTCATCTTCACCAAGCTGCTGGGCCAACTTCAATCCAATGTCGGACTCAGCCCAGTTGTTGAAGTCGTAAGGCCTGATGCTGTGTTTCCCCAAATCGCTATCGTAGAATCTCTGGTACACGTTGGCCGCAAGAACTGGCTTGTTGTGGCTTGTCATGTCCTGCAACACATTTGGCGGAGTCTCGACGATATCAGCATCTAGCCAAAGAACCCAAGAGGTATGTGGGCCAATTGTCGAGAACAACAACTCGTTTCTGGCCAATGCCATCGCAGAACGTCTTTCTTTCTGCACTTCCAACGCGTGTCTTTCCTTTTCTGAGAGCTTGTCAAACGACTTAGAAGCCTGTCTTAATATAGTTATCTTGGCAAATCTCTCTTCTTTGCTGCCAGTTTGGACCTGTCTAACTGCTGCTTCCAACCGTTTCAGAGCCGCATCTCCGGAGGCTGTTCTAGGAATAATGAACCCAAGCTCTAGCAAGCGTCTTGGATAGCTCATTTTCAACAAATTTTGCCAGTACGCATCGTGGAACGTCTGCATTGGCGTCAAAATCAGCACACGCTCCTCATTTGCAGCCGCATCACTCGTGGACTTCAGCTTGTTCAAGTCGTAGTGCGCTATGTGGCCCTCTGGGATGATATCGTCCACTTTGTCGTTGAACAGCCAATTCGCAGATTTTTTGTACGAGTACTTGGGCATCTTGTACTTCTTCGAGTACGGGAAGTAGAACGTCTTCTCAGCAACATGCGCCCACTCGTGGTTCATCACATCCTCACTGAGCCCTAGGATGTTGCCGCCATGCGAAAACACCACCTGGTACACGCAGAACAAAACGAACAATGGCAGCGCTACAAACAGCAGCGGCGATTTCCGCACCCTGTACGCTAGTAAAGACAGAGACGCCATTTCATATAAACCCAATCTACCGCCTGGAAACCCTCTAATGCCAGATCTGACCCTTGTAAACCCAAATCAGATTTCTGCCCAAAAACCGAAGAATCCCGTGTCCCACGTTTTTGCCGCTTAAATTTCACAGAAACTTCCTTCTGAGCTGTCAATACCTTACTTCACAAAATTCTCTGAATGCTGACACCTTTAGGTCCTGATAAAACCCCCTGAAACAACATTTGATTTGGATTTGAACTCGTTCACTGTTTGATTCAAGTGTTCTCTGCTAACCTATGTGGACAAGAATCTAATGAAGAATCGAGATCTACAAACTGCGGGTAACCACAAAATTCTATTTTGTTTCTCTTCTGTTTCGTGTTTCCAACGTGATAATTGGCTGGTTTTTAGGTTTTTGACGATGATCCAAGACGGCTGAAAAATATCACGTGATTAGATTTCAACAGGCTCATCTCATCAGTGTCCAAGAGTAGAAGCCATCGAAGTTCACAAGAAGACCAGAGACCAGTGTCAAGCCAAAAGGCCGGAGTTTTTTGTTGCACTTGATAATGACTGCTGTAGAGACCTATGTCAGTCGGTAGCCGAGTTTTGGGCCAGGTTTTGGTGGCTGTTCTTGTATGCCATTTCTTCTGGACAGTACATAAAGATGTTCAATGGCAGCTGCTCGAGCAGCAGTGGATGGATATGCAGCACATAGCGTCGTGCAAGCGACAGTATGTGGAAAATAGGTGCAGTGAGGGGATTAGGCCTGCTTTGGTGGAAAAATGTGCCGAGTGGTGGCACTGTTCGCAGCTGGAATCGCACGCAAGTGTGCAGCAGCTGGCGAACCTTTACGCACAGACACTGGCACAAACGCTGAATTCATTCGTACAAACGCTGGCGTTCAAGACTATTGTCGTACTTTTGCTGCTGGTCGCGCTGGTCGCTGCGTGCGGGCGTCTGTGACAGTTTTTTTATTGACGAATACTGATACATATACTCTATAGATTTGTTCAATGCTTGCTTCTGAGCTCTTTTCTCCACTGTCTGAACGCAGTAGATAGCACTGCGTCGCCATTGACGAGATCGTGGTATTCCGGGTCCGCTGACTCAATTTCCGTGAGTTTCAAATGGTTGTTCTCAAAGATCAATCTGTAGGCCTTCACTTCGTCCGGGTCTTCTTGAGACCTAGGGATAGTGTCGAGCAGCCATTCTGTGAATGCACCGTACCATTTGATAGCATCTACGCATGCTGTCTGCATTTGCGGGTTGTTATTTTTCAAGATAACTGGCACTTCAGAAGTGGTGAACTCCTCCACAGTGCGCAGAATAAAGTTGTCGTCGCGGAATCCGTATATTATACGGTTGACACCCACTAGGAAACACTGGAGCCACGTTCTGAACAGTTTGCGCTCGAACTTGTGCGCATCAGCCGTCGTGTTCACCATGGTGGTGCATTTAAGTTCCGCGTAATGTTTTAGGTTGTCCCCAGATTCTTCTTTAAAGTCAAACACACAGTCTATCTCGGCCCCTAGCAGAATTTTACACTTACCGATACCAGTTCTGACCATTGAAATGAACTGATCACCATTGTTGATAATCTTCTTGGGTCTTTTCTCGAGTGTTTCTCTTGGAACAAGAGGTAACGGTTGGGCTAGCGTAGCAAGCGTCTCAAATTTATAACCGCTGTAGTAAGATCTGGCCTGCTGCGACTCACGGTTCGCTTGCATCGTATTTTCGCCTTCCCCAGGCTTTATCTCCTTGATGAACAGCTGCCCATCAAACGACACCACCCGGAAGTTCACCGGATTGAATTGCGGCGTGTCGAAAGCGCAAGAAATCAACTTCCTTATTATGCCTCTAAACGTGACAATATCCACCTTGGTCTTCTTGCCCTTGGAGCGTTCTTGCGCCTCCAGCGTCGCCAACAGACCGTGTAGAGTCGTTGAGTCAAAGTCCTTCGTGTTGCACTCTTTGAACTTCTTTATTCCGCTCAAAAGATCCAGTTTCTTGTCCAAATCTGTGTCTGGTAAATAATAATAAGCTCTGCGGGACTCATCTTGCGGAAGAAACTCGTTATCCTGCGTTCTTGAATAATATCCGAGCTCTTTGGGCTGTTTTAGTGCTGTAGTAGCGCTTCTTTTCTGCACAAATAAATTTGCCGTTACACTCATCACAACCGCCTAGTTTAACTTTGAGACCTATCAATGATATGATCCAATACTAAGGTTCAAGCCAGGATGATTACTAACATACAAACAGCGCCATGAAGCCGAAGAATCCAACATTTCTTCTTTATCCTGGTGATGAGCGGAAAGTGTTGAAAAATGTAGACACTACACTTCTTAACAGAGATATACTAAAATGACTGAAGAATAAAGGATTGAGAGAAAGAAAACTTCGGGACGGTGTTACTGGAGCTTTTAACAGCGAGAAAGCAGGGTGAATGCGTAAATGTAAAATTTACTGATCCAATTATGATTCTTTGAGGGAATTGAAAGCACTACTGGTTGTATAAGCGGGATTATTTGCTGTTAGGGAAATTACTACATGAGTCAGAGCTAAAGATCGACCTGAGAAGGCGCTCTTTCTAAACAAGTTAAATATATAACTACAAGAAGATTATCTGGAGAGTGTCATAGATGACTGCATTTGCTCCAAAAATATTCAGTGATATTGCTAGGGACCAGAGAAGTCAATTGATGTCGGAATAAAAGAATAGAGTCGATTACTATAAGGACACCTCTTCAAGAGCAAGCATCAAATTTGACGCATAAAATATCAAGGCCGCTCTATTTGAAACAGAGACTCTGAGGGAACATATGGATCATTAAACGTTGTGAGATAGTCTTTGTTTCAAATCGTTTTGTTGTTGTTGTTGCGCCTGACTGCGGACTGAAGAAACGCTGTAGAGGGCGGCACCTTCTCCGACAACGCCAACGCCAGAGAGTATCTCTTCTTCCACCTTGTAGTCCAAAGCGTTCAATTGCTCTTCCACTTTGTTGTAGTGATGGAAACAGAGCCAGAAGAGGCAACCAGCAATGAAACACGCAACGGCTAATCCGGAGAAAGTCCAAACGTACTTTGGATTCTCTGCAGTTGGAGACATCGCAATACCAATGGCAGATCCGATGGCGTTTGTAATCAAGAACATGGACATGATGAAAGCCTTCATTGAGGCTGGGGCCTTAGAATAGGCGTATTCCAAACCAGTGATGGAAGCGAAGATTTCTGACAAAGAAATCAACACATATGCCGGAACTTGCCAGCCAATGTGGACACGGTTAGGAGTGTGAGCGTACTCTGGAGCGCAAGTGAATGGGAACTCGTAACATGGGCCGGCAGAGTAGATGAAATGTTGCAAGACAGCTGCGTAGGTCATCGCAGCAGATCCGAAACAGAATCCAATGAAGATCTTGGTGATAGGTCTTACTGGAGTGAACCGTCTTAGGAAAGGATACACCAAGTACTCCACGATTGGGATGAACACGATCAAAGCAATAGAGTTGATAGCTTGCAAGAAATCGTTTGGCAAACCGTGGAGTTCCATGGTACCTGCTTGAGTGACGAAATTGTTCGTCATTTGACCGTAAACCAGCCAGTAAACAGGGTAGAAGACGAAAACTTTACAAGCTTTCAAAGCTCTCTTGATTTCTTCAATGAACAAGTCATTCCATGGGTATTCTTTTTCGGGGTTCAAAGATGGCACGGCCTTGTTCAAGTTGAAACCGTTACGAACACCGATCCAACAGATACGGAAGGTCTTGAGAATGACCTTGTCTCCAATGGGTTTTTTGACGTACTTGTTTTTACCAAAGACCAAAACGACGACACCGATCCAAAAGAAGCAGAACGGTAGCAAGTATGCGGCCCAGAAACCATAGTCAGCTTCCAAATGTGTTGTAGCCATCACGGACAAGGACCCGATATTAATCATTAAGTAGAAGAACATGAAAACGTTTTGCATGGTGATGTTTGGATCCTCGATGACTCTTTCACCGCTCTTCAACACCTTAATTCTTGGTTTGGTCTTAGGAATCTGATCAGCGATCAACACGGATAAGTTAGACTTGATGAAACCAGTAGCGATACCGATGATGACAATAGCGACAATGAACCCACCAAGAGACGAGTTCCTGTCGTTGATACCGGGGATAGCTGTCATGAACAAGATGAAGATACCACACAAATACAGACCAGCACCGACACAGATGGTGTTGTACTTACCCCAGTACGTGTCAGACAAATAGCCTCCCAAGACAGGCGTAACGTAACACCAGAACTGGAAGAAATAAGACAAAGCGGTGGCACCCTGGGACTTCAACTGCAACATACCCTTGGGAGTGTCGTCAGGACCGTTTTGCATGTAGTTTTGAAATGGCGTGGATAGACCGTAGTACGAGAATCTTTCGGCCAACTCGACGATGGCCACCAACCAACAAGTGAACGGAATCTTTTCAGAGACATGTCTGAGAGTAGCCATTTCCTCTGGCGTGCATTCTCTTCCGTTCTCGTCGATCTCGCCATCTGGGCCAATGTAGTTGATGTTGTCTTCGCTGTCCTGCTGGTCCGTCTTGAAGATCAAGACGTCATTGTGGTCCGACAACTCTTTCTTCTCGTCCACACTCTGCGAATGCGAATCCTCGTTTGGGATCTTATCGTCACTGAGCGGCGTCATGTTACAGATAGATCACTTGGATGTTTTTTGGGTTTAGCGGGGTCAGTAGAGCGCTGGAGACTTTTTCACTGGGCTCGCTGCGCTGTACTGAAGGAAAGTGTCAAGTTTGGTAAGGCCTGAGCTAATGCGTTGACACAAAAAAGCAGACTTCTTTTGCTGGTGTTGGGGGCTAGCGTTGGACGGGGCTCGAACAACTGCTGGACAACGACGATGATTCACTGGGGGACTGTACGGCTGCTACTTTATATACAGGACGGGATATCTCTCAGCGCACACTTGCTTGGCAGTTGACTGAACAAAGACTACCAGAGACAAAAGACATGACACATTACAGGATATCGTAATCAGGCTGCATCAGGCTGCCTGTATCGCTCCGGCGTACGCTCACGCTACCGGACCGATGTTGCTTTTTCCTCCTCAATTTCAACTGCGCAAGCCGATATGGATATGATATCCAGCGAATGAGATACCAGATGCAAACGCTATCTGTCATGGACTACACCGCACAACCACCGGGCAAATCGCTTGGGATCACCAGAAAGACACATTTCCTGACCGGCAATACCGCTAGCGCCGGTAGAAGGGCTCGGGCAAATTGACCGGCAGATACACAGTCTCATGACACAATCTGAGGCTGCTCAAACTTTGACACATAGCAATCTGTGTACTGGAAATCAGTGGTCCGGCCCTCGAACAATATGCTTTGACACTTGCTCGTTTCTTTTCATGCTCCGCAGAGATATCGTAGGCAGAATGGCACTTTCGGTGTCTCTTTCGCAACCAGGAAACGGCATTTTCTTTAACCCCAGTGATTGAATGGAGCGTAGCTAATGGGAGATCCCGAAACAATCTCGAGGCGATGAGATACCAGATCAGTAGCTTCGCTGGGCAGTGAAAAGAAATGGAAGAATGGAAGTGTAAAGTAGTTTCCTCATTGGGAAATTATGTCAACAATGAGAAAGAAAAGTTTTTCCGTTTTTGTGACACAAAAAAAAGAAATGACATGTTCGGCCGATATTTCGGAAAAACTGTGGGACAGACAGAAGAAGGAAAAGAGAAACAAAGAGATTTTCCGGATTATGTAAGCTACGGCTAGATAATGTTATCGCAAGTCGACAGTATGGCGTCAATGGCGTCGTCGCCCACTGCGTCCAAGAACTCCTGGTCCGAGAGGTTGGACTTGGGGCCCTCGTAGTGTTTGTGCTGCCACGCAAAGTACCACACAAGCGACAGCATCCAAAACCCTGGTCCGATGACTACCGTGTAGTTCATCGTGGTAGCGTCCAGGCCGGATTTGTTTGCGGGGAACATCACCATGATGACAGCAAACAGCTGGAACAGGACGCAGACCCAGCCGTTTATCGTAGACCAAAAGTTGCCTAGGTAGAAGGGCCCGGGCCGGAAGTCCTTTTTGCCGTAAGTGAGTCTCAGCGTGATGGGGAACAGCAGCGCCATGTACATGCCGGCGATGGAAAGCGAAAACAGGGCATCGGCAGCCTGGTCCCCCGCAAGACTGAGCGCTCCTAGAGCCAGGGAGAATGCAGAGGATCCCCAGATCGCGCGGATTGGGACCACGGTTCTCTTATCCACCTGCTTGAAGAAGTTGGAGAATGGGATGCCGTCGTCTCTGGCAAAAGCCCAAAACTGTCTCGAGTTTGCGAGCACGGTAGATGCGCCCATGAGAAACTGGCCAGCAGTTATCAGCGAGAGAAATGCCAAAGTCCATCTTTTACCCAATGCATCATGGAACACTTGGGTGATTCCTTGGCCGTACGGCGAGTTGACTATGGAATTAACGTCGGGAGTCATGCACGCAGTAATAACGATGCACAGGATCCAGCCCAGAATCCAGCACGAAGCAATTGACCCGACTATTCCTGTAGGCACCGCCCTTGGGGCATTCTTCGCTTCCTCGGCCATATGAAGACATGAGTCGTAGGCACCAATGGTCCAGATCGCGGGATTCAGTCCATTGAAACACCAAGACCAGCCTTTGTTCCAATCGCTGAGATTCTCAACTTTGCCAAAGATGAAGGACGCCTTGTTAAAGGACATGGTCTTGGATCTGGCGACGCCTATGGGCAGTACGATGATGAAAAGAAGGATCAGAAATATGTTCACAACGATTGAGAAGGTTTGGAGTCTCGCCGTGATCTTTGTACTTGACGAAGTCAGCACAGTGGTGAACAGTAGAAGTGCACAAAACACTCCATACGTGATTGGGTTGGTCACTTTAAAGTCCGGCTTTGCGACCACAACTGCTGACAAAATCTGTTGCGCTCCACCGTACACTATAGAACATACCGATCCGCAAAGAGACAATGTGTCAAGGAATCCCACACTGTAACTGATGCTTTTTCTCCACTTAGCCGGTGCCCATTGGAAACATGCGACGTAGACTGCGCCTGCTGTAGGAATAGAGCTGGCGAGCTCTCCAAGAGATATTCCCACCGTCAATATAAGCCCACCGGCAACAAACCAACCCCAGGTAAGCCCGGCTGGTCCGGCAACCAGTCCGCCGTCCATCGTAGAAGCGATAGATGGTAGCAACCCCATGATTGAAAATGCGATACCAAAGATTTGAAGCGTAGAGTACTCTCTGTTCAATTCTTCCTTGTACCCGATTTCTGCCAGCACTTGCTTGTCTGACGTAGCACTCAGCGCATCGATGTACCTTATTGGCGCGCCATGAGCGCTGCTTATCACACCTAACGTGCCAACTGACCCAATGCCGACATCGTACGGGGAGCTTTTCCTGGTCACCTGCTCTGTAGATGGTTGCTTCTTGTTCACCGAGTCCTGATCTTCGCTAGACATTTGCTGCTTGATCTGTTCTGTTCTTGTCCACTTCTGCTAGTTTTGGCAGAAAGACCGACCATACATCAGCTTTAACGTCTGGCTTGATATCTGCAGGTCTCAAGATATATATAACGAAGATCTTTCGCTGAAATACATGCCCTCTGGGCAAACAGCGATCATCTTGTCGGTTCTCAGAGATCGGCCTCGCTTATTGAAAGCAAGCCTTAGGGTCGATAAGCGGACCTTTAATTTGAATTGTATTGAGTAATCATCATGACTCTACATCAAGATGGGAATTTCACCTGCAGTCAATTCTTATTGATCACAAGTTCCAAAAATACGCACAGTCGTAACTTTAACAACCATTCGCTTTGTAGAAACCAGTTCTTTATCGGTCTGCCCTTATCCTTATCTATGTACTTAGGCGAACTTAGAAAAAAATGCGATAACCGAAGATCAATTGACATAATACTGATAAAACCAAGACAATAAAAATTCACTGAGAGGGACGATGTGGGTCTACAACATCATTGCTATACTCAACTTTCTGTTACCTTTCCAGCTAACCCCGCGCGTGAAGTCTTATCATGAAGAAGGTTGCACTGTTTGCATTCTGTCTTGTCTATTCGCTTACGGCTGTGCAGAAAATCTAAGCTTGTTCAGACAAGCATTTTCTTCAATCCAGTTCTGTTCCCCACATGGTAGGGTATCTCTCGACTGTTTCCATCGGCCCTGTCGACAGAGGTCCATACGTCATAGACTGAGACCTCTCCTCTATGACAAAAACGCTGCGCATTGTGGAATGGATTGTTTGTTCAGATCAGTACAGATTACATAGATAGTGTAGTTTAGCACAAAAATAAAAGGTGGGTATCGGAAGAACTGTAAAAGCATTAAAGGCCTCTTTCGGTGTGTGTTCTGTAGCTCTCTTTCAGCGGATTGTCTGCATTTTGGAAAATTATTGCTGTCGCGCGTCAGCGTTAATTTAATTATTCAAAAATACGATATTCCATTTCTTCACAAGTACTGAGAAGAAACTAGACTTTCACTAGAGCCACGGGCCAATTCGGTGTCTTGTTTGGATATCAGAAAATGAGGGATGAGGTTCAACTAATATTCACAAAGCTGTAAGTTGGATTTAGTTCACTGAAGCCTTCGACAAATAATTTGCGACAGCCTTTTCGTAAAAGCAGCTATATTCAAGCAACCACGCATTGTGGGACCCAGACAAAACCAGGAATAATCCAGTTTTCTTTGTTTTCAGAAGATTCGTTTTGGGAAGCGTTTTGAGCTGGCTGCATCTTTAGTGGGCTGTAGTTATAGTATGTTGATGTGCTTTTCTGAGTGTCTTTTTTGGATTGAGTATGAAGGAAGTATCAAAAGTGAGTAAACTTTGATTCAAACTGGTTCAAGAGGCCTCCTTTTATGTGTTTCCTCGTGTCATATTTGTTTTGTTGAGGTTCAATTCAAGATTTATCACCAGCTCGGTGGATTTGGGGCTTGTGATCCAAGGAATCGTTTGATTCTATGTAAATGCCCGAAATAGTAATTACATAGAATTATGTAGTGGAATGCATGAAAGTCATTACATGTACACATACGGTTATCATATTGAGAAACTGCAATCAAGGGTCATGTGGGACTGGTCAAAGGCTCATAATGCAATTGCAATGCAAAATCCTCAACTCCTGTTCCTTTGTATTGATCGTCTTCACAAGTCATTTTTTCAGCACATTCTGTCGGTGACAGAAACCAAACAGTGGAAACTTTAGAAGCATACACACTACAAAATAAGATGCAGTATTCAGACTCTGCCAAATAAGTAAGCCTTGTGTCTTTAACTCTGAACAAAAATTGAATTTAAAGTACAAACCATTCCTATTAAAGATAAAGAACTATGTATACGGCTGTTAAATCAGCACACTTTCCCGAAGAAACGAACTTTACACAATGACGCATTGTGGGACCCAAACGAAACCAGGGATAATCCAATTTTCCTTGTTCTCAGAGGATTCTGTTTGGGAAGCTTGTTGAAGTGGTTGCATGTTTTGTTTGTAGGTGTCGAAGTCTTTACTTTGCTAATGCTTATGGCTCATGTAGGATTATAAACGAGATGAACAGTTGGTATAAGGTAAAATCATGGATTGAGCTGACATCTGACAGTTTCTTATATAACTGTTTTCAGCAGCTATCTGGGAACCTGATGCTGGTCAAAATTCAACCTCAGTTGGTTGTGAATTTTACAAGTACCATGTAAGCATCAAACTTAAGTTACAGGTATTTACTTGATTTGGCAAATACAGAGGAATCACAGACATCATTAATACTCTGAAGAAGGTAATCATGCAGCAATTTGGTCAGGTACAAGGACATTGTCAATTAGTCTCACGGTAACGGACTTGTCAGACCTGTCCCTGACATATACCGCACAACTGATAACCATTTGCGAAGGCTTGTGACTTAATGTTTTAACTTCCTCAAGAGTTACCGCATCGGCTATCGAAATGTAATCCAACTTGAAGTCGCCGGTTTCGATGTAGGGTTTCCACACTTGTTCTATTGCTTGTAGAACTTGCTCACGAGATACTTGGTGGCTGTTGTCTTCCAATATCAAGTTACGACCTGCATGCAGCCCTTTGTAGATAGCACTAGAAATCCTCAGAGAGTCCTGACATAGATACTTGTTTCTGCTGCTCAGAGCCAAACCAATTTCCGAACGTTTAATGGGCATCATCACTAGCTCCAAATCGAAAAAGAGCTCCTTCACCATCGTTTGCAGAACCGCAAATTGTTGGTAGTCCTTTTGTCCAAAGTACGCTCGTGTAGGCTGTACTATGTTGAACAACTTCCCAACGACCGTAGCGACGCCTCGGAAAAAGTTTGGTCTTGTCCTGCCCTCCAGTTTCTCGCTGAGCCCTAGCACACTGATAAACGGCCCGGTTTGCTCAGAAACGTTCAATGGGATACCTCTGGGGTATATTTCACTCGTTTGCGGTACAAATAGTGCACTCACACCGAGTCCTGTCAGTAGCTCTTTGTCTTGATCCAAAGTTCTTGGATACTGGTCCAGATCTTCAGTAGGCGCAAACTGCGAGGGGTTCACGAATATAGAAACCACGGTGAACTTGTTGTGTCTGATTGATTCCTGGATCAAAGAAGCGTGGCCTTCATGCAGACACCCCATCGTAGGAACGAAACCCACATCGCTGTTCTTGATCTCATTCTGTTTTCTCCAGGATCTCACTTCTTCCACGGTGTGAAGCACTTGCATAGCTCAGATAACTTTAGATGACAAATGCTGTTGCCCCTCGACACATACAGCCGGTAATTGAGTAGTGAAGCAGCCTGGAGCCAGAGATACATGCCTTTGTTCGATGACCCATTTTTGTAGTCAACATTAAATGGGAAAAATCATGTCACGTGACTAATTTTTTTATTTCAGATTTCTACGAAATCTCACAAAAACAGATAAACATTCTAAAACAAAACCTAATGATGATCTGATAACGTTTTAAAAGGGATTTATAGCTTGTTTGACGGCCCTCACCGTGCTAGAATCAATCTTTTTAGGACTGTAACGGACATTTTCGGTGGTTGTTGTTTTTTGTTCCAGTAAATTGCGTTTTGAAGTGAATGTTTCAGCAGTATTTGGCTGATTGAAGGAAATATGGATGAGGTACGAAATACCCAAGCGCGGCTCAGCGGTACAGAAAATGTGTTGAACAGTGTTGACCCGTACAGATATACTTCTCAGATACCCAGTAGTAATAAGGCAAGCGTAGTGGGGCTGAAGATCGGCGGAAACTCGAATCAGACGCTAACGAACATGATCAATAAGAGCATCGCAAAAAATATGAACTCGAATGTGGCCGGAGCCACGGCTCGAAAGTCGCTGAGACAGAGCATGCGGAACTCTCTCACGCGCAACTCAATTGGTCCGCAGCTTCAGCAGCAGACGGTCAGTGCGAGCCAAAATAGCACGTATCACAACGTCGCGCGTGATCCCAGACCGTTGAGAGATCGGAATTTCCAGAATATATTGCAGCAAGAGATTTTCAGCTATCTCAGTGCTCAGAAATTTGACGTAGAAACGAACCACCCTATCTCCTTGAAGTCCTTGAAGCAGCCCACTCAAAAGGATTTCATTTACATGTTCAAGTGGCTCTATCTCAGGCTGGATCCTGGATATGTCTTTACCAAGTCTTTGGAACATGAGGTTTACACGATTCTGAGAACAATCCAATACCCATATTTGGCTACCATAAATAAATCTCAGATATCAGCAGTCGGTGGGTCTAATTGGCCGAAGTTCATCGGTATGCTGCATTGGTTGGTAGTCATCAACAAGAAACTAGACGAGTGCTTAGAACATTTGGATGTTTCTATCAACAATCAAGTGACACAGGACATAACCGTACTTAATCAGCCTTTGAAAACCGTTGAACAACAGGAAAAGAAACAGGAAAAGTACGAGTTGATGGTGGAAAAGCTATTTATCGACTATATCACGGAGTCCTACAAAAGTTTTCTACGGCTTGAAGATGATTATGAACCATATCTGCAGGATCTCGAGCTGAGCTTCCAGAGATTTGTGCACATTATTGAAACTGACATTGCACAGTTAACGTCTGCTAACGAACATCTCTCAGTGGAATGTGAAAGCATCGTGGCTAAAAACTTCGAACTGAAAAACATCAAGGATAAGAATATTCGGCTGGAAGAAGAACAACTGAGACTCAGTCATGTTGTTCAAACAACCGAGCGTAAGAGTAAAGAATGGCCCGAGAAGTTAAAGGAGTTAGAAGATGAGATTGCCAAAAAGAAAGCCGATATTCATCAAGCCAGCGCCCAGATTGATGAGTTGAACACTGTACTGAGACGCAAAAAGTTAAGTGTGGAGGAAGTGGAAAAGAAGAATCAGGAAAGTGATACGCTTTCTAAAAATGTGGATATCATCTCTTCTAGAGTAGATCAGCTTACAGGATTAGTGAGACAACAGCAGCTTGAAACAGAATCTGTACACAGAAACCTTCAAGACACTTTGAAACAGTACAAGAGTGCCACCGAAGGACTCTTTATCGCCAGAAAAAACCTTGGTGATAGTCTTGATGAAAATAGCATGCAACTCAATTTGCCAGATGATCTCATGAGTGATACCAATATAGGAATGACGGTTGATGAACTTGTCAGCAACGAAAGTGGATTCACGCAAAGTGTAAAGAATAATTTGAACTCGATATCAGAACACATCAAAAGTAGGATATCGAGTATTCAAGCGGAAAATACTCGACTGCAATCAAGTCTAGACGATCTAAGGAACGAAATAACAACAAGGAATGAGGAACTGGATCATTTGGAGCAGCAATTGTCTATGGTGAAAACGCAATATGAAGAATACAGACAAGAATCTCAGAGTGAACTATTGTCCCAAAACATTAAAATAGAAAAACTTGAGAGAAAGATTCAAAGTGCACGCGTTGAGTCTCAACATAAGATATCAAAGATTGAGGAAGAGGCGGAGGAAACACGAGCCAAACTTGAGGAGTTGAAGGCAGTGCATAATAGAGAGAGACTTAACCTTCATAATAAAGTGATTCAACTAATTGAATACGTATCGAACTTTAAGATCAACACTCAGGCTGCCATTGAAGAGGTCCAGAATGCTACTGAACTTGAACTAAAACGTCTTGAGATTGAATCCCCTTGAGAGTTAATCTGCTCAAAACTTCGACTACGTGGTAACTCTACAAAATGAAAATTTCCAATCAAATCAATAACAGTCCATTCAGTTGTATTCGGGTATGCAGTGTGTAATATGTGTATTGAATGTTCGTACTATATGCAAAAAGCAATCGATGTCGAAGTCGAAGTCGCCGTTCCGGGCACGTTGAAAAACAGCAAATCATTTGTTAGCGGTTCTGTAGTACATTTTTCTGATCAAAGGATGGTGATCTCTCAAGTCCTTGTTTTTATTGGAGCTATACTCGAGATAAGCCATATCCTCACCACCAGCCAAACCGGCTAAAGAACCTTCGCTCTTAACGGCCTTAGATTTCGTTCTAGGTCTCTTGCTTCTATCGCCATTTCTCCATATGAAGTTATCATTGTCGTCACCAACCTCAATTCCTGCGGCTTCTTCATTTTTCAGTAAAACTTCTTGCAGTAGTTCCCTACGTTCTCTAGCAGAAGAGTAAGCCAAATTTGGTAGAAGTTCCATTCCGTGCAAATGAGTTATAACCTTGAAAGCGTAACCTTGGTCTACCAAAAAGGCTTGACGTTTAGTAGAGTAGTACATCTCTTGTGTGTCTTTTGACACTAGAGAGTAGAAAAACGCATTGAAACCTTCATCGTTACGTCTTTTGGCTCTCAAAATTCTTCCTAGTCTTTGTGCTTCTTGACGTCTTGAACCGTAGTGAGATGAGATCTGAATCAAACAGGTAGCCTCAGGTAGATCGATGGATGTGTCACCAACTTTAGACAAGAAGATGGTGTTGATTTGGTCATTGTATTGGAAATTCTGCAAAATATTCATACGTTCTTGCTGAGGCGTCGAGCCATAAATGAAGGGTTTTCCCAGCTTCAGAGCATACTCTTGAAGGGCATACACATTGTCTGAGAATACAATGATCTTGTCGCCCCTTCTCTCATGATACTGAATCAAAAACTGACATGCTTGGAATTTGGTTGGATTCATGATGTATAACAACATTCTCTTTCTAGCATTCTCTCTGAGATACTCCTGATAGAACTCAGCTGTCATGGGACACCAAACTTCAGCACACTGAACGTTTGCAATATGTCCTTTTTGCGATAGTTCCATCCAGTTTGCTTCATACAGTTTTGGACCAATCAAGAAATTCAAATCACTAATCTTATCATCTTCACGCACCAAGGTAGCGGTCAAACCCAGCTTTGCATGAGCAGCGATAGTTGACACCACTCTTCTGAACATTGCTGCAGGAACCACATGCACCTCATCTAAAATGATAAATCCCCACTCTCTACCAGTCAGGAAATCCATCACTTTCTGAGAATCATACGATCTATTTCTCGTGTTAGCCACCATAGAATACGTCGATACGACAAGACCTGATTCAGTTTGGAACATTTCCTTGTTATCTGAAGTGAACACTGCAACATTTTCCGGTTGCAAAGTACACCATTGCAAAAACTGCTGTCTCCACTGCATCACTGACACTGAGGATGTACACAAGACAATCACAGATTTCTTGATGGTACATGCAGCCGTAATACCAACTAGGGTCTTACCAGCCCCGCAGGGCAACACAATAATACCACTTCTGGCACGACCATTACCAAACATTTTACTCAAAGACTTCTCCTGATATGGTCTAATTTGTGTTGAAGGCTTCAAGTCAATGTCAAGATCTGGGTTTCTATTATCGTTCCTGAAATCGTATTCCTCTAAAACTGGGTAATCGAGCTCTTGGCATCTTTTCTTGACAATCTCCACTGAGGCATTGTCAATTTCGAACGCATGGACTGCGTCTAAATCATCGTCTTCTTCTTCCAACTCTTTCCCAGACCCAACAACTGCAGAAAATACAGCTTCGACGTCATCCGGGTTCACTCCCTGTTGTTCAATGTGTGTATCTGTGGTTTTCTTTAGGGCTGCATCGACGGCTGCGTCTGTATCGATTCTCAGATTACCAATAATCGGATCGTTCAAAAGCATTTGTAGGATGTCAGCCTGTGTAGTCTCCACGAAATAACGGTTATGCTTGATGACCAGTTTCACTTTACCATAGGACACAGTCGCACTCTTGATGAAATTTATGATGGAGGGAGCTACAGGCACCTTGGATAGCCGGTCCAAAACCGAGATAATATCGTCTGTTTCTAGGCCCACAGACACAGCAGCATACAGTGAGTATGCCGTAATTCTGTATTCATGAATGTGAGAGGGTCTAGAGACCGGTTCTGCAATTGTGACCAAGAAGTCCTGTGCTTGCTCTGCTAGCGGTGAAAACGACTCTAAGATGACACGGCCGTCGTTTGGAGAGATCCAAAGCGGTCTAGAAGCATGATCCGGTTTAAGCTTCAGATAGCTGAAATCGTTGTTCTTGAACATCCCAGAGACGACGTCTCTGACAAAATCGTCCGGGATGTCGTCCAAATGTGCATGCAAGTAGTCGTCCTTTGCGGCAAGCTTCGAGTTCATTCCGCCCCCAACACTCGCTGCTGCTGCTGCCTCTGCCCGCGCAACAGCCGTGCTTTTCTTGCCAGGTTTTGACAGCAGCGGATTCACACTTGGCCCAGTCCCTTTTTCTAAAGATTCCCGTAGTTCTTGCTCCTCTTCTTCATCTAACACATTATCGTCAATGTCCGGCGCTATGTCTCCATACACTTCCTCATCGGTAGCTAGCGAATCATCCGAGAACGCTGTGTCCTGCACTATATTTCCCGTAGATCCTTTGCTCCTCGTGCGATACGAACGTTTCACAATCTCATCATCCATTCTGTGCCTCTGAGCCCGCTGCTAGACCTTGCCGGCTGTTGTTGCGACTCTGTTGCAAGTGGTATGTACATGTCCAACTCTCTTATTCCTTCAGTGCCATTATTAAGCTAAAGATCGATATACGGTTACCCGGACTTATACTTTGTAATTTATCCGGATTGTGTCAAATCGAGAGAGAACACGGCAGAAATAGGCTCTGATCGGTTTAGAATGTCGGTAGCAGAGTGTTCAGGGGTGGCATGGAGACTATAACACCCGTTTTGATGGCTCTGGTGGTGCTGTGGTCAACCTGCGGTCAAGTTAAGAGTCAATTTATGCTGAAACTCTGTATTTAAATCACTGTGTACGAATGAATTTTTCAGCTCATCGGGCTTGAAAAATTCCAGCGACGCAATGAATGCGATGAGCCATGCGATGAGCGACTCAGTAGACGCTTTTGAGGCGTTTCAGAGAGCCAGCAAGGTTTTGATAGTCTGGTGGACGGTACCAGAAGCCGGGGGATTCCAATGAGTGTTAAAAAACCCAGTTCGAAGGCCACAGTGCCCAAGTTGAGCAAATCCAAGAACAAGAAGGATGAAGAAAAAGTGAAATCCTCGAGCTCAGACTCGGACTCTAGCTCCAGTTCTAGCTCCAGTTCTAGCTCAAGCTCGAGTTCCAGCTCGGATTCTGACTCGGAGTCGAGTTCCAGCTCGGACTCGGACTCCAGCTCTAGCTCCAGTTCCAGCTCCAGTTCCAGTTCGGATTCTGATTCTGATTCGGACTCTAGCTCCAGTTCAGACTCTGACTCTGACTCTAGCTCTAGCTCCAGTTCAGACTCTGACTCTGACTCTGACTCTGACTCTAGCTCTAGCTCTAGCTCAAGCTCTGACTCTGAATCTGACAGCGAGGCTGAAAACAAGGCCAGTAAAGAAGTGAAGACTGACAAGAAGAAGGAAGCTGCTACCTCGGGCTCTGAATCAAGTTCCAGTGACTCGGATTCAGACTCAGATTCTAGCAGTGGCTCAAGCTCAAGCTCAAGCTCGGGTTCTTCTTCATCCGACTCTGACTCGGACTCTGACTCGGACTCTGACTCGGATTCCAGCTCTAGCTCCAGCTCCAGCTCCAGTTCTAGCGATTCAGACTCCTCTTCGGACTCTGACTCCAGTTCCAGCAGCTCTGATAGCGAGTCTGAAGCCGAGCCCGAAAAGACAAACGGAAAGAAGCGTCCTGCTGAATCTTCCGATGACCAAAAAGAGGACTCCCAAGAACCCGTACAGAAGAAGGCTCTGATCCCAGCAGCACAAGAAGAGCTGAAACCGGGCCAAAGAAAGCACTTCTCCCGTATCGACAGAACTAAAATTGCATTTGAAGATGAGACTCTGACAGACAACACCTACAAGGGTGCCGCAGGCAGTTGGGGCGAGATCGCCAACGAGAAACTGGGCCGTGTCAGAGGCAAGGACTTCACCAAAAACAAGAACAAAATGAAGAGGGGCTCTTATAGAGGAGGTTCCATCACTCTGGCCTCAGGCTCCTACAAATTCACTGACTGATTCTTGTCCTCTTCATAATACGTACATTCCATTCTTAGCCCTTAGATCCCAAACTTCAAGTAACTTGTCCTAAAGGAACAATCCTTCCTACAGCATCTAAAAAGGTTCTGCCATTACTCTCTTTGGAGCTATTTGTGCCAGTTACACATTGTCTCATTTTCACGCTTCTATGCATAGAAGTTTAAAGCTTCCTTACCTGAAATCCGTCCAATACGGAAAAGAACAACTGCAAAACCACGAAATGAGGTCTCGAATGAAAAAGTAATATTCCACAGATGACTTTCGTGTACATTCCTGGTACAAGCAAGCATCGTTACTAGTAGTTAAGGGTGTATCAATTGATACATGTCGTTGTTGAATTTTTGTTCTGGGAAAAGTATATAAATTACAACATGTATAGGATTGAATATAGTAATTCTGTGCACAGGCCTTAGTCAGCTCTTGTGGTGCTATAATAGGGGACAAGTTGTTGAATAAGTGATACATCACAGCGTAATCAATTGAAATGGGTTTGTTGGACAGCGTTAAGGATTTTGCCAAGAAGCAAGGTGAAAATGGTGAAGACCTTGTGACCAAGGCTGAAGGTTACCTTGGCGAAGAAAGAGTCAGCAACATCAAGACCAAGGTCGGTGAGGACAACTTCAAGAAGTTCGAAGACACCGCCAGATCCTACTTGGGCGAGTCCAAGGCTTCTGAGAAGAAGGACGACGAAAAGAAGGACGAAGAAAAGGACGATAAGAACTAAACCTCGCGGAATGTAGTGAGATAAATACTCCTTTACTTCAGATAATAAATCCATAATTATGAGCATGTGGGCTCGTTGTCAGAGATGCAGGGCATCAATTGAGTACTGCACGCTCATAGAGTTATGTGTACATATCGTGGAACCGTAAACGGTTTTAGTTCTAAGTGTTACAATTTTAGCTAATGACAATGGATGTGTTACAATTAGTCCCGCAGACTATCTGCTGGAATAGCGACAGTATAATACCGTTAATATGGAAATGAAGTTGATGTATAGTTCATACGAGCCACCAAGAGTCCTGTTCGTGGATTGGTCCGAATATAAATAAAAACAGCAAATGTGTGAGAGCATTTAAAATCTTTATTCGCTTTGTGACTCTACGTCAGTCTCGATGTCTGTTTGCACTTCCGAATGCAATGTCAGTTTCACGGGTTTGTTCAGTTTTGGCGAGCCTGATTCAGGGTTTGAAGCTTCGGTTGGCCCACTACCACTGACATTCGTTTCAGAATCCGTAGATCCGTTCGTTGTGGATACGCTGATAGTGCTAAGTGATTGTGATTTGGAATCCTTTGAATTCGACTGAAGTGATACGGGCGGTGGAGACGTTGTGGCAGCTTGTCGTAGATCAATACTGCCAGAGGTTCGCCTCTTGTGTGGTGAAGAAAGGGACATGAGGGTTTCTATCGCTTCCACTTCTGAGGGTTGAGAGCTGGAAGATGAGGGTTTCGTGATTTTAGCCTGACTTGACGAGAGCGATCTCTGTTTTTTCTTCGGACTTTGTAATGCTTTTAAGAAGGCCGCCTGTGCAGAGTTCTCCACAGCCAAATCATTAACTTCCTGGTTTCCTTTTAACTTCTGATCTACGTTTTGTACCGGTAACTTCGAATTAAGTGAGCCATGGTGCTCAAAAGCACTTTCCGCTTCCGTGTCTGAATCCTGAGCGAAAACATTATTGTAAGAACTGGGTTTCACCTCTTGTTTGAGGTCTATCGTGCCCGTCACAGACTCATTTAACCCGCGTTTCGAATGATGAACCATATTCTGTTGCATTTTAACGTAAGCATAATTCAGTCTTGTCTTCAAGTTATTCGAGATTTCCCTTATAGGTTTCTGCTGCGAAGGGAAAGGCTTATGCTGTGGGCTTTGCAGTTCCATCGAAGGTGAAAGGAACAGCTCTTGGTTTTTAGACTTGGGAGTCTCTGGAGGTAACAGATTTGGCATTTTTGCCTGCTGCAAAGCCATGGGAGACTGTGGCATCGAGATGCCGGTAGAAGTTGTGCTCGAGACAGCTTTTCTGGGGCTGGAAAAGGTGAATGCGTCTCCTAGTCGCGAAGTCGTCGACGACTGTTTGGGAGACGGAAGAAAACTGACCCTGGAATCCGCATCCGAACGATGTCTGTCCCCTAAAGGCGACGGAGTTTCCGGTGATTCCTCTCCGAGCAGCGATCCTGCTCGCTGTCTCTTGGGCGTGCCTTCCATTTCATTCATCCTGCTGCACTCTCGAAATCCACCTGTTCACGTCTTCTGATAACTTGGCACTAAAAACCTCGGACCAACGCCTTGTGTTCTCAAAACCCCAGCACACTATTTCTAAGCTATTGAGACCTAGTGGCTAAAACCCCTTAGAAAACAATCCAAACCCAACACGCAAATCCACTCAGAATCACTTCAAAGCACCGATTCTTAAGATACAAACTACGCAGAGCTTTTCTCAAGCACTTTGTTTGTATTTGGTACGCCCTTATCCTATTATAGGACCTAGGGATACACCAACAGCCCTAACTTAAAGGTGCTGGGTCGTGAGTTGTTTTCCATTTATGTTTGGTTTCAAATACAGGGCACTTAGAAGAGAAATGCGGTTACCCGCATTTTTAGGATAATACGGATTTGTGACGTGGTACTAAAGAACACACTGTCAATTATGCAGGGTTGGCCAGATGACTGGTTAGTAGCCTGTATATGATTAAAAAGGTTCGTTATGGAATGTCTATCTCAGTGGTCTGGTTTTTGTAGTCACGAAAAGTTGATTAGTCTTGTTCTTCTCTTAGACACCGTATTGGAAGCTGAGGAATCCTCCGGCATGGAAGGTATTCCGTTCCTAACCACTTGATTGATATCATGCTTGTGGCATATTATGTGTTTATTGTTCAGCACATAGTAGTCCTCTGTGATGAGGCTAGTGCACAGGGAGCATTTCAAACAAGAAGGATGGTAGCGCTCGTTCTTGTCATTTTCCAGACAATCGCCCTCGATGAATCCGCTGCAAATCTTGCATATGGAATTGTTTTTCTCGTGGTAGTGCCTCTGGCAGTACGGCTGGTCGTCCAGTATGTAGCAGGGTACTTTTCTGGAGAATGGTTTGTCACAAACGACGCACCGGAAGCACTCGCGGTGCCATTGGCCAGACAGCTCGTTCTCGTACTTGGAGTAGATTCCCTTTCCAACAACAGCCAAATTGCAGCGACGGCAGGGCCCCTGGCCTGGCGGGTATTTCTTCTGTGGCTCAGCAGGAAGTACAGGGTCCGTTTGTTTCTCTGTGTCGGATTCTCCTCCCAGATGTAGTGGTTCTGTTTCTTGTCGTAGCCCAGACAGTCCTGTCTGCGCCATGGGTTCATAAATATCCTGTTTGAAGTTGTAAAACGTGGGCGTTGAATTGCTTCGCAGCGACATCAGCGTCCCTTCATCCTGGGATGGAAGCACGTCAGAAATGTTGATGCTCTGGGGTTCATAGCGAGACAGGTACGCACTGGATTTTTTCAGATGGTCTGCGTTCAACTTGAGCGAATCCGTGGAAGGAGCGCTCTCATCTCTTGTCAAAGATACTTGTTCAAGTTCAGCCAGGAGCTTCTCAACCGCTGAGCTTTTCTCTTCGTTATTAGCAATAGGTTGTATTGGGTTTGGAGTTGCAGTCTTCTTGGATACAGTAACCAAGGTAGCATCTGATTCTGGGCTTAGAGCCGGTGTAGGAGAGCCGCCAGAGTCTAAGGTCTTGTCGTCCAAATATTCGAGACGTGTCTCTTTCTGTTTCAGGCTGTCCTTCAGGGCCAAAGAAGCGGATAGGTCTTCTTCCTCTTTTTCTTCTTCTTGGGGCGTGTTCGTGTCATGTTTCGTTACGAAAATGTCTGGCAGTGGCTGTGTTGGTGTCATATCCAGGATCATGTTTAGCGCTGCATTCGGAGCAAAATTAACGCTTGCGTGTGTCTTTTTTGGCTGTGCTGGCTCCACTGAAGGATCGACACTGCGTTCTAAATCCTGGTGCGGTTTCAATTGAGGCACGTAAGAGGAGCCTTCATTATTATTTTGACGGGCTTGAACTGTAGATGGGGAGGATCTCGAGTCTCCCGGTGAATCCACTGCACGTTCCACGTCTCTCCGCTCTCGGGACTCGATCGTAGCAAGTTCTTTTCTGATCTTCAAATTGACCTCTGTGTTCTTGTTGAGTTGCATAAACGACTGTTCCACAGGGTCCTGGACAGGAAAACTACCGCCAGTCGTGTCTATCTGCGGTGTGTTGTATGTGGAAGACGAATTTGACGTGGAATGCAAGCTCAAATTCGGGGAGCTGCTGGATCCCTGCGCGCTTTTCCCAAAAAGCTTCTGGCTACCCGCTCCGATGCCGGTAGGCCGCTCGAAATCGAAGTCTGCACTGAGCGCAGACGACGCCGCGCCTTGCTTAGGTATGCTATGGTTCGAATTCAGCTGTCTGAACGCGTGTTCCACGGATTCTGGGCCGCCCACCGCGCCTCGCGCACCGTCGCTGCCTTTGGCAAAAACAGAACTCGCACTCTCAGAGTGCGAGTTCTTCAGCCGAAACTCCTGATATTCGACAGATGCCACTCGCGACCCATGGCTGGACCCTGCATGGCTCCCAGGTTTCGAAAATGCAACGTCAAACCCTGCACGCTCCATTGCAGTGCGGTACCTGACGTTGGGTTTCAATGGAGGAAAAGGACTGCTAGTCAACGAAGCCTGGATCATCTCAGTCTTCTCTGATACGCGTTTCTTTCCTCTCTTACTACTTGCAGCTAACTCACTAACGATTAAGCCCACCACTAAGGCCTGCTGGACTGTTTATGCCCTCACAAACGTCTTTGGCAAGGTAACACGTACATGTAGAAGATAGTGACTGGACAGATCGCTGGAAGACCTGCAGGTTAGACCATTGAAAAAAAGGTCACGTGACTTTTCATATTTGGTCACGTGTGAAATTTTTCAGCAGGGCATCGCTTCGAGGCAGAGCTTAAGATGAGATAGTACAGAATAGCAGAGGTGATATCGCTAGGCAAGGTCTACAAGATCAGGCTGCGCCCCAGGTACACCAGAGAAGCAGCCATGAACGGTATATTTGCCATTGAGAAGCCTAGCGGCATTTCATCTAACAACTTCCTGCAGCAGGTCAAGAATCTGCTTATGAAGAGCTCAAGGTTCCAAACGCAGATCCAGCAAGCAGTCAGAGAGCGGTCCCAGCAGTATGCGCAGGAGACAGGGAAAAAGCCCAGCAAGCGGAAACTGCGTAAAGTGTCACAGATCAAGATGGGTCATGGGGGCACGCTAGACCCTCTGGCGTCAGGAGTGATGGTGATTGGCATCGGTCACGGGACCAAGAAGCTGGCCGAGTACCTGGGCAACTGCACCAAGGTGTACGAGACCGAAGCGCTGTTTGGCGTGGGAACCACTTCAGGGGACAGTGAAGGCGACATTCTGGTTGAGACGTCGGTCAAGCATCTGTCGTGGGACGAGCTGCGCACCGTGGAGTCGAAGTTCGTTGGGCATCTCAAGCAGACACCGCCCATTTACGCTGCTCTGAAGCAGAACGGGAAGCCTCTGTACGAGTATGCGCGGGAGGGAATCCCGCTTCCGAAAGCCATAGAGCCTCGGCAGGTTCAGGTGCACTCATTGGAGCTGTTCCCGGACTGTTTGCAAAACAAGCATGAGTACCCGCTCCTGAGACTGCAGGATGCGAGCGAAAAGGACACTCTAACGAAACTCAATGCGAATATGATGGAGGACAAACTGTACTTTTCAAAGGAGTACTGCGAGAAACATGGACTCGATTCTGAGGAGGCTGTGGTGGAGCCTCCCGTGCCCATCACTGAGGAAGAACGGAAATTGATCTACGAGCTAGAACAGGATTCGTACAGAGCCCCACTGTTGCACTTCAAAACTAGTGTCTCTAGCGGTACCTACATCAGATCTCTGATCAGTGATATTGGAAAATCGATGCGGTCTTCCTGTTACATGGTGAAGCTGATACGGTGTCAGCAAAAGGATTGGGCTCTGGACAAGAAGAATGTGTTCAGCTTACAGGATTTCGAACAGAACGACGAACAAGTATGGGAGAAAGTACTCGAAAGGGTGTTGGATGAGGGTGCTCAGGTGAATATTCCGGAAGCTTTCATCGAGGCAAAAACAAGTTTGGAGCGTAACAGCGAAGCAGCTCAACTTACGGAGACTGAACCAAAGAAAACTGACGTTCCAGAGGACTCCCAGTCTAATACTAAGAGACAAAGAGAGGACGAAGAATGATGACCGTGGAAACATCCTTAGAGTAATAGACAATATAGTACTGTATATAAACCGGTTAATCATAATCTGAAGAGTCTCTAATGTGCAAGTCAACTGCATTACCCACGAAATTACAAGTGAGATATCCCTCGTTGACGTCGTAGTAGTTGTAGCTCTTCAGCATCAATTGGTGTCGTTTTTCGAATCTGGGACATCTGAATCCAAAATCTGGTGGGCAGTCTCGCACCATTGCTATACATGTGTCGATGCACGGGAGAATCTCGTAGTAGTCTGCTGAAGGCCTTATCAAATCATCCAGCATACTGTTCCTACTTTCGTTCACGGTTCGCGGTATGTAGAAAGATGACTTCGCTGTCGTGCACCGAGGTATACTCACGGAGCACAGCCAGTTCTTGTACGCAGTTGCACAATCCTGACAACTTCTCAAAGGCGAATATATAGCGTCTTCCTCGGTGTCGCAAGGTATGAGTTGCAGAGCAAGGCTGAAGTTGGAGTAATACGACTGGGCCACCGAGTCGTAGATTTGAGCAAGGGCTGTCTTATTATCATAGTCCAGCAGAGAAGAGGATGGGACTGAGTAAGCGACACCTTCGCAGAAATCTAATCCAAACACTAATGCACAAGATGGATCCTCCATGGTCTTGAACAGTTGCTTCGAGAAGATCACACCTCCCGAATCTTTCAATTCCTTTGAATTAGTCGCCAGCCTCTTGGTTACGTAGGCAACGTACGTGGTAGATGAATTCAGGCCGGTGATATGGAATTGTTCCTTGGCTCCGCTACCCCGCAAAGTGATTGACTTATGGACAGCAAGTTCAGTGGATGATAGTGACACATTCTCTGCTGTATTTTTAGCACCCCCATCGAGCCCGTTGTCTATAAGCTTGTTGAAAGCAGTCGGCTGCTTATCCGAAGATGATATCAAATAAGGTCCATTTTGAATTGCGCATAAAGAATGGGATAGTCCCAGGTCCTCGAAGTGCGTCTCGTAAGACGCTTCGTACACATACAAATCGTACAGGTTAATATCATAAATTGAGTAGTTTGAGTTCCCCTTCACAGAAGCCGTTACATTACCAGTCACTAGAAGAGCAGAGTTGTAATCCGTGTCAACCACATCCAGCCAAGGCCGAAGGTCCCATTGGAATACCAGGTCTCGCTGCGAAATGGATATTTGATACGTCCAGACTTCATCTACATCCGCAAGAGTACTTTGTCCAGGCTCAAAGGCTTCTCCTGTACTGTTTTTGATCAACTGAACCATGAAGAACAACTTTGAGTAGCTGTCGGTACTATCTGTGATATTGTCTTTTGTCTCGTGATATGGCCTGAGCGCCAGCGCTTCCATATATCCGTCTGAAAACAGTGCCCGGTGCGCGGAGGAGAAATTACCGGTATCCTTTGAATCAAAGGTGTAGTACACCGCAAGTGCAATGTCTTCGTCGGTATTATTCGGTCTCTTGCAGATATTTGCACTGATAAATATGAACATCTCGTACGTCTGCAACAGCTGAGAATAGGCATCTGTGTTGTTAATAGAAAACTCAAAGTAATTCTTCTGGCCCTTCACTATCGAAGCTGAAATAGGAGCCCACTCTTGCAACGAATCCGAGTCTGAATCTCCGTCTGTGTAAGGGTTTGTTTGTGAACTGTTCGCTCCTACTTGTTCCATGTACTGCGGTTGCAATGGAGGGAGCATTGCAAGCCCCGGTATTGCTAGCAAAGCCAGCCAAAGCACCGCATACAGCCGTCTCATGATCACCAAGCGTCTGCTTCAAGCGAAAGTAGATCTTGAAACCCCTTTGTATGATCCTCTCAGTTCAGCTCATCTCTTCTTGTAGCTAGTTAGTTAACCATTGAAGATCTAAATCGATAACAGATAGCTGAAAGCCGTACTCAGTTTAAGAAGAGAATGGATGCCAAAGTCCGTGTAGTGAGCCTCAGGAGGTGTACAGGATCCGATTTGGATTTTACAACTGGATAAGCTGACCAGTCTGCCCGCTCATCCCATATTAAACCCACGAGAATGGAGAGAAGTAAAGAGAATCTGCCCTGGATTGAGAAGTATCGTCCGGAGACGCTAGACGACGTTTACGGCCAGCAGAGTGTGGTGAACACAGTGCGAAAGTTTGTGCACGAAGGAAGACTGCCCCACCTGTTGTTCTATGGGCCTCCTGGGACTGGTAAGACGAGTACTATCGTCGCCTTGGCGCGAGAGATATACGGGCCAAATTACCGGAACATGGTGCTGGAGCTCAACGCAAGTGACGACAGAGGCATTGACGTGGTGCGCAACCAGATCAAGGACTTTGCAAGCACAAGACAGATCTTCAGTAAGGGTTTCAAGCTGATCATTCTGGATGAGGCGGACGCTTTAACTACTGCTGCACAAAACGCGCTCAGAAGGATCATCGAACGGTACACCAAGAACACCAGGTTCTGTATACTGGCTAACTACGCCCACAAGCTGACACCGGCCCTGCTATCCAGATGCACCAGGTTCCGGTTCCAGCCGCTGCCTGAACCTGCCATTGAGCGCCGAATCGCAAACGTTCTGGTTAAAGAACACTTGCAACTGGACCCTCAGGCCCACGCAGCGTTGCTCAGGCTCTCGGGAGGTGACATGCGCCGTGCTTTGAACGTTTTGCAGGCCGCTATGGCCACGCTGGACGACCCTGATCATGATCACGTGACCGAGGACTGCATCTACGAGTGTATCGGCGCGCCCCATCCACGTGACCTCGAAACCGTGCTCCAGTCCATACTGAAGGACGACTGGACGACGACAGTCTACACGGTGAACAAGATCCGCGCTTCGCGCGGCCTGGCCCTTATCGACATGATCGAGGGTCTTGCGGCGCTGCTGGAGCAGCTAGACCTCAAACCGGCCACCCGCACAGAACTTCTGGCTCAGCTGAGCGATATAGAGTACGCTATATCCAGAGGTGGAAACGACGCTATACAAACAAGCGCCACTATCGGAACAATCAAGCAGTGCATGGAACTGGAACTAGGAGCCTAGCACTGCACTGACTCGGTTCACGAAATATGTACTCATTAATCTGTATAGACTCGAGCCACAGATATGACGTTAGATTTCGCATCTTCGAGCATATCAGACGCGAAAAATTATTTAAACTTTTTACGCGTTAGACATGCGATGAGGTGAAAAATTCGTGGAACAGGTAACATTTGCAGAAAGTGCAGAAGGTGATGGTGCAGCAAATGCAGGCGTCACGAAATGTGCATGTGGGCAGAGAATAGAGTTTCACGAAAAGTTTGAATGGTGGATAATGGGACAGTGGAATGTAATTTCGTTCAGTTGAGGCCGGTTACTGAATAGAGTATTGTCAGATCAAGAAATGATAGAGGGTGCCTAAGGTAAGCTGTACGCTGAGCAGTGCACTGAGCAGAGCTGAGAAAGGTTTGGTGCGATGGTCAAAAGTATATAAACGGGGAGGGCAGCTGGGGAATGTCGGGAGGTGCATGAGAGACGATCTTGGGTGTCGGGAATGGGGGTTCAGTGCAAGCGCAGTGAGCACACAAAAGACCTTGCAAACCGACACACGATGTTCAAGAAGAAGAGTCTCGACGTTCTGTTTGCGTCGCCAGTGGACGACGCCATGATCAAGTTTCTCACGGACCACGCGCTGAAGGTGCTGCCCCAGAGCACCACCCACAAGAAGCACGCCAGAAACGGGCATCCGTCGCCGCCTGGAACGCCCAAGGCGAAGGGTCACAACGGCGTGCCCAGCGTGATGAGCTTCATCTCGAAGCTGGTACGGTACACCAACGTGTACACCTCGACGCTGCTGACCACGGTCGTGTATCTGAACCGGCTGCGCGCCATTTTGCCCAAGGACGCCGCGGGCCTGCCCACGACCTGCCACCGCATCTTCCTGGCGTGTCTGATTCTGAGCGCCAAGTTCCACAACGACTCCTCGCCGCTGAACAAGCACTGGGCCAAGTACACAGACGGCATGTTCACGCTGCGAGACGTCAACCTGATGGAGCGCCAGCTGATCCAGCTGTTCCAGTGGGATCTGCGCGTGGATTCCGAAGACCTGTGGGAAGACCTGTTCCCGCTGCTGAGCCCCATCGTGCGTGACCTCGAGAGGGGAGCCCAGATAAACCGCATGAGAATGGCACAGTCTCATGCTGCCTACAGACTACCGAAGTCCCCGGACTACTACCACCAGCGCAACTTGTCTGCGTGTTCCAGCACTGCGACTTTGCTGGGCTCTAGCAGAAGCGGTTCTGTGAACAGCCTGGACGTGCTGCAAGAATACGAGTCTGACGCCTCGACCCCGTCAACTACGCCTATCCAGAAGCACCAGCACCAGTACAGCTACCCGTACCCGCCGCTCAAGTACTCGCTGGACCCTCGCCAGACCTCTTACTGCGCTTCCATGTAAGGTCACGTGACATCACGTGACCTCGAACCTTCTCTTTCCCGTTCGTTCCCAGCCCTAACGCTGGCCATAGACTCTATAGCCCTAAGTAGCAAACACGACTTCGCTGGCCGAAGTCTGAATTTTTTGAAAAACTATAAAAGGCGGCCCGTCGCAGAAATCTTGGAACCACTTCCGCTGCAGAAAGAGAATTATCTGCTGTCAATATCCGGCCAGAGCAGGCCCTGCAGCCCGTAGACTCAACACAAACAACGCGCCCAGCTCTTGACAGAACTGGACGCCCAGTAGCAAGGTGGCGATAAGTGTATTGTTCCTTGAACGGTTCCAAAGACGAGAGAAACGCTGTGCACCAGTCTGAAAGTGCTAACATGTACTCTAGCAACTATGAAGCATTAAGTATACCCAAATTTCTGAGGAACCTCTACTGACGTTTGTGCTGTGTGTAGCTGTAGCTGCTGCTGTTGCGGCGCCTGCTGGGCAGGACCAGAATAAAAACAGTTACCCGGACTGAAAGTCCGGGTAACACCCCTCCCGGAACCCGTGGAAACTCGTGGAAACCCATGGAACGTCCAAGAACATAGGGACTCCGAGAAACCCGCCCGCGGCCTGGCCCAAAAATCACACCACAACACCACAGCCCATATCTGCGCCGGCTCGGAGTTCTATTATTACTCTCAACCGATTTGTTTCCAGATGTCAGCGACTATATAAGGAGCAAAACAATCTCGGTTTGTGTTTTGTTCCCTGTGTGAGGTTTCCTTCTCAGGCAAATCTCGGATATCTTGGTTGCAGGCTTGCCTTTAACACACCTGTATATCGACCGTATATTCATTGTACATCCAAGCAACTAAAACACTAGAAATGTCTGACAAGATTGAAGAGCAGAGAGAAGCAGTGCAGGACCAAGTAGAACAGGTTCAGCAGCAGGCTGAGGAACAGGCCGGCCAGGTCAAGGAACAGGCGCAGGAACAGGCTGCCGAGGCTCAGGAACAGGTGCAGGACAGAACTGAGGCCACCAAGAAGGAGTCGCAGTCCTTGTTGAAGAAATGGTGGAACAAGTTGAAGAAGCTCGCTACCTGAGCTGGGCGAGACGCGGCGCGCCGCGCCGCGCTCCGTGCTACTTTTCAAACATCCATACTATCTATATGTCTAATACTTAATAATTAATAAGCTTTCGAATACAGGAGGAGGAGCCATGGACGGGTGCTGGCGTGTGCTGGCGTGTGCTGGCGTTGTTTACAGTGACCAATGTGGGAAAACGGCTCATGTCACGTGACCAGCAGTTTTGCGTTACCCGGTCTTTCGTTTCGTCTCTGGTTCGCCAAAAACGAGGATCCGTAGTTTTAAACAAATGTAACCTTGTAAGCTGCAGCTCATGTTCGGGTTTGGGGCCGTCTAGCACGGCAGAGACGCGTCCAGAGACGGTGAAAAGGGTCACAATCGACACTAAATAGGTAGTGCACCAATATGTTTCAGTCTCAGCCGCAGAGCCAGGCGCAAAACCACGCTCAGGGCAATATGCTCTCGGAGCAGACTCGCAGAAAGTACTTTCCGCAGCTGAAACCGTACATGTCGACGGCAGGACAGGCGCAGAATCCCGCGGGACAGGTTCCTCCAGGGCTGCAGGACGGGAGTCTGGGCGCTGGCGGCAATGCGGCGGCCGGGCTTGGCGCAGGGCCTGTGCCAGGCGGCGCGGCGGGGTCTACGCACGCGCATGCGCTGGACGACCCCAGCGTGTACCATTGGATTTGCCAGCTGACGTACGGGCCAAACAAGGAGCAGGCGCTGCTGGAGCTGGGGAAGAAAAGAGAGCAGTACGAGGATCTGGCGGTGGTGTTGTGGTCTAGTTTTGGGGTCATGACCGCGTTGCTCAAGGAAATAATATCGGTTTACCCGCTTCTGTCCCCTCCTGCGCTTTCCAACCAGCTTTCGAACCGTGTGTGCAACGCGCTGGTCTTGCTGCAGTGTGTGGCGTCGCATCCAGAAGTCAGGCCGCAGTTTTTGCAGGCTTACATCCCTCTGTTCCTGTTCCCATTTTTGTCTACTACATCAAACCAAAGAACCTTTGAATACCTGAGACTCACCTCGCTGGGTGTTATTGGCGCATTGGTGAAAAACGACTCGGCAGAAGTGATCAGTTTTCTGTTGAGAACGGATATCATCCCTCTATGTCTGAGAATTATGGAAAACTCCTCTGAACTGTCGAAAATTGTGGCAATCTTCATCTTACAAAAAATTCTGCTCGATGACTCGGGCCTCCAGTTTGTTTGTGCTACGCCAGAACGGTTCTACGCCGTGTCCCAGGTGTTGGCCACCATGTTCAAGCATATGTCTCAGCAGCAAGTGCCCGGAAGGCTGTTGAAACACGTCGTTAGATGCTATCTCAGATTATCCGATAATCTGGAAGCCAGAAGATTGTTGAAGCAGGCTCTACCACAGCAACTAAGAGACAATACCTTCACTGAGGCCTTGCAGGATGACGTAGGGACAAAACGATGTTTGGCGCAGCTGTTACTGACTCTTGACGAACAACAGTAAAACGCATAATTCGAGTTTCATAGAGAACATGATTTTGGTCAGATCATTAGCACCAATTCTGTACTCTCATCATATATCAGCATTTAAACAACATACACTCCGCACTTTAATAATATCCAATCATTGACATTGTACTTGTAGTTATGTACCAGAGAACTATTTGCTTGGTTTTAATCCTTTTATACTTAAAACATGACTTTGGACGGTTAAATATTTGAATGTAGGCAAACAAGAATCAATGGCCATAAACAATTGTAAACATGAAGCTTGGCATCTCTTATTAACTGTTTGAAAACACATATTACATATCGATACAGTCTTATAATTTGGAGCTACAGTTGAAGTGACAGACCACTTCGTTGATGGCGTTTGCCACGTGATCAACGTTGTTGACGTTCAACCCGGCAATAGATGCTCTGCCACTGGAGACTAGATACACTCCGTGTTCCTTCTCCAATCTTTCAACCATTTGGCGACTCAAACCGGTGTAGGAGAACATACCACATTGGTTAACGATGTGGTCCCAGTTGCCAGGTGTGTTCAAAGCGATCAACTTGTCACGCAAGGCATGTCTCATCTTAGTGATTCTGGATGACATGGTCACCATATCGTCGTGCCATTGCTGAGTCAATTCTGGGTCATTCAATATCTTGGCCACGATCTTAGCACCATACGCTGGAGGGTTTGAGACTTCAGATCTTGTGATCTTACTCAATTGAGATTTGACAGCCTTGTTGATGGCAGCAATGTCAACGCTAGCGTCTTGTCTTGGAACTATCACATGAATACAGCCACAACGCTCACCATACATTCCGACGTTCTTAGCGAAGGATTGACAAATAATGATTGGAGCAGAACTGGCAAATTTCTCCACACCCAATCTGACAGCGAAGGCGTCCTTAGCCAAATCACCAGAGGCAAAACCCTGGTAGGCGGAATCGAAAAGTGGGACAATATCGTTCTTGATGCATGCATCCAAGATTTGCTTCCACTGCGACTCAGTTGGATCCAAACCGGTAGGGTTGTGAGCGCAAGCATGTAGTAAGAACACAGACCCTCTTGGACTGGACTCAATAGCACTCAAGAAGCCCTGGATGTCCAAAGATTTCGTAGCAGCATCCCAATAAGGATAGCTGGCCAGCTTCAGGCCCTGGGACTCAAAGATAGAATTGTGGTTGGCCCAGGTTGGCTCAGAGATGTAAATCACCTTGTCGGGGAAGAACTTGCTAATGAACTTGGCAGCGATGTGTAGCGCACCAGTACCGGACAAAGACTGCAGCGAGACAACTCTCTGCTCAGCCAGCGCTGCTGAGTCGGCTCCCAAAATCACTTTTGCTGCTCCAGAGGTCAACTCAGGCAAACCGGCGATCCCCAGGTACTCATGGTTGTAAGAAGGATCCGCCTGGATTTGCGCCTCCGCTTTCCTTACCGCTGGTAGCACCCAAGGCTTGCCGTTATTATCTCTGTAGGCTCCGATACCCAAATCAACCTTCAAAGGTCTCTTGTCGCTGGCTAAACGCTGCTTAATGGCAAAGAGAGGGTCGCTTGGTAGCTCTTCGATATTGTTAAGAATGGTTCTTGACATGGTACACTGATAAACTGCAGTTTCTGCTTCTAAGTATCTGATACTTTGCAACACAGCTGCCGATATCACAATTGAATTATCGAACACCTCACAAGAGCGTTGTAAGATACTGAACCTGTTAATGGCTAAATGACTTGACTCACTGTCCTTATACTAAAGCTTAATAGCGATGGGCGATGCACATCGTTTTTCACGAAACTTTTCACCACCCCAGACGGCACAAAACATCATCTCCACAGTGCCGTTTACCTGTCACTACGTGGATTTGCCGGATGCTGCGTGACTGGTCAAGGCAACGGGGTATAGACCCTGGATTCAGGCCCGTCGGTGAACGTCCTTTTGTTGTGTGTCCTTTACTGTTCAGATTAGGTTTTCCACTGAAGCAAGTATTGGATTTGATATATCACGTGAAAGAATAACAGAATATAGTATTACAGATATTTCATCTTTTCATACAATTGGTTGTGTGGCCGAGCGGTCTAAGGCGCCTGATTCAAGATATTTTATCTTACCAAGCTACAGCTTGGGAATCCTCAGGTATCGTAAGATGCAAGAGTTCGAATCTCTTCGCAACCATTACTTTTTTTAGTCCGAAATAGCATCAGTTTACCCGGACTTGAATATGATCTGTTCTTCAACTCTCTAGTACAAGCGTTAGATATTAACCATGAGGTTGACCTTGATCTATAGCATTAGCTGAACTCAGCTGAGGCATTGCGGGATAGCCAAAGACTGTCAGTGGATATATCTGTATTTTAGAAGAATATCTAAGTGCTTTTAGAGACTGAATTCAGGACATATTGGTCTTCATTTGTAACCTCACCAGTTAAGGGTGGAATCGATAGATCACAGACTGGACGATGGCAGCATCTAATGCAACTGCAGCGACTGCTGCAGTTGCGAACCAGACAATATTAGAGCAGTTTCCTTATTTGGACCAGGAATCGCATGTGCTATTCAACAGCAGCTCCGTGGTTGCTCGGATGTTTAATATGCAATACAAGACGATACGATCGTTGGTGTCATCTGTGGTACAGCGGTATAGGAGCGCACCAATGAAACTAGCGCTTTCTCTCAGCGCCGAAAACGATGAGCCAGCGGACTTTTCAAATGTGGCTTGGTCAATGTTCTCGTATTTCTTGTCGGGATATGCTGCGACATGCCTACTGGTAGCCGTGATCTTGAACAGACTCGTGACCATGTCTACGCTGAGTTCCAGGAACCAGCAGATTGAAGTCGCACCTTGGGCGCGGGTCAGCTTTCATACGTTTGCGCTGCTCGCCTTAACCTATTTGCTATATTTGACGGGTGCACAGATGAACATGTACGGAGTTCCAAGTTCCACATCGTCTTACTTGAAAAAGAGCTACGGCATAGTGTGCCTTTCCCACTGCATAGAAACTTTTATGGCTACTACATCAAACATGAAACCGTTGGAGGAATCCGATTACTCACTATTTGGGTTGAGCAGGTCTTTTTATTACCTCAGTAATTTGGAAGCTCCTCCGGTTCAGTACACCTCTGCATGTCTGGTATGTTTCCTAGGAAGATTCATCATTCATTTCGTCGAACTATTCAAGATTAGACGCTACCGGTTCGTCTTGTCAATGATACTGAATATTTCTTACTCTTTTTCCTTAGTGTTGGTGTTATTTGTGTGGAAGAATGCCGCTACAATGCTTTCTTCGCCTTTCAGTTTCCTTAGCGTCGACCAGTCCCCTAAGATATTATCAACATTGATTGTCGCATTTTCCTACGCTTGTTTCAAACTGTCATGCTGGGTCAGGCTTGGATATTCGGGCAGAACTGGGTCACAGCAAATCAGCAGAGCTGAGGATCTACAGTTCTATTCATTCTTCAACAACTGGTCTGAGAACTTGAATCTCAGCGGAGAGGAAGAGTACTACCAAGTCGTGATGAAAGCGGCGATCATGCTATGCAATCCTAAACAGAGCAAGAAGAATGGTGTTCATAGACAATTTGAAGACGTGCCAACCCCTACGTCTTTGCACAAAAGTTATCTGGTCAGCGGATACATGAACAAGGTCGACGAACCTCCCTTACAACAACTGGACTTTAAGAGAGACATCCAACCCACCTCCGTATGGAAACTGAAGATGTCATGGTACATTTCAATGGCCAAGAACCTGTCAGGATGGCTCAAGTATCTGTGGAAGGGAGATCAGGAACCTCAAAAGCCGCTGGACAGCGATCAAATAAGTTTCAACGACTTTGTTACTGAGAACAACTACCGAAAATTCTTGCATTCTGAAGACAAGAAGGATTCCAACAAGTATCTGCTTCCAGAGGAAGATTACACTGAAGATTATCTGCCTTCGGAGTCAGAGGTGGAAGACGAAGACGAAGAAGAGGACGAGATCGAGGAAAAGATCTACGAAATAGACGATGCAGAATCAGATGACTCTACGGAGCAGTACACCAAAGGCGAGGGCGAAATAACGATCGAGCAGGAACTGTTTAACTCTGATCACATTCAGGAGCTGATACGCTCACCCAGGGAAATGAGTTGGTATCTTTCCACTTGGTCTATTTTGAACTACGAATCTATGAACAATTGTGGCATGTTGACCAGACGCAGATTTGCCAGAAACAACGAGTACAATATCCTACACGAGGTGATCCAAGAGAGAAGGCAGGAGCCGCACTCTCATACACATAACTCGGATGAGGAATTCGTAGACGTCACTTGTGTCGTATGCAAGATCAATACCCGAAACATCATTTTCTGGCCCTGCAAATGTTTTGCTATATGCGAGGGTTGCAGATCTGCTCTTGGACTAAGAGGATATACAACCTGTATCTGCTGCAGAAGTGAAGTTTCAGGATACAGCAAACTGAACGTTGTATGACTCGGTCTCAAGAGTGTTGGTTTTACGTCCTTGACGCCTGATGGAATGCCCTTTGACAGGAGATCACCAAATCCGGGTAACTATACTTTTGAAAAATTTTCTGCATGATCTGACTATATAAAGAGCAGATGGTTGAGCTCATCGATACCCTCAAAGCTTACTCCAGCCCACGTATGTTTCATTGACAATTTTGTATATCTTTTGATTGGATATTCAAAAAACCGTAGGTCCGAGTTAGCTGTGCCCGACGGTGGGAAGTGAATCTAACCTTCATTAGAGGAACTTTCTGCTATTGCTGCTTAACCACTGTCACAACAGACTAACACGATTGACGCTCGAGAGGCAGAGTCTCAAGGAACTAAGCTCTGGGAAAAGCTCTACATAGGTGCTTTTAGCGTTTTGCACTTTCTTCACGGATGTGTAAAGGATCTACTTCTCCTCTGTTTCGGCAGGGTCCTGAGTCGTGATCTAGCTTTGGGCACTTTGAGCTTGTCCACATCTTTGGTTGTTGCCATTATGTATATGGATGAGACAGAAGCAGCCCCGTCAACGGACCATCAGAGCAAGTAGGATGCATGGCCTTGAGTTCACCTGGGAATATCTTTTCTTTAGGTTTGAGCTCGGTCGTCTAGTTGTCGTTCTACCGCAGTATATTCCTAAACGTTGTGTAGGCCCTATGGGCCAATTATCACTTGGGTAAAACCATACTGCAGACATTTCATTGTACATACAAAATCGTAGTGCTCATCGATAAATCTTTTTCGAATTGAAAGGGGTGGTGACCTTATAACATTATATATTGATACTAGTATATCATAGTGAGGATGTGCTTAGTGATGGAACAAACGGATTGGGTTCTCGACGTAGACCAAGTCGAAGGAGTCAGCGGCGCCGAAGACAGCCTTGTCCATGACAGAGCCGCTTGGGGCAGCGATGTACTTGACACCAGATCTGACAGCTCTGTACACGTTGTCAGGGAATGGGAAGAAAGCGTCAGAGGACAAGGCCACATTCGTGAGCTTAGCCATCCAGGCCTTTCTTTCCTCAGCAGTCAATGGTTCTGGGACAGTTTCAAACTTGGACTCGTATTCGCTCTTTTCTGGTTCCTCCGTTGGGATTTGTCCGGTCACGAACAAGTCGATAGCATTGGACTTTTCTGGTCTCTTGACACCCTTAGCCCACTTGAAACCCAACACTCTTGGATGCTGTCTGAACCACCAGTTGTCTGCTTTGTCACCAGCCAATCTTGTACAATGGATTCTAGATTGTTGACCAGCACCTAGACCAACGACCATACCATTCTTGGCGTAACAGACAGAGTTAGACTGAGTGTACTTCAAGGCGATGGTAGCGACAGTTAGATCGATAACGGCTTGTTCTGGCAAGTCCTTGTTCTGAGAGACAATTTCCTTGAAGGAGGACTTGTTGATGATAGCATCATTTCTCTTTTGTTGCAAAGTGACACCGTAAACTTGTCTTGATTCTGTTAGTTCTGGGGTGTAGTTAGGATCGATCTGCAAAACGCAGTACTTGCCGTTCTTCTTTTTGCTCAACAATTCCAAGGCTTCTGGCTCGAATCCTGGTGCAATAACACCGTCAGAGACTTCACGAGAAATGATCTTGGCAGTTGGAACGTCAACGATGTTGGACAAAGCAATCCAGTCACCGAAAGAAGACATTCTATCGGCACCACGAGCTCTAGCGTAAGCACAAGCCAAAGGAGACAAGTTCTCAATATCAGAGACAAAGTAGATCTGCTTCTCAACATCAGACAATGGCAAACCAACAGCAGCACCGGCTGGAGAGACGTGCTTGAAAGATGCAGCAGCTGGCAAGTTCAAAGAGGCAGAAAGCTCTTTCACTAGCGGCCACGAGTTCAAGGCATCCAACAAGTTGATATAGCCCGGAGAACCTGACAAAACCTTGAATGGCAATTCCTCCTGTTGCGTGACAAACGCCTGTGCAGGTTTCTGGTGGGGGTTGGCACCGTATCTCAAGGCCAACTGCGTCTTGTTCTCAGAGTACTGTTTTCTAAAGAAGTCAGAGATCGCAGCGTCATAGTCTGCGGTATGCTCGAAGGCTTTCAAGGCCAGCTTGTTTCTCAAGTCGCTGGTGATCTCCCCTTCCTTAAGCTCATTCAAGAACTGTGGGTAGTCCTTAGGGTCGGAGAGAATGGTGACTCTGGCGTGGTTTTTCGCAGCAGCTCTCAAAAGCGTCACACCACCAATGTCAATCTCTTCCACAGCCTCTGGGATTGACACACCAACTTTGGCGACAGTCTCTTTGAATGGGTACAGGTTGCACACCACAAAGTCCACCTTATCGATGTTTTGCTCCTTCAAGTCCTTCTCGTCAGACTCAAGGTCTCTGGCCAAGATACCTCCGTGCACAGCAGGATGCAGGGTCTTGACCCTACCTCCCAGCATCTCTGGTGCGTGCGTGATCGACGAAACGTCCTCAACGTTGAATCCGGCCTCACGCACCATCCGTGCTGTCCCGCCTGAAGCGAGGATCCTGACGTTGTTCTCGGCTAAACCCTTGGCCAGGTCCAACAACCCGGTCTTGTCGTACACAGATAGAATAGCAGTCTTCGTAGCCACCATTTTGATGCTCAAATATTCTATTGAGTCCCACTTGTAAACGCGATGACTCCTCTCAGCTGGTCTTTTCGAAACCCCTTCTAATCAATGGTACAGAGAAACACGAATAAACTCCCGTTTCCTACCCTTTTCCGCTTTTGACTGGATTATATCCTTCCTATCCACTCACTATAATGCCAGAATACCGCTCCAACTCTCAACAGTTGTCAATCGGCAAGTGGCAGGTAAAATGGAAGAGTTGTCCAAATTTTCCAAGTTCCTTCTTCATCCTTTAATGGCAATTTTCAAGTAAATTGGCCTGATGGGAGAGGTGAAAAATTTGGAAGAGACCGGTGGTTGTGGTAAAAGGGGAGGTTTAAGAGCGTTGTGATGGGCCAATCGCGGATATGGAAGTTCAGATCGGTCAACAGGAACTAGATATTTGCAGCAGAAGCGAAATCTGCAGGGAATCCGGTTGGTTTTGAGCTGAGATCGGGTCTTTTCTATAGATGTGACTTGTGCGATGAGTCTTAGTGCATTTGGACCGGCTGGCAAGTCAGAAATGGAGACTGGGACGCGCGACGCTACTGGGTAGGCTAAGCAACCAAGATAATTCAGCGTGTGAGTGTGTTTAAAAAAAAAGGATTCTTGGGGCGTGGGACTAACTATCGGGTTACGTAGACGTTATGTACAGCGAGTTGAAAGAAGGCACCAAACCAGGCCAAGAAACCGGCGGTAGAAGTGAACGAGAAAAATGAAACAGCCACGAGAAGGGACTGAAATCATTTTCTGTATCTCCACAAGGACAAAGTGTTCTGCTTCTTCCAGGTCTTTCTTCTGCCGGCCTGGGTGTTGTGATACTTGTGACCCTTGTTGATACCTCTGGACTTCTTACCAGTGGCAGTGAGGCCTCTGGACTCACGGTGCTTGTGCACAGGGTTGCAGATCCAGTTGTATCTGGCGTCTCTTCTGATGGCCTTGTGAGAAGGATCAACCAAGATCACTTCGAAGTACTTGTAGGTGGAGTCCTGGTTGACCCAGTACGAGTTGAGCACTCTCAAGTTGGCGGCTCTTCTGCCGACTCTCTCCTCCGCGGTGGATCTGAGCGATCTCTGGTACTTCAACTGGTTGACACCCTGGTTGGTTGGCTTACCGTACGTGGCACCCTTTGGCACAGGTCTCTTTCTGTTACCACGTCTGACTCTGACACGGTAGATCACGAAGCCCTGCTTGGCCTTGTACCCCAATCTTCTGGCCTTGTCAGGTCTGGAAGGTCTGGAAGCACGGTGGATGACGTTCTTCTGTCTGTATTCCCAGACTCTGACTCTTTGCAAGAATCTGAGGACATCAGACTGCTTCTTTCTCTGCAACTCTTCCAAATACTTGTAGGCACCCATTGTGAACTATTGGTTGATGGGAGGGGAGGTTCTTTTGAGTAGGACGGCGCTACAACAACTACACGCTGCACCAGCCCTCCGTGACCACACTGAACGGACCGCTGCCAACCTTGTGCTTTATATACCACCGCCCGATGCGATGAGCTGAAAAATAAAAAAATTTCAGTGCGTCGGTCGCGTTGCACGAAATGAAAACATCACTTTGCACGAACACCATGTGACAACCACGTGACAAAGATATCCGGGGCCAGACCCGGGTCCCCGGTCCCCGTCGCCCGCGATGACGTATTCCGCTTTTGTTCCACATTCGCCAAGCTGAAACCTCGCCCACCGGCAGATCAAACGCCGCATCAGTCTATATAAGCACGCCGCGCGCTGCGCCCTGCGCGCAGCGCCCAGCGTCCCGGCCTGCTGCCGCCTGCCGCCTGCCGCCGCCACCACCCGCTCGCACCATGACTCCTACGTTCATAAGCGTGGACAGTCCTGTCCACACCTCGCTAGCCGTCAGCTACGCCTTCTCGAACGTCGCTAGCGTCGGCACCTCCATCCTCTCGCTGGACGAGTCCCAGATCATCGACGTCAGTGCCTCGACGTTCGGCGGCCTGGACGCGGTGTCCGCCGTATCGGCGGACACACCCGGCCCCACCCAAATTCCCGCATCCGGCAAAAACACCGCCGAGCCCTCCAGCATCCTGTCCGCCGCCAGCGCCAGCACCAGCGCCAGCACCAGCGCCAGCACCCACTATTCCGCGTCCCACAACGCCGCACACACGCTGCCAGCGCCCACTCTCCTGTTTCTGGCCGCGCTGCTGTTGTGACGCACGGCCCACGCCCGCGTCACCACCGTACGTATCTATATATAGCCTCCGTCCCTAATGTCACAGTTTGATTCGCCAAGACCTGGCTGGCCCGCTTATATAATCGCCACTTTTTGTTTTCGAGTTGCTTTGCCTGATGGCTCGAATGGAAAACGTCATTTCGCGATTTGTACCGTAGCTCATTTTCGAGCAGATGGAACAGCAAGACGTCAGAACAAGAGAATAGGGCAAAGAGTAGAGAATGCTGGGTGCTGGGCGTTGCTATATTTGGATTAAAGACTCAGGCACAGAAGCGGGCCGGATGAGGCCTTGCGCAAGATAGAGCTGGGCTGTGCAGCGCAGTGCAGTGCAGCGCAGCGCTGGCAAAGGGTATATAAGAGCGGATCGTTTTGGATCAGAGACTCGGTGTGGAGCGATGAGATAAGGATATGAAAAATTATCCGAAGTTACGTGACCCCAAGAACAAGCAAGAAAGATCTACACACAATGGTCGCTCAAAGTCTCTCTCTAGTGCAAGCTCAAGCTGTCGAAGCGTCTTCTGTCACGTCTGCCATGGGAATGGTGGGCAACGGCGGCAGCGGGATGACCATGGACATGGCCACCAGTGCCGATGGCACTGGTGTCGTTTCCAGCACCGGCGCAGCCGGCGCTGCTGGAGCGGACGGTGCCTCTGGCGCAGCCGGCGCTTCTGGCGCTTCTGGTGCTTCTGGTGCTTCTGGTGCTTCTGGCGCCTCTGCCACATCTGGAGCCTCGGGAGCCTCTGGAGCCTCGGGAGCTGCGGGTGCCAGCGGGTCTGACGCTTCTGAGACCAAGTCTTCGGCCACCAAGTCTTCTTCCAAGTCTTCTTCCAAGACTTCTGAAGCGTCCAGCTCTGGCAGCTCGACCAGCTCCCATTCTGGCAGCAGCTCTTCCAGCAGCTCTTCCAGCACTGCCACCGGCAACGCTGCGCCAGGCATGGTCGCAAACCCAGTCAGCTCCAAGTACGGTATTCTAATGGGTCTGGTGATGGCTGGTTCCTTCATCTTGGGTGCCGGTATCTAAGCTCAGCGCAGAGCGCTCGTTGTACGTAACGTATATCTTCATATATTTTAACAGGTTCGCTGAACGACGATCTACGACACACGACACTGCCAAAAAGCTGGAGGTTGAAGAAGCGTGGCAGGAGCTGCAACAGGCCAGGAAGCCACACGACGACACAGCTTGGCCAGAGATGTCCAACTTCTTTGTTGCGCTTTGGGAGAGCGTTTTCCAGCCTGGAACTTCGCCGCAGCTGGTGGCAGCAACGCACGTTTCGTTTCTGCTACTGCTGGGCGTGCTGGCGTCCCAGATTTACGTGACAGGGAACGTGCATTTCGTCGCTCTGGCTGTCATCGCTGCACTGCTGTGGGCCACTGTGACTTGGTTCATCTACGAGCTGAAGCAGGTCAAGCTGGCCAGCAACGAGCAGCTGAGCGAAAAGACTGCCACGCCCGAGATCAAAGTCACGGCTGAGCCCTCAGAGCAGGATTCCGACAACAGCAGGTCCCAGTCGCCGCTACAGCAACAGCGCCAGGAACTCAGATCTGCATCTGCAACCAAGAGACGCAAGAACAAGTCCAAGAGAGCGTGAGCTGCAACTACACTGCCTCTGCGAAGAGCCCGCTCACATACACACAAGGTACCAATTCAACAGGCAACATACTTAATTACATACAGAAATGACACGCACGGCTTCTAAGCACATCGAGTCTCTGACGCCGCGTCTACAGCGTGCGCTATGGGGCTCCAAAGTCACTTTACCTGCTCCTGCCATTCGTCTACACTATGTAATCAGCTAGACCGACCGTATTTAAGAAAAACCTTGAACAAAATCAGTTTCAACACATTTTGAATCGTTTCGAGAAACAAATCTTGAGACAAAAAGCGGAATTACAAGCCACCCTGTGCGTCTTGACTTGGAAATAAGAGGTCAAGAACGTATATTTGCTATTTAGCAAGACACCTGGGTGAAAACTAGATTTGATTTGAGTCGATTTTGGGGATCTAAGTCGATTTTGGCAGTAGGACAAGATTTTTGATCGAGTGGTTTGAGTCATGGATGCGGGGTTAGCAGCGCTAGACCAGCGGCGCAATGGCGGACGGATTTCTGCGAATGCACAGATGAGAAACCAGCTGTTGAATAGTGATATCGGGAACATTGATATAACAAAAGAACAATCGTTGAACGGCAAGAACAAGGGACAGGCGATGGGCCCACCAATGGGTGCTCCGCAGGGACCCCCCGTGGTTCCGATCCAGGCACAGCAGTATTATAACAATGGGCCTTCGCAGGGCTATGGGTACGGGTACGGACAGGGTCCGCCGGTGGTGCAGGGGGTTCCACACGCGCGCAATCAGTACCAGCCGCAGGGCGAAAACAGCAGGAAATCTTCGATGGCATCGACCTCTACGTCTTTCTCAAACTTCTTCAAGGGCAAGTACAAGAGGCTGAACCACAAGCGGGGCAGCGGGAACGTCGATGTGGGGAATGAAGACGACGATAACATCGATATCGGAGACCACGACTCGTCTTTCCTAACTTTCAACGACATTACCACGATCCGGAACAACGGTGGACATGCATATGGGTACGGCGGACACCAGGATGACACGTCGCCTATAATACCAACGGTGGTCACATCAGGAAATTCAACAAATCTGAACAACACGGAGTACAGAAAATACATGATGAACCAGAAGAAGATGACGCTGAACAGTCTGGCCAAACAACAGCAATTACAGCTCCAGCAGCAACACCAACAGCAGCAGATGCAACAGCAGTACAATCAAGGGATACCGGGGCCAGAAGGTCCAAGAACCATGTCTCTGCAAACTTATCATCAAAGACCAATGGTAATTCCTGGAGGCCGTCCTCCAGTGGGAGGACCGAATGGGCCGATCGGAGTGCAGCAACAGAGAATGGGACCAGGAATGGGCCCACACCCACCTGCCGGTGGTAGGTTCAACTCAATGATGAACAGTAACGGACCGTCTCCCATGAGTGGCAGACAGATGTACCCTGTCCAACACGGTATGCCTAACACTGACCCGCGTGCAATGTCATTAACTGCAGACAGACGTCCTGGTGGCGCATTGAATGCAAGCGCTCAAGCCAGGAATATGAATGTATATCATGGAAACAACGCGGGCCCTCCAATTGGACCCAACTGTGGCCCAGGTCCAAGAGATGGTCAAAATCCAAATCAAATGTTGCCTTCAGCACAACCACCTCTTGGAATGGGCGGTCCTTCGCAGAATACCCCTCTTAATCAGAGTACCGGACCTAGAGCAATGTCTTTGCAAAGTTACACACCCCAACCGTTTTACAGACAAGATGGTCGTGGTAACATGTCACAGGGCACAGACTTGAACAACAAGAAACCTGATACGAGGACACTGGCTCCTCCACCCCAAGCACAACATTCTAGATCTTCTGGTAAGGGAACATCGGGCTCGAACTCTTCTTATACTAGCACTAACAGTGTGATTTCTGGCAAAAATACCGAACTCAGCTCCCCAACAACACCATCAAACACTTCCTCGGACGAGCAACATGATATACCAGCACTGCCTAGGTCTCCACTAAAGTACCAGTTACACAAAACGATATCAAAAAGTGATGAAGATACGGATAACGATAAGGGATTACGACGGTCGAAAGAGTATGCTGAAGACCAGTCTACTTTTAGTCACGAGCAGGATGAAGATGGATCTAAGGAGGGCGATAATTTCGATTCAGAGTCATTGGTGAAGTTGAATATCTTGACATTGAGCGAATCAGCAAGGCGAGCGCTTGAAGAAGTAGAAGGAGAAGAAGAAGAAGAAGAAGAAGAGGAAGAACAAGATCGAACCAACTACGTTAATACTCAGGGATCTGAAGTAGTTGGATCAAAAGTTACATCATCCGAATCAGAAGAGCCAATCAATCTGAAACCTTCAACAGCTCTGGTCAGTAATATTCCAATGGATATATCTCCGGTAGTGAAGCTACAAGGGTTTGATCAGAAATCTCCAGCTGGTATCTCAAACACAGAGGTGCCAGTCCAGCCTCCACCACAGACTTTACCTAAATCCAATCAAAGTGGACAAGTGCAACCAAATATTGACCGTACCTCCTCTGCGGGCTCTTCCACCACGAAGGAATCCAGGAAGTCAAGCACAAACTTCCAAAAAGCCAAGAGTTTCTTGATGAAAATCAAAAGAACCAAGAGTAGCGACCAACGGAATACTTCTTCAGCTAACTCCTTGAACCGTACCTCAAAGTTCGATGATCATGCAGTCCAGCAGGAATCCTTCAGGGCAAAAACCGTGAATCCAAACGATAAGCACAGAAGGTCGTACCATTCTCTTTTCTCTGCGTCTTCTGCTGGTACTGTATTAGATGGTACATCTAATGTTAGCAAGGATGAGACACACAATCGTTCAGGCTCTACGTTGCACATCCGCAAATCAATGATCGTAGAAGAAAGCACCCAGCTACAAGAAGAGCCTGAGCAACAAGGCGTACAAGTTCTGGATGGGCTTCAACCTCAACATGTACCGTACACTCCATCGTACGCTTCCAAAGATAGTCATCCCACTTCCGTGCTAATCTCCTCAGAGGATCTCAATCTGCTGAAGAAAAACCAAACCCTGATGCAAGAGCTGAAACTAGTTTCGATGGAATTAGCGGAATCCATTGCCAGAGAGACCAGACTAGAGAGCGAACTACGAGCCCAGAGCCCCAAGGACAAAGATGTTGTTCCAGCGCTCAGTCTCCAAGATTTTGAGACTGAACTTCGCAAGAAATCCTCTAAAATAGTTGAATTGATCCAGCAGTTGAACGAGGAAAGGCTGAAGCGGTTCATCGCCGAAGAGCAGAACGTATTGTGCCAGCACGGGGCGAATCCTTCGGCTACAGAAATGTCACTGATTATCAATCAGTTGCGGGCCGAGCTGGAAACCAAAAATCAGCAACTCGACCATTTCAAGAGACAATCATCACAGACCACAGCCAACATCCGATAGACTCTCGTCTTATTCAGAAGTAGGTAAGTCCTTCTTCTTCTATACTACAATTAATTTATGTAGCCCTCATTTAACGATAATTTTATCTATCCACAGGTACTGACCAAGACAACACTCCCAAATGAGTAAAGTCAACACAAAATTTGAGCTAAAGGGCTACCCATAGACCATAAAGATGCCTTATATCCCTTCCATAACCTATCCTTTGTCTAGTTTTGGGCTTGTCTTTGAAAAAATGGCAAAAAGTTCTGAAAACAAAGATTAAACACTACATGGCATAGGAGCATAAAAGTAAACTTGAAGTTCTGGGGCTCTGAAAGCTCTTTGAATCCTCTGTGACCAAACAAACCAACGATGTCCAAAAGAAGTTTTGGTATGTTGAAACAATTGGAATGTCTGGGCTAATATTCTCGGTGTTAATATCTACTTCATAACGTTCCAATGATTTCCGGAAATACGACAAAGGAACGACAGCACAATGCAATAAGTAGACTGCGGTGACACAAAAGCAGGCCTGAACAATGTAATATAGTACAGTTATAAAAAGCGGTATGAATTGTGCTATTTTGGTTGTTTCAGCAAGAGAAAGAAAGGAACTTGGAAGTTGAGATCTGTTTCAAACTCGAGTAGACAATTTGTGAACTAATTAGAGACTTTCACAGCCAAGCAGATAGAACGAGAGTTGTGTTTTGGCCCAGAATCTTGTGGATTATTTTACTAACGGTCTTTTATTCCAGTTTTGGTGCATTTTAGCACTGATTGACGATGATTTTACCAGACTACGAAGAAGAAAGTGGATACCGTGAGTTCAAACCTCACTACCACAAGAGGCAAAGATTGCCTCCTGTGGTACTGCTCTGCAAGGACATGATGCCTGACATTAGGACTATGGGCGAGTCAACCAAAGCTTTTCCAGAGGATATCAAGTTTTTGAGCGAGGCGATTGTGCACGAATTCGGAAATGACGATTACTTCAACAATGCTTTATTATTGACGTTTAGAGCAGTTATATTGGAACAGCCACACAAGCAACCGGGCATAGCTCTATTGACAATGGTCCTGAACTCTGCGAAACCTGAAATCGGGAAGAGTGTTATTAACTATTTCTTTGATCAATTGCAAGAGTTATTGAACTCCACACACGACGAAAAATACGAGACTAAGTCTCATGACACCGGTCCTTGGAACAAAATCAAACTCTATCTAAGATTCTTTTCGATTTTGTCCCCCATGATTACCCCGGAGGATCTAATATCGTTATACGAGAAACTATTTCAATTGGCCGTAGAGTTGAACAACAATTACCCTAAAAATAGATGTCCATTATCCGAAGCCATCTACACAAATACCTTATTGAACATCCCATACTTGTTTTTCTTCAACTCTGAGAACCGTCCAGCTTTGAGGAGCCTTGTTGAAGAGTTGCTATCCTACGTTGAAGCAAGTTACGTGGTAAAAGACGTGGACGTGGATTTGGTCAAACCATACAACAAAAACCCTCCATATGAGCCTGTTCACTGGGTAGTAGCTGTTTTGTCCAATGTAAAGAACGCGTTGCACAATGACATGCAAGAAATTGGAGATCTATTCTTGAACTTTGAATCACTCTTGACTCAACAGACGACTACTCATTCTTTTAACGAACCCTTGAATGTACCCACGACTGAACAAGTTATGCCATTCGCAGGCTTGGATAAAGGTTTCGGATCTGTTGACAGTCTTTGGAGAACACCTAGATACTCGTTCGAGGTTTATTTGCCAAATTCAGTGGGACCTTTCTCAACTGTTATTCCAACGAATACCTACACTGGTATGTTGTTCCAAGATGTTCTCATTGACATTATCGAAAGCATGGAATTTAACAGACTTGAAGTTGCAAGGCAGTTGGTCACCATTGACCTCTTCTTCAAACCGGGTATATTCACGGAACCAGGTCTGTCAGTGGCGCAATTGTTGGAGCAATACGAAGAAAACCCAACTTTGACAACATATAAGATTGAAGATTTGGCAGTGGGATCTATCTTGGAACTAACTTTCAAGTTACCTACCGTCTCTCAGTCATTCGCTTACTTTTACTCTCTCTTGGTGGAAATCTGTAAAAACTCGCCAAAGGCAATTGCCCCTGTCTTTGGGAGAGCGTTCAGATTTTTTTACACTAATTTGGATAAACTTGACTTCGAATTGAAATCAAGATTCCTTGATTGGTTTTCCATTCAAATGGGTAACTTCAACTTCTCTTGGAAGTGGAACGAGTGGGAAGTTGACTCCATCCAATGGGGCAAGACCACTTATAATCCCAGAATGGTGTTCATCAAGAATTTGATCAGAAAAGAACTAAGGTTGACGTCCAACTCGGCAGATGTTGAGGAGAGCGTTACCGACGAATTCCAACAGTACATGGACCCATCTTTTGTTAAAAAAGAACATCTGTTTAACTACTATTCGTCCTTATTCAACAATTTCCCACTTGAAGAAGGTGATATACCCAAAAATGAATTGTATTTCAGATCTCCCTCTTTCCCCTTTCACGAAAATGTGACTCAGTTGTTGGATTTCTTTCACAAGCAACCTGCAGACAGAAGTGTCGGGGAGTTAGAGGATATTTTGAAAGATATCACCGAAACTCATGGGTCTATCATTCAAGATACTAATAAATTCGTGGTAGTTTTGTTGGTGCAGACCATCGTATTCTGTGGTAGTAGATCTCTATCGCATGCGAACAAGTATATTGACGATTCCAAGGAAGAATTCAAAACTATTTTGGAACAACTCCCAGTGTCTGCAGAGATCAAAGACCAATGGATATGTGAAGCAGTGATAAGGTATTGGAACAGTAATTCTCAGACAGGATATTTAATTTTGGATTCGTTCAGATACAACAACTTAATTTCCAACAAATCAGTGTTGGACTTCTCTTTGACTGAACAATACGGTATTGCCATGAGTCTTGTAGACTCCACTTCTATCGAATCTATCTTTAGAATATTGAACGAACTGACAATGGCAACAGACAAGAACGTAGAACTTTTCGAATATGTTTACAACAGGTTGGTCGAAGCAGCTCTAACGGTAATCACCCAGCTCAACACGTCTGACCCTATTGTACCACCTTCTTTGGAGTCCGAATTCAAACCTTCTGAAACAGAATTACCTGTATTAGATTTGGCATGGAAGTATGAGGCAATCATGGGTTTCGTCAAGAGTATTTTGAGAAAATACTCCGATGAATACAGCGTATTAACCGAGAAGCTCGCCAAAAATGTCGAACAAGGCGTTGTTCATGAAGCTACTAAACAGACATTGAATCGGTGGATCTCTGAGGTTACAGAACTATGAATTCTTGATGACCTTTTTCATCAATAAAGTAATAATCTTTTGTGTAAAGTATCTCAAGGCTTGAATTCAGATAAAGGGCAACTGAAACCGGAAAGGAGAAATAAAATTTCTTGATTTAGAACCATTTATAAAGGATTATGTATCAATAGAAAAAAATTCTGATGGCTATTAATATTACATGCAATTTAAACGGTACAAATGATGATGAGTGCATTCCAAAAAAAATTCACAAGTGTCCAATGTACGATGTGGAAATGAATTTCTATCTATGTATGACTGTATTGAAAGTCTCTACTCTGGTGAGCATGTCATGGAATTTTTGGTAATCTTCCAAAGATTCAGGAGGTTCAGCGGATTCATCTAGATCAAATCTCTGAGTTGTACTATTTGAGTTCATTCTTGACGGTGATGTTAGCGTGCGCAAGAAACTGTCAGCCGTATACGGCTTGAGATATGTTCTTGAATGTTCTGAGTCAGTTTGAGACTGCGCATCGCTGTCATGATCCCCAGTGCCCATATATCCGAACGGAGAAAGCGATGAATCTAGCTCAGTGTTATCGAAAGTCTTGGAGAGTTCAATAAGGTACGCATATAATCTAATGAACCTCACAAACTCGTCGCGTTGTATTTCCTGCCCACTAAACCTAAATTTCTCGTATAAATCAAGCAGCTCGTCCAAGTATTTTTTATAGGGTCTCTGGTCCTTCTCAAAATGTTTTTGCATTGCAGCTCTTAACGTTGACTGCAACTCGAACTCGCCAAAAAAGTTTGCGAGGATTGCGCCATCGAACCTAAACCGGTCCGAGACATATTTCACGACCTCCGAATACTTCAAGTGCGCAGGAAACAAGTCACTGTCCTTGGGCTCCATGCCTGCATGGAAAACTTGTTCTTTCGGTACTTTAAGACGTACTGAAAGCGCCCCAGCTTTCTTCATATTTTCTATCACAAACTCGCGCGACGGCCTGTGGGGCATGTCCTGCTCTGTTATCGGGATGTATCGTTTCGGAATATCTTGCAACGAGCGCCGGAAAAAGAGAATCCGTGCAAAACTAATGGATATCACAGATACCACCACTACCACCACTGCACCAACCACAATGAAAGTGTTCACCGCATAGTTCACAGATGACGATGCTTGCACTATACAGTCCAGCGGTACCACAACAGAAAATCCGACAAAGAAAAGCACAAATATCGCCTGTGTGGCCCGATACCATATTCTATACCATCTGGCTACCATCACAAGCCATCTTATCCGCTGCTAGATGTTCGAATGCCTTTCACTTCTCTTTAAGAATGCTATCTATTAAAACCCAAAATTCGCTAGATTTCTGACAAGAATCTATCCTAATAGTCCAAATAATTCTTAGCAGCACTTGTTCCTGAACACAATAGCTGCTGAATCAAACACAGTATGTTTACTTCCATTATAAAACTGGAATGTGCTTCGATGCTTCTCTTATTGATGTACCGGTTTGTACACTTTTTCATGTCAACGTTTCTGTGTTGTTTCCAATCCGTTTCCAGGTGTCTTTTTGTTTCCAACTTGTGTTTTTCCTACATCTATAGTGAAGCCGTGGGAGAAATGACCAATGTGAACGAGTCCGAGCTTTTCCGGTCGAATGCCCTGGATCACGTGACCTACGATCACGTGACATAATTGCCAAAGGTACGCGCTGTTTAACATGCCTGAAAGGTACGGATTGGCAAGGCTGATGAACAGTAACTTCAACACAGGGATGCTCTAAGTCCCGGACTTTTTGGCAGCAGTGTGATTAACAGCACATAGTCATACCGGAAATGGTATAGGAGCCTTTGAGGGGATTTATAATGACACAGGATGAACATGCTGTGGAGAAACCTAGGTTCTTCCGAGATGAGGAAGCTTCTATTCTGAATGAGAAGGCCTCTGAGGGGACGTCTCTGTTTGTACAGGACGATGATGACGAAGAAGAGGATACATACGTGTCTAATGTGGACGCAGCAAGCAAAAATGACAGGGATAGGGCGCCGCAGGGCATGTCTTCGGCTGGTAGTGCCAAAGAGAATTTTTATTCAGCGTTACAAGAAGTGATAGGAAAGGACGCAGCTAGCGCCGCACAGCTGCTGTCGTTGTGGAACTCGTACGGAAGCTTGAAGGATGGCGTAGAAGTCGCTGCAAACAAGTTTTTTGAGGCCAAAGAGGCTGCAGCGCCGGCCATCGCCGATCGAATCGTGATTGATCTCTCAGATGATGAGAACGAATCGCTGCAGATGACCGTTTCACAGTCGCAAAAACGCACTAGCTCGCAGGCCGGATTTTCATCCTTGCGGTTTTCCAGTAGTATCAAGTCCAATCCTGTCCAGAGAGATGTGGAGTGGACAAGATTTATTGGGTCCATACACACCATCGGGTTTGCCACCAGGCCCACTGTGAGACCACTGCCAGTGGGGTCGCGCTTAGGTTTTAAAAAAGCCCTTCCCAAGAATTCAGCAGTCAACAAGTCCACAGCGCAATCACAGCATTTTTCGCATTTAACTCGTTTGCTTGACGTCGCTCAGAACAGGGAACTGGGTAGAGTTTCAGAGGAAATAGCTCGAATAGTGTACCCATTACTAGACTACAGCGATGAGATTATGCTAGAACCATATCTTCTCAGTAACTCTGGTAAAAGGTTTAGTGTTGGAGATGACATTTATGTGCGTATTGACTGTTATTTGACGTCCAACGTATTTCAAAGTTCAAAGAATCAGAACGTCGGAACGAACTCTTCTTTGAGCAACCACAGTATGGACAACAATCAACTACATCGTGCGACAGCTATCATGGCTCTTTTCGATGCAATTAACATTAGACCTGTTTATGGAGACAGGGCGTCTGATGAAGACATTGAAGAGGCTGCTAATCCTGATTCTGCTGCTGTCAGTAGCTCCCAGTTTCAAGAAGAAGCTTTAAACATCAACCAGTTAAAAACTTTTTATAAGATCACCCAATCTGCTGATTCGTTGAAGAAACTCCCAGAAACCACCCCAAACGAGGAACTCTTCAAGTTGCAATTAAGAAGATACCAAAAACAGAGTTTATCTTGGATGCTAAGGCGAGAGTACGAATACAAGCATCTATCCAAAGAAGCAGTGGAATTATCAGTGGACGGGAATACCATGAATCCATTATGGAAAAAATTTAGCTGGCCGTCAAATTCTAAGTTTAGTAATGATGTATCTCAAGGAGATGAAAGGTACTTTTATGCGAATTTATACACTGGGGAGTTTTCCGTCGAAATGCCTGTAATAAAAACTATGATCAATGGTGGAATACTTGCTGATGAAATGGGGTTAGGAAAAACTATCTCGGCTTTAGCACTGATTTGTACTGCGTCTTATGATACCGAGTATAAAAACAGTATTGAATCAGTGAGGAGTCTTTCCCTCAATGATATATCCGCGACGGAGGAAAAAGAATCATCTCCAATATCCTCCAATAAGTTCGATTTCTCTCAAAGACAACGCGAAAACTATGCCTACAAAACGACGTTGGTGATTGTGCCGATGTCCCTTTTGAATCAATGGCAAACTGAATTTGACAAGGCGAATAAAGACCCGAAGAAAAGGTGTGAAATCTATTACGGGAGTAACATCAAAGATTTTAGTACGTATGTTCTTGGACCTAATGCCCCTTCTGTAATCATAACGACCTATGGCATTATCCAATGTGAATACGGAAGGAACTCGAGCTCAAGTCTGTTCAATGTATCTTTTTTCAGAATTGTGCTTGATGAGGGGCATACGATAAGAAATAGAAGCACAAGAACAGCTAAAGCCGTTGTGGCCCTACGCAGCTCGAGAAAATGGGTATTGACGGGAACACCTATCATCAACAGACTCGATGACCTGTATTCTTTAATCAAATTCCTAAATTTGGAGCCATGGTCGAATATTGGATATTGGAAACGTTACGTCTCAACTCCGTTTGAAAAGGGGAAGTATGAACAAGCCTTCGATGTAATTAATGCTGTATTAGAACCGGTACTATTACGGAGAACTAAAAATATGAAGGATATTGACGGACAGTTATTGGTCTCACTACCTCCTAAGGAGGTCGTTGTTGAGAAGTTACAATTGTCGCCTTATGAAAACAAGATGTATCAAACTTTTCTCAAAGATGCAGAGAAGTCTGTCAATGAAGGAGTAGCGAAAGGTGATCTTTTGAAAAACTACACCAATATTCTGGTTCATATTTTGAGGCTCAGACAGGCATGCTGTCATTTATCGTTGTTGAAAAATGAGCCTACAGACGATCCTGACTTGATTGATGTGGAATCATCCGGCGGATGCCGACCAATTTCTTCTGTGCTCAAGGCCGAAGATACTGCAATAAACCGCATGCAACCAGTATTGACTAACGAGAGAATGGAAGAACTGAATAAATCTTTCCGTGAACTGCATGATGCTTCCAGATCAGTGCACGCCTTTGAGTGTGCCATTTGCACCACTGAGTGCATAGAACCTTTATCCGCAGTTTCGATCACGGATTGCTTACACACATTCTGCGAACCTTGCTTAGCAGAGTACATGAAGTTTCAGCAGACGAAGGGCATACCAATAACATGTCCGTACTGCAGAGAATCAATCTCTGAAGATTTGATATTGAAACTGAAAGAGCCTATTGATCCTAAAATAGGATATGAATTAGTGTCCAGTAGCTGCCGATTCCAATCCACCAAGATTAAAGCGTTGTTAAGTCATTTAAAAGAAATCCAAGAAACTTCGCCTGGAGAACAAGTCATCGTTTTCTCCCAATTTTCTTCCTTTTTGGATATTCTGCAAACTGAGATTAGCACACATTTCCCTAGGGACCAGGTCCATATTTACAAATTTGACGGTAGATTGGATTTGAAGGAGAGAACGAGAGTCCTCCAACAGTTCAACACCAAAGATTTGAGTCGTGTCAAAATACTTCTACTCTCTTTGAAAGCTGGTGGTGTTGGTCTGAACCTCACATGTGCATCTAGGGCTTTTATGATGGATCCCTGGTGGTCCCCTAGTATGGAAGACCAAGCAATCGATAGAATACACAGAATTGGCCAACAGAAAACTGTCAGAGTAATAAGGTTTATTGTTGATAACAGTGTCGAGGAGAAAATGCTACGAATCCAGGAGCGAAAGCGGAAGCTTGGTGATGTAGTGGATGGTGATGAAACTGAAAGGAGACAGAAGAGGATTGAAGAGATTCAAATGTTGTTTCAATAAACATTCATGGATGAAGTTCGCGCGTTCTGAATGTCCAGCAATTCAGCTTATAAAAGTCTATAGTTGTATACAAATCAAGTAATCATCAATCATCAAGCAACAGGAATTCTTCTTTGACCATAAATCCTTGAGATATTTTGTTTTGTCTTGCCCAAGATCTTACGCTGTTTAGACGAATTTCGCAATTACCGGAGAGGCAGTCGATGTATTTCAAGGCCTGAATCAAATCTGCAATCCTGATCCCTGTATTCTCGGACAAATCTTGCAGAGTAACATCAGCCACGTCTTTCAGATCTCCTTCAGTGAGATGCCATACAACACTAAAAGACCAATACTTCAGGTAGCTTATAAGTCCGAAGGGCGACAGAGGAAGTTCAGGTCCAGAAATCAATTTTTCACGCCGCGAAAGCACGTATGAAAACTCAATCAACAACGTTCCCAGTTGTTTTCTCTGATATGGCGGGAACACTAAGATGCAAGCAAGGTTATTCTGATTGTACGAATACAAGTCCTTTGAGAAAAAAGCCATCGGGATCGTAGTATTAGTCTCATATACGATGTAGAATTCGTACTGCTTTACTTTGAAGTACACGGATTTGTTATCCAAGAACAGTTTCGTGAATAGGCACAAACACTGGCAGAACGTTTCATGCTTTGCTCCTTTCACCCTGCGTATCGTGTGCTCGGGACTCAAGTAAACAATTTTGCCTGGTGCCTTTTTTTTGTATCGACACAGCTTGTCATGAATCACAAGGTCTTCGGCATTATCTGTATACTTGAAACAGAACTCACAAACGTACAGTGTGTCTAGCCAATATTTGTCGTCATCCTCTTTTCTATCTACCGTACCGCTTCGAGAACCATATTCCGAATTGCACTCTCTGAACCCTAGAGTACGTTTATCGCTCCCAAAATACACATTACTCCCATACCACGTATGAAATCTTTTTCCCAGCCCAAACTGCACATAACGAATGTTTGGCGTGTCTAGAATACCGTAAATCTCATCGTCATCTTTCACCTTTGGGTTCCTGGTTTTGGCAGGTTTAGAAGGCATTCATCGAGTGTAATACAACAAAAGTTGTAGCGAAAGGTTTGTATAAATAGCCGATTCACCTGAAGTTCTATCACAGACTGCCTGTACTACAAATTACCCGTTGAATGACCTCAAAACATTTTACTGATGCTACACATTGTCTGTTCTGTTGTATAACTGAATCAAAACGTCGAAAGGTACTTTTTCAGCAGCAGAAAAAGCTTGCTCATCGGGGCAGCTCATCGCAGCTCATCGCCTTGAAACAAACAGTTCATGACAGCATAGAAAGTTAAAGAGACGGTTTACTGTGATATAGTACGAAGTATATCGTAGAGTAATCAGTTAGGATCTTTAGGATCTTTTGAATTACTGTTTCTGTTCAAACTGGGTTCAATATGGGAACATATAGGAAACGTTGGAACGAGAAAGCTCGAGCGGGCCAAATGTCCAAGCTCAAGGAGCTACGGAGGGTGAGAAACAAGCAGTTTAGCCGTGCAACGGAGGAAGAGAGTGATTCTGATGTGGATGGTTCTAATTCCGGGGGAGAAGTGGTTCAAGAGCAACTCCCTGTGGACACAAACCCGGTCGTCTTGAAGCCCATGACACCGGAGGAGAGACAACAAAAGAAGCGCGAACTGGAAGAGCTGTTCAAACCCCAGGAGACTAAGGTTTCTAAGACTAAAAAGAAGCGATTAGAAAAGTTCATTGAACATCAGCTCAAGCGAGAGGAAAAAAAAGCCATCATCGAGAAGCTACAGGATTACAAGATAGACACCACTTTACTGACCAGTTCCAAGAACTTGGGTCATGGAAGACAGACAAAGAAACAGCAGATAGAGGATGCTCTGAAGTATGAGAAGCATGGTCTCGGTGATGAGACAACGAAAGCAATCTTATACGATGAGGTTGAAACTAGAGATTGGTACGAGGATTTTCCAGAGGATCGCCATGAGGTAGCAGGATCTAAACATACCTTAGAATCCGGCTCAGATGACGGAGAGAGCGATCAGGAGCAATCAGAGTCGAAAAGAGGATTTATAGACAATCGTCCTAGCAAATTTGGGGGTTCAGGGTTCGGTTTTGGGTTTGCCAACGCAACTGTTGTCACAAAGAAAGCTCCAAAGAAGAAGTACAATTGGAGGCAAAAGATCGAGCAGGAGGAGCGGAAAAGACGTAAACTCGACGATGAACAGGATTTTGAAACAGATTCTAGTGAAGAGGAAGAAGAGGAGGAGGAAAACTCTTCAAGCTTGTCCGAAGAGACATCAGATTTTGAAGATAACTCAAATGATACCGAATTGAGCGAAAGCGACGAACACGAGTCAATATCTGAAACAGAGCCAGAAAATGATGTTGACACCAAGAAAGCATCTATTGCTGCGGAATTCAAAGAATGGGCTAATGGGGAGATCAAAAAAATGGAAGGGCGAGATGTAGAGACCGCAACGCCTGTTTCGGACATCAAAGTTCAACGAACTGAAAGAATCGAAGATCTTGAAGATGGGCTACAAGAGGATCAATACAATGTCGATGAATCCTCTACGAGGGAAGCTTTTTATGTCAAGGTCGAAAGATCCACCGAGGTTCAAGAAACTCGAGCAACTCTTCCTGTGTTTGCAGAGGAATATCGCATAATGGAGGCAATAAACCATAACGACGTTGTGATAATCTGTGGTGCAACTGGTTCAGGTAAAACAACTCAGGTACCCCAGTTCTTGTATGAGTCAGGTTATGGCAACCAGTCCTCACCTGATACCCCTGGCATGATCGGAATCACCCAGCCGAGAAGGGTTGCAGCAGTGTCCATGGCCAACCGTGTTTCGAATGAAATGGGAGATCATGGCATGTTCGTGGGCTATCAAATACGTTTTGACTCTTCCGTAGAGGACAAGACCAGAATGAAATTCATGACAGATGGTGTGCTGCTTCGAGAAATGATGAACGATTTCAAATTGACCAAATACTCGTCCATCATCATAGATGAAGCTCACGAAAGAAACATCAATACTGATATACTTATCGGAATGCTCAGTCGTTGTGTAAGATTGCGTGCAAAACAACATGCCAAGGATCCAAAGAACAACAAAAAGCTAAAGCTCATCATCATGTCAGCCACGCTCAGAGTGACCGATTTCAGTGAAAACAGTACGCTATTTTCGACTCCTCCACCCGTGCTATCTGTTGAAGCTAGGCAATATCCTGTAGCAATCCATTTCAATCGTCGTACTGTACATGATTATGCTGAGGAAGCTTTTAGGAAGACATGTAAAATCCATCAGAGACTACCTCCTGGAGCGATATTAGTATTCATGACAGGTCAGCAGGAAATCACGCGTATGGTCAAGAGATTACGTGAGGAGTTCCCATTCGCTAAAAGACAAAAACAGATTCAGAACGATAATATCCCTTCAGTAAAGATAGATGCCAGTACGGCTGACGTTGAAGTTGAGGATATTGACTTCAGTGTTAAATTACCGGAAGAAAAGGACTATGATGATGAAATCCTTTCACATGATGATGAGGAGGAAGAGGAAGGATTTGAAGAAACTTTGGAAGAAGGTCAGACAGATAGAGATCCATTGTACGTTCTACCACTGTATTCTCTATTACCAACAAAAGAACAAATGAAGGTTTTCAGGGACCCTCCACCAAACTCTAGATTATGTGTTGTTGCAACCAACGTCGCAGAAACCTCTTTGACAATACCTGGTGTAAGATACATTGTCGACTGTGGTAGATCGAAAGAGCGTAAGTTTGATGAAAAAAGTGGCGTCCAAAGTTTTGAGATTGATTGGATCAGTAAAGCTTCTGCTGATCAGAGAAGCGGTAGAGCTGGCCGTACTGGACCTGGTCATTGTTACCGCCTATACTCTTCAGCTGTTTATGAGAGAGACTTCGATCAATTTTCTAAACCAGAAATACTAAGGATGCCTGTGGAGAGCGTCGTCCTGCAGATGAAGAGCATGGGCATCCACAATATAGTCAACTTCCCATTCCCAACACCTCCTGAGAAGGCAGCACTAGCCAGAGCCTTGAAACTCCTGCAGTATTTGGGTGCTTTAACGAGTGAGGAAAGAATTACTGAGGATGGAAGAGTCATGAGTTTCTTCCCATTGAGCCCAAGGTTCGCAAAAATGTTACTGGTAGCAAATGAGGGAGATTGCTTGAAGTATGTGGTGACAATTGTTAGTGCATTATCAGTTGGTGATCCCTTCTTATCAGAACAAGAGCTAGGAATCCTAGACCAGGCGCCAGATTCGGAGGATGTTGAACAAGAAAGGGATCATCCGGCAGAAGAAAGAAAGAAAGCTCTGAAGTCAAAGTTCATTAAAAGTAAGGTCAGATTCAGTAAGGTAGACAAGTACAGTGACGTTTTCCGCCTACTGAGCGCTTTATCTGCGTTAGATTTCATTCCAAAAGAACAGCATGATGCATATCTCAGCAAAAATTTCTTGAGGCCCAAAGCCGTCGAGGAAATACTAAAACTACGAAAGCAGGTTTTGTACATAATCAAGTCTGTCACTTCTAAAGAAGGTGTTGCAGTATCTGTGAAGGACGAAGACCTGAAGAGCTCGATTCCTAACGAAACTCAGATAAAATTGCTGAAGCAGATGATAACTGCCGGTTTCATCGACCAAGTGGCTGTGAGGGCCGACCAGTTGTTCCCAGAAGACGTCAGTGTAAAGAATATGACCATTTCAAACATTGCATATGTGCCGGTTCTAACGGAAAAAACGTCCGATCTCAAAGACATGTTTGTGTACATTCACCCATCCTCGATACTCAACAATATCGGCGAACAGCCTCCAAAATATCTAGTCTTTCACTCGCTACATGTGAATAAAAACAATGAGAAAGCCAAAACTAGGATGAAGACCCTCTGTGATATCAAGAGCACTCCACTCGCCAACGTCGCAAGGAAAGGTTCGCTTCTAACGTACGGAAAACCAATCACTGGCCATGGGTTTAAGCCTATAGACATTTCTGCTACTGAAAGATACTGCTACGTGGTACCTAGATTTGGATCGTCGAATGATAGCGATATTAAGATAGGCTGGGAGCTCAACCCGATACCTGTACACCAGATAAAAGAGAATGGTGCTTGGACCGTCAAAAAATTTCTCACTCCAAAACTCTACAAAAACTACCAACAGTCCAGGAAATAGAGAAAGGAACCCTTTTATAGAAGATTGTATAATATACTGCAGCAGACATACTTTCAAAGATCCAAAGCTGTATTTTACTGCACAGGAAAGACCACACTTAACGACGATAGCCGCCAAATCACTTTCCACGGTTTTGATCTTTAGTTCAACCTTTATTGAAAACAAACAAGCTGCATATTTAACCTATAAATGTATAATAGTTAAATCCAAAGTTGCACACAATTGTTTCTTAGACTATAGCATATGTAGCAGGAATTAGGAGAGTTTAAAAGGACAGCTAAAAATTGAATGATGGAAAGCTCTCGAAAAGAATTTTTGGATAACATTTTCACTGTGTTACAAAGGTATGTTCCCGCATTTTCATGAAAGTTGGTACTCTGAAGCCTTTGAGGATGAGACAGTCACCTCGTAAAGAATGTTAATATTATGGTTTTGTACTTGATTTGCCGATATTCTGTCTGTTCTATGGAATAATTTCTGTTTCAGCCCAAATTATCTAATTACTGCTTTCAGGTTCCTGTTTGTCTTTCATATGGAAGAAAGACCGGATAAGTTTTTCCCATCTGAACTTGTAACGAATACTAACCTATATTTTTGTGCTACACAAATATACACTTAGCGCTTCTTCGAAATGTCGTACCTTGGATGAGCGGTTCCCAACGGGGTTCTATGAGAGCGATCCAAACAAGATATATGAATCTTACGTGGAGTTTCTAAGGCGCAAGTTCGATGAAAATCCAGATACCAAGGTAGCTGAAGACATTGAATCCTCTTCTATTACTGAAAGATTTACGAACGGCGAATATCAGAAGCACGAAGATGCTGTATACAGACTTTATCATGATGTGAGACTTGTTTGCTCTATTTTGATCCACTACTATTCTCAAGGCACAAGGTCCTATCAAATGGTGGACAAGTTTTACAAGTTTTCTACCGAGTTGATACTACGAGAATGCTATAGAATGGGTACTTGGCTGATGCCTACAGATAATCTTGAAAATGATTTAGAAGATAGTGAGTTTTCAAAGAGCATTTCTAAGGACTTCATTAAGATAAGTGAAGTTTATCAACTTCCGGCAGTCGAAACCTACCACACACAAACGAAGGACGGTAATCTTTTCAGTTCTGTGATAAGTAGATCAGTGCTCGATCAGAGACCCAAAGATCTTCCTCATGAAGAATGCGATATTGTCAGACTTCTTCCCCAAGCTAACTCAGTTCCGGCGAACAGATTAGGGTTCGTAGCAGCAAATACATCCCACGTACCGGATCCTACCATATCTCCAACTGAAATGCTGACTTCATTCTTACATCCAAATTGGTATCCGTTACCAACAACGAAGTGGTTAGAGTACGGAGAGTTTCAGTCATTTGCACCTAGCATCTCGGAGTTTAAGTCCGTCATAGATTCGTCCCGCAAAGGTCAGATATGGTTGGAGAAAATAGGTTACAAATACTGGAAAAACAGACAATCGAATAACAAGACATCAGAAAAGACAGATGAAGAACACCCATCCTCAATCACAACTAAGAACGATACAACCGAGGAGGTCAAAGATGAGCCTGCTTTGGAACAAAAAGCAAATGAAGATGAAACGGAAACAGATAAAGATGTTAAAGAAGTAAAATCTCAAGATGACATTTCTCAGACCACAGTTTCGCCACTTCCCGTCAGTGTTAATCTCAAGAATATATATGAATGGATGCCAAGTAATAAGATCACGGAGGAGGTCTCGACAGCGTTTGAGGAGGGATCTTCGCAAAATCTGCTGACTTCAGTGATCGACGAATTGAAGAAATTGAAGTCTCAAAGGGTGAAATTGAACAAAATATCTAAACCAACAAGCAAAGAAGCTGAGTTATACCGTAAAGCTCAAACAATTCTTAGAGAAGCCATAATTTCAAAACAAGTTTCCGCGGTTCCAAAATTGTACGAGAAGCAATTTCCCGTGTTGCAGAATAATTATGCGGGAACTGTTCCTGTTTTGAAGACCATCGTCACAAGGAAGAAGAAGAGTAAAAAGTACTAGATGGATACAAGCGATAATTTCGGTTATAAGATAGATAAGTAAGTAAACGGGGCATTTAAAATGTAAAAACACTTGTAACAATCATTCAAGAAAGGGCTGCTAAGAATCTGACATTACGGCGAATACAAAGATTTGTGCTACTCGGAAAATCAGAATTGGACTCAGTTTGAGAGAAGCGTGAACTGTGGACCTCCAAGATTTTACTACCTTATGTACAACAATAAAAATCAAGTATTTTGAGTTGAAGCTATGTACAGTCTACACCAGAGAAAGATCTATTCACCACGGATGATGGAATGCTAAAAGCTATAAAAGTGTCTTTTTTAAACTCTATCAAAAGTGAACATCAGCACCTAGCAGGTATGAAATAACCAAGTAACAGTTCAATGAACTAATGGTCAACCAAATTCCAATCGCAACGATATTTAGAGCTTTGCCATTGGCATAATTTACGGTGGAAGACGCTTTTGACAACAGACTGCTTTCCTCAGACGCATTTTGTGGGGACGAAACACTGCTATTCCCTGCATTGGCGACGGACATGATTTTCTTGTTCATCGTGAAGTAAATCAAAGGAGCAGAAACCACAGGTAAAATGAGTGAGAGGACAACTTGACTCAAATTAAGCATACTGGAGACACCCTTTTCTCCCAACAGAATAGTAGCAAAGAAACATGGCACAATAGCAATTAGCCTAGTGAGAAGCCTAGTGACCCAAGGTTTGAAGGACCATTCCAAATAACCTTCCGAAACGATTTGCCCTGCCATTGTACAAATGACACCGGCAGATTGACCGCTGAATAACATTGCAAGGGCAAAAATGAACCCAGCCGCAGGAGACACATACTGAGACAATAGTTCATAGATGGAGAGAAGATCAGCGTCTTCAGCGTCTGGTTTGCCGTACAACGTTGCACCAGCGACAATTAGAATAGATGCATTGACAAAAGTCGCGATGAAAAAAAGGGATACGATCAACTCTGCGTAAGAGTACTGCAAGGTGTACTTGATAGCGCTGACCGAAGGCTTGTCCGACACCTTTCCGAATTTCTTGATGTCATAATCATATACTCTTGGCTTCACCAAGGATGAACCCAAAAAGAGCGAGTGTGGCATCACCGTAGCACCCAGAATCCCTAAAGAGATGTACATCGCCTGTTGTTCTTTGAAAACGATGGAGTTGGGCAGGAACCCCTTGAAAAGCTCTAATTTGTTAGGTACCGAGATCTTGAACAACTCCAGCCCAAAGCAAATGACAGTAGCACCAACGAATACTCCTACGAAAGCTTCGAAAGCCCGAACCCTGGCCATAGAATGTTCGTCCGGTTTGTAGAAAAGGAGGATCGCCAACACATCCAGCACTGTCAACAGCACACCCCATACCAAGGGGATGCGGAATAGAATGTTCAAAGCAACGGCTGCACCAATGACCTCCGCTAGATCAGTGGCAATGATCGCCAGCTCAGCAAAGAAGTATAGCACGTAGTTCCAACGCTTGGGCAGATGACGCCTACAGTTTTCTGCCAGATCGAGGCCTGTCACTGTGCCTAGCTTGATGCATAGACACTGCAGTACTATTGCGAATATGTTAGAAATGAACGTGACAAAGAGCAACTTGTACTTGAACTGTGCGCCGCCTGAAACGCTCGTTGAGTAGTTTCCAGGGTCCATATACGCAACACTTACCATGATCCCCGGTCCCACAAAGAGCATGAACTTTCGAAACACCTGCAGATAGCTGTTTTTGAACAGCTGCGAGATAACGCCCATCTTTGAAACTACTCACTCAATAGCCCAGTTTAATCTACCCCCTGCAACCTCTGCTTCCGATCTTACCTACAAAGGAAACTATCTGACTACTCTTGGTACACCGCTATCAGCAGACAGTTTCTAGCTGAGAATCAACGGTTGGTCTGTATCTGAAAGTTAGCTGACACTATGTACGTTTTTGATAATAACCGTTTGCACTCCTGTCTATCCTTACATAAAGCAGTTGTCACCGCAGATCATTAAACTGCTATCTGATCAATTTCTGCTAATAGTACATCTTTTATATAAGCCTTTGGTAATTTTGCAACGCTTTGATATTGGCAATTATAACCTTTAGCTAAATCCAGCTGTGGTTTGTGCAATGTAGAGGTAGCAGAGTGAGCACTCGTAGAACGTAACGGCCTTGTAGAAATAACTTCATATATCTAGCCCAGGTGACAGCCGAGCTGCTAAGGTTTGAAGATGATTCAATGCTAAGGTCACGTGCATCATTTTCATATTTAGACGTATAAAATGATATCCAGTATTTACCCGCTAAGGAACCTGCATCAAAAAATATAAACAACAATCAACAAACCGAGGTTTAGCAAGCTACTAAAACAGATGTAAACTGTTTTTTGGCCATTGCAAAGGTCTTCTGGGAATTCAAGACCAGAGAGCACACTTTAGTATCCAGGCTTTTTATCCCTGTTGTGTCTTTTGAGCGCCAGAACCAAATTGAAGCAAGCGCTATGGAGGGGCGATTAGGCACCAACGGGTTTTACTCACAGACGCCCTCTATGTGGAGCGAGAGTAGGCGAAGGAACGTGAACAGACACTCAAACATAGGGACAGGGTCTGGAAGTCCCGGATTTGGAGGCAATTCAGGGTTTCCTGCGACACCAGGGAGCAGCAGAGATATGGAAAGAGAAAAGCGGAATGAAGAATTCAAAAGAGAGGCCAGGGCAGCTGAGATAAAACTTGAAAGCAGCGCAGCTGGCGGGAAAAGTTTGCCTCTTATTTCTACCGAAGTTCTAGACGGAGCGAGCCAACGCAGACTGGCGTTTGTCGTGTTTTCTATCATCCAGGCGTACAAGCTGTACGACCTTTTACTCCTCAAAAAGGGCTCACAGCTCTCGGGAATATTCCTAGGAAATTCCAGGCTGAATTTTGTGTCCAAATATTGGGTCATTGACGGCCTGTTCCTATACATGCTACCCACATTCAGGATACCTAGGCTAAGGTTCAAACCTGTGACCGTGTTCTTGCAAATACTGCTTTTTGCAGCGACAACACTCCTGGTTTCCAGTAACCAGAGTCTTCCTATTGTGTCACTTGTGGCATCGCTTTGGAAGCACTACCACATGAGAGATCTAACGCTCACTGGTGACTCTGTAAATCCCAGAAAAGTTTTAGACTCTGCGCAGCATTTCAGAGGTGCTCACACCATTAAAATATTGCCCGAGAACACCGCATATCTGAATCCCTTCCATTCTTCTTTTTGTTTATCGATGGATGAGTCCGGGCCTTCAATTGAACTGCCAATAAGAGTCAACTCTTCTTCAGTGATAGACACTGTACAGCTAGAATTCAGAGATTTATACACAAATGATGTTGAACTATGGAACTTGACTAGGAATGACCTGAAGCCACTTAAAAGCAACGTTGCTAAGAATGTGATAGACAAAGACATACATTATTTTACCGTTGGACTGAACAAAATTGGATTCTATCAATTAAAAGAGGTTCTAGATACAAATGGGATTAGCCTGCGTATCTATAAATCACAACTGGTTCTTCCGCACTGTCCTTCAGCCTCTATAACTGGTAAAGGACAGCAAGATAGATGTGTGGGTGACGATGATGAGGTTGCTATTCAGGTACAGGGCGTACCGCCTTTGAAACTTACTTACAGCAAAACCGTCAATGGTAAAAGATATATTTTGGAAGACTCATCATTGCAACCAGAATACTTTGAATCACCTCTGCTCTCGAACTCAAAGTTTTATAGTCCCGAAGATATGAAGAATTTGAAATGGGCAAGGTCTTATCCGGTTGACATTAAACTGGAAACTTCGGCCACAGAATACGGCGAATACACTTATGCCATTGAAAAGTTAGTTGATGGGTTTGGAAACACCATCGACTTTGGTGCCATGACGTCTTCTGTTAAGGAAAAGTATGACTTAATTCACAAATTTTACGTTCATGATCTACCCAGAATATCACTAGATGAAAAAGTTAACTCTGAGAGCGATGTTAGACGGTCTTTAGTACTCAAACTTGACTCTGGAGACTTTGATAAAGATGGTCCGTTCGTTGCACGTCTTTCTCATCAGAATACTGAGTCCAAGGTATCATATTTTGAAAAGCAATTTGATGATAAAACGTTGGAGTTTAGAGTTGATGAGCCTGGTTTTTACACTTTACTGTCAATAAACTCTAAATTTTGCCCTGGTCACATTATTGGAAAATCAGAGATTTTAATAAATAAACCAATTCCTCCTCAGCTAGCAGTCAAATCGACTCCAATTTTGGATCAATGTGTTGGGCAGGTGGGTCTGAATTTTGATCTCACTTTCACTGGCGTTCCTCCTTTCTATTACAAGACCAAAATCTATAAAATTGAGAAAACGGGAGAACGTAAACTACATGATGCGAAGAGGTTCACTTCTCACGGGACAAGAAATCAGTTTAGTTTCTCTCCCACTTCTGAAGGAAGCTATGAGATCGTTTTCAACGAGCTCTCTAATGAGTTGTTCAGCTCACCGATTCAACTGGATTCGGCAGATTACACCTTCAAAACTTCAATGAGAGTAAAGCCTGGTGCAAAAATTACCGGAAACACGGAGACCAAGTTATGTTTAGGGAAAAGCACCAAGATACCAGTGGGCTTCAGCGGTGAACCACCTTTTACTCTCAATTATGATCTGATTGAAACTTCAACGAACAAACGAGCGTCTTACAATGTTGAAAACATAAACAGCTACAGATTTGATATTGAAACCCCGAACTTTAATAATGGCGGTGACCACATCTTATCATTGGTTTCTGTCAAAGACTCAAGCGGTTGCTTAGTTGGTTTGAGTGGCACGGATGCCAGGATCACTGTAAGGAGGGACATTCCTGCAGTTTCATTCGTAAACTCAGAATCAGATATCAAGGTCAGCATCAAAGAAGCTTCTTTTACTGAAGTTCCTATAAAACTATCAGGAGAAAGTCCATTTACTGTGATTTACGACCACTTAGACGAAAATGGTAACCTGATACAGAGAAAAGAAGCACGTTTTGCCTCAAACTACAAGCCAACTCTGAAGGTAGAAAAGAGAGGTTTGTATAAATTGGTAGCGATTCGCGATCAAAGCTGTGAGGGAAAGGTCTCAAACCCAGAACAAACCGTGCAAGTGAAATACCTTTCAAAGCCTCAATTCTCTATCTTTGAACATAATAGAATCTCAAAACTTGATCCACTGAATTATATCAAAGGGTCTGTGTGCCAAGGTACTGAAGAAACTGTTGATATTTCCCTGGTTGGAGTCCCACCTTTCTTGATTGAGTACGAACTAACATCTCCGATGGGAGAAACTGTTGCATCTTCCGTTCAAGTTGCAACCAAATATGCATCATTAAAATTCCCGAACGAACTAGTGGGTGATTACATTCTTAAAGTCAAACAAGTCTACGATTCAAATTATGGGAAGAGTGACTTCACAAGAGTTGCTTCCAAGGTAGGATCAATCACTATACGACACAAAGTCGATCCACTACCTAATGTTGAGTTCCTTGAAAAGGGACGCACCTTTAAAACGTGCATTTCAAATGGAGATAAAAAATTTAAGGCTCTAGAGCCTATCAAACTGAAGGCATTACAAGGTGCAAGTCCGTTCTCTGTCTCATTTAGCCTTTATCACGAAAGCTCTTCAAGAACGGATACCTTCACTGTTCATAATGTTACCGTGGACAAGTTTGATTTCAAGCGCCTCTACGAAGGACTATCGCTGGGAAACCATGTAGTGACTATTGATGGAGTCACAGATGCTAACGGTTGTACGAACGAGCAGATTTCTTCGGACAATAAGATATCCATATCGGTCATGGATGCCCCAAAGATATTTTTGGTAGATCCATCATTGGAATACTGTGTGGGTGATTATGTGGGGTATCAATTGACCGGTATTCCTCCATTTTTGATAAAATACAGTTTCAATGGTAAGCAATTAAAGTCCAAGGAGCGTACATCACAATTTATCAGATATGCTTCCGAACCCGGGTTGATTTCGATTGATTCGATTCAGGACTCATCATCCCAGTGCGTTGTTGACTTTACAACTGACAAAATGGCTCAAGAAAGGGACAGGCTTTCTCTCAACATTCATCCAATTCCTTCCGTGGTTGTCTCTCAAGGAAGGGATATTGTCGAGGATATCCATGAAGGTGATAAAGCAGAAGTAATATTCTCTTTTGAAGGTACTCCTCCATTTGCATTGACTTACGTTAGAACCGAAAATGTCGATTCCAGAAAAGACAAAAAACCACGGATTGTTGAAACGCACAAAGTCTCAGACATTTACACATACGAATACAGAGTTTTGACCAATCTACAAGGAACTTATGAAGCTCTAGAAGTCTCGGATGCCTTCTGTTCAGCTAAAAACCATGCATTTCTAGATTGACCCTAAGTAACAATCTTCACATAGATAACTAATACCCAACAACATGGACGTATTGATAGTTGAAAGGACTACAGCTAAAAATTCCAGACATACTCATTTCCGCGTTAAGTTATTTTCAGAGTATTCTGGCTAAAATTTTACACTGAAGAGACAATTGTCCGTACCTTTATGGTGCTACATAAAAACCGTCAGATGAGAGTGGTTTTTTAACAGGAGGTTTGTTTCTTGGTTTACACTATTGATAACCAAAAAAAGTTCAGACCGTAATATCACCAGATATGTCTCAAAGAGTCTCCTCAGTTTTATCCAGGCAAGCTGTGTCTCGACATGCTTCACCTAAAGTCATAACATTCGATGCGTATAACACATTGTACACAATAAAGAAGCCCGTGATAGAACAATACTGCGAAGTAGGTCAAAAGTACGGAATTGAGGCCGATGTTGAACTGTTAACTGCCAGATTCCCTTTTGCATTCAAGAAGATCCGTCAGAAGTACCCACTATACGGTAAACATTCAGGCATATCTCCCCAACAATGGTGGCATTTATTGATCAGAGACATCTTCAAGCCTGTACAACTTCCGGATAGCATGGTGGAAGAAATTTTAATCAGGTTTGAAGGAGAACTGGCCTATACTGTGTATCCAGACGTCAGAGATTTTCTAGAAGACCTTAGAAATAACCATCCAGATATAATCTTGGGCATAATCAGTAATACTGATCCAACAGTTATGAAACTACTACTGAATTTGGACCTCCTGAGGTACTTTGATGACAATATTTATCTATCCTACGACCTTGAGATTAAGAAGCCAGATTCTCAAATATTCAATTATGCGATATCCGATATTCTGAGACGAAATGATATGCTTTTTACTTCCTACAGCATCGAAGATCTAAAGCCTTATGTATGGCACATTGGAGACGAACAAGGGACTGATGTCATCGGTGCCTACAAAGCTGGGCTATCGGGAGTTTTGATCGACAGAGCCAATGATTTTGGTTTCCATGATGATAATTACAGAGTCGGGGATTTCTCTGGGAGAAATCTCACAGATGATGAGATATCACTGCGAAAAGTGTCCGCAAATTATACGTCAACGCAGGAGAAATCTGATCCCACTGCCAAATTCGTACAAACCGGTTCAAGGCAGTTCGCTGTAGCAAACTTCAGATCATTGCATCAGCTATTGTTTGAAGTGACAAAAAAAAATAGAGGTCTTGACTCTGTCATACAATAATAATATAGCGGTTAGCTACGTACAATTTCAGCTCTCATAGACTTTGCCCGTTATCAGTAGTGTCATAGACTTTTTGAAAGTTAATTAGTTCAATTCTGTGAGTAAATAATTCAAAAAAATGGACAAAACCGGAGTCGAACCGATGACCTCTTCCGTGCAAGGGAAGCGCGCTACCAACTGCGCCATTTGCCCATGGAGTGTAACTGTTAGCGTTTATTAGGTACTTATCAGGTTGCATTTAATATGACTTCTAACTAATCACCTGCGAAGACTGAGTGTTGATGTGGCTATGATTTCTTTGGTGAATTCAGTAATCAATTTCCAAGCATATCCACGTCGACTTCAGATCAGCCCTTCTGACATATCCTTAATGCATGTTAAGCGGTTGTTAAAAAAGGACAATGGAATGTGGTATCAATACTGGAAAGTCTCTCTTAACAATCAGTTAAGCAGCGTTCTGTAGAATCGTTCCGTAGACTATGCCCGCCAAACTTTAACATATTTATGAATAAGTCTTTACTCTGTTTCTTCTCACAGTACTATTCCAGACAGGCGGAAAACTGATTTCACTGCCCAATAGTAGTTGTAGGCATGTTTCGCCTGAAACCTGGCTGCTATCTTCACGTTGTAACTTCACAACCAGCACTATGCACAAACACTATAGTATGAGCGTTTTATAGGACTAAACGATTAACTAAGTAGTACTTTTAGTTCTTGAATGATATTAAATGTATTTCATCGGCTTTTGATAAAAGTGGGCATGCTATATGTTGTCTTAAGGACGTTTGTTGAACCCTTATGTCACTAATCGTACATCCGCGTTGGTGTTGCGATTCAAAACAGTTGCTAATACAAGCTGATTGGAGCTGAAAAGTATAAGCATTGAAACCATTCTGTCCGAACATTGAACACTTTCAGCACTTCAAAGAGACATCAAATAGGGACTTGAACATGCAACAGGGAATAGATTCCCCGCAGCACAACCGCAAAGCCAAAAACAACAGTAACAAACGGTATGAAATAAACGGATAAGATGATAACGTCAACAAAGAAAACATGAGCTTGATCAATGGAAAGAGTAAATAAATAGAAGGATCCCAGAAAGCAGAAGAAAAAGTGAGAAGACATTGGGCATTTTTCGATCTCCCTGCAATTCTCAGAATTCGCACGTCAGACTCATTTCTTTGTCAGCTGCTTTCTGCTCGTCTCTATATCTCATAACTCATGGGTTGATGTCACCGGCGAAGATACCATTGGCTCTTTGTTCATCCCACTTCTCAACCCAGTCTAGAGGGCACAAGGAGGAGTAGGTCTTCCAGAAAACCTTGCATGGGGCAAAGTCTTCACCCTTAGCGTTGATACACTTGTGGTAATCCACATATGATTGCCAGCAGTGCTTTGTTTGGTTTTGGTTTGGGAATCTGGCGTCGAAACCGACAGTGTGCAATGGACTTCCTTGGGATTCAGACATTTCAAGTTGGGTTGTGATATTGGGGGTTGAGCTAAATAACCTTACTAACAGATCAAAAGCAAGGACAATTGAGAATGAGAGCTGTTTAAGATACAAGTGTTGTATTCACACCATCTTAAATTTGAGAAAAACTCTTCAATGTTTATAGGCTGTTGAATATAAGGTCATGGAATGGATTTTTCGGATTCAAGAAAAATCATAAGGTAAAATATCACTGGTAGTTAGAAAGAGATAGAAGACAAAATTGAAGTCAGGTTAAGAAAACGAAGCGTAAACCTGATGTTTGAAAGCTCTGATGTGTTGTAGTTAATTCTAAGTAATGTGGCTATGTATCGTAGAATTTTGTTGGGCATTTGGGCTGTTATAGGATGGATTATAGAGGTGAACTAGTTTTACGGATCACATAATACGAACGAAACTGAGTTATGATTGGCTGTATATCACGTGAATTTATAATTTACATTAAATAACAAGTTAGCCGCTGAACGCAGATTCGTATCAGATCGCTGCTAGACACTTTTCAGCCAGGTTTGTATTCTCTTTGCTGTCCAATGCTCTCAAGAATCGTAGAAGCTGAAAGGCGAACCCCCAGTATTCCTCGGCTTGATCTTTTGCTACTGAGAGTGCAGCGGTTGAGACAAATACTTTGAGAACCTGACTGATCATCGTCTCGTCCTTCAAGATGTTTGATAGGTTTGTTCCGGAAACCTGATGCTCTGTTTTAGCGAGTTTGTTTTTGTCATAGTTCTTCTTCTTGCGCTGCTTTGCAGGGACCGCTTTTTGCTTGACTTCTCTGTCGTCGTAATTCAAGAAAACCATTAGGATGGTACCTAGTATCTTTGCCTCAGACAAATCTAAGCATCTGGTTATCAGGTCCCGTGGGGTCATCCCAAGGCTTTCAAACAAGTACTCCCAGTGTTTTGTTTCGATTTTGCGCAAACAATTGCCGACTATCTCTAGCTTCCCCACCTCAGAAAGCTCTCTACTGGAGTTCTCATCAAAGGTGTTGATCAAACCGAGAATTGGGTGCAAATCTTGGTGCTCCAGGACTTTGTTGGATAGAATTTTTTCTAGACAAAACTTGTAGTGTCTCAGATCGCGATATCTCTGGTCTATCTTGGTGACGTCCACACTGAGTTCTAGATTTCGGTCAATAACCCTATCCAGATAAACGCCGTGAGTTATGGACAGCTTGTAATGGTTCTTCATAATAGTACATGATATATTGTGCAGAGTTGCTGTTTTTAACGAAAGAGATATTGGATACTCTTCTTCAATTATAGGATTTGAAATGAATGGGTCATCTTGATTCCATAAATGTGAGAAGTTGTACATTAGGACATCTTTGCCTGCACAAAAAATGATATCCTCGTCATTTATCTCAATTATTTGTTCGACTTTGTCATACAGCGTTTTAAAAATCCATTCATCGGTATCCCGTTTGCTGATACTTACCAGTCTATCTTGGATCCAAGCCAAAAATCCGTCTTCATATCTGTACATCCATTTGAGATCTCGTAAGGTGTTCCCGGAGAACACATATGTGTTGAATTTGTGGAACTTTTGAATAAGAATAACTCCGGTGGGGTGAACAGAGCTTAATGCATCAAAAACACATACGCTTGAATTCGAAAGAGAAATTAGAATCTCCGATGTCACAAACAGCTTTTTGGAGGATTCTTCATTATTGTTATCTTTCGCATATTTGAGTAGCTTAAAAGAAGACAAAGTGTTGGCATGGAAGGATACGATCTTTTCACCCTTCGGAGGTTCCCACTCCCACACCTTAAACTCTTCGAGATCTACTGAGCCATTGTTAAGCGATGGTAAATGAAAGCATTTCAGAAGCTCTGCTTCTCCGCCGTCTTCTATAATATGACACAGCAAATAATCGTCACCGATCCAGTCAAAGTTTCTTACAGTTATTTGGTCAAAGCTAATCCAGGTGTTGGTGGTGAGAAAATTTATCAATATGATATCTTTATTAGAGATGTAAACTGCCATAAGCCTTAACGATCCATTTGTTTTGCACAAAGTGACGTTATTATTCAGGGTTCTTGTCGGCAGCTTGATAGTTTGAAAGACACTGGTGTTGTTTTGATCACTCATCGGCGAATACAGAAGAATATCGTTATTGTCATTCATGAAAGAGGTGACAGTATTTGTTCTGAAATTTGAAAGCGAGCTTTGCAGCTTTTTCCACATATCCCATAAGAGTAAGGTTCCATTTGTGCCAGATATCAGAACTGTATTATCTATGACTGAAGCATATAAGCCTTTGAAGTTTGGTAAATCTGATGTTACAAGTAGTAGGATATTTCCCCATTTGCTCATAAATACCGTGCCATTTGAGGTCAACAATAGCACAAATTCTGATGATAAAGGTACGATTGATTCTGCTGTGAAAGTATATGAGCTCTCAGTAACAACCGTTCTGTCTTCAATATCATAGTAGATGATATTGCGGTCTGAAGTAATCATTATTTGCTTTCCTACCACAGTTAAATCAGTAAAAGTGAATGATGTATCGGAAAGTTTTAGCGTATAGCTCTCAACAGCCTCTTCGGCGAATTTCACGTGATTCATAGTAGTTTTAGAAGAGTTTGATGAGAAAACTATTAATTCACCAGTATAATAAATCAAACGCTTTCCATCCAGGACTTGTATGAGCTTGTTTCCTATCAATTTGAAATCTTCCAGTTCCAAAACTTGTAAACCGTGATCAAATAATACTAAGAGATATTGATTGATCTGATTGGACTTTTCGGTACTGTGAGCAATCAACCCAATCATATCTACTATTCTGTGGTCGAACTTCAGAATCACCGCTAATCTTAATTCAGCCCTGCGAACAGGCAGTTCCTCATCGAGTTCGTCATTTCTCAGAAACTGCAAAAATCCCTTCTGTCTGGAGATACTGTACCCGTTCTGGATTATTCTATTATTTTCTGAAGCTGCAAACACTGTGAGTACCTCATCGTCTATATCGTCGTCGTCAGATCTGTATTGCATACTGTCTTTTGCTGCAGGGTGCAGAGAAACTCCATATTCCTTGTAAACTGCTAGTTCAGAGGTTTTGCTCAGCACTTCATATACCAATAAGAAATTGTTCGCTGTTATGACATAGTAATATATCTTTCCATCCATTACTGGGTCGCACAGCTGATTTCGAAGAAGTCCATATATCGTAGAACCTAAAGGTAGATTTCCTCTTATTCCACAATTCTTACCAAATGTTTCAATTGAGTCGTCAGTACGTTCATGGCATGCTAATGGAGCAAATGGCTTAGCTTGGTAGACAAAGAATCTACTGCTTGTTATGAACAAGAAGTGATTCGAATTTGGGGCAGCAATAGTCTCAATAATATCCTCATCAATTCCTTCAACATGACGGCCAGGAAGCTGGAAATTTTGTGGGGGTTTCAGTGGCAGCATTAGTGTTTCCACCCGCTATATCTCTGAACCTTTCAATCAGTTTAACAGCCGGTTTGGAGCGGAGTTTGTTAGTTTGTCACTCATCCACCTTAAGTCTAGGCTAATTAGATTATTTTCAAATTTACTTTCAACTACAGGAAGGTAACTTCATCCATGCAGTGACATACAACAAAGAAGCACAACTATCCTTTGATTCGTATAGTATCCAGTATATACATTTGCATAATTGAGTCTAGGGAAGATAAGTCATTTACTGATAAGAGTTAATGCCGAATTTTTCAGTAAAGTTGACCAAATTAGGACAAATTTTAATGTAGATATTAGTATTATACACTGATAGTTTTCCAGATGTTAAGACCATCTGTTCCAGTACTGACTAGACAGCCTGGGATTTGCTTATGCCATTTAACGTCCTTAACTTCTTTCTGCCAATGAACGAACAATAGTTGGGGTGGAATCTGCTGCAACTCTTTAGTTTCAGCAGCTTGTTGTTTGATTTCTTCATCATCTGCTTCCACAGACAGGTCCCACAAAGTCACGGTGTTATCTTCAGATGCGACAGCAATAATGGATTCATCCAGAGGGTTGAAACTAATCGAAGTAATAGCGCCCTTGTGGAATTGGTACTGTGCCACGGGAGAGGCCGTTGCCGCATTCTGTGGCGTAAACTGTCTCAAATCCCACACGCCCCATGTACCTTTGTCGTCACCACTGGCCAACAAATATCCTATTTTTTCACTCCAACTTATGACGTTCACATCAACGTCCGAGGCCTTAACAGAAATAGCTGCTTTATGCTTTTTGGACCGCGTATCCCAGATTCTAATGTAGCCGTCGATGCCACATGAAGCAAACACAGTGGATTCTGTGCGGGACCACTGTAAGTCCTCTATTGATTTATTGTTGGACATGGTGAACGCTTGCTTGTCTGTAACCCATTTGGATGTATGTCTTTGAGTGAAAAATATTTGGCCTGAACAATCACCGCTTAGGAGCGCACCGGTTCGGATTATGGGCGACCAATCATTCGCATAACCTTCTACACTTCCATGATTTTTGATGGTATGCACTGCTCTTTTCGCCTGCTTGGGAATTTGGTACCCTGGTGTGTCGAATGCCTTCACTTGTGGGGATAAATCATGGATGAACACCTCACCGCTTTCGGACATGGTACTGCAAAGAATTTCTTGACTAGCATCCGCGAAAGGAGAAACTTTCAGCCTATTGGTAGTATCCCTAAGCATTATATTTTCATTTTCAATGATTGGATCCGAGTCATCCTGATCCTCTTCTTCATCCTCGTCGTCTTCGTTGTCATCTTCCTTAACTAACGTCTTGGCCAATTGAGACAACTTCAGAACCATTAACTCATTCTGATTTTTTTTTGTCGCTTGTGTAGCCGTGGCCATCAGAAGAGATTGAGGGTAGTTTCTCCGATTGGAGCCCAGGTTGTCCGGTATGATATCCAAAGTCATGCAGGGCCATGGGACATTAACGGTGTGTAACATGTCATAGACGGTTGGATCAGCCTCCAAAACTTCATCGGGGCCCAGTGGTTTCGAAAGATGAGGTAGCCATATTTGCTGTTCTTTCTCGGTCTCATCCATGTGGTCCCGTTCCACCTGCTGCTGGGCTTGCAATTCTTTCCTCTTCAAGACCTCCTCTTCATTGGTCTCTTCAATCAACTCTTCCTCGTCTTCTTCATCATCAATTTCGATGATTTCACCATCACTTTCAAAGTCATCGCCGTAAGGATCTTCGAATTCTCCCATGTCGACATCTTTTTCATCAGTATTCACTGAATTCGCGATCGGCAAGTCGTCAGCTTCTGTCTTTGAATGGACAATTCTGTCATTGCCACTTTCAAACGTCTCTTCAGACGCAGCTCTTTTGGACATTCTTATTAGTGATCTTCTATTGGGTGGTTTAAAGAACGATAAGGAGACTTGTAGTGAAAGATATTCGGACGCAAAGAGTAGTACTGCTCATCTCATCTCTTTCTCTACTTAACCTCATCGCATCTGCAGATAAAAATTTTAGAACACCAAAAAGAAATAAGTACATATCACGTGACGAAATTATGCATACATGAATTATTACATGAAAGACCTAGATAGGCTGCGATGTGTTCATTGTCCAGGAACTGAAGACTGCACTTGGTCTTCTAATTCATACTCGTCCACGTTTTTGGTCTTTCTTAATTTTTTAGCCGCTTTTCTCTGAGCTTCAGCATTCAAGAGTTTAGTTCTGTTGACACTGACATATGTGCGTAAGAAAGTGCCATCCCGAGATTTTTTCGCTTCATGCAAAAGCGATTCAACGTTTTCCAGAATCTCAATTCTAGTCTTTTGTAGCCTGTTCAAAATTGAGTTATCTCTCGAGAAACACTCCATCTTTTGTACGGCTTTAACAGATTTGAACGATACCTCGCCAGGCTTCATTTCTCCACTTTTGCGTAGATTATGCCAAGGTGTAATTAAAATTGTGCATTTCGGAAGTTTGTTACCTTGTATCGAGGCAGACTTGCATAACTGTAAGCAATCCAATATCACTTCGCGTGGTACATCATTCAGAGATTTTTCATCAGGTTGTAACTGCAAATATACGTGACCGCTTGAATACTTATCAGTGTGAAACCAATAATACTGCAGGTCTCGGTAACCGTACTTTATAAGTAAATCGTTCTCAAATTTGTCTTTTCCAGTGACTATCAGATGTGGACTAATGTCTTGTAACGGTTGTGATTCGTAAAAGAAGACCATCCCTAACTATTAATTGTATGATTCGAATTTATTTGTTAGGAAAAGAACTAGATCAAATTGACAACAAGAAAAATAAAACAGACAGCCAATAGTTCAGCATATGGCTCTCCTTTGGCGGTCAGTAGAACTTTATGTATATCTAAACTCGCTCTTCGATGCTATCGATATTCATATTGATTTATAACTGAGAACTCTTTCTTAACGCTGACTGCCAAAAACCTGCAGATCCTGATATCAAAACAAAAATAAAATAAAAAAATTAAAAATAAAAAAAATTCATTATACCCAAAAACATAACATAATGTAAAAATAGGAATAGGTGACAAAACCAAATCTCCACTTCAACTGACTAGCACTGTATACCATACTAATCTAAGACCAGGAGAAAAAAATGTAAAGTTAACTAACTAACGGGATGCAAAAATAGCGTTAATCTACACTCAGAATTGGGTTCAACACAGAACAATAAAACACATTAATCACGTGGTTAGAAAACTATATATTATCAACAATAAATAAAATTTTTTTATGGTTTTGAGAAATATACTAACTTTTGCTATTATATATTATTTATGAAAATAAATATATATTCTACTAATTAACATCCTTTATTTTTCAATTAATTTATTGAATAATTTCATAATAATGCTTTTTTCAATATTCCGAAAATTAAATATTCTTTGTTAAAATAAAAAATTGTTGGATTTTGAAGTACATATATATTTTATCAAATTTGATATAACCATCATAGTCTTGGCTCTCTCTATTGTAAAATGCTATACAGAAATCAAGTGAAAACAATACTTGAGTATAAAGAGCATAACCTGGTAGTGGATAAAAAGGATTTATGGTCGCTGGTTGAAATCGAAATCATTTTCTACATTATATAGAATTGGAGGCGTAGAATAAAGATTTAAATGCAAATAATCATACTTAATGAAGAGAGACTCATATCAAAATCCTAGTAAATTGACAAAGGTTAGTGGCAATTCTCAAACATCGGACTGATTTGAGATTTTTTTTGAGCTTTTAATCACATTATTTTGGTCATCAATAGTCGTGACTTCATCGTCTTTTAAATTTCGCTTTTGAGGTATTGTTACCGGGAGAGAATTATATGACCGGTCTTTATGTTGGTTTCTGCCTTGTATGGCAGTCACGGACTCTTCGGAAGGATGAACAGTTTTCAAACGATCATGCGATGCAGTATTCGGCATTCCCATTTTTTCCGTGGGGAGTAGGCCGGATTCTAGCTTTCTTGGGTCAAAAAACTTGAAGAAAAGGGTAGAAGACTTATCCGGAGAGTTGTTTGGATTGCCAACCAGCTGAACAATCTTTTTATAATAATTCTGCAAGACATTGAAACCATTATTCGGACCTCTTTCGGTGTGTTTTCTGGACGGTACATTCATGTATCCTCCCATCTTTTGTTCCAACTTACAGTTGTCAATATTATCATCTCTCGGTATTATTCTATAACACACTCGTTCAAGAAATTCATTCTCAAGTATATTCAGCTCACTGCATTGTACACCCCCAACCTTAGAGTAATGTGTGTTAGTACAGAATGAATCGCATAGGCCTTTACTCGCAACTGTAGTCGCTGTTAGCAGAAAACGATGAACCGTCAATGAATTGAGGGTGAATTGCGGGTATATTGCCGACAATAAGTCAATGTAATACACAGCCGATAGCAATACGCTGTGTTCCAAAGATGAATATTTAGTCAGCCGTATCAGATACTGGTATACTGTGATCGAAGGAGCAGCTTTTGAATGAAATCTGGTTAATTCCATAGCACCCTTCCCCGCGTTGTTTCCATCGTTGATTTGAATCAAAAAAGAAAGCATTCGAGATATTAGAATTACAAGGTGAGTTCTTGAACATCGAAGATACTCCTCCGGGAGTGGTACGACTTTCACCGGACTCAGAGCTTTCCCGGATTCAGGTTCGTTAATATTAGACTCCATGACTTAACGCCGCTCATCCGTTCATATAGGCAGAGAGCTGTGGTGTGTATCCAAAATTAAAAGGGAACTTTTGCCTGAAAACACGATATGTAATCGTCTATACTCCGCGTGAAGACAACGCACACAGCAACCGATAAAATGTAGTTCTTTCTGTATCCAAAAACGTAGCAACCGTTCCTTCGACTCCCGATATCCTACTGTAAAGGGTGATCTGGCTTCTTCCGAATTGCAACTATCAACAACCGCTAATTATGGTCTCTGGTTCGTGACCGCCTGGTTTGGTAAAACACGAAAAGGGCAGTAATCTCTTCTTTATCAATATTCCAACCGAGAAAGTAACTCTTCTCAAGCTCTCGGCATGCAGTTCAGTTCTTTGGCTCTCTTTTGCCCAGACTCTTCAATATAGTAAAGATAGATTTGTAGTTAATCAACCAAAACTGTTTCTTTGCCTTAAATTGACGAAAGAGTAGGCCAACTTAGAGTGCCAGAAAAAGCAGCTATGTAGAAAGAGAAAAAGCAGTCTCACGTAGTTATGCAAGTGATGCTAGATGTCTTTTTGGTGGCCGTAAGATGCGGTCCATCAAATTATTCAAAGCAACAGATGTAGTTAGCACTGAGATTTTTCTCGTTCTTTTGCGATAATGGAACGAGCTTTCATACGAAACCGTATGTCAAATGTAGTATCAAGCGTTAAGCATATACAAGTGTATCAAGATGTCAGAATGATGTTGCTTTGTATATGGCAACACCGCTTTCGTCGGACTACATATATACCCTCATGATCCGTTTGTATATGTGAGCCAATAAACTGTGAATGAGGGTGATCTGCAATCCGAACAAGCAAACAATAGAGACATGAAAGGACAGCAAGACGGTGTTATCTTTGTTGTTCTATGTTACGGGACAGAATGTTGGCACGGTTGCAATTTAGCCGATTAAAAAGAGTTTTAAGAAAGATTTCAAGTTTCATGGTATCCGCACGTGCACCAGGTGTGTAAAGTATCGATGTATCCCCCAATTCGCTGTGATTGCAAAAGAGATACACATGGCTCTAATGGAAATCTTGCACTTCTTCTATCAGTAATATTGGTTATCGGTTCGTGAGAAATATAGGCCAGTACAGGCTGACTCAATTACGTTGGAATAAAAGTGATTATGAATGATATTCTATATGATCATCAGGAACATATGATGTAATTAATTGATAATTATGTGATTCTTTGGAATAGAAGTTCATATTAACAGCCACAAGAACTTGGCTCTCCATCCAATTGAATATTTATGGCTTCGTTTAAGTCATCTTCGTAGGCATCTGCATCAGATTGGCTCTGCTGTAACGCGCTACGAGCAATTTCTTCAAATGCATCTTGGACGTTGATTGAATCCTTGGCACTAGTGAAGAACAGAGGCACGTTTCCCAGCGATTTTGCGAGCTCCTGGGCAGACCTGGAAGACACCACTTTTTTTGACTCTTCAACGTCCACTTTGTTGGCTAGAATTACAAATGGGAACGTCTCTGGAGAAGAAACATTGGCATGGACTAAAAATTCGTCTCTCCACGACTTGATGTTATCAAACGACTTCGCATTGGTCACGTCATACACTAGGACGCAACAATCTGCGCCCCTGTAAAACGCTACTCCCAGCGATTGGAATCTCTCCTGTCCAGCAGTGTCCCAAACTTGCATTGTAGCTACCTTGTCATCATTCACCATCACTTCTTTTGTCAAGAAGTCAGCTCCGATGGTGGCTTTGTACTGCTGGGAGTACTTGTCATTGACATATCTATGCATCAAGGACGTCTTACCGACACCAGAATCACCGAGAATGATGACCTTCAAAATGTTCTTCTTTCTTGCCATGTTCAAACGATGCTACTCTTTGCTTCTAGTCCAAACCTATGTTTTATCGAAATGCAGGGTTGGAACTACTTGGCTCCAAAACAAGTGCTGCTATTCTCCTAATTTCAATAGCCTCCACCAAATAATAGGAAACAGTGAAATGATACAATGAATTTTCAGCAATCTAACGATGTACACTAGTTGAATGATACTTTATCCAGAGGTAGAACTCGAATTTATTTTGGCTTTCTTTCTGATAAAGCCTTATCTGCTCTAAGAGGGTGAAAAGCTCGCTGCTTATTAAGACCTCAGGGTATCAGTAACTAACAAAAACGTCTTGACAGTGATTCAGAAACGAGTTATGTTTTGTACTTTGTCGTTACTTTGCGATGAAATGCCAGCAATATTCATTAGTAATGTCTTGTTCAGTAGTTGTCTGTATTTCTATCTCATTCTTGTCAATTAGTTTACAGGATTCCGTTCAGCTGGATTAGTGTGTTCAAAGCATAAATCATTCATATTACCCGTGTTAGGTAGGGTAATCATATCCATTACATGAAAATGTGTCACTGTGTATCTCTCTGTGCATAAGACATGAGTAAGCATTACATAGAAAGAAGATCACTGTCAGATTTATTTCATATATGGATGAACTGAGGCCTTGGTACCTAGAATTATTATATACACTTATTTTATTCCCTGTTAAATGATTGTTGATTAATTATTTGAGACGGTTACTAAATTCTTTGTCATTAAAGTTTTGTTCTGACAACCCACAACTAATTGGTACCTGAATCAAAGTTATTTAAGTACCGTTCCAGATTATTTCCACAGCGTCTATCACCTGAAAAACTGATTAAGTCCAGTGCACTCATTTTGTGAAAGGTACCTTTTGATTTTAGTGGTCCAGCACATTGCATGAAGAATCAAGTGCTATTGATACTGTTATTTTGTATTACACTAGTTATGTCTGAGAGCGATATGAGTGCCAGAAACGTTGTAACTAAGGTTCGTTCGGTCCTCAGCAATTTTATTGTAACTGAGCAAAGTGAGGGAGTGGGTGCAAGAGTGAAAAGATCGGTTGGTACTACCAATATGCGCAATTTCCCGCCTTTTTTAATGATGGATCATTTTGACGTCGCACCACCGGCCGGCTTCCCTGAACATCCTCACCATGGACAGGAGACGATCACATATGTGCTACGAGGTATGATGGCTCATGAAGATTTCACTGGTTCTAAAGGTGTTCTCCGTCCTGGTGATTTACAGTTCATGACCGCTGGTAAAGGTATTGTTCACTCCGAAATTCCAGTGAAGATGGATAATGGTTTGTCCACACAAGGTTTGCAACTGTGGATTGATTTACCAAACGATATGAAAAATGTGAAACCAAGATACAGGGATTTGAGACGCGAGCAAATCCCTGAGGCCAAAGTGGGAGATGATTTGACGGTTAAGGTGATAAGCGGGAAATCATATGGAGTGTCGTCTGAAACTGAACTAGCATATACACCAGTCGAATTTTATCACTTTATCGCTGGTAAAGAAGGAACAGAATTTGCTCAACCGTTCTCCGAGGATTTCAGCTCTTACTTGTATGTTCTAAAGGGTTCGGTTCAAGTATCTGGTAAAACCTATCCAGAAGCATCTGCTGTTTTCTTCAAAACAGATGGTGATGGAATCAAGGGTTCTACCTCCTCTGCAAACACAGAGTTCGTCATAATAGGAGGTAAACAATTTCATCAAAAGGTAGTACAATATGGTCCTTTTGTTGAAGCCTCAAGGGAAAAGATCATCGACGTCATTAATAACTATCAAAGCGCCACAAATGGTTTCGAAAATGCCAGAGTGTGGTCTCCTGTTATCCAGACTGGAGTAACAGAGGCCGAAATTCAGAAGTACCTTCCTGATCACAAAGATTAGAGAAACTTAACAACATATCATCATCCGAGTTTATCCGTTTATTTAGTATTAGGTATATATACGTAGCGACATGATAAATGTATTTCAAGTCATGTGATTCTCTATGTTGTCTTTTCATACATAATATAAATGTCTGAATATCAACAAATCCTTGAATCTGAAAGAAGTTGAACATGATCTAATTGTGACTAGGCCCAAGCCTAATTGTGGTGTTTAGTTACTCATTCTTCTAATTTGCTAATATTTTCCATCTTGCACCTTTCTGAACTTCAAATTGTATTGCTTAGTTGGCCATAAATGGGGTTGAAGAGAAGACATATAGCCAAGAATGGAGATCCAAAGCCCACTGCCGAAAAAGCCAGGAGACCTCTGAATAGTAGTCCACAATCGACAGATAAAAAGAGTGAAACAGTTGAAGCGTTCTTTGCCTCGCCTTTGTATGATTTTTTGACTCCTTTTCGACCTGTCGGAAATCAATGGTGCGCTAAATATGTTATTGTCATCTTTGCCCTGATAATGCGGTGTGCAGTGGGATTAGGCGAATATTCGGGTTTCAAGACTCCTCCTATGTTTGGTGATTTTGAAGCTCAAAGGCATTGGATGGAAATTACTCAGCATTTGCCAATACGTGAGTGGTACTGGTTTGATTTAAATTACTGGGGCCTTGATTATCCTCCGCTTACTGCATACCATTCTTACTTGCTCGGGAAATTCGGTTCGATGTTCCATTCTGAGTGGTTTGAACTTAATTCTTCCCGGGGTTATGAATCTCTAGATTTGAAATCCTATATGAGGTTTACTGTCATTATCAGTGAGCTACTGTTGTACATACCAGCAGTGATTTACTTCACTAAATGGTGCGGGAGGCACAGGTCGCAATCTCCAATTGGCCAATACATAGCGGCAGCAGCTATTTTATTTCAACCGGCTCTAATATTGGTGGACCATGGGCATTTCCAATATAACTGTGTTATGTTAGGCTTGACCGTCTACACGTTGAACAACTTTTTGGATGGGTTTTATGCAATGGGTGCCATATGTTTTGTTTTGTCTATATGTTTCAAGCAAATGGCATTGTACTACTCACCGATTATCTTTGCTTACTTATTGAGCAAATCCATATACTCGCCTAGTTTCAATCTTGCAAGGTTGTTTGCTGTCGGTGTGTCAACTACACTGGCATTTATTGGAATGTTCGGCCCGATTTACCTTTTTGGGGGAGTAAAAAACCTGATGCAGTCGATCCATAGAATCTTTCCCTTCGCTAGAGGGATATTTGAAGATAAGGTAGCCAACTTTTGGTGCGTCTCCAATATCTTCGTAAAGTACAGGACGCTGTTTACTTCGCAACAGCTACAACTATACTCCCTCGTTGCGACTGTGATAGGATTCCTACCGTCTTTTATCATAATTTTCCTTCATCCCAAAAAACATCTACTTCCATATGCAATGGCAGCTTGCTCGATGTCTTTCTTCCTATTCAGCTTCCAAGTTCATGAGAAGACGATCCTTGTGCCACTGCTTCCTATAACACTCCTCTACACCTCAAGAGATTGGACAGTTCTTTCTTTGGTGTGCTGGATAAATAACGTCGCGTTATTCACTTTATGGCCCCTTCTTAAGAAAGATGGTCTGGTGTTACAATATGGTGTAATGTTCCTGTTCAGCAACTGGTTGCTTGGTAACTTCAGTTTCTTCACCCCACGATTCTTGCCCAAATTCTTGACTCCTGGTCCATCAATTAGTGTGGTTGATGACAATTATAGACGAGCAAGTTTGTTACCAAATAACCCTATATGGCGCTTCATAATTGTTGGCTCATATATTGCAATGGGTATTATCCATTTCTGTGATTATTTTGTAAGCCCTCCTTCCAGGTATCCGGACATTTGGGTGCTTGCAAACTGCGCATTGGGCTTTGTATGCTTTGTAGTATTCTGGTTGTGGAATCATTACAAGTTACTTCTGATGACAAAGAAAACACTGTATGATTTATAGGATTTATAGAAGTATTTGAAGTGAATTAGTGTTCAAGTTGGGTACTAGAGTCTTTTTGATTTAACCTCCATGCTTTTTCTAGTATGACATAACATAACATTCTTCTTTTCGACCTAAACATTTACTTTGAAATAATAAGGTTGGAATTGACAAAGAAATGAAGTGTTGAAACATTTTCGTCAAAGTAGTTGAATCATTTCAAGATTTGATAATCGCAAACCTGGAGCTGCTTTTAGAATAATCTGGTTCATGCTCAAACACTGTCATTTCTTTATACACTACATTTCGGCGTTAAAAGGCGGTAGATAGTTTATAAAAATGAATGTTAATATGACTTCATTTATGAGATATAAGACTTGAAAACACAACTGGAACATAAATCTTATTCCTCGTGGCCCAATGGTCACGGCGTCTGGCTACGATGTTAGCTACTTCTGCAACCAGAAGATTCCAGGTTCGAGTCCTGGCGGGGAAGATTTTATTTTTATTTTTAGTGTACGGTTCGTTTCTTGTTTCCGGAGCTCAATTAAACAATCCTTGTGAGCTAAATAGGGTTGACTCAAATAGATCAATAAAGGACGATAATTTGGAGGTCCCTCCAGCATTCAGTCCTTCTGCCATACTATTTATCAAGTTTCCAGAACTCTTTCTCATCGATTTTAAGGCGGACAGGACAGCGCAAGAAAAACGTAGAAAAACAGTAAACTGTTAAAAAACCTTAGCTTCTTCTGTTGATTGCTGAGCGTAGGTGTCGACCAGTGTATCTGTTTTCTCCATATATCCGACACAGCACAGTACCCAGCTATGCCTGTAACAAATAAAGAGATCGCTGCTCTCGTTGTTGACTTTTTGTCATCATCCTCATCGCTTGTCAATGAGGACTATGTCGATTCGCTGAACGTTGCCATCGACTGTATTACCGAGGCCTTTCAGATCGAGAAGGAAGAGGTCGGCTCTTTGATTTCTAGCAGCTTCAGTGGAAAGAAGCTACCAGAACTGCTAAATGCTTTACCAGCATCAGCTGGGATCTCAGGGGAATCAGTCAAGGTTCACATTCCAGTTGAGGATGCTGAAGCCAAAGCTAACGCTGAGGAATTGAAGGTTCAAGGAAATAAGGCCATGGCTGCCAAAAAGTACACCGAAGCAATTGAGAAATACACTGCAGCGATCGAGATCTCACCTTCAAATGCAGTTTATTACTCGAACAGAGCTGCTGCATATTCCTCTTTGAAGAAATACGAAGAGGCTGTCAAAGATGCTGAAGCTGCTATTAAGGTTGATCCAACATACTCAAAAGGCTACTCCAGACTAGGGTTTGCCAAGTATGCTTTAAACAAACCTGAGGAAGCTTTGGATGCATACAAACGCGTTCTGGACATTGAAGGTGACAAGGCAACTGATGTTATGAAGAGAGACTACGAAACAGCGAAAAGAAAGGTGGAAAGCTCAATGAACTTGGAAAAGAGCGCTTCCAATGAAAATTCTTCCAACGGCAGTGCAGCTGAAAATACTGGAGCTGGTTTAGGTGGTATGCCTGATTTAGCAAGTATGCTAGGTGGTGGAGGACTTGGAGGCCTAGGATCTTTGTTAAACAACCCTCAAGTCATGCAAGCTGCTGAAAAAATGATGCAAAATCCAAACATGATGCAAGAAATGATGCAAAATCCTGCTATTAGACAAATGGCCGAACAGTTTTCCTCTGGTGGTGGTATGCCAGACATCAGTCAAATGATGAACGATCCTAACATCAAAGATATGGCTAAGAACATGTTTGGAGGCTCTGGAGGACAACCATAGATACTGTTTAATATATTTCTATATTTATATAGTGTTGTCAACTGACTGTGTTTTTCTTAAAATCTATCATACGTTGCATCAGTTGCTTATGCTCCTTTATTCGATACCGTACCATGGCTCTAACAACATGACGGAGGTAAAACTGCCTCTTATACTCCAGGAATGAACTAATCTCAACAGCAATAGCTTCATTAGCCGTTTTTATATCTCCTCCAATCTTCTTCAAACTAAGCGAGCTCGTTTTCAGCTGATTTAACAACTTTGATTTGAACGTCGATCTCTTACCGTCCATGTAGGACTGAAGAAAGCTTCTTGAACCAGATTTTGCTGTAGACTCTGCGTCTTTCGGAAAATTCTTTTTCCACTCCTTCTTTAGTTCCATATGTTCACCATAATTCTTCCACCACAAGGACACTTTTGCAAGGGCGGCTTCAATTTTATTCAGAAGAGTCATAAGCGTCTGTCGCAAAAATTCTAAGCTTCTGATAAGGTTGTGATGAGACAGATCATGGTACCAAACAAAGTCTAAATTGCAGAACAACTGGGAAACGCCGGCTTCCGATACAAGGCTACCAAGCAGTGAAAACAGACTCTGACTAGTTACGACATCCCGACTCTTTATGTACTGAACCGTTGCCAGCTTTCTCAAGATAATTAGACAACTATCAAGAGCCTGGAACTCCGTTAGATTATATTTGAGAAATCCTTGTATGCCATTAATGTCTTCTGGCTCCAGTCTCACAAATCTTTCGGATTCCGATAGTACCGAATTGGGCACGTCCAACATATTTTTCAATTGATCTTCTTCCTTCCCAAACCAAAAATTACATTTCGGATAGAAGTAGTCGAATAGTAAGTTAAGCTTTCTAGTGGTATGAAAGCTTTGAAACCTCAACAAACTAGGTACGCCATGTATGCCTAATAATTTCAATTCATCTTTCAAAATTTCAACAGGCTGAAAGCTTGTTGGGAACTTTTTCTGAATAAATTTCAAATACAGTTGAATTAGCTCTAGAGAATATTTGGCTGACCACTCCGAGCCAAACATACTTATTTTCCACTTTTTATCTTCAAAACGTAATGAATAGAGGAGTACTGATGTGTCTATCAGATTTGGTTTTAAGATTTTTTCAGCAACCATAGGGTTTCTGGTAAAGTCCAGAGCGGTCATTACCGAAGGTTGTTGGATTAAGTCCCATGTAGTTCGATCATCATGTAGTAACGTTTCAATATTTTCCAATCTATTATATTTGACATAACTCATGAGAGGCGTAAGCCCTTTTTTGTCCGGTTTATTGACCTCAACGCCGGGAAGTTTCAGTAGTAATTTAATTTCACTTTTCATAACGTGTAATAGAGTATTTCCTTTTGGATCTTCGTGCGCCAGAAAATTAAACATCTTGCCTGAAGATCTGTACCAACTAATGACCGTATCCAAGACTTTTGTTACAGATTCTCTGTAGTTAGGAGCATCATAGCCTCTAAGAACTGAAAATAAAGGCGTATGTCCATTAATATCCTTGTGTTCCCAGTTCAGGTATTCACCAACAGATGCCAGTAGAGATATGTCCTGCATAATGTAATGTGCTAATATTCTGTTGTGTAGGTCGGATGCATTCAGAAAGCGTATAATTTCAGATTTTTGGCAGGAGCTAAGAACGATGCGAATGATAATTTCTGAGGCTTCTAAGTTATGATTCTGTAATGCTTGCACCAGCAAAGAACACCCCTCCAAGTCTCTATCATCAAGGATATCTTCAAGAGGAAAAGCAGCTTCAAATTCTTTTAAAAGTCTAATAAAGAATTCAGTGTTATGCGATTGTATGCAAAGGGAAAGCAGAGATTCACAGTTTTCTGTACGAATCAACAAATTTGGCTCAATCAAATCATCCGGAACCTGTTTTCCTTGTTCGATGGCTGTCCAAATGGTTTTATTATTCAAACATCTGTGTGTGAGCGAGCGAACGGTATCCTCACGAAAATACGATAAAGCTGCTTCAAAAGTTGAGAGAACATATCCTTGTAGTCCAAATTTTATGGAGGTCTCACTCAATGCAAAATTGGACAAATATGAAAGAGTTGTCACTAGACCGGTTACCTGTGATCGGCAAATAAGTATGACAGAAAGACCTAAAAGTGTATCTGCGTCAATTGAGATGCCCTCACTTTCTTCACCAATAAGTTTCATCGTATTGCTCAACACATCCAACTTTTCGTCATGAGTGTTCTTTGAATTTATTGTTTTAAAACATTCAATTGCGTTACCCAGCGATTTTTCTAGCTCAACGACTCTGGACAATGAGAAAGAGTTAGATGGTTTGTAAAAATTAGTTGGAACTTGATCTAATGATATATTCCTTAGCAGCCTAAACTCAAACTTCTGTTCCAGCTCTTTATGAAAGTTCAGTTCTGTCAACTGTTGGTAAATACTAGCAAACAGCTTTAATTCCGTATAATCAAATACCATTTTGTCTAAGTCTTCTGTTTTACTCAAGTGCTTGTCAGTAAGAACGATTTCCTTAACACTATTTCGACAGCTCATCCACTCATTCTTGATCTCATTCACAACAGTAGCTTTCTTTATTCTTGCCTTTGCAAGATGAAACGTGAGAGCCAGTCTCTCGTTCATATCTTTAGAGCTTTGTATTCTCTGCTCAAACAAGGAAGACTTTTTACTACTTTCATCGTGCGGTAGAGGCGAGGACTCTGCATGGTTACCTTTTATTCGAGAAGCCATTGAGAAGACTTGCAAATCATCTATTAAAACGCAATCCCCGCATAAAGGCATACTAATGTAGAGAACAGGCGTGGTGTGTGATCCTATCAGATAATCATTGAAAGTAGGTATGCTGTTCGTTTCCATTATGTTCACTTTCCTATGAGTGGGAAACCCATCACCCGTTGTCACACTACCACTTTGATATTTAATAGTAAGTTTCTTGCCATTCAGAGTTGTAAATTGGCCGTTGTAAAGGGTTCTTTGTTCCGCTGTTCCGGTCCCAGTCGCTTCAACGATGACTATGTGGGATGCAACAAAGTCGTAATGGTAGCAAAGTTCCGCAAGTTCTAGTCCGGTGTTCAAATCTGCATATTGAAGCAGATACTTAGTGCTAGGCACCAACAGAAAAAACTGCTTGTTGCTCAAACGGGAAAACACATGTTTCAATGAGGATGTATTCGGTGAAGGGCAGTTCAACACAGCATTCAATAATGGGTTTAAAAGAACTGGCAAGTGATACGGCATCACAAGCAGCACTAAAACTGTGAAGTTCACTTAGATTACGACTTCACGATGAAGCACTCACTGAGCCGAGGGATTCACATTTCGTATATTCTTATATTTTATTCACGATATCGATCTTTAAAGGTTAGTTTGATTTAGTATTAAATTTCAAGTGTACATCAGCTCATCGGCTATCAAAATACTTCATGTTGAAGACTATAGCAGAAAGAACTAAGTGTGTTGTCGGAGAATACTTTCAAGACCTAAGACCAAGGTCAGGAACGACAGGTGTTCCACACTACATTTCAATAATGGGAAAAGGTAAGAATAAGGAAGGTACCGTGAAGCATAGATCCCAGAAAGGATCTAACGGACACAGTTCTCGTGTGAATCATAAAAGGATGGAAATGAAGCATGTTGACCCTACATCCAGTAAGTTTCCTGTAAAGCTAGCTATGTGGGATTTCGACCACTGTGATCCTAAGAGGTGCAGTGGTAAAAAGCTGGAAAGACTTGGGCTCATCAAGTCCTTGAGAGTTGGACAAAAGTTCCAAGGTGTTGTCGTTTCCCCGAACGGAAAGACTGTTGTTTGTCCAAATGACCGTGAAATCGTAGAGGAACATGGTGCATCTGTGGTAGAGTGCTCATGGGCGAGACTAGACGAGGTTCCCTTCCACAAAATTGGAGGCAAGCACGAGCGGCTGCTTCCATACCTGGTAGCTGCAAACCAAGTCAATTATGGTAGACCTTGGAGGTTAAATTGTGTAGAGGCACTAGCAGCGTGTTTTGCTATAGTCGGCAGAACAGATTTGGCAGCGGATCTGCTATCGAATTTTTCATGGGGTCCAGCGTTCTTAGAGCTGAACAAAGAGCTTTTGGAGGAGTACCAACAGTGTACAGACCATGACTCTGTGAAGGAAGCGGAAGAAAGATGGTTACAGAAGATCGAACAAGAAGCTAAAGAGCGTAAGGAAATGGCCAAGAACGAGGACGTCTGGATGATGGGAAACGTCAACAGAGCCAACAAAGGTCTACCGGAGTCGAGTGAGGAAGAGGAATCCGAACCTGATAGCGGTGATGATAGTTTTGACGATGGAGAATATCTAATAGCTGCCAGAGAGATAAAATATGACTCGCTTGGAAACTTGATTCCATACAGCGACGAGCAAGAAGCGGATGAACCTTCGCCGTCTGATGATGTCACCGAAAACGTGACGATCAACAGCACTTTTAACTCACTTTCCATCACAGAATCTGTATAAATTTCATCCTTGAATTATTTACATTACACAACACATCGAAGTTTGTGCATAAAGTCTAAAATACGTCCATTAAGAACTGAATATATGGTACGCAATCTGTGCGATTCCCATTTCCTCGAACCTGTACATTATTGGATGTTATGAGTGAATGCAAAAACTTCTCGCCATCACCGGAGTTCAAATGGCTGTGTGACGAGTTGCTACAAAAAATCTATGATGCATCAAACACTAGACATTTGATAGGGAAACCCGTGGCAGTACGATACCTTGAGATCATCAATAACTTTATAAAGCTATGGAGAAGTACGGTGGGAAACGATATTTTTCCAGCATTAAGACTGATTATACCTTTTAGGGATAAAAGAGTGTACAACATTAAAGAGAATACGTTAATCAAAGCATTGTGTCGATACTTGAGATTACCAAAGGACTCCGAAACTGAAAATCGGTTACTCAGATGGAAGCAGCGGGCTGCTAGAGGAGTCAAACTCTCTGATTTCTGTGTCGAAGAGATTCGCAAACGTCAAAAGGATTACGATGGAAGCACAAGAATTAACATCGATGAGCTAAATGGGTATTTGGATGAGATTGCACATGAGGGCAATGGCAAACGAATGGGCTACATGGCACTTACAGAGTCAAAGGCGTTCAATCACTGCTTGCAACATATGTCATTTGTTGAGCTCAAATTTTTCTTTGACATCATACTGAAGACAAGGGTCTTGTCTGGACTCGAAAACAAGTTCCTTACTGCATGGCATCCTGATGCCCAGGACTACTTAAGTGTCGTCTCTGACTTGAATGTATTGAGCAAGAGACTATACGATCCAGCAGATCGATTACGAAAGCAGGACTTATCGATTACTCTTTCTCACGCCTTTGAACCCCAGCTGGCTAAAAGAACTCATGCCTCTTATGACCATGTAGCATCAAAATTGAACAATAATTTCATCATTGAGGAGAAAATGGATGGAGAGAGACTACAAATCCATTATATGAATTATGGCGAGCAGATTAAATACTTGAGTCGAAGAGGAATTGACTTTTCGTATCTTTATGGTGAAAGTAAGAGTCATGGCCCGGTGTCACCGCACATCAAACTGCATTCTAACGTTAAGGACTGTATTTTGGATGGAGAGATGGTGACATATGATGCGGAGAAGGACGTGGTTTTGCCATTCGGACTTGTAAAATCGAGTGCTATGAACCAAATTCAATCAGAACTGACTGGGACAGCTCCGGTAGAATCATACAGACCTTTATACGTTGTTTTTGATTTGGTATTTCTCAACGGAAAGTCTTTGACCAGTCTTGAACTGTTCAGAAGAAAAGACTATCTGAAAAAAGTATTAGAGCCTGTGCCGAAACGTGTTCAAATAATACAGTATACAAAATCCCTGAACGCTGATTCTATCAGAGAGTCGTTAGAACAAGCGATATCTGTTGGATCTGAAGGTATTGTCTTAAAAAAATTGGACTCTAGATACGCGATAGCAAGCCGAAATGCTGATTGGATCAAGATCAAGCCTGAGTATTTGGAACAATTTGGAGAGAATATGGATTTGTTGATTATTGGCAGAGATAAAGGGAAGAAAGACTCTTTCTTATGCGGTCTCTCAGTTACCAGTTCATCCGAAGACGTAAAACAAAAACCAAAGTTTATTTCCTTCTGTACAGTTGCAAACGGGTTTTCTGGAGAGGAGTTCAAGGATATAGACCGGAAAACTAGGGGTAAATGGCATGTTTTCGCTGAAGACCCTCCAGATCCGAATATTTTAGAGTTTGGCACAAAGCTTCCTTATGAGTGGATTCATCCAGAAGACTCCGTTGTACTGGAACTTAAAGCTAGAGCTGTAGACAACAAGGAGTCTGAAAAAAAGAAGTACAGATCAGGATGTACTCTCTACTACAGCTATTGTAAACAAATCAGGTATGACAAAGACTGGAAATTCGCTACCTCGCTGTCAGAGTTTGAAGACATGAAAGATGCCAGAAACTTTTACCACAAAAGGCGCTCTCATGAAGTTGCCAGTGGGAAAGACAAAAGCCCAAAGAGGGTAAAGCTAGGAATCATCAATTCTAAGGAACGAACTATATTGGAGAATCCTTCATCTAACATCTTTTCCGGTTGTAAGTTTAAAATCATCTCGGATTATTTTGATGAGCAAAGCAGGAAAAGAATCACTCAGAAAGAGCTCTCATCTATTGTACTAGACAATGGTGGAGAGGTTCTGTACACTTCTTTAGAAAAAATGTCCCCGGGAAGTGCAGTTTATTGTATCGGAGATCGCTTGACGAGGGAGTGCAAGCTTTTAGTAGAATCCAACCACTGCATAATTCGCCCAACATGGATTCTATCCTCAGTGCAGTCAGGATATAAGGTTCCCATAACACCTGCAGACATTTTCAAAGGAACTTTGGAGGTTGAATTTGATACTACACAGTTTTATCAGGATTTTAACGATGATCGTTTCACGGAATTAATGAGAAATTCTGCACAAAAAGAGATCAATAATCACTCAACAGCAAATCTTCCTAGTTCCCTACTGGATGCACCACTATTCATGTTCAGTGGTTGGAAAATGGCTATTATCGGTGATCATTATGTTTCAGAAGATACAATCCTTGATTTGGAGTTTATGGTCAAATGTCATGGCGGCAATGTTGTAACTATTGAAAACGCCGACATTGTGATTACATTCAAAGATACTATCTCTCCAAGCAAACTCACAAATCTGAGAAGAGAACTGGCAAAAAAAGCTATCATAGAGTCTACTGAACTCCCTCCGCGAATTCCAAGGGTCGTTGACGCCAAGTGGATCTTCGATTCAGTCGAAAATAATCATTTGTCAGAACTGGAGGGACATCAATGCATATAGAGTGATAAAATACTCCAATGAAAGGACCTATCAATATTATGATGTAGTATTATCTGAAATGTAACGGAAATTAAATATTTCAAATATTTGTCTTCTTAATACATGGACATGCTAGTACTGTCATCAACTCGTTCATCGGTAAGAACCTCTTAACATAATAAAAATGATGGCAGAAGCTGAGTATGCATCTTTTAATTAACCTGAAGACGCTGCACTGAAATTATTTACTGGAAAGTCCAAGACGACTCCCTTTGTAATTGACGCCTCATTTCCTTTACCTTTACGCTTATATATATATGTGTTTATTTTATCAATGTTGCAGTGAAATAATGAGAGATTGATATCTCACTGATAACAGAAGTATAGGTAAAACGAAGCAGGGATGTTTAATAAAAAACCATGTCCACAAATTTTGACGGGTTTGTCCCCATACACACACTTTTTTACACTTTATTTCACCCTACTGAGGGATCCAAGGTCCGGTTTGAGTTTCCTCCCAACAGCTTGCAAAATGGAGGCATCCACTTTGACACTATCAAGAACTACATTATACCCAAGCCACAGCTGTGCAATAAGCTTTTGACGTTCAAATACGGAAATTACAGGTTAGTGTGCTATCCAGTCAATGTAAATTCGAGGATATACTCCAGAAATTCCTTCACTTTCAACTTTGTCTTTGTTTTCCCTTATGATTGCGCAACTTTGCCTTATGAGCCAGCGATAACGCGACTAGGTAAAATGTTCAAAGTGCTGGAGGAGCAATCACAATTATTGTCTAAGACAGAACAGGATCCCATTTTTTTCCAATTAAAGTCCAAGGATTCAAATTCGAATGACCAAAATGCAGATAGGGGATCCCTGAGCCATTCCGAACACACCGATATCAAATTTGGTGGCAGCGACGCGGAGAAATACCAGGAAATAATGAAAGATTTAAGGAAGGGACGTTCTTGTCTGAATATCGAGGATATTCTAACCAAGCTTTACTTAGATCTTAATAACTATTCTGAATGCCTGATCCCAATTGATGCCGGAAATTCGATTGACATCAAACTGTTTCCAGTAAGAAAGCCCCCAACCTCCAATATATCGATAGAAGATGTGCCAGTAGCTATTGTGAACCTATCAAATATCATTGATGCAAATTGGGACCCGACAATGATTAAAATAGTTCCTTTTATCAATGGCATCAATAGTATTGTGCAAATTGCGTCATACGCGAAAAGCGACGTTGAATTAGTACAAGAATGCATAAAGCATCTTTTATACTACAAATGTGTGATACTATCGGACATATTTCAGTTCGGTAACATATATGCTCCTTCCAGCGAGATTCATGCATTCTTGACCAATCCATTAATCGCCAAAGCTTGTCAACTCTTCGTGCAAGCAGACAATAACAAGTCACAGACGCTTTCATTTGAGAGCAAACCAAACAACATCTACCCTACCGGCAGGAAGCAAAATTCAAGTGGCACGGTTCGCTCGCGAAGACTAAATTCAAATGAAGCATCAATATCAGGTTCATTCAATTCTAACCGGGAAAATAGGAAGGAATTCTCCTCAGCATCGTCTTTATTTTATAAAGGACGAACAACAGAGAATGAAAGTTTAGGAACTTCTGAACAGAAAGTTAAGCGGACTCTTCCAAAACAAAGTTGTTTATTTGATCTTTATCGTTCTTTGTCCCAGGGCAAAACCGTCAGAGAGTGGTACAAACAGAACTTTGATGTTATCAGAGATAACAATATCGACGTCCGGAGATTTATAATGTTCGGAACTACTAGAAGACTGATATACAGAGTGAAGTCTTACCCAATTCTGAAAAATCCTGTATCCTTGATTACTTCGGATTCTACAGCAAATGGACCGAAGACAAATTCATCTGGCTCTGCTTCTAAAAACATCTTTTCAGTAGCGGATATTCAGGTAGAGGATACAAAAGATGATGAAAAGGATGTGAAAACGAGGGACGCTGCCGACATATTATTGAGCAACATTTACCGAAAACTGTCTTCGAAACCAACTGGCTTGGACGATCCAAAAGATCGCAATTCCAATTTCGGGGGATACAAGCTCAGCAGTCCTGAGAGTACTTCCAGGAATTCTAGTTCGAATTCACCTCACAAAATCTCCTTTAGTTTTGGTAATATAGAACAAGGTCAACTCGAACAAAATCTCGTAACCTCAACAGAAGCCGAGCAGCTCGAGGCTTGGAAAGTAAAACGGGAAGAAGAGGCAGTTTTGTTGGAACTTTTAAAGAGAGCGGAAAACTTTGACGGTATTTGTGCTAAGCTGCACAAAAGTAGAGCTGAGGTTGAGAAAATGTTGAAACATCTGGATCAATATCACATAATAAACAGCTAGACTGTTGGACTTTACATGATATTTAGGAGATAATGTTACAATATACGTTAGTAGTGAAACTATAGATACAAAAATGAAGCAAATACTAACGATACAGACACAAAGAATTTATCTCTGTTTCTTCGTGTTAACCTGAGACTTCTCTATTTCTGACGACTTTCTTTTCAATGGGGATATCGATGAGACGTTAATATTCGAATTCTTTATCGGTGACACAGATTTTGATAAGGACCGCTGCTTGGATTCAATTCGAGCTAGAGGACGAAGAGGAGTCTTTCCTGAAGACGCAACCGGAGCAACGGACTTAAAATTGATCTGTTTAAGCAAAGCTTCTGCAGCGCTGTGCGAGTCTTCGTTTGGCATTTTTGAGTCCATAATTTGTTTCAAAGATTCGTCAATGGTTTTTAAACCCTCTGTTGAAGTTTGGATAAAGTTGACATTATTACTGAGTTGGTCACGTAGCCAACTGTGTTTATCTTTGATACAGTCTATTGTCGCATATATGGTCTCGGCCTTCTTTGAAACTTCATTTCTATCTTTGAATGCTTTTACCGATTCATGTATCGTCTCAGATAGCTGTACCGATTCACGAGTAGCGGTATCCAATTGTGTTTCAAGAACCTTCAATGATTGGGTACTACTGTCCTTGAATTTATTGCTCAATGAATCACAAACGTTTACTTGATCGAAGGAGTTTTCCCAAGTTTTTCTAATTGGCTCAAAATGGGAGAGTTCCTGGCAAATAACATCATTGGTAGCGGTTGTTAATGTGCTCATCAACAAATCTCGGTTTTCCTCCACATGAGCATTGACAATTGTGCTGATTTTGTCCATTAAGAGCTTGGAGGATAATTTCAATTTGTGATATGTCTTATCTGCGTGAACATCCAAGATTGCCTGATGGTTATTCTTGAAGAAATGAATATCAAAGTAGTCTTTCAAATTATTATTTTCTGCGGTGATTTGACTGAGGCCTTCCTTTAACTGATCTGTATGAGTTTCGATCTCTGAAAATAAAGAATTCAAACCAGAAGTTAAAATCTTGAAAGAACTAGGTTGTACTTTAAGCTTCGATGCAAGGTTCTCACATATGGTAACTGCATCAAGTTTTACACTTTCTACAGCTTCTCCCAAGCTTTCCTTTACAGCACCAATGTTTTCGTCAATACCTGAAGAATTTTTTAGAGCTTTGTCTTTCAAATTCCGTAGCTCAGCTTCTATTGTACGTTTATAGTTAACGATGTTTTCATAAAGGACTTTTTGAATATCTGTTTGAAGTTTGTGCTCATGATCCTCATGCGATTTAAGCGCTTCCTGCATGTTCCGAACAGCATTCTTCAACTTCAAGATCATGTTGGTTAATTCCATCTCATTTTTATGCTTCATATCAATCTTTTCATAAAGATACTCCATACTAGATTGTAAATTCCGAATTTGCAGTCTTTGAGATTCCATCGTTTCCTGAGAGGACTTTTTATCCTTAAGTAACAATTGATTTTGCGATAGTAATTTCTCCCCCTCTCTTCTTGATTCCTGGATTTCGGTGCGATAATTTTCGATGTCATTCATGATTTCATTATAATGCACTTGACTCATGTATATTCCATCTTTTGATTTAGTGGAGAGGAAGTCTGATTTGAGTTTCGCAAGCTCACTCGAAATATTTTTTACAAGAATATCCTTCATAATAAAGCTACCCAGCTGAGGTTTGTTCTTGATATTTTTTGCCTTGGTAGCATACTCCAAAGTACTTGACGTTTCTTCTGAGTTTATCTTGGCAGGTGAAATTGTTGCAATCAAGGCAGTTTTAGTGTTTCCACCCAAAGAGTCCTGTAAGAGCCTTGTCAATTTAGATTCACGAAATGGAATATGGGTATTTTTATCTGCCAGAGAGTTTATGACACGGCCCAAAGTCAATAGACTCTGATTTATTGAACCAGCTTCTTTTGCACGTTGATTTTGTGCTCCTGACCGACTAATATTTTCTGATCCTGCAAGGTCTACCAAGTTGATTTTAGAAACTCTGAATGTTTCATCGTTGTATTTCTTGTAAAGCGTTAGAGTGAATATTGTATGAGATCTACTGGACACATCATTCATCTTTGTAGAAGCCACCTGTCTATGGCGTAAGCCTTTTTGCAAAAATCTTAGTCCTTCCTTTGCATCCGTGATATGAAACTCCTGTAAGTGCTGGATGTATATCGCCGAGCCTTGCTCAGTTGCTTGTTGTTGTCGGGTAGTACTTTGAGATTGTTGCGATTGTTGTTGACCTAAACCATTATTATGCACATGAGACGGAAGTTTTGGCTTTGGTTTGTATAATGTGCCGGATCTGATACGTTTTTTTGTTTCAAGGTTTACCGTAGGTGAATTTGACCGCGAACTAGATCGACTACTGATACCGGTGCTGCTGTTTGCATTATTATTAGAAGAGTCATATATCCTGAGCTTACGGCTACCAGTTCCGTTGCTGCTAGAATCCTGTCCATCATCCAAGAGATCTTTCAACTCTTCATTATATAATTCAATGAAAGAGCATTTTACCATATAATCGGTATCTTGCAATTCGAGGGTATCAAATAGTTTGAACAGCACCCTAGGAATAATTCCAGCTGCTTCACTAAGCTCTCCGTCGTATAGTTTTTCATCTCCTGTCATAGTGTAAGTTTTACCTGTAGATGTCATTCCGTATACTAGCATCGTGCAATTGTATCCTTTTATGAAATCCTGAAACATCGGCTCAGCAATCTCTTTGAACACCAGACTTTGATCTGCACTCGGTCCAAATACTTTGTCCACAGTATATGTTTTGGAATTCATTCTAGCCGTAATGCCTATATCACCAGACGTGTTAATAGAAACCTCATTGGATCCTGTCACGTCTGGACAGTTCACCACTACCGAACTTTTCGCCTTAATCTCTTTTTCATTTCGACCTCTACAACGGACCGCAACTGTTATGTTCAAGTCTTCATTCTCTGAGAGCTGCTTCGCGTCAGACATAGCAGGCTGCAGCTTAGTGCTTAGTCTCTTCGCCAATATGTTTTTACCGCTAAATTAAGCTTATTCGGTACAAATGTAGATCAAAGAAAAAAATCTCAGCAGCAAACTTTCAAGTAAAGTTTGTTTTACCGAATACCAATATATCTTGCAGCGTTCTCGCTCAACTGAAGCGGCGTTGACGCTTATATCATCATTCTCCAATGTTTAGGTTTTGATGATTTTGTTTGTTTACACTAAGTTATATTATAAACACAGAAGTTCTACCACTAAGAGTGCAGTCGTATGAAGTGATTAGTTTATATGAACCAACGTAGTAGAGAAGTTATGACTGTGTTGGTTCGATGACTTTATTTGTTTGAGAAGGTTCAGTCTGTCCACCAGTCTTCTTGTGCTTTCTTCTTCTTTTATGTCCGCTGGAAGCTGTTTCCAACGCGTCTTCAGCCAGCTTTTTCTGTTGCTCAGCAGGCTTCGAATCCACTTTCTTCTTCTTGATGCTCAGAGGATTTGGTTCCTTGGGGCCTTTGCGTTTTTTTGGCTTCTGTTCCTCTATATGAGACTCCTGCTGTGGCTTACCAGCATACTTGACGTCATTCAGACCTTTGTATAGCTTCTCCTTCTCCTTTTCTTCGCTAACCTTTTCGCTGGCGCTGCTTAAAGGCTCCATTACCATCACGGACCTGTTCATGTACACCAGAGGAACACCAGGAATTCTTCTGAGCTTCCGTCTGATTTCTATGTCCTGTGTAGCCACAACATACCTATGCTTGTTCTTCCCGTCAATGTCAACCACGCTCAGCAGACACTCCATCGTGCTCTTTGGGTCCTTTGGATTGTGATTACAACGACGTCTCTCAAACTGCTTGGCCAGGTCGATAGCTCCCTGATTGTTGGTTTGGTACATCCCCTGCATGCAGCACTGTGTGATCATTGGCTTCACTTGCGCCTGCAATGTTCTTTCCAGACCTTTCACTAGATCAAAAGAAGATTTATGTGCATCTAGCACGATTTGATCGTCTATCAGCACCTGATAAGGCTCTCTAAACTTGAACGTGTGGTTATACACCAGCATCTGCTTTCTGTAGGACTTGGCTCTCTTTTGACGCATGGCTGGATTATATCTTTGACGTGCTAAATTCTAGTGTGTTGACACTACTGTATGGTCCAATGTTATTGTTTGCTGCAGACTACCCTTGCAGAGAAGCTTATAGGTCGCGGAGCTTTGGACACTGTCTATTGCTTCTTCAAAGCCTCATCTCATCTCATCTCATCTCATCTCATCTCATCTCATCTCATCTCATCACATACTTTTTGTCAAAAGACTTACCCAAAATTTTCCATACAAAAGCAATTTAGGGTATAAGACAGTGCAGATGTTGAACAAAGGATGAGATAAAGATCCTGAAGGGCACTTCAAGTCTATAAGTTGGGTTTTTAAAAAGGATATTATACAGGATGTTTAGTAATACACATTTTTGGATATTATAGATATGAGAAATTCCAAGATCCAATGAAACTGAATCAGTACCAACACTATCAGCGCGACCTTGACTAGCCTGCTATGTGGGACCAGTACAGGAAACTGCGATTCCAACACGGAGTCTACCACGTCTAAAGCCTTATTGACAGCATTTAAAACAAAGTATTCGTTTCTGATAGGGGGAGCAGGGGACGGTACCGGTTTTACAATGGTTTCAATGGGTTTCTGTAGCTCTTTTCTTATCCTAGGCTTGGGTGACTTCACGCGAACCGTATAATTCTGAGGAACGTACTCCTCATAAAGTATTTCACGAGATTTTTCTCGTACTGGAATTTTCTGTTCCTCTTTCACTATTGTGATTTCAGACCCCGGCGCGTTGCTGTCAATCACGTTTACTTCATTGTGTCTCAACAACACAGATCGCAGGTTCATGCCATTCCTCTTTATTTTTTCTCGTAGCGTAGCCAGTCTTGGCCCATTCCTATCTTGAACCTCACTTGGCAAAGTATCTCTATGCTCAGACTGGACTGTTTTGCCGTCTGAAAGTGTAAATGTATCGAGATCTAGGGTCGGATAAGGTGCGCCATTTTGCTCTGCCATGACGCCCAAATAGCGCAAGTGCTCCAAACAGTGACACGGGAATCCAAGAACAATAAAACGGCAGCTGAATAGTAGAGCTCCGAGACAACAAACTTACAAACCAAGAGCCTTTTTTTCTTAATTATCATCTTGCATACCGAGGAGGTATCTAAAGAATGTTAATAGATTTCAAAGTATTATGTCAAAATTAAAGGTTTAACTAAAATATAACAAATACAATACCGAGATGTAGATGTTCATGGAGAAAGAGGTTTATTATCTGAGCTATATTCCAGCCCTCGCTAGATGGGCTAAAGACGGATTTGATACTTAGCAAAAGACTTCATTTTGGACGGGGCAATATAGATATGGCAATCTGTTCCTTTGTTTCGCGGAGAAACATGAAAAAGACAGATGAATGAATACAACCATGCTTCTTCCGGCAACAAAAACGATGCAAGAGAGAGTAAAGTAAGAAAAAATGAGGATACAAAAGTATGAGGACGTAATATGAGGAATGAAATAAAGATATCCTAACAATTCGATTTTATGAGCCTGAAAACCTGGGGGCAGAAAAAACAATAGGTCGCTTGCTCAAAGTAATCAATGACATGAAGATGCAGCCTTTTTCAGTAATCCTGAAATAGAAAAGTATGGCTCTGTACCGGTTTATATGATGTTCAACTGGTCCAAGAGTTGTCTGACATCGTCAAAGATAGAGTCAGTCTTTGAGTCTAAAGAGTTGATCAAACCTTCCAAGCTAAAGCCAGAATTTTTGAAGTTCTCGGATTCAGTTTGTTCTGACTCCAACAGACTCGAGGGTTCGTTTTTTCCCCAGAACTTGTCCAAATCTTGACCACCACCATTGTAAATCAAGTAGTTTACGGTGTCTTCAGGAAGATCAGCCAAAACGTTCTTAGTGGAAAAGTCGATCAGCTTCTTCTTCAATTGGGCAGGAGTGATACCGCCAGCGGCATGGAAATACTCACTGTCAGAGTCTGGTTGCAAGGACAAGAAGTAGGTCAACAAACCAACAACGTGAGGAGTTGCCATGGATGTACCAGACAATGTGGCAGTCGCAGTGTCAGAACCAATGTAGGTGGAAAGAATATTCAATCCTGGACCAAAGATGTCGACACACTTACCCCAGTTCGAGAAGTAAGCTCTTTCGTCGCTTAAAGTGGAGGCACCAACAGTAATCGCGTTTTCCGCAGATGCTGGAGAGCTGTTACAGGCGTCTTGATTTTCATTCCCAGCAGCAACGGCAAAGTGAACACCAGATTTGACGGCAGCGTTAACAGCAAGGTCCAATGCTGGTGACTTACCACCACCCAAAGACATGTTAGCAGTAGAACCTTTGAAACCCTTCTTTTTGGCTTCAATAGCCTTTTTGTGAGCATCAGCAACGTATTCAACACCCTTCACAACGTCGGACATGGTACCAGATCCATTGGATCTCAAAACCTTGACTGCGACGATGTCTGCGTTCTTAGCAACACCATAGTGGGCTGAACCAATAGTACCCGCACAGTGAGTACCGTGTCCATTCCCATCGACATCAGGGTCATCTTGAGGAATTGTTTTACCCCAGACAGCTCTCCCTCCAAAGTCCTGATGCTTGACGTTGACACCAGTGTCCACAACGTAAGCAGTGACACCTTTACCTGCGTCATCGTCATACAAATACTTGTTGAAGGAACCAAGGTTCAACTTTTCACGATGAGAGATACGAGCTAAACCCCATGGAGCTCCATTTTGAGTGTCAAATTCGTTGGAAAACACCATGGAGTCCTCTTCGACAAATTCGACTAGAGGACTAGTCCTGATAAAGTCGATGACCTGTTGAGGGAAGTACCCAATGTACCCACTCAAAGAGTCTGCGATGTTGAAGGAGTCTTGGATACCGCCCTCCAAAGATTTTGCTCTTACACCGTATTCGCTGTGTTCACCAGACGTTGAGGTGAAGAATGAGTCTGAAGGAGCCAAAGATGCCAATACCTTGGCATGCTCCTCAGAAACCTGTTCCTGATGGAACTGCACTTCAGCACTGGAAACGTCTTTCTTGAACACAATGATATAACGATGGGGTATCTTCTTCACGATATCATCAACGACAGAAAGTGGAGCCAGCTTAGAGGACCACTCAGAGTTCCACTTCTTGCCGGACTTGCGTGGCTTGTGTGACTTTGAACGGGAACTTCTGTGCATTCCGGATCTGTCATGATGAGAAGAAGGAGCACCATGGTGCTCATTCCCTTGGCCAGCCACTTCTTTGCTGTGGGGGTGTGATCTACCCCTGTTTACTTCAGGGATGACCAAAGCACTTGCCACCGCAGATAGTGCGGTGACAGAGAGCAAAGTAGATTCAAATTTCATTTTAAAGTTAAAACAGACAGCAGTAGTATCAGTCTACACTGGCTAACGCTGTGCTCTGTCCTGCTTCTATCCTTCTGCTGCAGGAGCTAGGGTTGCCAAGACTGAGGGGTGAGTCTTTATCTTGTATTAAGCTTTCAAAAATGGAAGCTCCTTTATACTTTCGTTTTTCAAAAGTCAGAGTTGTAGTCTCAAGTTTCCGCCTTAAAAAAATGGGAGTAGGACAGTCTGACACACAGCCTTAGTATTTCCAAACAAATGGGTGAAACAAGACGCTTCTGAGCAATTCACGGTAAGGCAGTAGTAACTATGATATCAGATTATGATAACACCTCTACTGAAAAACCTTGGTGTCTTCAACAGGAGCGAGAATATAATGGTTTCAGATGCTTTGTGCGGTTTTCTACCTGCTTTTCAGAACAGAGAGAAGAGATTCGTATGGGTTGTATGCGGACTGGCTATGATCAGCGCTTAAATCTAACAGTCCAGAATTGAGATGATATATCCCGTAATATACTACGTAATCAAAAGACACTAATAGGATGAGCAAGAATACTCTCGAGGCGTTCCCAAATGGTGACTGTTAAGGGAAAGAAACTGTCAAGGGAAATGCACAGTTTATATAGTAAAAGTACGGCGTCTAAAATTCGGGGGTCTTTCGCCCCAGTTTGGTATGCGTTACCCTTCCTTTTCTAGCTGGAGGACTAACCCCATACAAAAACTAGCCCCCTAAAAACTTTACCCGGATACACGTCACATCCGGATAAGAAATTCTTATCAGCGTTTAAAATTGAGACACAAGACACGATACACAGTTAAGAGGGGTTCTTCTTATTTGATGTTAACTCAAGACTGGAGACAAATAAGGAGGCTTTGTTTTGATAGGCTTTGCAACAAGTTCAGTAGCGACCCAGTTGGCAATTGATATTGAAAAGCACACTATAGGGTGCATGTGACACCCGAATTCAATATACTCAGAAATATCTAACCTTTTTTCAACAAAGTGGTTGTGTGGCCGAGCGGTCTAAGGCGCCTGATTCAAGATATCTTATCTTACCAAGCTACAGCTTGGGAATCCTCAGGTATCGTAAGATGCAAGAGTTCGAATCTCTTCGCAACCATTATTTTTTAAATTTTTTTTTGATTCCCTTGTCACTGCAACAAGACTGAAAACTGACACACATCGCACAAGTTGTTCACTGGACAGGTATAAATAACCGTGAATATGGGACATGAGATTTGTAGTTAATCATAAATACATATACAGCGTTTAGGTACAGTAGGTATGAAGGTCAACCTGGATTTATTCCTTTGGTCCAATCATCTTTTCTGGGATGACCCACTGGTCGAATTCTTCGCTTGAAAGAACCTTCAATTCCAAAGCAGACTCCTTCAAAGTGATACCCTTCTTGTGAGCGTTCTTGGCGACCTTAGAGGCTGCGTCGTAACCAATCTTTGGGTTCAATGCAGTGACCAACATTAGGGATTCGTGCAACAACTTGGAGATTCTGTCCTCGTTGGCCTGGATTCCTTCCACACAATGGATTCTGAATGAGTTGGAAGCGTCGGCCAATAGTCTGACAGAGCTCAACAAGTTGGAGATCATAACCGGCTTGAAAACGTTCAATTCGAACTGACCAGATGCACCTGCAAAAGTGATGGCGCTGTGGTTACCCATGACTTGGACACACACCTGTGTTAGAGCCTCATTTTGAGTTGGGTTGACCTTTCCTGGCATGATAGAAGAACCGGGCTCGTTTTCTGGCAAGCTCAATTCTCCGTATCCGCAACGAGGACCAGAACCCAAGTATCTAATGTCGTTGGCAATCTTGAACAAAGACACGGCCAAGGTGTTCAAGGCACCAGAGGCCTCTACGACGGCGTCGTGGGCGGCCAGGGCCTCGAACTTGTTTGGAGCAGTCTGGAAGTCGATTCCGGTCTCCTTGGACACTTGTTCGGCGATCATCTTGTCGAACCCGACCTTGGTGTTCAAACCGGTGCCGACAGCGGTACCACCTTGTGCCAAGAACTTCAAGTGGTGCAGGCTCTGCTCGACACGAGCGATGCCGTTTTCAACCTGCTGCACGTAGCCACTGAACTCTTGGCCCAAGGTCAATGGGGTCGCATCCTGCAAATGAGTTCTTCCGATCTTGACAATGTGCTGGAACTCGGCCGACTTCTGCTGCAAGGCGTCCTTCAAGCTGCGCAATTCGGGCAACAAGTGGTGGGTGATCTCCGTGACCGCAGCAATGTGCATCACCGAGGGGAACGTGTCGTTACTGGACTGCGCCTGGTTGCAATGGTTGTTGGGGTGGATCTTCTTGGAGCCCATCTCGCCGCCAATCAGCTCAATGGCCCTGTTGGAGATAACCTCGTTGGCGTTCATGTTGGACTGGGTACCGGACCCGGTCTGGAACACCACCAACGGGAAGTGGTCCATGAGCTTGCCCTGCGCCACTTCGTCTGCCGCCTGCTTGATGGGCTTGGCGATCTCAGGGTCCAGCGTCCCCAGCTTCTCGTTCACCACAGCTGCAGACTTCTTGAGCACACCGAACGCACGCACAATGGGCTCCGGCATCTTCTCACGCGCACCCCCAATCTTGAAGTTCTGCAACGAACGCTGCGTCTGCGCGCCCCAGTACTTGTCTGCGGGCACCTGGATCTCGCCAAACGCATCTGTTTCCACTCTGTACGACACCATTCTTCTGAACACCGCCTGCTGCGCTCTTGCACTCACGGCACGTGACTGCAAAACTCCACTTCTCAACATCCTTAAAATACCAAATTTACCAAATTTACCAGATCAGATATCCTCACAGATTCCGCCTCTATATATATATCCTCTGTGTCTCGTGGCTCGTGTCTCTTGGCTACTTGCGCTAACCCTTCTGCTCACCTTCTTTCAATACGCAACAGACTGCTCGCTTGGCAATTCTCTGACTGAAAAATTTATAGATCACTTCGTACGACCGACACTGCTGTACCTCCGTTTTCTACCGAGCCTCTAATCTCCGGGACTGGCTTTCGTTCGGAACAAACCGCTAATGCCAAACTCGAAAAATCAACAATACCGTCTCAGCCTATATATATACAAACCCCGATTAGTATGCACGGCGGCTAGCCGGGTCACGTAAGCGTGCTTGCCGAAAAAGTAGGGGATGGCTGACCAGCACAGCGCTATAAGCGCGAAAGGACGCGGACCAGCGTAGAATAGTGGTCACGACAGGTGTGGGCCGGTCGGAATGAGCTTTTTCCACAGCGTTCGGCGACGGCGGAGCCGTGTGCGGGCAGCGAGCAGCGGGTGCCGGTTGTTTTTGTGGACACGCGGGCGGACGCGGGCGTGGCCGGGTAACACCGGGGAAATAGGAAGGACCCGGCGGAGAGTCGAACCGGTTCACGTGACACTACGGCGGCGGCGCGGTGACCTCGATGTTCGTGCGTGTGCCCGCGACCAGGCAGTGTTTGAAGAGCCGTTTGAACGGCGTGCACACGTACTCCGAGCCGTTGTACGCACATTCGTGCTGGGTCAGCGACTTCAGGGCGCAGTCGGAGCCTCGCAGCAGCAGTCGCTGCTGCGCGTCGGGGCCCTGGATCTTGGTAGGAGGGGCCATTGGGGCAAGATGTGCGGTGCAGTGCAGTGCAGTGCGGGCGGTGCAGTCTTGTGCAGAGCAGTCTTGTGTAGAGCAGACGGCTGTTGTGGAGCAGGCTGAATTTTTCAGTCTTGGGTATTGCATATATGCAGATATATATAATTTCGAGATGGTGAAATTTAACATGATGAGATGAGGCTGGCAGCAGCTCGAAGACTGGCATTGGACAGCACAGCAAGCGGCTAGGCAATCCATCAGAATGTCGCTTGAACAAGTATACTCGCAATTCTGCGACCCAGACGCCAAACATGTGTACACTTACGGAACCGCGGGGTTTCGGGCGCATAACTCCGTTCTGGACACAGTTATGGTGACGACAGGGATCGTCGCTTCGCTTAGATCGATGAAACTGGAGTCTAAGCACATCGGAGTGATGATCACGGCGTCCCACAACCCACCGCAGGATAACGGAGTCAAAATTGTGGAGCCGCTAGGCGAGATGCTTGTGCAAGAGTGGGAACCGATCGCTACCCGGCTGGCCAACGCAGCAGCAGCAGGACTTGCTGAATTGAAACAGGCACTGGATGAAACAGTCAGAGAACTGGGGCTAGACACGAGAGCCTTGGATGCGAATATAGTGGTTGCAAGGGACTCGCGCGAATCCGGGCCCAGGCTGCTCAACGCGTTCAAAGCCGGCGTGTCCCTGTTCCCAAAAGCGAAGATTATCGACTATGGGCTGTTGACCACGCCTCAGCTGCACTTCCTCACGTTTTCGCTGAACACGAGACCAGACGCGTCCCAAGTCACGGAACAGACGTACTATGACCACTTTGTCGGCGTGTGGGACGAATTGACCCAATTGCACGGCATCAAAAGCTTGCCCTTCCATTTGACGATAGACTGTGCAAACGGCATTGGTGCCGATAAAGTGGCTCCCTTGATACAACAAGCGGGTTCTATCCTAACAGAGTCCTTGTCCACGATTAACGTCAGCACTGAGAAACCGGAACTGTTGAATGAGTCCTGTGGCGCGGATTTCGTGAAGACCAACCAGACTTTCCCTGGGAACTGCAACCCACAGCCAGGGAAACAGTTGTACTGCTCCTTCGACGGAGACGCTGATCGTGTCGTCTTTTACTACGTCGATGACTCTCCAGAACGCAAGTTCCATCTGCTTGACGGAGATAAGATTGCTACCTTGCTGGCCAAGCTGCTCGCAGACTGGCTGCACCAGTGCCAGTTGACTAAGGACCTGCATCTTGGTGTGGTTCAAACCGCATATGCAAATGGGTCTTCTACAGCTTACCTCACCGATACATTGAAGGTACCCGTGTCCTGTGCCAAGACAGGAGTGAAACACTTGCACCACGAAGCTGTGTCCAATTACGACATTGGTGTGTACTTCGAAGCCAACGGCCACGGTACCGTTATATTCTCCGAGAAATTTAATCAGGTTGTGGGAACCGCACTAAATGAAAATTCCGCGGACCAGAACGGCTCATTGTACAAGTCGTTGCAATCCCTCAAACTCTTTAGCCAGCTTATCAACCAGACGGTTGGTGATGCCATTTCTGACATGCTTGCAGTGATTGCAACTCTATCTATTTTACAACTGACTCCTGCTGATTGGGACTCTTGTTATCATGACCTACCAAACAGGCTGGCCAAGAGAGTAGTTTCTGACCGGTCTAAATTTGTGAGTACGAATGCCGAAAGGCAACTAGTCTCACCACCAGGTCTGCAAGCCAAAATTGACGAGATTGTTAGCCAATATTCTACTGCAAGATCATTTGTTAGAGCTAGCGGTACTGAAGACGCTGTGAGAGTTTACGCCGAAGCTGACACGGCCGAAAATGCTATAGAAATTGCTAAGAAAGTAGGCGATCTAGTTGAATTGTACGGCTGACCGCACTACCCTTAGTATATTTCACTTTTTTTCTCATTTATCGTTACGTATTAATATAACCAAACTTCTCGATCAGCTAAGATAAAGTCATCGCATCATCTGGTAAAGAGAAACATCGGTTAACAAAAGGCCGAAGACAGCGACCACAAGTAGCAGCTATGGCTAAGAAGAAGGATAAGGATGCCAAAAAGGCGCGTGCTGAGGCCAAGAACAAGAAAGCCCAGGAAAAGGCTGCTGTGAAGGATAAAAAGAAGGCCAAAAAGCTGAATCAAGAAGACGACGATGACTTGGGTGTGGAGGAGATGCTGGCCAACTTCAAGCGAGAGCAGGAAAACTTCGAGAAAATTAATATCGAGACTGTAGATAGACCGGGCCACAGGTTAAATCCGTGTATGTTTGTGAATCCTACCCATGGGAAGCGCGAACTGATGATGTTTGGTGGTGAAGCTACTTCACCAGATACAGGAACCACACATTTCTACAATGACATGTATGTGTATTCTGTGGATAACGATGTTTGGAGGAGAATTACGTCACAGAACTCCCCCATGCCTAGATCTTCGGCTGCTGTTGCCGCCCATCCAACTGGCGTTGCCTTAATTCATGGTGGTGAATTCTCTTCTCCAAAACAGAACACCTTCTACCATTACTCAGACACTTGGCTATTTGATTGCAATACCAAGGAGTGGACAAAAATTGATCAAAAGAATGGACCCAGTGCAAGATCTGGTCACAGAATGGCTGTTTGGAAGAATTTCATTATTTTGCACGGTGGGTTTAGAGATTTGGGGACGTCGACTACTTATCTAAATGATCTATGGGTGTTCGACGTGACAACATACAAATGGAAACAGATCGAGTTCCCTTCCAACCACCCTGTACCAGATTCTAGGTCAGGGCATTCTCTGGTGTCGACCGCTGATGGAGCCATCCTATGGGGTGGTTATACTAAAGTTAAGGCTGGAAAGGGTTTACAGAAGGGTAAGATCTTATCTGATTGTTGGTACCTGAAGATGAAGTCAGATCTGACCGCTGTTAGATGGGAAAGAAGAAAGAAGCAAGGTTCACAACCTTCTCCAAGGGTCGGCTGTTCTATGGTTTACCATAAGGGAAGAGGTGTGTTATTCGGAGGTGTGTATGATTTCGACGAAACAGAGGAAAGTTTAAGCTCTGTGTTTTACAATGATCTCTACACGTATCAAATTGAAAGTAACAGATGGTACTCCATGTCTCTGAGACCCCAGAGGAAGAGTAATAAGGTAGCTCAATCTAAATCAAGCAGAAATAAAGACAAGGAATTGGAGGATATTTTGAATCAAATTCTTGATAAAGCCAATCTACGTGACGCGGATGATGAAGAAGATAGTAAACTAATCGAAGATCAGCTGAACCAACTTGATCTTGCTGATATAGAAAATGACTCTGAGGAAATAAAGGAAAAGAAAGTATATGAAGTTGCTACAACGTTCCCTCACATTAGATTCAACTGTGCCACGGCAGTTGTGGACGATACTTTGTTCATATTTGGTGGTGCGGTTGAGATAGGTGAAAAAGACTACCCTATTGATTCTTTCTACAGTATCGACATGAACAAATTGGATGGTGTAAAGGTCTACTGGCAAGATCTAGAACAGATCGAGCTTGCTGAAAAGATAGGAGATCTTGATTCTGACGACGATGATGATATGGATGACGAAGATGACGAAGACGATGAAGAAGAAGTCATCGACAGAAAGCTCGAAGCCGAGGAAGAAGAGGAAGAAGAAGAAGAACTAGAAGACGGAGTGGATGAGCAAGAAGAATATGAGATTCCTGACGCTAGGCCATGGCTGCCTCACCCAAAACCGTTCGAGTCTTTGCGTGCGTTTTATGTTCGGACTGGTGCATCCTTCCTTGAGTGGGCTATCTCTAGCAATCGTGACTCTAAGGGTAAGCATCTGAAGACCAAGTCCTTTGAATTGTGTCAAGATCGTTGGTGGGAGAGACGTGAACAAGTACGGGTTGATGAGGATAAACTAGAAGAACTTGGTGGTGTTGAAGATGTTATAGAAAGAGATACCTCAAAAACTATAAAAAGAAGATAGAATATATTCCCTTTGTATATAGTACATTCATTAGCAGTTAATGCCTCGAAGTGAAATATCTACTGTCTGCGTAAGACCATAATGACGGGCGTCAATTACTATGGTCCAATTTGATCCCTGATCACGTGATAAGTATTCATGGATTATATGAGCATCGTTCTTTGTTATAACCACATATCGATTGTAATGCGTAACAGAAGAGGTCAGCATGAAGAGCACAATATAGAGCGCACTATTACAGCATCAATAACACACCAACGAGACAATTATGTCTACTGTTGAGGAACCTGAACAACCTACTTCTATTGAGGAGGAATACGAATTATGGGTGTCAAATGTTCCGATGATGTATGACTTTGTCAGTGAGACGCGTCTTACATGGCCCTCATTGACAGTGCAATGGCTACCTACTCAATTGCAACCGCGAGAAATTGATGATCAGCCATTTTTGAGGCAAGAACTTCTGATTGGCACTCTCACAGCAGATGATGAACCCAATTACCTAAAGATCGCTGCTATCGACTTACCTCAACACGTCGCGTTATCTCAGCCAAACCCTGACGGAGATTTAGAGAACGCGAATCACCGCCAGTCCAAAATCAAAATTGTTAAGAAGTTTAAACATGATTTAGAGGTAACCAGAGCCAGATTCATGCCTCAGCAGCCCAATATCCTTGCCACATTAAATGGTGGTGGTACCATTTCCATTTTTGATAGAGACACCAAGGAGAAGGATGCCGGAGCGATCAGATCCTTGAAGTATCATACACAGAATGGCTACGGTCTTTGTTTTAACCCTAGATTATCGGGGCAGCTATTATCGGCCTCCGATGACAGCACAGTTGCCATTTGGGATATAAATAACCCCTCTGCAACTGCTCCAGTGCACACTTTCAAACATCATACCGACATTGTTAACGATTGTAAATGGCATGAATTTGACTCCAGCATATTTGGGACAGTATCTGAGGACAAATCAATTTTAATTCACGATAGCAAGAGCGACAAACCTGCTCATAGGTTGACTGTGTCGTCTGCTTATAACACACTGGCCTTTAGCAGGCACTCGCACAATCTACTTGCCGCTGCGGGAACCGACTCTAATGTTTATTTGTACGATATGCGTAATATTCAAAAGCCATTACACTCGATGGCAGGTCACGAGGATTCCGTCACTTCTTTGGAGTTTTCTCCTCATAGAGATGGTCTGTTAACATCAAGTGGTTCAGATCGCAGAGTAATTATGTGGGATTTGTTTAATATAGGGGCAGAACAACAACAAGACGATGCTTATGATGGTGTTCCTGAACTTTTCATGATGCATGGTGGACATAGAAGCGCTGTGAATGAGTTTTCCCACAACACAAATGTTCCATGGCTCATGTGTAGTGTTGAGGAAGAGAATATTTTGCAAATTTGGAAACCTGCCAGTAAGATTGTCGACCCTCCTCATCCACCTGCAGATTTCGACATACGAACGCTAGAATGAAACAAAGTACTTGTGACAATATATTTACATAAGTTTTACACTTTTCAAATGCTAAGAGCTTACAAAATATGATATCTAGATCGTTCATAAATGATCTAAAAGTCTAAATTAGCAAGCAAATAGATGCTTATTTGGTGCTGTAAAAAGCCAGGGTGACAACTGATTTTGTTCTACTCAACGTTTTTTTTTGTCTGAATCCAGTTGTAAAAGTCAATGAAGAAATTGACGGTAAACTTACCGTGACTGACCCAGGATTTAGAAGTCGATGCGTATAAATCTATTAGTTCATCGTAGGATCCACCATTTGCAATGTAGTTCTTGCATAGATAGAGTGAAGCAATCGAGCAAGTTGAAAAGAACAAATTTTGATACTGGCCAGGTTTTGGAGTGAGTAGAAGTGAATGGACGTTCTCCATAGATTTGTGAATGAAAGACATAGCATTTGCTGGACTTTCAGCTTTAGGCAGCTTTAATTTGGATATCCTGACCTTCATTAGTCTTGAGCACTTATCCGCTAATGATTTATCCAGGGTTTTTTGCAGACACTCAAGAATAGCAGACACGATTCTGATTATGTCCTTCAGCTTTTTTTCCGAATCAATCTTCTCTGATGAGCCGCTTACAACATGTTCCAAACTTTTAAGATAAACATCAAGCATATCCACCACCCTATGTTTGAAAGAGATAACATTTTCACGGGATTCTTGAACTTCAAGTTTTCTTTTATTACCCGTAGGTACAGAGCTCAAGGCTTCTTTTCTCCGCTTGAAGATTTCAGACAATTGACCATCAAGCTCCATCATGGCTTCATCGTCCATGGATTCTTCTTCACTCGAATCATCACCCATATCATCAGAGCCAAATTGTACCTCACCGTCTTCTCCAACTATTGACTCAGGTAAATCCAATGCCTTGGCCAAAGCACTAGTCGTTTCCTTTTCAATTTTCTGCAGGTCGTTGTCAACCTCCTCACTAGAGCTGTCTTCATTCTCACTTTCACTTTCGTTATCACTTGATTCGAACTCCTCTTCATCATCATCTTGTTCATCAGCGTCATCATCATCCTGATCATCGTCGTCGCCCTCAAACAAGGAAGCAAAACCCTCCTTATTTTCTCTTGCCGTGAGTGCAGGCAATAGTACATTCAGTTCAGCTTCGCCGATATCGTATACGAAGGATTCCCATACCTGAAGACTGAGTTTCTTCAAAACCGACTTCCTTTGAGCCAATAGAGCCAATAGTATTTCAGTTATACCGACCAGATCGGTTGATTTCTCATCAGACTCTTCGTAAAAAGAAACCAAGTCTTGAATGATAGAAACAGACTCCTCATCCCCTGCATATAGCTGCAAAATAGTCATCGACATCAGGAGTTCCATACCGTTTAGTTTGGAGTCAAACCCTTCGGAATTGAGTTTACGAATTTGTGACAACGTTTGTACACCAGAGTCTTTGACAGTCAGCAATTCTGAATCCAGGTTCACAGACAATGGAAGACCCGAATCTTCCAATTGGAAAATCAACTTTAGCGCAACTAAGGGCCATGAGGACGATTCGCCATCTGCAGGTTTAGGAACATTCATTAATTCACCAAGAATAGAATATAGTCTTTCTTTAGCCATCTCCCTGATCTTCTCACTAGCAGAATGATCGAAAAATGCCGTCGTTATAACTGCTGACAGCAGCGGCTTGATCCAGGTGGAATCAGCTTTACTTTTATGAGCACGTACAACATGTAAAAACGAATCGAACAAGAATCTTGTCAAATTTGCGCTTTCAATGGGACTGAGATCTTTTGGGAGATGACTGATAAGTAATGAAACCAAATCTGCCAAGTGTTCTGCCTTCAGACTTGTTACTGAAATCAGAGAGTCCGTGAATTTATTTTTAATTAGTTTGTCAAAGTTGATACTGCCGTGTTTGCTGAATAAAACCACGTCAACAAGAGGTACAACTTTAACCGGAGATACCTCACATTCTTCAACTATCGTTTTCAGTACCTGAGTGGTGATTTTGTTCAACATCCTTTGCGAATCCTGACTTTGATTGATGATACATCTTAGTAAGTTCTGAGATAAAAGGACTTTAATATGCTTCGCTGAACAGAGCTTGACAGCTTTGTCTAGAATCAAAAAACCCAAATATTTTCTTTCACTGGATGCTTTTTCGTTGAAGAAGGATTCGTCCACAACTGCTTGCCAGAACTCTGGGAATTGAATCCTTGGGCCAGCTTCTGATTTGGAACTTACAGATATCTTCGAGTTCTTCTTTCTCTTTTTCGATACGTGTGCATCCTTTTCGTCGCGGTCCTCCCCCTCTGATTCCAACAACGGCAGTAGTACATCCCAAACGTAATGCAGTCTTGGGGACCAGCTCCCCTTTTGTTTGAGTTCCGAATTTTCGGCCGGAAGAACGTCTTTTAACGTACTTGCCAATAGGCTCACGTTTCCCTTGGACAAAGGGTCGTTATTTTTCCAACCAGCATTGACAGGTTCAAATGTAGAACCAATCAGACGGCACTGGCTGTTGAACAAAAGATAGATCGATAAGCCTTCGTTTGTTAGAGTGAGCTTGTTTTGGTCCAAAAGAGACAGAACCTTTTCGATTGCATCAGGATGCTCCTGCAGCCACCCCGAGCACTTTTCCACTGCCTGGAACACGCTGTACAAACAAGGCTCTCTGATCCAAGTCTTGCACAGAGCCAGCTGGATTAGTCTATTAAGATACTCAATAAATTTGTCCATGTTTAGCGTTTGCTGCTCATAAAACACTTTGGACATCACTGGTTCATTCAAAATGGCCTGTAGTGCGAACATCTGAGCGAAAAGAACGCCCCGCTCTTCTTTGCCGTTCTTCACACCCTTATCAGATCCATATGTCTTTTCCAACAGCTCATAGAACCCGTCTATCGACTCGAAGATCTCATGTCTGTCCAAAGCCAGCGACAAGACTTCCGTCAAGCACATCGAGAAGCCCAGTCTTGCTGCACCACGATTCGAAGAAAGACCCTTAACCAGTCTCCCAAGCACATATTCCCATTCTTTCAATCCACTCTCGTCCGTGCTGACGCTGCTAATCTCATTGATCAGTTGTACAGCTGCCTGCACTCTCTCTTTCTCAACGTCAGATGCAACTTTAAAGAACAGATCTCTGTTAACTTTACTCACGCTTCCCGTCATCTTTCAGCCACTGTACTGACACTGGTCTTTGAGAATCACAGAGTCACTTGATACCACCGCCGGGTTACAATGCTCAAAGCGCGTATCACTGGTAATTGCTGAAATATAACCTCATCTCATCGCTGATGGCATCAACATCTTTGCCTAGCCGCATGCCAAGCCGATTTTTCACCAGGCCCAGATGAGCCAAATCTAATCACGTGACACAAAATGTTCACGTGACACAATTACACATCACGTGAACACACATCATCCATGACGAACCAATCACAAATATATCGCTTTTCACGAGGTGAACATTGTGCTCTAACAGGCTTTTTCAGTTTTCCTTTCTATACTGGAGGCTGGGCCTGAGTATACTCTGAATCTGAATCTAAACTCTAACAGTTTTACACACGATAGGATGTGGACTGGAGAGGCAAGGACTCGTGAAAGAGCTTCACTTGCGGACTCAATTTGATGATATGTAATAAACCTGTTATTAAAATAATTGTTTAGGCAGATAAGAGGGCGTAGTTGCAGTATCACTTACTTTTATTCTCACAACCAACACCCACATACACATCAAGGAAACAATGTCTACCTGGAGAAAAGCTGGATTGACCTTCAACAACTACGTTGCTGTTGCAGCCAAGACCGTGCGTGCTGCGTTGAAGCCAGAACTGCAGACCAATGCCGTGTTGACTAGAGACAGAAGCGAGGCCAAGTTCATCAAGTTCGAAAACGGTGTTGCTGAGGAGCCAGTGCCTTTGAAGAAATAATTCTAGCAGAGCCTTAGCTACCGCTTAACGATTTATATCATGCAATGTTTGTTTTGGAAAAATGTGAATGCAGCAGGCGACGGAGCAGGAGTGGCACGCTTTCTGCGTTCCACTTTCTAGCCGTATGCCGTCAACAATATTCCGCTTCGTGCACAGAAAAACCATAAAAATGAAAAGTAAGGAGGACTGGACGCAAAAGCGACTTTCGTGGGACGTTCTGCGACTGCTGCTCCTGCGGCTTTCCTTCCCTTTATGATTTCCTTTCATGTCCCCACATCACCGCTGGTAGTGTATGGCCAAAAACGTCTCCAAGTGCAATAGCTCAGTTGCGTTGTTTGCGTTTTATATACTCGTATGTACATGCGCCTACCTGGTAATAGACCCTTCAAGATCAATGCGCTCAGGCAACTCATCGGGGTGAAGAGGATCACAGTTCTGTTCGGCATTCTAACCCAATCACGTGACCAAATAATTTTTGAAGTTACCCGGAAATATATGATTCATCTTAGCATGGCATATAGCGGATCGGCAACGCATTGTCTTGAGCTATTGAACTAAGCCGAGCATTTGCTTGAATTAGTGTGTCCTGAAGCCCATCCGTGGGCAATTTGCAAGTGTAATTGTATACTAAGTGTACGGACCAACCATTTTGAGTCATGTTTCATCCCATCAGGGGTTTTCGTGGTGGGATAGAACGAGTGTCAGCGGGTGTCTCTAAGAGATGTTTAACACCTGCTACCAGCATCTGGAAACATAGGACTGGTTTTACTGTGTTTCGCGGTAATTTATCTACAGATGCGTTTGGAACCAAAGCTTTCAATACATACCCCAAACTACCTGTTGTCACATTCGTCGGAATACGGAGTTTTAGTACATCTTTGCTGGTGAGAACGCAAGTGCAAGACTCATCGAGCGGATCAGATGGCGAGGCCAAGCCTAAACCAGAGAAGAAACAGAAGGAAACCGTAAGTACAACTGCAGGACTTGGAGAGGTGAAACGGCTGTTTTACCTGGCTAGACATGACTGGAAAATGCTGCTCCTGGCCGTATCTCTTCTGACAGTGTCATGTACAGTGGGTATGGCAGTACCAAAAATCATTGGATTGGTGTTGGACGCTACCAAGAATGCCCTTCTGGGTGATGCAAACGGTAACAAAGTAGAAATTGGCGAAGATAGACCGTTGAATCTAGATGACCTCCCACCTATCATAGGAGATATACATCTCTTTGAGTTTTTCCTCATCTTTGGAGGGGCCCTGTTTGTCGGGACGATGGCAAACTTCGGAAGAGTAGTTCTTTTAAAGATTCTGGGAGAGAGACTTGTCGCCAGATTGCGTTCAAGTGTCATCAAAAGGACGATGCACCATGATATGGAATTCTACGATAGAAATAAAGTGGGTGACTTGTTATCCCGCCTTGGTGCTGATGCATATATTGTCTCAAGGTCAATGACACAGAATATTTCTGATGGTTTCAAAGCTTTGATTTGTGGAGGGGTTGGTATTGGTATGATGTTCAATATCTCTACTACTTTAGCTAGCGTACTCTTCTTGTTTGCTCCTCCTTTACTTATCGGGGCAACCATTTACGGCAACAAAATAAGAGGAATCTCTAGAGAGTTACAGCAAGCATCCGGTAACTTGACCAGAGTAGCAGAGGAACAACTGAGTGGTATCAAGACGGTTCAGTCGTTTGTTGCCGAGGGCAAGGAAGTCCATCGTTACAACGATGCCGTTCGACAAGTATTCAACGTCGGAAAGAAAGAAGCTTTCACAAATGCAACATTCTTCAGTAGCACCAACGTTTTGGGGGATCTCTCATTCTTGGTTGTATTAGCCTATGGTTCACATCTTGTATTACAAGGAAATTTGACAATTGGTGATCTTACTGCATTCATGCTTTATACCGAGTATACCGGGAGTGCAGTCTTTGGCCTATCCACGTTTTACTCCGAATTAATGAAGGGTGCTGGTGCTTCAACTAGGTTATTTGAGCTATTAGACTACAAACCTTCAATTATGGCTACCACAGGAAAACCCTTCTTACCGAAACGAGGCAAAGTTGAGTTCAGAGACGTCAGTTTCAGCTACCCCACTCGAAAGGCCAATCAAATCTTCAAGAATCTCTCCTTTACTATTGAGCCGGGTTCTAATGTTTGTATTGTAGGACCATCTGGAAGAGGGAAGTCAACCATTGGATCGTTGATTCAACGGTACTATAATCCAACATCTGGTCAAATTCTCATCGATGATCAAGATATTACAAAACTTAGCTCCAAGTCATTGCGGCGTCATTTAGGCGTGGTCCAACAAGAGCCTGTATTAATGTCAGGAACCATCAAGGAGAATATCACGTATGGCGTTCGTGACGAACCTTCAATGGACGAAATTAAGGCTATAGCCAAAGAATGCTTCTGCCACAGTTTTATATCAAAATTCCCAAAGGGGTATGATACTATAATTGGGCCTAGAGGTGCTTTATTGAGTGGTGGCCAGAAGCAACGTATTGCAATTGCCCGGGCACTGCTGAAAAAACCGAAGATCTTGCTTCTGGATGAAGCAACTTCTGCTCTCGACGTGGAAAGCGAGGGGGCGATCAATTACACCCTGAGCAAGCTAATGAAAAGCAAGGAAATAACGATTATAAGCATAGCTCATAGATTGAGCACCATAAGGAGATCCGAAAACGTCATTGTTCTAGGGGTGGACGGATCTGTAGTTGAGATGGGAAAATTCAAAGACTTATTTGCAGATCACGAAAGTGCTTTGTACAAACTTCTCACTGAATCCTCAAACCAACCCCACAAACAGCAATACGCGCCAACAGCTGTGCAATCCCATAACAGTACTAATGTACAAACTGAGGGAACTGCAGGTGAAGGTAAGGAAATTGATACCGTCTCCAACGAAATCGAAAACGAAAACGAAAACGAAAAAAGAACTCAGCAAGAGGTCTTACACAACGTTCTGGACGATATTAGTCATGACCAAAAGTCCTCAACATTGAGACCCTGAATGACAGATACCCCAATTACATTCACAATGCTTATACATTGAACCGGAGACTCAGTTGCATCGCGCAACAGAATACATCCCGACATAATATAGAAGTGTAAGTATAAACTTTAATAATATTCATGATCAACATTATTTTCAACCATCAAGTGATGTGGCCTCATTCTATCGAATGACACTTCTCCCAACGAGCATAGCTGTGTTATTCCTGCTTAAGACTAACTATTTTCTCTTTGTTTACGTATTTGCATTACGCATCGCATAACTACATTGTACCTTTAAAACAAAACAGAAAGACGAATAAAACCTTTGATTAAAGTAAAAACAAGTTCAGGTACATAAAGGCACTTTCCAAAAGCGTTTGAATAAGATAGGCATGATCACAATAACCGATAACTGGGAGGATGAATGATGGTGCGAGGTTCTTCGAAAGTCACACGCTTTCAGCTCTACTTAAAAACAGTTCACAACGATATCAAGAATTGCTTGCATTCTTCGATGATTATCATTTTGAGGTCGAGGAAACAAACGCACGTTTGCTGGATTTGGGACAGGTGCTACTGGAGTCTTATGAATTACTGAATAATATTTTTACCGAGGATATTGGTGTTTCAAATTTGCTTTCCTATTTTGACTGGTTGCAAGAAGGGAAAGATGAGTTCTATCAATTGTACAATGGAATTAAGACGATAGAGAAGATCTTGCTTCATTTGATGGAGATTATAGAGGTAGAGTTTGAAGGAAACAGTGAAGAAGAATTCAGAACTTCTGTCACTGCTCTTTTCGATTTGTTGGAGGAGATTTCAGATGCGCTGGTCTCAATGAAACCGATAACAACATCCCTGAAGAACTTGTTTGACACAGCAATCGAGTTCAATGACATATTCAAAGATCACATGAACAGTTTAGATCTAGAAATCGAAGCAAATCTGCAAAGATGCATACAACTTCAGGAAGAGACTTTTGCTTCACCTGTGAGGCACAACAAGTCTACCTTCACATTGGATCAACTAGTAAAAATCCTTTCTTCAACCAATTCTCCCACGAAAGGGCTGCAGATACCTATTTTCACGCCTGTTGAACGGAAAATCTATGATAAATTGACTGATATCGAGATTACAGTTGGGACTATCGACCTGTCTCTTAAATCTGTACTCTCTGTCCGGATAGACAATTATGCGAAGAGGGATGTCGTTAACCTAGAGTATTTGATGAGATTACTGCGTAAAAAGTATCAGAACATCCTAGACAAATATTCGTTCTTGGAACAAGAGATTCAAGATCTGAACCATTTGATTGTGGATCAAAAGTGGAGCAGCATATTCACCAATCTGAATGATGAGCTAAGATCTATGCTTACGGATATAGATAAGCTCTCAGGAAAATTACACAATCAGGAGTTTTCTGAAGACCTCAAGGCGAATTTTTCAAAGAAGCTAAGGTGTGAAGCGATGACTATTGATAGGACCTTTAATATCATTTACAAGGCGATTGAAATGTCGATTCTTGACGAGGAAGTGGCTCGAGAAACCAATAAACATGCAGAGAAATGGCTTCAATTGAAGAATTCTGACGAGATCATATCTCAATTGGAATGCTCTGAAACCAATGATCATCCAAAAAAAAAGATAGCTGTTTCTGCAAGGTCTAGTACCTCTGACTCGACCATATCAAAACTCTCTAATGAAATTTCCGATCTAAGGTTGAACGATGCTCCGTCAGAGAAACCAGGATCTAACAGATCTAGCATCGGTGCAATTCTTTTCAAGAAGATGAACATAAAACCCATACTTGTGAAAGAGGAAGATCAGAAGAAAATCCCCAGTAAATACAATAGTGGCAACGAATATTCTAATCCATTCTACGCTCCCTTGGAAGGATCGCAAATTAACCCCACTAACAGTTTGAACTTGAACAAAGTTCCGAGTCTTTCCTTTGACGATGGCCGTACGCATATAAGCGGCAACAAAAGCACAAGCCCATATAGCCATACCAGACTCAAACATTATGGTACACTCCCGACCAAAATACCAAGTACAAGTGCTACCATTGTTAGACCAATTCATCGAACCGTATTGTTCGACTTGACGTCGAATTGGACGAGGGCGGCGTACCATGTGTTAAGGCAACCATATACGACGGAAAGACTGTAAGACTAATGCAACAACGTCATGAAAATGTAACATTATAAAACCATCTACATATACTAATGTATAGGCGTCAATTCCAATAAGGGCCACATTATAGTTAGTGGAAACCCATCAATTAATTATCCTTCAATGCTTGGATACTTCTCTTTGCGCAAGAAGTGGCAGAAGCAGGATTAACACCAGTCACAATTTTGCCATCAGCGATGGTGTAATCGTCCCAAGGAGCAATTGGAGGAAGGTACTTAGCATTGCATTTCTTGGCGATATCTTGCACGGTTGGTAGATTCCGTTCCTTCAATAACTCCGAAACGTTCATCTGCTTCTCACCCTCATCAGTGAACCCTGTGACAGATTTGCCCTCAATCAAGGGTTTGTTGGTCTTCTGGTCGATTAAACCGTCAAAGATAACTGGGCCGTGACAGACTGCAGCAACAACACCATTGTTTGCATATATATCCGAAGCAAGTTTATGCAAGTTGTCAGCCTTAGGGAAGTCAAACACCGTACCGTGACCTCCTGCAGCAAAGAAGATTTGATAATCTGCAGCATTAACGTCTGAAGCAGCTCTAACTTTAGCCACAGCTTGATTGAACTCGGAGTTCTTGTCTTCAAAGATCTCCTTATCCTTTCCATTTAAGAACATTGGATCCAAGGAATGCTCATCCCAGTCAAACTTGCCAGTCTCAGACACAAAGTCAACCTCATGGCCTTCTTGTCTGTAGTAGATGAACGGATGAAGAGCTTCGGTCAGAAAGACACCTGTCTTAGCACCGTCTTCATAGAACTTCTCATTATAGCTAGTCAATGCAAGCACAACGTTTACCATTGTAATTGTACTGGGTGGTGATAGATGTTGAATTAGAGGTTGCAACAAAAGTGTATACCATTCGCATCCTGCTTCATAATCTTTCACCTGATACCCTTGAGAGAAGAACCCCTATATATACACACATATATTTTAAATACACACAAGCGTTCGATTCTATAAGCTTCTGTTTTTATCATGCCCTGATCGGAATAGACAATAGCGACACGCGGCACATGATGATCGCATCACCATAGCAAACCGGTGCTGGCGCAAGCCCTAAGTCGCTTAACGAGAGGGCTGTACTCTAAAAGAATGTATATAAGCAATGCAGTCACCGCGTTATTTTGCAGCTAGAAAATCAAAAATGGCCAATATGCAGCGACGTTAATAAGCAGAACTTACGAGCCAGCCTGTGCACTCACACTGCTAGCTTGGATAATGACGATGGAGGATGGCACACAGACTAGGTTTTCAACAGGCCTATTATACATATCTATACTACGTACCTTTGAGGTAGACAAAAGTTAGACAGTAAGCTGAAATTTGGCGTAACAAATAACTGTGAGGTTGAACCTACTGTGTAACTTCTGTTTCTGCAGGTGACTTCTTCTTCTTCTTCTTCTTTGTTTTGTCTTTAGAGCCTTTAGAGCCTTTCTTTGACTTCTTTTTGATAACGATTACCTCTTCGTTACTATCATCAGGGACACCGGCATAATTGGAATCTAGATCCTGCTGGGCAAGCTTTTGCCTGAGTTTTTCTAGCTCTTCCTGGTCGACAACATACTCTCCATCGTTGTTAGAGTTTCTCTGCGTGAAATCGAAGGATCTGAGTTTGCTGGCTGCGGAGAGCTTGATGGCGTCAGAGCGGGCATAAGTAGACTTTGTAGATGTTCTGGGCGACTGATCTGACGGAGCAACGACGACATCAGATATGATTTCCACTGTTGGCTTCTTTACGGATCTCGACCTTTCCCTAACAGTTGAAATTTTGACTGCCGGCTCTGTAGGAGCTGAAACAGTCTGCTCATTGTCTGTGAAATCTATCAGTTTGGTATGCTTATGCATTTCATCTGTATCGAGATAGAACGGGTTATTTAGTCTTTCTTGCCGTTTGTACTCTTCTAGAGCGTTGCGCTCCTCTTCTGTCATCGAATAATCTTTGGTAGTGGGCTCAAATTCAGCTATGTGCGATGATTTCAATGAATGATCATCTTGTTCAGAATCTGGACCCTCCAGGTCAGAATAATATTCATTCTCCTCTGAAAAGTGTGATTCATCTGCAATTATCTGATCCAGCTCTTCTGGTGTCAAGAATGGTGTCTCAAAATCAACAGTTAGAGTCTTCATCAACTGAGGTTGCTGGCCAAGCATAATGGGACCAAGTTCATACTCATTGAAGAGACTCGGTAAAATCTCAGCGATTAACAATGGAAGCTCATCAGATTCTTCTTGCAAAGCTTCCTGGCATAATTTGAGAAGTTCGTAGAATTCAACGCTCCGTTCTTGAATCTCAAAATTCGCTGATGTGTAACATTCCTCCAAAAATTTGATGACAGTAGCAAGCGTTTCAGATATTTTAGATTTGGAAGAATCACCTCTGTTGGCATAGGTAGAGAACAATTTTGCCAATGCCGGTATCATAACTTGTATCACGCCTTCTGAAAAGTTCTGCGATTTAGACAAAAGTAGCGTTATCAATGTGTCGCAGTTATCGATCAACTCTGAGAACTCTCCAAAACACCAAACAGTCTCTTTGATAACCTCAGGTAATTTTAGCACGACATCTGCGTTATCCACAATCTCTAGGAGTTTTTCTAGCGTTGCGTCTCTCATGCTTGGCACTTTAATCATAATATTCCTGAAATGCTCTCCAATTGACTCAGACACTTCTGCGTCGCCCAAATCCTGGGAAACTATGCAAAGATCTCCCAGAATCTTCAAATACCAATCAAATTCACCACCAATATTTTTGTAATCGTCGGAAGAACAGACATCTAGAATTGTTTTAGCAACTTTAATCTTGTAGACTAGGGGAATGTCAATTTGAACTCCTTGATCATTTAATTGTACTGTGTCAACATCCACAAACTGTGTTATCAACATTCTCACCAAAGTTTTGATGTTATCAGCAGATGCAATACCACAACATAGTTCTAGGACTTTTGTACGAATAGATATATCAACATCTTTCAATAGTCCTATTACCAGAGAATCATATTTAGTGATGAAATTGATGTTGATTTTACCGATATGGTAGAATAAAACACAGCTAATATACCTCAGGTTTGGATCAATAGACCGAAATGAAGCTTCTAGATGCTCTAGGCATCGTACTGCGGTATCGTAGTCGTCCTCTTCCAACATATGTCCTTTCACAATGCAGCTTACGGATTCATATATCACAGAAATGGCCGATGTATGCTTGATAAGCTCCAAAACCTTGGGCAATACTTTGTACCTTAATTTAGGTTCAACTTTAGATAAGTTGGAAAATAGCTTCAACAGTCTTATTATGATCCAGTTATTGTCGATCCGTATAAGCATTTCATAGAGAAGTGGAGAAAGGGGAATGAAGGGATGTGGATTATGTTTCGCCAGTTCACAGATAACAGTAACGGCTGCTGATACCACAGACATGTCCTCGTCCTCTAAACTGCTTACAAATTTCTCAAAGCCGTCTCTTAGTGACTCCGGATACTGAAGAAACACTTTAAAAAGGGCGGTTACTGCCTTCTTTCTGATGTAAGGCTTTCCACTATTCAGCATTAGGAACAGATCATCACATATATCCCGGGCCAATTCCGGCGTGACAATAGTTGAAAGTCCACTTAGTGCTATCCCCATCTTTACAGTATCATTTTGTAGATCATACTTTAGATCCTTCTTTAAGAGGTTTGTAGCCAGCATTAAAATATCACCATCCTTGTAAAAACTCTGAGATGCGGCAAGGTAACCGGCTCTTTTCTGCTGGAATTTGTTGCTGCTCATCACTTCGAGTACATGGAAGTTAGCCCACGACATGTCAAAGCCGTACATTTCAAGATATGTTAGCTTTAAAACTGCATTTGTCTTGAGCGTGAAATCCGGGGATTTGACCTCTTCTCTACACTCCGCAATTGCTTGTTTGAGGAACTCATGCAGTTGCTCAGGAGTCTCATTGCTGGCCCGAATCCCCTTTATAAGATCCTTTAGCGACTTCTCGAAGAATATTCCAAATGGCCTGAGCCGTTTCTTAACATCTTCTGCAGACGTAGAGTAAAGCCCACTCATATTTAAAACAGTCGAGTAAACTAGCTTTCTTCGGAAGAATCCCTGATTCTCAATCAATGTCTGACAGTCGTCTCTGCTGTCCTTCTTTCTCTTTTATGCAGAAAACCTCTAAGTCACTGATTTAATGGATGTTTTATATCCTAATATTACACGAACTAACCTTTAAAACAAGAACTGTTAAACAAGAGTCTATTAACCGATGAACCTCTAATTAACTACTATCTGAAAATATATTGCAGCATTGGTATACTCCAAGATGGATCCTGAGGTCAGACCAAGAGCTCCCAGCATAGATAGTCGGAACTATGCGATTCCCGAAGCGGATTCGATAACTTCACAACACAGTAGAAAATCCAGTGACATATCCGATTCTGGGGATTCGTCAGATGTCGATCATGAAGAAAATTTGTTTCCTACCGAGTCTAGTGGTATTGTTTGGGTAAATCAGATACAGGACACTCCAATGTTTGACACGAGTAAATATTTGTTCGAGTCCATGAACAATACTATAAACAACATCGACTTCTCAGAAGCTCTTGCAGTACAGACTAGGACTTCTGCGTTAATCAATTCAAAGAGCAGGGAGTTAAAAAGTCTGATGAAGGAGCTGCAGGAGAAATTGCAGTACTACAGCGACAGATTTCGAAAGGGAGCATCAGTTTCTAACCAGTTGAGAGTGAACCTACAGATGACATCCAGGCGAATAGCTTCACTGGATGAACTGTTTGAGCGACAGTTCCCCATTGAGTACAATCTGTCCAAAGAAAAAGTTTTAGAGCGGACTCTAAATGAATAAAATTATCTAACAAAGGATGAAACCATTTAAAGCCATGAACCCAGAGCATTCATTTTATATCAATATATACAATGATCAAACGAGATTCGGTTTGGTTAACCGATACGCCATACTTCCAAACCGACAATGTGAAACTTCGCACCTTCCCTACTTAGCACATCATTGCCAAAAGTAAGGCTGGGCGAAGTGACGCCTTTGTACAGGCCATCATCAAGCCATAGCCCGTAATGCCCGTCTCCGGCCCCCATGGATAAAAACTGGCTTGTGCAATATATGGAAAACTCATTTACCCCGGTATATGGGAATCCGACAAACTGCCAATTATGCGCTGTAGCTTTTGCGTCATGATCAGATTGATGCAGCTGGACATCAGGGACCTTTTCCATCTTCCACAGAAAACACTCTCCGTTTCCGTAGTATCTGCGGCTGTCCGTGGGACGAAAACGTTCATTGGCGTATCCACCAAAAATCCCTCCTTTTCTATCTCGTACCACAAGTACGTACCCTACTCTAGCATTTGTATTGGTATCATATTTCAGATTATCGTATAATGAATGCAGCGATGCTCCATGTTGCTCTAGGCTATACAGTAAAGTCCATTCGGGATATAATTGAATTCGAGTAGGCATCAAATGCCGTAATTCTTCAGCCATTTCGTTTGTCAAGAGTCTATTTTTGGTCTTATCCGAGTATCCAATCAATGCGACGGGTGGAAGATCCTCATCCTCATCATCGTTATATATGTGTGTTTTTCTGATTGTTTGCGTTTGTTCCGCATCACTTCTTGACCTTTCAATAGAATCATCTGAAGTTCCTACAAAACTCTTGTTCCAGCTGTTCATGCGATTCCGTAACCTCTCCATCTCTGATCATTGGTGTTCTGGTTAATCTTCCAGTGCATGGATCTCAGATACAAACACAGGCGTCTTCTATATGTATAATCGGATGATTATATTTTATGGGTACAGAACAGAACCTTAATTCAGTACTGTTACTGTTGGTGTCAGATTTAAATATTAGTCTAATAAAAGTCACGTGACGAAGACGGTACAAAGAAGTGTCAACTAGCAGGAACAATTGCGCAAGACCTATTATGGGTCAACATAAGATGCACAAACCAGTTTTAGGATTGTGATGCAGATAATGGGTTTATATATGAAGTTATGTGATTTCGAGACGTGAAAAAGGTGATTTAATAAATAACGACTAGCACCATAACATAATCAAGTTAAAATGACGGTCTATTCTTGCTTGCGTCTTTCATCAACGTTGAGAGGGAATGGGCGTTGTACTGTTTGAAACTTGGCACCTGTAGCTTCCTTTTTCATGGACTTGACACATTCAAGCATAGTAGAGGCCTGTTGAGCGATTTCTTGTAGGTGAGAAATGACGACTTCGTTTCCAGAAACAAAGCCGTAAATCGAGTATTTGATGCCGACTTTCTCGCAAAATCTGATGACCAACGGTTGAGCGTCCCTGAGGTTGTGTCTTGGCAGCCTGGGGAATAAATGATGGATTACCTGGAATTGCAGGCCTCCATGGAAGAAATCTAGCCATCTGGGACAATCAACATCCATCGAAGTTCTCAATTGTCTCATTGGGAAGCATTCCGAGACACCAAGGTCCGAGGTAGACATAGCAAAGTGAGACAGTGTAATTTGAACGTGTACGATCATAGTGGCCACATGAGAAATCAACACATACTGCCATCTGAGAGAGTTTGTTGGTACTGAACGGTATACAACAAGGTAAAAGAACCAGTAGTTGAAGAAGATCAGACCGACCAGCTCAAAGTATCTGAACCATGCAGCTTTGCCCCTGCGGGGTCCTTCTCCAAGCAGAACATGCTGCCAGCTGAGCCGATACAAATTGAACCTACCGAAACACAAAATTGGGTAGTACAGAAAATGCTGAATTGGTACCATCTTCTGGGCGATCTTATCAAACCAGAGGAACTTTTCATAGTAAGTGGAGTAAACATTGTGGAAAAGACGCGTGCTGACTGCAAAAAATGGCAAATGCTGGATATCTGGATCGTGCACAGGATCATTGGTGACCAAATGGTGCACATTGTGATTTCTTTTCCACCATCCGAGTGACAACCCCCCGATCCACGAGGCAACTGTCATTCCAATGATATTGTCAACTTGATAGTTATGAGTAATTGATATGTGACCAGCATCGTGCGCAATGAATACAAGTTGCTGCCACGCCATTCCCATGAAGACAGCTGATGCTTTGTACCAATGCAAGTGCAAAAGCCAGAATGATATTCCAAATAGCGTGCAAATCCGTAGACACTCTTTGAAGTAGCGGAAATAATTGCACTGGTACAGACCAGAAGCGAAGACCTCCTTGAACATTTTTCTATACTCCTGTGTGATCCAATCCTGGGTCTGCAAATCAAGCGACGGGAAGTTCTGCAGGTCCTCATACACTCGTTCGTTGTCGAAATTCTCAGAAACCGTAGCAGGATCCACCACAATCTTCTTCTCATACGCCTCTTTTAAGTCCAAGGAAGGTATCACGCCCTGCGGTATCTTGGGATAGATTTTATAATCGGGCTCACCGGCCATCCGGGCCTTCTTCGACGACGCTGAGTACTCATCAGACTTGTCCACAGAGTTCCACTTGGAACTCAGTCCCTTATGCACCGATGGGTCTGTCTCTGCACTGAACTGCCCGCCCTGAATCGGAGGCAGCATGTTCTCCCATTTGCCTTCAATACGTCCGATTCTCCAATACTTGACTCGTGCAAGCGTGGCTGCCTCGTGGTACGCGTTCATCTCGTCCGTTGCATCTCTACCAACCATGTGGTAAATTGATTTGTCACCGCCTGGATGGAACTTGATCCATCCGTCCAGGCACAAGACACAGTCCTCATATATCACTATAGCCTGGCCCTTCTTGATCCGTTCAGCGATTTCTTTCCTGCTCAGTATCTTGCTCATTATGACTGCAGCTATGCTCTAATTATCGCTGTCTTTTGCATATGATTCTAGTTTCAACGTAAATTGAAGCCCAATTCAGAACACAAATCTTAGCCTAGCGTCTGCGTCAGATTTGACTGCCTTATCAATCCTACAACCACATTCTACAGAGTGTTGAATCCTATGCAATCATCAACTGATCTCTTCACTTCATTCTGAATGCATACTCCATGGCCAGCACTGGGAAATCTACAAAAGTCACGTGAAACAAAAAATCGTTACCCTCACAAATCACGTGATATCAGATAATTTCGGTTTCTGTCAAACTGTAAGGTTAATGAACATTAACAGACTTTACGCATTTAATGATTTAAGAATGATAAACAATACGTTATTTTATCCGGGATATAGGGCATCCAAGGCGCGTTAGAGTAGTAACAGAGATACAGGGAAGTCATATAGCGGAATTATGGATGACCAGTACTTGTTTCCGGACGATACAGGGGCTCTAGGATCCGGGGAGAGCCAAATGTTTGAACAAGAAGGAAGGAATGGCGATGACTACCTTTCGTTTCTGGAGACACGGCCGTTGGGAGAAGAGGCAGCGCTGCCTGTACAGCAGGATATTGGGACGTCTGGCTTGGGCATGGATGTGGGCGCGGCGGAGAGCAATATAGGGCTTGCGGATGACGTGATATCTGGAGTGACGCCGCAGGCAATATTGGCACGAAACTCATTTTCGAACGTGGACTCGCCGTCCGTGAAAAATGGGGGGACGTCGATATCGCCACAATCGATGTTTTCTCCTGCTACAGGCAACGTATCGATGAATTCAGGCAATTTAGCTTCTATGAATTCGCCTGGCGCCGCGTCTTTACAGCAGATGCTGTCGCAGCGTGGCACACCGCAGACTATGGCAGGCGGGTCGCCGTCAATGGCCGATGAGACTTTCTCACAGGGGAATGTATCGGTAAAAAGTCGCCAAGGATCGCAGTATATGGATAGAGCCGCTATCATCGCGGCACACCAGCAAAGACAACAACAACAACAACAACAACAACAACAACAACAACAACAACAACAACAACAACAACAACAACAACAGCAGCAGCAGCAAGCTTTCTCTCAATTACAACAACAGCAGCTGCAACAGCAGAAACAGCAACAGCAGCAACAAGCTTTCTCTCAGTTACAACAGCAGAAGCTCAGGCAACAACAAGCACAAGCACAAGCACAAGCACAAGCACAAGCACAAGCCCAAGCACAAGCCCAAGCACAAGCACAGGCCCAAGCCCAAGCCCAGGCCCAAGCACAAGCCCAAGCCCAAGCACAGGCCCAGGCCCAGGCCCAGGCCCAAGCACAGGGCAATATTCAACAGCAGCAATCATTACCGGCTCATCAAGCCCAGACACAAGTGAATAATCAGAGAAATATTCTACAAAGTCTTGATCCTGCAGTTCAGCGAAAAGTTGGCCAGGAGTTGAATACAAAACAATTCGAATTGTTCAGAAAATCCTTTCTGGATCACTGTCGAAGGACTAATACCACGGCAGATATTATTCAGGTCGTCAATGGTACTCAAATAAACCTATTCATCTTGTACATGTATGTGCAAAAGTTAAATGGAGGGGAAAACGTTACCAAAGCTCAACAATGGCACCTACTCGCTCAGAGAATGAACATAACCGGGCCAAATGCGGGACAAGAACTGGCAAAAACATACTACAGACTTCTTTTAACTTATGAGAAGTACTTGATGACACCAGAGGGTGTGAAAGAAACACAAACGAATCGGCTAATGTTGCAACAGCTATTGCAAGACATCATCAGAAATCTACAACAATCAAATCAGTTCCAAACTCAACAGCGTCCTTCAAATTTTGTTCCTGGTCAAGGCATTATGCAACCGCAGCAATCTCTAAGGCCAACACAGGCTCAAAAGTCACAACCTAAACCGAAAACATCTGCAAAGCTGCCAAAACCCCCGAAAGCACCAAAAAAACCTAGAGTTAAAAAGAAGACCAAAAAGCAATTGGAACAAGAAAGAAAGGAAATGGAAGAGCTACAACATCGACAAAAGCTTGAAGCCGAACATCAACATCAAAACAGCAAACTAATGTTTGAACAGCAGTTGAAAAAGCAACAGGAAATCATACTTAAGCGTCGGGAGGAAGAGATCAAAAAACTTCCTAAAGTTTATAAACGTACAATGGCCCGGCACTATGCACCAGTCAGTAGACCTTTGGTTACCCAAAACGGGTATGATATTGGGAAAATTTCGGAACTAGGTGAACTTATACACAATTTCAAACCTATTTTTCTGTTTGCTCCAGAATTTGGTGTAGTGAACGTCAATGCACTTGCAATGCAGTTGCAAAGCGAAAGTAATGCGGAGGTAAACACTGCTCTTAACTCTTTGTTAGTGGTTAGCTCTGATAACACATTGTCAATTACTTTGAATAAGTGCAGGGAGCTTCTGGATAACCTTTGTATTTTGGCATGTCACTTACTGTACAAATTACGTGTCAGAGATTATTCAAGAGTTGATAACTCGTTTCCTGAGGTTACTAACAAAAACTGGATGGATATGACTTCAGCTCACACTAATTCAGCTGATCGGCATATTGACCAGATCTTTTGTAAAGAGGTTGGAAAATCATCAGACCACAGCGAAGACCTCACAGTCTGTGTTGATTCACTCACAGGAATAGACTTGTCTCAGCTTCCAATAACCCCTAAAGAGCTTGATATTGATGTTGATTTTGATGTGTCCACCTCTCAAGCCGAAAACAATGATGTTCAATTGAACGAGGAAAACGAAATAGACTACCTACCTGAACTCATCAAAGAAGAGAAACTGGAAAATATCTCTCAGTTGAATTTTGTACCATACATGCAATCTTTGTCAGAAATAAAAAATGAAGTGAGTACACTATTTACCAAATGCCATATTTCAGGGGCTGAAGATCCTCAAATTTTGATCATAGACCAATTAACTACGATATCAATGGTATTACGGAATTTGTCTTTCAAAGAACAAAACTCTGATGTCATGGCAAACAATCCTCATATGGAAAAATACATCTCTGATTTGCTTTGGATGGTGTTCATTCACAAAGAGGAATTTCTATTCGAAAGGCGAATATTAAACTTCAAAAAGGATCTCATCTTTATTCTGTCTAATATCTCTCACATGTTGAAAGTTGATTCCACGTCAACATGTCTGCTTATGATATTGTTGGCCCTCAGTTTTGCTGATAAAAAAGACCACATTGAAGAAAACAGTGTTTTCACGTACTCTGAGTGTTCTAAGGCCGTTGAAAAGTATCAATGCTATGGCGTGGACGTCTTAGCAAAGCTTCTTTCGTTGGGATACCCCAACAGGGCTCATTTCAAATCAGTCCTTACCGGTATATTTACTGAAGAAAATGATGATGATGACATTTGCCGACACTTGTTAACACTGTACAACGGAACAGACAATTTGAAGCTGTTTAATGATGTTTTTTCTTACGTTATTTCAGGTATTCCCTTTCAGCAGATTAGCAAATCTCCAAACGTTATAGAGGAGTCTCTTCCTTCTATTTTACAAGCGTTGACAGCAGCTGTTGCTCTTGTAAATTTCATCGATGTTAGAGATGAGATATGTGTCTTCAAAGAACAAAATTTGCCATGCCATTGGCTAACGTCAGAAGAAAATATTGGGATAAGTTTACGTAGAATCAGCGAAGCGTTGGCTTCCATTGCGACTCAGAAATCTGCTCTAAACAACTTCAGAGACAGTCTGTGTCTAATCAGCGGCACTGCCATACAATTGATACGCTTAATGGTGGAAAAAAGTATTGACATTGCCTCAATATCAAACAAACCCAAACAAGCAAGGAAGCTTGTCCTTTCGGAGCTTACACAAGCTCTACATCTACTGCCTCATGACAGTACTGCAGTTGGAATCATTATGAACCCTGATACCAACATTTTCATATCCACAGAAATGAGTCTTTTCTACAATCTATCGAAGAGTATATTCTTCGAGTTGGACTCCTAATGTAATATTATCTAACCTTAATACAATTGTGGTTGAACTTATCTGGCATCTATAATTCAATCTCTAGCAAGATTATACAGAGGAAAGTTATTGGGGAACAAGATCCTCATCAGAAGGAATAGAATCTATCATACTATGCTTATTAAGTTCTGTCACGATCCTTTCACAAAGGTCTTGTTCAGGAATGATATTGTGAAGATCATCAGCTGTTGCTGCTAAAAGATCCTTGAATTTTTTGAACCGTTTCTTTATGTTATAATAATCCAGATTTGACAAACCAGGTATCGACAAAAGGACTTTAAACTCAGAAGACGATCCCCGACTATGTTGTTTAATATCAGCTGTTTTTCTGGATGCTCCAAATTGAACAGCTTTAACTGGATCGGGCTGTTCTCGGTTAATCTTCAAGTCTAGGAATATATTTACAGTTTGCAACGGCGAGGATGACCATATTATTTTCAAAGAGGGATATTTCATTACCAAGTGGGCCAGTTCTTTCTGTATCTCTTCTTGCATAAGTTTTCCACTGATAGGATGTACCGTTGATGATGCACCTGAATTGTAAACATTTCTTTGGCTAAATGGTTCCAAAGAAAAGGACTGGTTATCATCGAATTCAATCAATAACGTAGGGAATTTATAATATTTAAACAAGCTCCGCACTTGTTTATCAAGTCTTCCGTTCTTGAAACTTCCTATCAAATCCGATATTGATTTTCTTTCAATACAAATATCTGGTGTGATCACGTAGTCTCCGATGGTTAACATACAGGGCACAACTCTCACACCATACCGATAAAGCAATCCCGGTAAAGCGGCTCGAAACTCACGCATATCCACAACTATAATGTCATGTGTCATTGGATTCAAGAAGTCTATTCCTCCAGCTATTCTGGTGTTTTTCATTCTAGAAAGTTGGACTTTTCTATGTGCCAAGTTTTTGAACCTGGATAGATCCTCATCTGCCTCAAAATGTTGGGCCATTGACGTATGTTCTCGAATTAATTTGGTGAAAGCTTCCTTCTCCCTTTTAATAGAGTTTAAGTGCTTTTGCTCTTCAACACTATCTCCATAATACATGAAGTACACTTTGGGAGGTTGGTGCTTGTGAATACATTTGTAGACTTCCAGTTTACGGATAAATGCAAGATCGGGCTCATAAATTATTACATGTGAAGGAATGAGCTCATGTAATAGCTGTTCATCAGCTGTAGTACTGAATGTTTCAATGAATATTTTACACCCATTATCGATGTACTTGTATTGTGATTTCCTTCTTTCCCATATTTGTTGCCAATCCTGCACACCAGCAGAATCCATTGCAGATGTACTAAGCATCAATTTCTCTTCAATGATGGAAAGTTCATCATCTGAATCAAAGTCTTCCTTCACCAAAGCCTCTTCATCTAGGCGATCTACGTCAATGTTAGACTTGCCTCTTTCCTCTTCTATTCTCTCTGTTGTGATCAGAGCATCTATATCCTGCCCTTGTCCGACTTTAGCATTTCTTAACCGATCCACAGCAGCAACAAAAGCAGCACCTCTGGCTCTCCTCCTTTTGGTATTGATCTCTTGCTTGTGGAAGGCACGAGACACTTGGATCTCGGAACCCATAATGTTTTTATCGGTCTCCTCAATGATGTCTTTGCTAGCACGCTGGGCCACAGATCTTCTTCCCAAGTACATTTCAAGCTTACTCAGCATCATTCCTTTGAACCCGTCCTTGTTGCATTTCATATAACGAATAACTTGACGTAACTGGTTGCTTGTCCTATCATCAGAACACATTATCAAAACTGGACCGGCGCTTGAGCTCAAAGAAGTAGATGCTTCGTGTTCAATATCAGCTAAAAGAGAACACAGCTGTTCCCATTTTGGCAGAGGTTCAAGACAATATTCTGCATCCTCGATAATACGTTTCTTTGCATAAGAAATAACCAATTGAGATTCGTCAGCAAGAAGCCAAGGAGATTCAGAGTATTTCCTTGTCACAGAAGGCCGGTTTGCGTCAAGAATGAGCTGTATTAACTCATAAAAATCCAGAGAGTCATAGCTAACCAAAGCTGTAAGAAGTTGTCGAAGTGTAGATATATCCTTGACAAGTTGTTTAGATTCGTAAGAGATACGATGCCATTTAGGCGACAGGATTCCATTGATTACCCTCAAGAACCCTGAGTCCAATGCGTTTTCGAATGACCAGTATTCGGTAGATAGCTCAGGGTTTTTACGACTAAGCTCATCAATACACTTTTTTAGACACTCGTACAGTCCAAACTGGATCTTTGACATCGAATCCGTCATTGACACTTTGATTTCTATGACTTTGGTATTTGAAGTGGAATTGAGACAAGAAGATATATCGGCATGAAATCTAGGCCACAGTAACACTCTCTTAAGTAGTAAATCTTTCATCTTTTTAGCCAAGGGGGAGAAATCAGAGGTGAGAGACTCCGCAGAATCCGTAATTGCTTTGATAAATCCCCATTTATTTGAATTACGGTAAATCTCTGTGATAAAGGACTCAATAGACAACGAATCAAGCTTCTCTGCATGCAAAATTAAAATACCAGTGATGTTTCTCGGATGCACAATCCCGGATAAAAGGTCTACAAACAATATCCGAGAGGTGACAGAAATGATGCCTCCTTGCTTGTATCTTTTAGATCTCTGATCGACTGTAAAAGAATCGCTGGAGATAACAGTAAATGGTCTATCTCCCGGTTTCCCATCTTCATCTTCGTTACACGACCACTGCAGTTCCATCAGTTCTTCCGAGACTATATTCTCCTCCTCTGAAGATGCATTCAACAACAAAACAAGGGATCTCTTGTCCACGCCATCAATTCTGGTGGGAGTACACAGTGTGTACAATAGATTGGCTACAATGGCAAGAACACTAAGGCCCTTTCCAATAACTAACAAAGAATTCTCGGATACCAACATGTTCTGCAGGATCAGATGTTGGAACGGAAGTGACAGCGACAGCTGAATATCAACCGGTCGAATCTCATCCACGTTAGGTTTTAAATTTGCAGAGCTATTGTCCGTCGGTATCAGTGGATAGAGAGCCCCGGAATCTTCATCATCTTCGTCTTTCTTACCAAAAATCTGCTGCTCGTTCGATTCAGTCACTTCCAGTTCTGAAGACTCTCGCTCAGCATCATCCGCTTCTGCACCCAAAACTTCAGTCTGGTTTTCCTGAAAATTCGCCAATTGCAAAACAAGGTCTTCCTCATCAGATTCGTCCCGTATAAATAAAGACATTATTCACAAAATTCTTCACTTGGCAGTTCTTTGTCTTGGCATCCTAGGGTTTACCAGAAATCCACTAAAATGTAACACAGCGTGCTTCCAGATGCAAAAGTCCTATTCCAAAAGACAGAAGATAGACGCTAGAATATAATATAGGTATTGTACAACAATTCCTAATATAATAAACTAAATTGTCAACTACGTTATTACTTAAAGATGTGGGCTCTCAGAGTGTTAAAGGACAATGCCTTAAAATTTCTGATATTTTAGAAGCTATCTATATTGGTGAAACTTTTGAAAAGTTGCAAATTGGTATGGAGAAAGAGTCCGTGAATTAAAAAGGTAAAGGAAGGTTCAGACTGGAGGTATTTGTGCACCAGGTGGCGCCATAAAATATTTCTAAGACCTTAGATACTTCTGGTGTTTTTTCAGGCGAAAATGGCTACGATAAAGCAGCGCTATGAGGAGCTAAAAGGACCGTGTGTCTCGTTGGAGTTTTTCCCACCGAAGACAGAGCCTGGTAAGAGGAATTTGCTGGCGCGGATGGAGCGTATGTGCGCTCTAAACCCGTTATTTATTACTGTGACCTGGGCTGCCGGGGGTACGACTGCGGGGAAGACTTTGGAGCTTGCATCAATTGCACAGCGCGAGCTGAACGTTCCTGTTTGCATGCATTTGACCTGCACAAACATGAGCAAAGAAATCATAGACCAAGCGTTGAGTACCGCCAGAGAGGCAGACATCAGAAACATATTAGCACTGCGTGGTGATCCAGCGATAGGAGAGCAATGGGACCCTAATTCGAACACAGAATCGGAGTTCAAGTATGCTGTTGATTTGGTGCGTTACATCAAGAAAAATTATGGAGACGACTTTTGCATCGGTGTAGCGGCGTACCCCGAGGGCCACTGCGAGGGAGAAGCCGATGAAAGTCACCAGGACCCAATAAGAGATCTACCCTACTTGAAGGAAAAAGTTGATGCGGGAGCTGACTTCGTGATTACCCAACTGTTTTATGACGTAGATAAGTTTATTTCCTTCGAAAGATTGTTTCGTGAGAATGTAAGTTCTAGCGTCCCTGTGTTTCCTGGTCTTATGCCCATAAACTCTTACCTGTTGTTCAACAGGGCAGCAAGACTATCTCATGCATCCATTCCGCAAAGTATACTAGACAAATTCCCGCCTTCTGTTCAAAACGATGACAACACAGTGAAGGAGATCGGTGTTGACATCATCATAGAGGTAGTAGAAGAAGTATACAAGAGGACTAACGGAAGGATCAAGGCTTTTCATTTCTATTCTTTGAATTTGGAAAAGGCCATTGCTCAGATTGTTGCAAAGTCTCCTACGCTATCCAAAATCCTGGAAGAGGATGACGTTGCTGAAGACGAATGGGACTCCGAGGTTGTTCTACAAGACGTGGACTATCTGACAATAAGTGAGGACAACATGAAAAAGAGAAAAAGGCAATCCAGCGCTAGCTCCGATTATCCTTTAAACGCTTCTATTGTGAATAAACTGGGAGGAAACGGAGGAAACAATGTACCAGCGGTGCCTTCACGTAAAGTCATGATTTCGATTTCTCAGGGTACAGGAACTTTAGGTAGAAATGTTACATGGGATGAGTTTCCCAATGGTAGATTTGGTGATTCCAGATCCCCTGCATTCGGAGAAATTGATGGTTACGGACCGTCCTTGAAGGTTTGTAACCAAACTGCATATGAGTTATGGGGCAACCCAACTACTGTCGATGACATAAAGAATATTTTCATTAGGTACTTGGAAGGGTCTATGAAAGCCCTACCATGGTCCGATTTGGGTTTGTCTCCTGAAACAGCTTTCATTCAAGAAGAACTTATAGAATTGAATCAGCGTGGTTACCTCTCTCTTGCATCACAACCTGCAACTAATGGGTCACCAAGTTCAGATAATATCTTCGGATGGGGTCCTGCTAATGGGTTGATCTATCAAAAGGCTTTTGTTGAAATTTTTATCGCCAAGGATGAATGGAGGAACGTATTGAAACCCAAGATTGACAGAAGCAACGGTGAGTTCAGTTACTATCTAGGTGATAATAATGGATATTTCGAGACAAACCTACAGCCCAAAAGCTCTAACGCAGTAACATGGGGCGTTTTTCCGAACTCAGAAGTTGTTCAAACGACTATTGTTGAAGAGGAGTCGTTCAAAGCTTGGAGAGACGAGGCATTTAGCATATGGACCGAGTGGAGTAAACTGTTCCCAAGCAACACTCCTGAGAATACGTTTTTGAGGAGGATGCAAAGAGATTATTATTTAGTATCGATTGTTCATCACGATTACCATAATGCGGATGGTTTGTGGGATATGTTATCCTGTTGACCTATTAGTACAAATATCACGTCACTGCTTGATTCATTACTTTCGTTTTCCATGAGAGTTAAGCGTTGGATTTAGCATCTTCAATTCGTTCTGCAAGTATTCTGTAATCTTATCAAGTTTATTATCGTTCCACTTCTGTATCAGCCCGTACATTAACTTCACAGTGTTCTGTCTGAACATAAACATGCCCCTATTGAACGTGGCACCAGGTAGGATGATCAGCTTAGACCCCAGAAAGCACGTCTTTAGTGCAGGTATTGGATCCAAATTGATAGCATAGAATAAAGAACCCTTCTTGTCCTGCAAGATAAGCTTATAGACATGCTGATTCGAATTACCGACCTCTTTATCATTTGCAGTAGTTGAAGTGTCATGGCGTGACCCAGTAGCATTATTTGCTTCCTCATCGTCCTCTACATTCACCTCCGAGATGAGATGTTGACGATCACGTGATGTACTCAGCCGATCAACCTTTTGCATTCTGGGATCGAGAATCACTTGTAGCTCGTCCACCTGGGCTAGCTTTGGCCGCGATATGTTTTCTATCATGCACACCTGAAATAATAATGGTTTATCCACGCGCTTTAACTTCTGTTGGAACAGCTCATTAGTCGGCCAAGGCTCATTGTTATAGGCTTCTACTAAGAGAGAGTTTTGATTTGCAGAAACACTTGGCAAAGTCGTGATATCTGCCTTCAACAGATCTGAAGTCATGTTCTGACGTCTATCTTGGAATTAGGACACTAGTTCCAATAATGTAGCGTACTATCGTAGTTTCATGTGTCAATGTTGTATTCTTCTTGAGGGTAGCAATTTTTGGCGAATCTTCACAATCACTGTAATGAAGAATTCCATACAATCGCTGCCTTTACAAGATTTAGGAAGATGAAGATATAATTGCATCCCGGCTTTTATTAACGAGTTCTAGCAGAACTGATTTCGTCAAATTACGCTGGTCAAACCGCGTTACAAACTAGACACCAGATAACTCATACAAAGTAACTCAATGGCCATTCAATCTGTTTTCATCATCAACAAATCTGGCGGTTTGATCTACCATCATGACTTCATTGAGCCCAAAGGGTCTCTGAAGAGCAACGATTACTTGATATTTGCTGGTACGCTACACAGTGTGTTTGCAATTGCCGGCCAGGTTACCCCTAAGGCGCTCCAGATCAGTAAACAAACGGGTCAAAGTTCCGAGTCGCTAGTGCCTTACATACCAGGTGTTGGTGTGAGCAGCGATTCTAAACTCGCTCCACAGCAGCTGGGCAGCTATTTGGGGCCCGACTACTTCCAGGAACCCTTCATTACGTGTAACAAGAGCGGTCTCAGACATATGGTGACAGACGAGTTTTCGATGTTTCTGTTCCAGAGCCTAACCGGGCTCAAGTTCGTGCTGGTAAGCACAAACAACTTTAGGAACGACACCAGCGTTAGCATCGCTGAAAACATCCTCCGCAAGGTCTACTGTCTGTACAGTGATTACGTCATGAAAGATCCGTTCTACTCGCTGGACATGCCTATCAGATCCCAGCTTTTCGAGTCTAAACTGGATGCGATGATTCAAAGCCTATGATACCGAGTCCCAAACAACCATAATTCGCGTAAAATACGCTACAAGATGCGGTTTACTGCCGTCACTGCCCGCTTAGGCATACCCGATGCCACGATCTTTCACGAAACCCGGGTAACAAACATTAACGAAGACACGTCTCACTAGGCTTCCCAGCCTTCTCTGTTCCGGGCTACTGTTTAAACCGGAATCATCAAGCCCTCTATCACACCACTAGCAAGTTCCCAACACCACGCTTTTCTTAACCTCATCTCATCTCACCAGACTGGTTGCCTGTGTTGATATGTATCACCATAGTAAAACGAAAAGCAAGCATTGTGACTGAAAATGCCGTATAATGAGAAATATCACGAGTTCAACAGACGCTCGTAACAAACGCTTGGCAGAGGCGTGTAATCTGATTTGAGTGGACAACGGGGGTATTGCCGGCCGTATTATTGCTTCGTAAGCATCGAAAATTTCCTGGGCTTCCGGTACGTTGGTTGGGACAAATTTCCAGCATGACAGGATGCCACTCTTCTGCGTTGTGTGTTGCTACGGCTGAAGCTGCACAGTGTTTGTATATATTGAAGCCCTGAAGCAACGAATGCCGATCGTTTTCTTATGCAGCAGAGCGTCGAATCTCTGATTGAGATTTGAAGAGATGGGTTTCCATCAAGGGACGAATTAATGCGTATTGCGCAGTAATGCTTAACAACTGCCAGCTTAACAATTTTCAAATAACGCACCAGATTGGCGCTGGGGCGTACGGAGTGGTCTTCCATGCGGTGGACCTTATCACGGAGAATGAATATGCCATCAAAGCCATCATGAAGTGCAGAGACGATTCTAGGATGTCGTACCATATACCGAGCTCCTCGTCACTCAAAAAAAGTGCTGTGCTACAAACTCAGCTGTATCATTACTTTAAGTCTTTTCAGAATAAGTTGTTCCTGCCCACCGTGGACTTGACGACGATTCTAGAGCTTTCGGATGAGCAGCTACAAAGCACACCACATTACAGAGAAGTAAAGCTACATCTAAAGTGCCACTCTCACGAAAATGTAGTCACGATCCACCAAGTTTTGGAATCCTCACTCGCCATCTTTGTTGTTATGGATTACTATCCGAACGACCTATTCACGTCCATTGTGCAGGAGCAGCATTTCTGCAACGACGGATTTTTAATCAAGAAAGTATTTTTACAACTGTGCTCCGCAGTGAGGTATTGCCATTCGGTTGGTGTGTACCACTGTGATATCAAACCAGAAAACGTCCTATTGGATTCAAACGATAACGCAAAACTCTGCGATTTTGGTCTGGCCACAACTGAAGCTTGCATCAGCCCTAACGTGTGTGTTGGATCGTCCTATTACATGGCACCAGAACGTGTTTCGTGTCCTTCCTCGGTACTACATTCAAGCGGTAATTACACAGATATTCGTGGAAATCATTACTTCTCGACTTCGAGTGGGGACATCTGGTCGTTGGGTATAATATTAATTAACCTTACCTGCATCAGAAACCCATGGCTAAAAGCACATCAAAAGGAGGACACGACTTTTAAATATTTCATCAAGGACTCTAAGGTGCTTCTCAAAATTTTACCTCTATCTGAAGACTTGTTTTCGATACTGAAAGGCGTACTTCAAATTGATCCAAAAAAGAGAACGTCAACGCTGTCACTACTGGAGTCTGTAGCAAACTGTACGCACTTCACGTCTTCCGGGCCGTTGTCCGAAGTGGAACCACTTTCCAGACAGCAGCTGCAGTTATTTATATGTGGTGACGAGAGCATGAGAATTAGAGGAATGATCAGCGAGTTTGAATCTTTACAGGCTAACTCGTTGGAACAAAGCACCTCAGATTCCTCAGAGGAAGTCCGTCAGGACTGTAATGATAAAAATAACCTCAGATTCCCACTTTACTCGACCAATAATGAGGTTGATTTTCTCCAGGATGGCCCAGTAGAGGATGCGCCTTTTCCAAACACAGGAATAACGCCAAACGGATTTTTGGATCCTGTGAGCACTTCTAAACTGGTATTGAGAATTCAGTCCTCACAGTTCAATCTGTCGAGTACCCCTGTTAATGACTCCCAAAAAGCTATTTTTGAAGCCAATCTGGATCATTGGCTTCCCCAATACTGATGATGAACCATCACTCATTTAACCATTTACGGATCAAAAAGTTGGCTCAGTTCCATGCAATCGAATTCACCACCCCCATCAAAGTGCCGATGGTTCCTGTATTTAAAGCGTTTGCAATTGATAACTAATGAACAGTTTATAGAATTTAGAAAATTACAATGCGGCGCACGACCTCCCACTTTTCAGTTGATAGTTATTTTGCACTCAATATATCGTGTTACTTCAAGTATGGAGTGTGTTGTCACGTCTACTACGTATGAATCTCGTTCCTCGGCTGTAGGAAGTTGTAAATCATCAAATTGAGAGTCCACCATATTCGCCTTCATGAAATGAGATTCCCGAGCATACATCCTTCGAGTTATCTCCTGTTTGGATCCATATAACATAAAGAAGATGAATCGGGCGTCTGGGTGTCTGTCTCTAATCAAATCTCTATACTGCTTTTTGAGGCTTGAACAAGTAACGATACTTGATCCTAATTCCTTTGACCTAGCATAGCTCATGTCAGATACTTGCTCCAGCCATGTGAATCTATCTTCGTCATTCAATGGTATACCGTTAGCCATCTTGCGGATATTATTCAGAGGATGCAGGTCATCTCCTTCAATATAGTCTGTCGGTACTCCATTCTTACAAAGAGATTTGCGAAGATTAACAGCAATTGTGGTCTTTCCAGTACCACAGGTACCTCCTATCACATAAATCACTGGTTCTTTTGGCATTGTTCCATTACGTACAGTTGTTAGCATATTTAAGACATCTGTTGCTACTACTGTATACGCTTAAGAATCTATACAATAGAGTAAACAGGTCATAAAGGGAAAGATCATAGCTTTTATACGTTGATTAAATACGAATGAATCATAATACATGACTTGAGTGTAGCTTTCATCCAAACTGCAGATCTTGCGGAGCAATTGGCTGGCTGATCAGTAGACGAAAATGCGTATCGTATTGCACATTGTAACGTATGTACTTGGATAGCTGGGATTCTCTCAGACAGACGAAAGAACAGTTAGCAGAATAAAACATGTCATTCTCAACTGGAGAGGGGATTTGATAGGCACAAACAATGGAAAGTAGTGTTTTGATTAAGATTAGCGATGGATGAATATATGTTTAGAATTTGAAAGTGGCTTGATGCAAGGTTTATACTCTTTCCAAAACTATAGAGGAGGCACCACCACCACCGTTACAAATACCAGCAACACCAATCTTACCGTTCTCCTGGTTCAAAATACTGGTCAAAGTCACTACCACTCTAGCACCAGAACAACCCAATGGGTGTCCCATAGCGACAGCACCACCGTAAACGTTGACCTTTGATGGATCAATACCTAGTTTTTGAGTGTTAACCAAGCCAACGACTGAAAAGGCCTCGTTCAACTCAACAAAGTCAACATCATCGATGCTATTAACACCAGCATGTTTCAAGGCCTTTGGAACAGCCAAAGAAGGAGCCCATGTGAAGTCAGATGGTTCATGTGCTGCCTCACCCCATCCCTTGATCAAGGCCAAAGGCTTCAAGTTCAGTTCCTTCAGTTTTCTCTCCGACACCAACACGACAGCTGCGCCACCGTCGTTGATAGGAGACGCGTTTGGAGCAGTCACGGTACCCTGGCCGTTTTGTGCGAAAACTGCTCTGGCAGATCTTAGCTTTTCGACGTTCAATTTGCTAGGTTCTTCGTCCTTTGTAACTTGAGTGTCTGGCTTGCCTCTAGATCCCTTCACAGTGACTGGGACGATCTCTCTGTCAAATTTACCCTGAGCTTGTGCCTGTTGAGCTTTTTGGTACGACTGGATAGCAAAGTCGTCCTGAGCTTCTCTGGTGAATTGGAAGTCAGAAGCGCATTTCTCTGCATGAACACCCATGGCCTGGTTGTCGTACGCGTCGTTCAACCCATCTCTCACGATACCGTCGACCATCTTGCTCTCGCCAAACCTGGCACCTCCACGGTGGGAAGGTAGATAGTATGGGGCGTTGGACATGGACTCAGCGCCACCAGCGACCACAATGTCTGCGGTTCCAGTTTTGATCGCCTGCGCGCCAATGATGATAGCCTTCATCCCTGACGCGCAAACTTTGTTCACAGTCGTGGCAACAATGTGCTTTCCCAAGCCTGAAGCCAAGGCCACCTGTCTTGCTGGTGCCTGGCCTACGTTAGCAGACAAAACGTTCCCAAAGATGATCTCTTCCACAGAGTTTGGATCGATCTCTGGAACTTGCGCCAACGCTCCTTTCACGGCAGCAGATCCCAGATCCACGTAATTTTTAGAGTAGAGAGAACCCTGGAAAGATCCAATTGGCGTTCTTGCAGCAGCCACAATGTATACGTTCTCGCTCATAATTTCGTGTTCTTTTGATGTAGTTTCTTGTCTCTGGCTTAACAATAATGTAATACCGACCTATAAAGCGAATTGTTCAAAGACAGTGAGATTTGTCAGTCCAAATATCTTTAAAATGTTTTCTGGATACAAAGAAGTCTTTATATAACCAATAACCCTTACAGAACGTTCTCTATCTCAAGATCTTTCTTGTCACAAGTGATCTTTATATGTGTAACAAGTTCTCCACTATAAATATTTCCAAATATCAACAGTTTTACGAGAAAACAAGATTAAAGGAAGAAGCTATACGAGATGAGTTTAGAAAGAGGCTGAATAGGTGGGTATAAAGTGCCGAATACTAGTCTTTAGCAGGCAAGAATTATGACTAAGAATGGTAAAAATAGCAGGCGCCGGTCCAAGCCGAAAAAAGCGGCAATTAGTGACGGTTTAACGGAACGAAAGAAGAGACTTGCTGCGCTTTTAGAGAACACTAGCAATGAAAGAGCTTCTGCAACAGCCCAGTTGGTCCCAGTTAGCGAGATTCAGGACCCTAGTTTGAGCAAAGTGGTAGAAAAACTCGGTGGAGCCAATCTAGAAGAGGCAGCGACCACAGATGCCGCAGAAATCGACTTTCAGAAGGAGGATAAAGCGGCAGAAATCAGCGATGAGCTGGAAGAAACTGAGCGTCAGAGCTCTGTGGAGTCTCACAGACAGAAGCGGCTTGCAAACAAACCTAGTATAGCCGTTTTGAAAGCCGCGGTACGGTATCCAGAGTTGGTAGAGTGGTTTGATTGCGACGCGCGTTGGCCGTTCTTCAACGCTGCCTTGAAGACGGCCCACAACGCTGTAGGCGTGCCGAGACACTGGCAATCGAAACGCGGGTACCTATCTGGACGTTCTGTTGCTGAGAAGCAGCCCTTTGAGTTGCCAGAAATCATCAAACAGACGGACATCGAGACTCTACGTGAAACTGTCCCTCAGAATCCAGATTCAGGTAAGGAAAGGATGAAGGACATCACCAGGTCTAGAGTACAGCCAAAAATGGGAGCTCTTGATTTGGACTACAAAAGGCTTTATGATGCCTTCTTTACCCTGGGAAAGAACTGGAAACCTCCACTGCTGCCGTTTGGTGACATGTACTACGAGAAACGAAACATCGACAACGAACTCGAGTACACTCAGATCAAAAATCGTTACAAACCGGGGTACCTTTCAGAACGATTACGGAACGCACTGGATCTTTCAGAGGGCCAGCTGCCTCCGTGGTGTTACGAGATGGACAAGCTGGGGCTGCCGAAATCATATCCTGGAATGAAAATCTGTGGTGTCAATTGGGATATCTCGAATATGACTGCAAGCCAGTACGGATATTGGCCCCACGAAAAACACAACACAAAGTCACAACAACTCTTTGGAGCTCTGATATCCTTTGAAGAACTTGACGATGGGAACCTGCTTGAGAATCCGCAACTTGTGTACGAATCTGATTCTGATAAAGAAGATGTAAAAGAACCAGAACTCAGCGAGCCTGTTGTGTTATTCGAACCCACAAAAACCGATCCAAATGCTTACAACGAAACGCTGCCTATGATTGAAAACGACCCGGCAGCGAAACACAGCTACGACGAGAACAGACCGCTATTCACCGTTTTGAAAGAGTCAGATTCACTCCAAAAGAAACCTTCGAACATCACAGGCTCCGGACTATCCTACAATATCTCTGAGAAGCGCACACTCCAGTCAGAAGACGAAGATGAACATGCTAAGAGACAAAGACTAGAAGAAGAGCCGGATTTCAGATTCTAGTCTCGTTTTCTTATCCTGTCGTTAACTAAATACACTTTACACTTAGACTGAATTATCTATAGACATAAGACCTATCATAACAAGGAAAAAGATTTCGATCCCGGACTCCTCTCAAACATAAGCAGTATATATGTAGAAGACTACCGCAGACTATATGATGGTCCTTCAAACGTCTGATTTGAGACCTTAGTGTGCCCAAACCCACACACCTTCTGCACCTTTAATGATTTGTGAAAAAATTCTGGTAACGGACACTTACTCTCAAATCGATAGCATGGTTGATAATAAAGCGTTGAGGCGACCTAGTGAACCCATTGAAGAGCCAAATAAAACCAAAACTCAAAGGCTTAAGCACGGCTTGATGTACAAGAAAAAGGGCCAGGCTCATGGAAAGGCGGTTCTTCCAATTGGAAGATCCAAAGAGGACAACAATCTGTTGGAGGCTCTTCAACTTTATGAATCCAAGAACTACACGAAGTCTGTGAAACTTTTGGATACCATCCTCAAGAAAAATAGCGGTCATGTTGACTCGCTGATCTTAAAAGGTCTGAATCTGCAGTTCTGTGGTACGTCGGAAGAGGCCAAGGCCTACATTGACAAAGCATTGTCTAAGATCAAAGGCACTGCCGTGAACCCCATCGGAGGACATCTTTTGGGGATCTACTATAGACAGGTGAAACAATACGCGGAATCTGTGAAGTGGTTCAAGGCGGCAATTGCGAATGGATCTTCGAATACTCAAATTTACAGAGATTTGGCAACTTTGCAATCCCAGATCCATGATTTCAAAGGTGCTCTGCAATCTAGGTTGCTGTACTGGGAGAACTACAAGGGCTACCGTGCCAACTGGACAGCATTGGCTGTTGCTCGTGACTTGAACTCGCAAAAACAGGAGGCTGTCAACCTGTTGTCAACCTTTGAGGAACTCACGAAAGGCAAGTTGGGAGAACCGGAAAAGTACGAAAACAGCGAATGTGCAATGTACAAAAACGATTTGCTTTACCAAATTGCTTGTGATGATAAAACGGGGCTCGAGAAAGCTTTGGAGCACTTGCATGAAATAGCAGATGACGTTTACGACAAGTACAGCTGGCTCGAAAGAAAGGCGTCCATTCTCATGAAACTTGGAAGAACTAAGGAGGCATCTGTGGTGTACAGAACTCTGATAAAACGAAACCCTGACAATTTCAAATATTATAAGCTTCTTGAAGTCTCATTGGGCATTCAAGGTAACGAAAAACTCAGAAAGGCTTTGTACGAGAAGTTGGCAATCTTTTATCCTAAAAGTGAACCACCAAAATTCATTCCATTGACCTTTTTGCAAGACAAACAAGAATTAGCTGAAAAGTTGAAAGTTTACGTTCTCTCTCAATTGAACCGCGGTGTTCCAGCAACATTCAATAACGTCAAGCCATTGTATAAGAAGCAAGAAATTGCAGAAATGGTGGAATCTTTCGTGTTGCCCTACTATGACAGTTTATCAGGCTTTGAACAGCCAACTCAATATGTTTGGACGACGTACTTCTTGTCCTTGCATTATTTGCATACCAAAAAGTTTGCTCTTGCAAACGAACACGTTGACAAGGCCATCGAACACACTCCAACTTTGGTAGAATTGTACATTTTGAAAGCGAGAATTCTTAAGCACTTGGGATTATTGGAAGAAGCGGCAGATACCATCAACAGTGGACGTAAGCTTGATCTCCAAGACAGATTTATCAACGCCAAGACCGTTAAATACATGCTCAGAGCGAACAGAATTAATGAAGCCACGGCAATCGTGTCACTATTTACCAAAACTGCCGGTGCCTCAAACGGAATTGTAGATTTACATCTCCTAGAAGCCTCTTGGTTTATTCTAGAGCAAGCTGAGAGCTTTTACAGATTGCAGATACTTGCAGAAAAGGAATTAAATGTATTAAAAGCAGCTGACAGCTCGTCCTTGTCGGAAGAGGATCTAGAAGCACATGAAAAGCGTATAAAGGACGCAGAATACAATCTGAATAAATACCAAGGACTATGTTTGAAAAGATATATGGCAATTCCAAAAATTTACAAGCAGTTTGAAGATGATCAACTAGATTTCCACTCCTATTGTATGAGGAAGGGTACTCCAAGAGCTTACTTGGCGATGTTAACTTGGGGCATGCATGTATACACTCTCCCCATGTATTTGAGAGCAATGGATGGTGCCGCAAAGATGACATTCCAAAGATTTGATGCCCTTCAAAAGTCTCAACCAAATAGTTCCGAAGAAGAGCTTCCCTCTGTCAAGAAGAAGAACAACAAAAAGGCAAAGAAAGAAGCAGCTGCTCTCAAAAAGAGAAAAGAGGAAGAAAAAGCAGAGTATCTTGCTTATGCTGATGATCAGGATCCTTTCGGCGAGGCTCTTCGTACGGATCCAAAACCATTGGATTTGTTCGAATCGAACTTCTTGAAACTGTACCAAGCCCAAGTTGATGAATATACAAGAAGACACTTGATTGAGTTTGAATTTAATTTACGAACTGGCAAACTGGCTCTATCTTTGGGCGCGGTTACCAAATATGTTAAAGCATATGGCAAAGACTCCGTTGCTGCCAGTATGGCTGTTGTCCTACTTGAGAATACGAATGACTCTTTCTCGCACGATGATATTGCCAAAAAGGTCGCTTTGAAAGGAATAGAAAAGGAGTTCCCTGAACTATCTATGAATCGCGACAACAGCTTGAAGATGTTGGAGGAAAAGTTTGGTCTTTCCCTTGCTTCTTTATTGATATTATACCACCACAAAGTAGAGTCTTTGTCTGAGGCAGATATCAAAGAAGCTATCATTACCTGCTTGAAAAATGAGGACCCTGTTGTGAAGCATTTGGTGTTAGAATATGAACTGTGAATAAAACATATCCTATAACCGTGCTGCAACCAAAACGTAGGAGGCTCCGTTCATATTTAACATTAAATACCCTGTTTATTGTTCCTAGTAAGTCTTCATTCACTTGTCTAGATATTTCGTTAGGATCATATTTACCATGAAGTTTCGAAGATGGTTCTTCTCAGTCAAGCTTCTGCAAGTAGTGGACGTCGCCATCAAGCACTTTCAGTCTGTCAGTAGCCTGTTCGGGTGTTAAATCTCTTTGTGGCTGGCCGAGTAATTCGAAGCCAACCAAAAACTTTCTGACCGTAGCGGATCTCAGTAATGGCGGGTAGAAGTGCATATGGAACCAAGCAGCCTTTAAGTCCTCCTCTGAAGCATTCAATGGGGCTTGGTGAATACCCATAGAGTAAGGGAAACTAGTTTCAAAGAGATTATCGTATCTGATAGTTAGTTCTCTGATGATTGTGGCCAAGTCTTCGCGTTCCTTCTCAGTAAACTGGCTCAAGGATGGAATACGACGTTTCGAAACTATCATGGTCTCAAAAGGCCATATAGCCCAGTATGGAACCACGACCAAGAAAGAGTCGTTTTGGCAAACAATTCTTTCCTTTTCATGTAGTTCCAGCTTGACGTAATCTCCCAAAAGATGGGTACCGTGCTCTTCTTCGTATCTCAAGAAGTTTCTAAACTCCTTAGCGGGCTCATCTGGAACCATATCCAGACACCAAGCTTGTCCGTGGGGGTGTAGATTGGAACATCCCATGGCGGTTCCCTTGTTTTCAAAGATCTGCAAATACTTGTAAGGTTTGTTCTCCTCCTTGGCTTCCCGTTCCAGTCTGTGGTACAAATTGGTCCATTCTTTCACCACGTTTGTGATGTCCCTAGGGCTGAGTTGAGGGAAACTGAGATTGTGCTTTGGAGAGAAGCAGATGACGAAACAGTTACCTTTCACGCCCTTCGCTTTCAATAATCTTTCCTTCAATGGATCTGAACCTGGCTTAGTGGCTTCCATGTCTGGTTGTTCAAGTTTAACAGCAGCGAAATCATTTTGAAACGTATAAGTTGACTCGTAGTTTGGATTGCTCTCTCCCGTGGCTCTCACATTGCCTGGACACAGATAGCACTTCTCATCGTACTCTGGAGCATCGTTCCTACCGGGTTTTTCTTGCTGTCCCAGCCATGGTCTCTTAGCTCTGTGTGGTGATACGAGAACCCACGAATCTGTAAGTGGATTGTAACGTGTGTGCGAGTGGTCTGTCAAATCAAAAGACATTTTGTGCTCTGGCCTTGATTGCGTGTGTTGTGGGATATAACCTTAAGCCTTTAATTCTTTTAACACTAAATCTGTTCTTCTTGTTCAAATGAAAGCAGCCAGCAAACTATTATTGTAACACTACAGGATTGGACACTTGTTATTGTGTTGCTATGTATGTTGGTGATTTCTCGACTTAGTATCCACTTATATATTCTCAACCTTCTATGCTATGATGCAAGACTCATCATAATTCTCACAGCAGATGTGTCGTCATCACACTATCAACTTATAAGAACTTATGGTAAACAAGCAGCAGCGCATCGGAGCACATCAGACCAAGCATCTGCTGTTAGCTTGACATTGAACATGTGTCTGTTGCAGATGCCTAATGAGCTTGCTAACGATGCCAGGGCTCATTCCTCTCGGACCATTGCGTTCCGTAGTCGGAGAGCATTATTCCGGACAGTTTCTTCAACTTTTCAGCTGAAAAAAACGATTGAAGTTTTCTAAAAGTCACGTGATCTGTGCCAGAAGACAGATCACTTTAGCACACAGCTAAGGGAAAGAGGGCTTGCCTACCTGGCGCAGCCTAGGTGAGCATGAGGTTGCCTTCTATATTCGGCATAGAGTTGTGATAAAACGTAGAGCAAATTGATGTATAGATGATGGGTCATTAGTATAGAAAGTATTATTAAGGTATAAAACTATGTATGTCATGCGAGGCGGTCGTTTCCTACAAACTCTTGAAAGCATAAGACAGTTTGTGACCGTACGTCTTTCCTGCTGGGACAATTACACTGTCTTTCCAGGCTGGATTGTTGATGGCATCGATGTATCTGCCAGGTTCGCAACAAATACCAGCTCTGTTCCCGTACTTCTGCTTCACATCGACGTAATCACCCGTGTAGACTTGGAAAGTGGGCTCTGTGGTCGAGACTTCCAGCTGCAGCTTTGCTTCTTTGCTGCTCAATCTGAAGACGGGGGTCAAGGGGGAGGATCTGGAGTCTAGGGTAGCTGGTAGGCCAGACACGAAACAGAAATCCAGCACCGGACCTTCGCTAGTGATAGCAGTGGGTTCGTCTTGGAACGTGGCTACTTCCTTATGGGTCACTGTTTTACCGGTTGGGATCAATTTGTCGTTCACTTCCAGGGCTGTGTTGTTTAGAATCTGGAGCTCATGGCCCTTAATGGTAGACTCGTTGAACTTGTTCAAGTTGAAATATGTGTGATTCGTGATGTTGGCCACGGTTGCTCCGTCTCCCAAAACAGTGGACTCATATTCAACAGTCAAGGTCTTGGTCTCGCTGTTAACGGTATATTTCACCAAGGAGCACAATTTAGCTGGGAACTCTGAGGAATCATCGTCAACGTGCAAGAAATGAGCTGTCCAGACGTGTGGCTCTGGGTTCTTCACAATAGGCCCCAAGAATTTCTTGTTATGGTAAGTGTTAACACCAGAGTGGCATACATTGCCATTTTCATTCAAAGTGAGTTGCGTCTTCTTGCCATTGATTTCGAAAGAACCATTTGAGATTCTGTTGGCGTATGGCCCGACTGTGGCACCGAAGAAAGGATTGCTTGGATCCCTGTATTCATTTTCGCTGTCCAGGGAAGCAACCACAGAGCACCCGTTAACTTTAATGTCAACTATGGTAGCACCAATGTTGGCAACTTTGACTTCGAATGGCGTTCCTCTGCCCAAAGAAATGACTCTTGAAGAATAGTCATTTTCTGCACCGAAGAACTCGGCATGTGCGCCCTTGATCTGATAACCGAAAGGATTGTCCTGGGTCCATTTCCATAGATCGACACACGCTTTGGCGACATCAAGTTCTGTTTTCCATTCAAGCTCCTCTGTGGCACGGTCACACTTGGCAGTCAAATTCAAGACATCTCCATCACGTCTGCCAGTAACCTCGTAATCGAATTCGAAGCCAATAGCATCGCAGAATGCACGATACATTTGTAGAACAGTGGTTCCATGTCCAGTACCCAAGTTCCATTCCCTGCAGGTACCTGGGCATTTTTCCAAGTACTTCAAGGCCGCCAAATGGCCCTTAGCCAAATCCACGACGTGAATGTAGTCTCTGATCGGAGTCCCATCCACAGAGTCGTAATCATCACCAAATACAAACAGTTTGGATCTTCTTCCAATGGCTACTTGCGCCATAAATGGCAGTAGGTTGTTTGGAATGCCCAGAGGGTCTTCGCCAATGACTCCCGAAGGATGCGCACCGATAGGGTTGAAGTATCTCAGAATGGCAAACGAGAAGGTTTTGTCAGAGAAATGCAGGTCTCTCATCATATTCTCGATAGTGAGTTTGGTCTTGCCGTAGGGGTTGGTGGGTCCTGTAGGACAGTTTTCTGGGATCGGAATCATGTTCTCGAATCTGGTCGCATCGCCGTACACTGTGGCAGACGATGAGAACACCAGTTTCTTCACACCATGGCTCTTCATGCATTCCATCAAGTTGATGGTCCCCATGATGTTGTTGTAGTAGTACGTCAACGGGATCTCCGTGCTCTCGCCTACTGCCTTCAACCCAGCAAAGTGCAGCACAGAGTCGATCTGGTACTCATCGAACAGTCTGTTCAACGGCTCAAAGTCGCACAGATCGATCTTGGCAAACTTGATCTCCTGTCCCGTCAACAGCTCCATCCGCGAGATCGATTCATAGTTCGAGTTTGACAGGTTGTCCACCACAATACATTTGTAGCCCGCTTGGCACAGCTCAACAACCGTGTGCGATCCGATGTATCCTGCACCGCCTGTCACTAAACAATATTTTTGTTCTGTCATCTTTACAGCAGTTCCAGTACTATTCTAGTTGGCCTCTGGCTTTTGCTGCGATCCTAACTGAACTTGCCAATCCACACCACAACTTCAGCTTGTCTGATTTCTTGAACAAGTCTTGTACTCACACCTTAAAGAAACCTTTATATATAAAGAACCCTTAACAGAAATACTCAACTACCCACCACACGCTGTGATCTCGGTATCCCACTTAGCGCGGCAGCAAACTTACTCCGGAACACTGCTCTGACATGTGCTACAGAGTTCTCAGGCCTGTTGCTCATGCTTGCACACTTGGGCATCGCTGAGCCAGAAATCGATTTCAGAGGCTTGTGATGAGCGGAAGACAGTGCTCCGGGGCCGGACGGGTGTGCTCCGTGTGAAAAATGTAGGTTTGGCTGTGTATTAAAGGTCACGTGATTCGGGTTGCTGTGGTCCGGGCTTGCAACGACAAGCTCAGTTGGGCGACCATGGTCCAGTACCAGCCAGGGTTCCCAGGTTCGCAGCTCTCGGCTGCCACATTCTATAAAAGCAAGTGGTTGAAGTAGATCAGACACTAGATCAGACCATTGTTTGATGGTTCAGTTCTTGAGAAACTGTATATGGAAATACGGTTCCAGCCCACATTAGCACAAGTAAAAGCTATACTACAGCAGAGATACCTGAGAGGTTTAATTCAGGTTTAGGTTACTAGAAGCAGACCGTATACTGCGCTGATAATATACTAGAATGTCTGTACCAATTTTACCAACCGATTTTGACACGGTGCCCAGGCTTCAGCAGCTAAGGGACGAGTTTGTCGAGACATATGGGGCCGATGAGTCCAGAAAACTGTTCATCTCGAGATCGCCCGGGAGAGTGAACCTGATCGGCGAACACATTGACTACTGCCAGTTTTCGGTTCTTCCCATGGCTATAGAGAATGATCTGATGCTGGCTTGCCGTTTGACTGCGCAGAATGAGAACCCATCCATAACGCTAACGAACAACGACCCTAACTTCGCCAAGCGGAAATTCGACTTACCGTTGGACGGCTCGCTCATTGAGATTGACCCATCTGTGTCAGATTGGTCCAATTACTTCAAGTGTGGTGTGCTGGTTGCACAGCAGTTTCTACAAGCCAAGTATAAGCTTCAGGGTCCAATTCGCGGCATGGAAATTTATGTCAAGGGCAACGTTCCTACCGGAGGTGGGCTTTCGTCCAGTGCTGCGTTCATTTGCGCTGTCTCGCTAGCCATCATTTACTCCAATGTGCCCCATGGCACCCCTATTTTGAAGGAGGAGCTGACCAAGATCACTGCTGTTGCAGAACACCACGTTGGTGTCAACAATGGTGGTATGGACCAAGCTGCGTCGATCTGCGGCAAAGAAGGCCACGCGCTCTATGTTGAGTTCAAGCCCCAATTGAAGGCCACGCCATTCAAGTTCCCTGAGGGTTTGCCGATCTCATTCTTGATCGCCAACACGTTAATCGTTAGTAATAAAGCGGAAACTGGTCCTGTGAATTACAACTTAAGAGTCGTTGAGGTTACTGTCGCTGCCAACGTACTGGCTCAGAAGTTTGGCGTCACGTTGGAAACTGAGGGAAATCTTGGTAAGGGTACTCTAAGAAACTTCATGGATGCATACTATGTTAAATTCGATCCCTCATGCCATGGTCCTTGGAACGGAGAGATCGCTTCCGGAGTGGAAAGATTGACTAAGATGTTAGAGCTTGTAGAACAAACTTTAGATCCAAACGGATATACTCTAGACCAAACTGTGGAACTATGTGGCTGCGAATCCATCTCTCAGTTCACTGATCTATACCTTACCAACTTCCCAGTGAGGTTCCATAAATTAAAGTTGTTCCAGCGTGCAAAGCATGTGTACTCTGAAGCTCTAAGAGTTTTGAAAGCCTTACAACTGTTCCAAAAGGGTGAGTCCAACTTTTTCGAAGAGTTTGGTTCTTTGATGAACCAATCTCAAGAGTCTTGTGACAAGTTGTACGAATGTTCTTGTCCTGAAACTGACGCTATCTGTGAAATCGCCTTGAAAAATGGCTCATTTGGTTCTCGTTTAACTGGTGCTGGATGGGGTGGATGTACAGTTCATTTGTGCGCTCTAGACACGGTAGACTCTGTTAAGAACGCCTTGATCAAAAATTACTACAACAAGAAGTTCCCAGATTTGACTCCAGAGCAGCTAGAGGACGCTATTCTAATCTCAAAGCCAAGTATCGGAAGTGTTTTGTACGAATAAGTACTAAATAATGATTTATTAATGAGGATTTGTAACGTGTTAGCGCTGGGATGATTTAGAACCTAAACTTAACGCAATGGGACTTTTGGATCAAAGTTTATAATGAACAATTGTCTTTGAGTAATTTTTATGTAGATATAGATAAGGAAAAGAGAATACTGTCATGTCCTGTTCAATAACGCACTTTGTACCCACCTTCAGGTACCGTTGCGGGATCAACCCAGTAGAACTTTTCAAATAGATCTTCTATGTTATCCATCATATATTTTGCTTCCATAACGGCAAATTCCTTTAATGTGTTGTAAGGTCTCTTCTTGTCATCATAGCTAATGACTTGCTTGTACATTTCTTCGGCAAATACTTTCCTTTCACCAGTGAGAACCTTGGATGCATTTTTCATGCATTTCTTACCTGAAACGTAGCCCACCATATGGGATCTGATCCTGGACTCATGCTGCTTAAAAGGATTTGGTTTTACACCTTTGGCAAACTTATCGGGCAAAGTGTCATCGTTGGCTATGTAGTCAAGCCCACCAAATATGAAATCTAGAATACCTTTCATCTCTGCACTAGTGATGAAATGACACCATCTTGGCACACCAGTACTGTCGTCATGTTTCATGTCGTTTACCATCTTGGACCGGTAGCGAGCTCCGCTTTCGATAGGTCCAAAACTATTCGGTCTGATGATTCTTGACACAATGTTGAAATAGTACTGGGTACTACTGAAATGTACCTCAGAGTCCAAACTTTCGGGAAAGAACTCTAGTTTAATATGCGGTCCACGCTGGGTCTTTACAAGTTTCCAGTAAGTCCTATAGGTGCAGATTGCGGGGTCATTTTGTCCGTTAATTTCTGTGTTGATTCTGTTCAACATCTTTGGGTAGAACTCGGTGTCATACTCTATTGAGACCTTTTGAAAGTTTGAAGGATATGGACTATCTTCGGAGAAATACCAGTTTAATATTGTGTTTCTAATGAAGCCACCTTCAAACGTAATGTTTAAAACATTGTCTTGAGAACGAACTCCGAATTCGAACTTTGGACACCTTCGCTCAGGTCTGAGGTATAACTCGGACTTCTTTTTGGGGGCAGGCTTAAACACACACCTCTTATCTCTCATAGATGATAAATCTAGGTCAAATGAGGGAGACGGGTGTGCAGAAGTTGAAGTGGACGATTTCCTTCTCTTCGTTTTATTTTGAGATTTTGAAGGTGTTACTAGTGGGCTTGGCGGAAGTGCAGGAGCGTCAACACCAAAATCAATACTGTTGTTTAAGGCAAACGTTTGGGTTCCAGGACTTTCAAATGAGAACCGAACATTAGGTTCCGGTTGCTTTGTGGCTTCTTTATTTTGCAATAGTGTTGCAGTCAACTGCTGAGTTCGGGGAGAATTAGTTGTTGAATTGATTGGAGTAAGAGTATCTGATACAACACTCTCTCTGCGATCATCAAAGATGCCGGTGTTGAAAAATATCATTGTCTGGCTATCCACCGCTTGGAGTGTCTGTTTTTGTACGTTGAAATCGGTGCCGAAGTTTAAACCAGAGTTAGGCCCAGACCCTAGTCCAGACCCTAGCCCCGTCAATGGTACAGACACCTGCATATCAGTTAGATCCTTTGCAACTGTACCAGCCGCACTTAAGAGGCCCGAGGAAGAGTTCAAATTGTACTCTGTCCCCAAGAAAGTGTCTGTCATGTACGTGAAGTGAGGGGTAGCAGTTTCCTTGGCAATACTGCCACTTTCTGACATTCCGGAGGGCTCTTTTAAAAGTTCGGCGAGGTAGCCGTAATCTGTGTCAACTTCGGTTTCAGTCCCACCTTGGCCCGAGTTGTCAATCAAAAGGTTTTTAGTCTCTTGTTCTGTAGACAATTTGTGTTGAGTGCCCGATATATTAACACAATCAGGGAAGAGCCGGTCTGTATTCTGCAATGGAAGCTGATTTATGTTCGAAAATGGGCTCATGCTAACATCTGACTTTCCATGAGGCTCGTTGTCCTCGGGAAACCGCAAGTATTCATCCATTTTCTCTCTTTATATGACGCTTTTTGTAAAATAAAACTGTCGTCACACAAAAACCAGTAGTGATCGGACTTGGAAGAAATGGGCGAAACAGTGGACAATACGGTACGGTACCGTCAGGATAAAATGATCTTTGAACTGGAATACGTGGAAGCTGATTAACAAAACCCAATGGAGTTGTGCTGCTGTAATTTTGGGAGCGAGTGACTGTAGTTAATTTCTTTGGGATTTGTCGCAGAGCTAAGTATGGGACCGCAAAGCAAAAACGGATTCTTTCAGTAGTCCTTCTTATGATTCTTATTGAAGATTCCAGCACTGATTGAATGGGAAACTCAAATTAACGAAAGTAGTTAAAAAGCTTCTTGGGTTGTAATAACGAGCGTAAAGTTTTGGTTGTGTTTGATACTAGTGTATAAAACTGACGTATGGGAACAAAAATACCAGAAAGCAGGCAAATGATGTCTGCAAAGCTAAAAAAAAGAGTTATATAGGGGTCAAAAGCCCCTACAGTGAGCAGAATAGTCTTTTATATAACTATCTGGAACTTGGAACCTAACAAGATACGTGCCAACTCCGATTCTAGGGAGAACAATTCCTGTATAAAAACAATTTAGCTGCCCCTGACACCTCCAAATGCGGTAATAGGTCCATGAAATGGTCCAGTAAGTCCCGCAACACTTCATGTTAGAAACTTGAACTAACAGTTTCATTTTAGGGCCTGACTATTCTGTCAAATATCCATTTTAGGGGACAATCCTTTTTCTCTTAGCGTTTCTACCTGGCATTAGATTGTATTTGTAGTAAAGTACGAGCTTGCGTCAGGGACAGTTTCATCGAATGTTAACAAATTTGGACATATATGCCTCTGTTGTTAGAAACTGACGATGCTTCTGCATCCATATACTATCTGGACATGCACAAAAATGACTGTATGGCCTCTTTTCTGCGATTTATCTGAGTGATAATATTACTCCCCAGATGGAATCAACTATCAGTGCTAGATGGGCTGAATAGCTGGTGTTATGAGCTGGGTGAGCCGGGTTTAAGTCCTGTGTCTGGGGCCGAAGAAGCACACTGCCTTTGATTTCACGTGATATCCATGTGACTGTCACGTGACTAGAATGGAAATTATAAAAAAATTCTAAAAAGCATATCAGTGGATAGCACAGTTGAAAGACCGAATGGCTTGAATGACATCCGTTCGTTTAAGCTGTGGTTGAGTTCATAGCAGTAGAGGGCACTAGAGACATCGGCATAATGGTGGTGAAAGCACTGAAACATAACTCTATTGCTAGAAACGGTGTGGGGGCCTTTTTGATTCCATGTAAGAAGATAACACTTCAATACTGCAATTGGGGCGGATCATCTCAAGGTATGAGAGACTTTTTGGTCTCCAAGAGAATGATACAATGGGCAGAAAAGTATCCTGAAGTCCAGTTTGAGATTGTAAGGAAATCCGGCCATCCAGTGATAAAGGGCAACTATATCAACGGGCGGATCAAGGCGATCTGTGTGAAGAACTTGAACATCGACAACGTTGAAAACAAGCTGAAACTTCTCAGAGACTCTGACGGTGAACAGCTACGTCACAGACCTAAGAATGACAACGTTGAGACCCTAAATGACAGTGTCAGAGGTATCTGGTCTCCATTGCATGTGAACCCTGCCTTCAGACACAAGGTTTGAGTTTCGGTGTTCTCACTTCCTCACTTCACACTTCAAACCTGTAAATAGTACTCTGGCCCTATTGGCTGGATCTTCCACGTTGTAAAAGATAAATCAATGTATTTTCTGAAAGCGTTACGGTTCTACTCTGATAAGAACACAACATATGACTTCTATAACAGTTTTTAGCAGACTATATTAAATGAATGGTATCATTACGTACTGTAAGCATGCAAGCAGGGTTCAGCATTAAGCAGAAGCCTTGTATTCCCTGAGAACAACAGGAACGGAAGATGGAGGTAACGATCCAAATTCAGTGATAATCTTTTTGATATAGTTTGGAGGAGTCAAGTCGTACATTATGTTAAAGATGTTCAAATTAGACTGATTTTCCCAGTCTGCCAAAATTGGTTTATGCTTAGAGCTTTTATTCTCCTCGGCAGTTTCATTCGTGGACCTGTTATTTCCTTGTTTGTTCTGCTGCTTTGTATTGTTTTCGATCTCCTTCTGTTGGGCCTCCCGTTCTTCGATGAACTTCCGTAGCAAGAAACCATTGTTTTCACTTCTTTGAACAGGGTTTGCCGAATCAATGGTTACAAGATCATTCGGATCTGCAAGTTCATTGGATGTGACACTGTCTAGTTGTACTCTTTGAGAAAATTTGAGGGACTCACAACATACTAACACTGGAATATTCCTTCTACTTGCTAGCATAGCGATTTGCGCAGTTCCAACTCTAGAATACAGGAATCCGTTTGATAAAATAGAGTGAGCTCCCAGGAAAATATATTTGATATCCATGTTGAACACTGTTCCCATTGCAGTTATTGGTACATATAGAACGTCGAGTCCATGGTTTTTCAGCAATTCCGCCATCTTGCGTCCCTCAAACAAAGGTCTACTATCCACGATGATGATTTGTAGCTTCTTCCCTAAATTGATGGCATTATGCAGAAAAAGTTCTGTTAGCACTTTGGAGCATCCATAGGTCAATATAGTACTTCCATCTTCGATATGATGAGAAGCTGTTTCGATGATTAGTTGATCAGCCAATTCTACCTTCTCTTTGGAGAATTGTTCGATTCTCTCACAAAGCTCTTGTTTGGCTTTTGAGTCTGGAGTGGATGGGTCAATCAACGAAATCTCTTGTTTCAACCATCTTATAGCATTACCCATGGTAACACTCAAGGGTCTAGATTTCTTTAGGAAGTCAATTTGGTGAGACAAATAACTGGTCAAATTACGAGATAGTGTTGTACCCTTTGGAGTTTTGTAATCTTTGATCACTAATTGAAAAGCCTCAAGCATTGCAATACAACGTGGGGTGGATCCAATGATCTTATATAAAGCAAAGTCCAGAGTCAATGATATGATCGAAGGATGTAACATGTCACGATTAGACATTAATTCTTTCACAGCTGCAATGGATTGTTGGCTTGTCAACTGAGAAGTGATAGTGTTGGGGATAACAGAAAAAGTTCCTGGTACAAATGAAGAGGAATCATCTAACGATAGAGATGAAAGCATCTGCTGAGCTTCAAGTTCTTCCAAGTGACCCAAAGCTGCCAAGTTGGTGTTACTACTGGAGTGCGTGCCGCCAACTTGAGTAGCTGCCGACAATTGTGCACTACTTGGAGCCTGAGTAGCAGTAAGGAATGGTAGGTATAATCCACTGGCAGTGATTCTGGATGCACCGGTAGGCGTGATGGCACTTGAGACGGCAAGCAGAGAGGCTCTTCTTTCTTCAGTAGTTTCCAAATGTCCAAACAATGTAGATTTCTTCGTCCCACGTTGCACAACTTCAGGAACCTTATTCTTCTTGGCTGCCAAAAGCTCTCTCTGCTGTTGTTTCTTCTCACGCTTTGCAGCAGCTTGCTGTTGTTGTTTCTCGATAGAAATACCACTGGCTTGTTTACTAGCAGCTCTCTTTGCAGCCTTTTCTTTCTTCTTCAACTCTTTCAGTTCTTTATTAGTTAAGGGCTTGTTGGCCCCAGCCTCTTCGGCACCATCGGATGAGGTCTTCTTATCCACCTCTGCTTCTTTGGTCATCGTTTCTTTCGTGTCTTCCACCATCTTTGAGAGCTCTATCTCTTGTCCACCTCTCGCTAACACTTATGGATTTTGGATAAAACACGAACACTAAGAAAGCCGGTCCAACAAGTAGTAAATGGGGTAGGCATCATTATCATTGGTGTATTTCTTTCAATTTGATACTAACTATATCGATCTTACTTCTTGATGCCGAAAATCCGTTAACGATGATGTCTGATGTCGAGTGCGATCAATAAACCGAACAAGAACAAAGCAGGTGTCCAGGTCAACCAGCTGGCCGAAGACAATACTGGGTTGCATACCTCGTGGTGGAATGTGAAGGTTTACTAAGAAAGTATCGTTAATTCTGGTAAGTATATTATGTACATGGATATTGCAGACACAGACAGGTTCAGCATGCAGGCTGATTGAGAGTTTATTTCTCTTCGGTTTCAGGCTGCTCTTCTTGTTCAACTTCCTGTTCTTTTTGAGCTCTGGATTCAATAAGGGCCTTGTAAGAAGCGATGTAACTGTCATACAAGTCGTTTTTTTTGGCTTTCTTGAGCGCCTGTTGATAGTTGGTCACAAAGTCCTGCACCTTTGTTTCTGTGGATCCGAAATGCAATACTGTTCTGCTCAAAAGGTAGTTTGATCTGTTTTTGTTGATGAAAATTGTGAGCTGGCTGGCGTTGCTTGATTCCACGTCAAGATTGGGCAAATTAATGGTGGAATTTATGCAGAATTTTGGGTACGAGACGTTAACGCCTTGTTGTCTTCCGAGAGCCGCGACAAGTTCTTTGGCAAGACCTGTTATGTTTTCTCTTTTGGTCAGCGATGTAGAAAGTGATCTGAGACCTCTGGGGACCATCTCTTGGTCCTTGACATTTTCAAACTCGTTTCTGTGCAATTGGCACATTAGAACTGAGTTGTACCAGGTCTCCACATCGTACAAATCAAAGTTGTTGCCCTTGACGAAAAGATGCTGAAGCTGGTGAAGCCCATTCAAAGTCTTGCTGAGTGCTCCAAATTTGAAGGTAGAGACTAACAGCATATTTTGCAAGTGCTGGGGCGTGAAATAGTTCCAGAACAATTTCCTCCTGGGCGTGATTGTTCTCCATTCCTGTATCAAATTTTCCAATTCCTCTTGGCTTTTTGCCTTGAGCACAAGCTCATTCAACACTGCGGTTCCCAGTTTCGTGACAGGCTCTCTAGGCTGGATCGGCTGTTTGGTAACTGGATCCTTCAAATCCATAACCAACAAACGGTGCGCATTCTTTTTACGGTAAATGTAAGGCTTCAAATCATGCGGGGTCTTCACATATTGCAAAAAGTTATTGTAAGCCTGACGTGCCTCTACGGTAGTAGAGGCAGATCTCGCGAACACTCGAGAAAACATCTTCTTCCCACTTCAAGTCTACCTATGAAAACAGTATTATCCTCTTTCTTCGCCAGATTTTCGCGGGAAACCAATCTATAAACAATCTCTCGGGATGTGAATCTTCGATGCTCCTGTCGCCAAATTGTAGTTACTAACGTGAAAAATCAGCTTTAAATCTGTAGGTGATGATGCCTATAGTATTGCAGCTTTGAAATTTTTGAACGATGTAACGAAATATCAAACCGTATGCAGTGATATAAGTTTGGGTTAGGTCAATAAGAGATGAGTCTGACTATGATACACTAATGTTAGATTTGTGGGCAAGGCTGGCTCATACGTAGTTCTTTACAGAGCTGCAGATCTTTGTTCTTTTTTGAGCAATATTTCTCAGTGAAACAAGGGGCTGTTTCGGAGAAATGCAAGCTTCAGAGGACGATAACTACAACAAGCATCTGAAAGACATCGTCGAACAAGTAGACCTAGTGGTGAGCGAGATTCGAGAACCACATCCACAGGTAAAACAAATGGTGGGGAATATTGGAGAAATGCGATTTTCGCTGAAGGAAAGTTACGAGAGGTACAGCGGTGATGCGGAGCAATGGAGAAATAAAGTGTGGATTGATAGATGGGAGCCCAGTATAGAGGCCCAATACGGGTATCTGAAACATCAGGAACTGACGCTGGAACGGCTTTTGAAGCGGACGCTTCCGATACAGCTGGCGTTGCAGCGCGAGTATCTACAGGCCCGAGTAGAGGGTATAGAGCATGTGATCTCTTCCCAAGAAGAGCAGTTGAGACAGCTCACGGAGTACCGTAACAATATGGAACGGGCCCATGCAGAAGAGGTTTCACAGTTGAAAGACCGCTGGCGGCAACAGCTGAACCGGAATCTGGAGAAGGCGCTTTCTTCGTGATCCCACGCTTGCATTTGGAAAACAGATACGCTTTTGAATTAGATAATAGACTATTTGTATTGTATACGGTCAGAATCTGTACTGAGCTTATTTGAACAAGACTTCAGCATCGTATCTCTGCTTGAACCAGGCGATGGTGTCTTCCTTGGAGGTCTTGTGGTTGTTACCAACTCTCGATTGACATCTCTTTCTTCTGGCGACTCTGGCACCTGGTCTGCCCATGACAACGTAGAAGTCCATACCGTAAATACCGATACCTGGGTCGTACTTGATACCCAAATCGATGTGTTCTTGGATACCGAAACCGAAGTTACCGGTGGCAGAGAAGTTTCTGTCCTTCAATTGGTATTCCTTGACCTTCAAACCTCTTTCCAAGATTTCCTCAGCCTTTGGACCACGAACGGTAACGTGAACGGCGATCTTTTCGTTTCTTCTGATACCGAAGGTTCTGACGGTGTATCTAGCCTTGGAGTGGACTGGGGTCTGACCAGACAACTGTTCCAACACCTTGGAGGCTCTGGTCAATCTGTCACCAGATTCACCAACAGAGATGTTCAAGACCAATTTCTCGATCTTCAATTCACGCATAGTGTTCTGAGCTTTGGAAGACATCTTGGGCTATGTGGGGCTTGCTGCTTGACTCCTGTTGCAAACCTCTAAACAAACAACATGATTAACCTCAATAATGATTCTCTAACCCACCTATTGTATAACTATGAAAGAACTAGTACTATCAAACTCACTTTTTCCTCTGTTTCCAAGGCTTGAACGATTCTGAAATTTTTCACCAACTGGAAACGTGACCATTGTGCGACATTTTCTGTGAGAAAACATTTAGATCACGTGACACTTTGTGTATTCTTCCGCAACAACCGTCCGAGTACTGAGTCTCAGGAGTCCAAAGTGACAAAAATATATTAGTTCACGTGATGTTTCCTGTTTAGGAATCTTGGTATTTATCATGCGCCCAGACATCTTGTGGGTTGAAGACAGAATGAAGGGTGTTCAGATGTTGATAGTGGTACCCGGATATGAACAGTCCCGTATCATGGCTTACATCTGATTATAATGGATTAAGCCAGAAGGAACAAGCTCAGCAGTACATCAGTGGCAAATAAGGGATTGTATAGACTTGAGAGGAGCGTTGAAGCCCAGGATAAGCGTTAAGAGGTAGCTAATTGGCTGAGGAATTGTACAAGATATATTTCTGTCAATTTCAACGGGAATTATAACGCAGATTCAAGAATGCAGGCTATCGCAGATACATTTACACAGGGCAGTGCGCTACAAGAATTGAATGATGAGCAGACTTTGAAGGAGAACTTTGTGCTGGGAGACGCCCAATTCAGACAGCTGGCGCCCAGTTTGGCTATGCCTCCAATCAGCACGCCTCAGGAGTTTTTGAGAGCGCACACGGACGATTCTAAGAACCCAGATTGTAAGATCAAGATAGCGCACGGAACAACGACTCTTGCGTTTAGGTTCCAGGGAGGCATTGTGGTGGCAGTAGATTCCCGTGCGACTGCAGGACAGTGGATTGCATCGCAGACGGTGAAAAAAGTGATCGAAATTAACCCATTTTTGCTGGGAACGATGGCCGGTGGTGCTGCAGACTGTCAGTTCTGGGAGACGTGGCTGGGATCACAATGTCGTTTGCACGAATTGAGAGAAAAGGAGCGGATCTCTGTTGCAGCAGCTTCCAAGATCTTGAGTAATCTAGTGTATGAATACAAGGGTGCTGGGTTGTCAATGGGTACTATGATTTGCGGGTACACCAAGAAAGAAGGACCCACCATCTATTATGTGGATTCTGACGGAACAAGACTGAACGGCGATCTGTTCTGTGTTGGATCAGGTCAGACCTTTGCGTATGGTGTCTTGGACGCGAACTACAAATGGGACCTGTCGGTAGAAGAGGCGCTATATCTGGGGAAACGCTCGATTCTTGCTGCAGCTCATCGTGATGCATACTCCGGTGGTTCGGTAAACCTATACCACGTTACAGAAAACGGATGGATCTATCATGGTAATTACAACGTAGACACACTCTTCTGGGAAATAAAGGAGAAAGAAAAATCCTTCAATAACGTTATAGGTTGAATGGTAGCGGTTTCTCGATGAAACATTCGTACTCTACGTAAAATAGTGTATCTCTGTATCTTAAGAAAAGCGTCGAAAACATGAGCAGAACTGTCTTAATTATACTACATGTATACTTATAATGTTACAATCGCTAGATTCAAGTATACACCCGAAATCTGCGGTTTCTGGAGATCTTGGGCCTGTATAGATCTCTTATTCAGTGTTTTTCTCATCACTATCATCTGAGTTTGAATCTGAATCACTTATGCCTGATTCGGAATCTGAAGCTGATTCTCCATCACTTCCGCTTGAAGACGATTCCCCGGAAGACTCTCCTGAGGATTCTGCATTTTCATTTTGCTCATCTGAATCACTGCTGTTTTCAGAACCACTTGAGTCCGTCTCGCTAGCAGATCTTTTCTTTGGAAGTATCGAGGTATTCATTGGGCTGACTTCAGTGATGGGACTCCCATTACTAGTAAAGCTCGATTTAGGCGTTCCGGAAACAAGGACAGGTGGTGGTGTCGGAGTTTTTCCAGCTGCAGAAGGTGGTCTCGAACCTTGCTGTTGTTTTGGTTGGAAAAACTTCGATAGCGAAGTCGGATCGAAAGATGGGTCTTTATTAGATACTTGAGACACATCAGGTCTCATAATGCTAGGTGTAGGCGGTTTGGGAGCAATAGCCTTTTTTGTGGGCATATCTTTTTTAACAGACACGCTCTGTTGAATGTTAGATTGATGTACTTGTTTTCTTGCAGTTGGTGGGGGCATTCCGACAAGCTGTTTCACTTTTCCCTTCGTTACTTTGACGGTAGCAGCATTAACAGCTGCAGCTAGAATAAGATTCAGATGTTGAGGATTTTTATCAATTAGAGCTGTCAATGGATTTCCTGTTATACGCTTCTGCTTAGCGGCTTGAGTCACCTGATTGATAGTCATAGCAAGTGCTTGTGTTAGGATCTGAGCCATGACCGCTTTATCTAATCCCTTACGATCCTTTGTCAATATCATTAACTGCTCCTGCAAATATTTCATTGTCCGCTGATGATCATTAGCAGCCGATGCCTTATTGTCCGACCTATTGGCAGCTAGAGTTTGAGCCATATTAGGTTGCTTCGATGATGAACTCTGCTGTTGCTGTTGTTTTTTCAGTCTTTGTTCCTGTTGTTGCTGTTGTTTCAATTCCGCTTGTTTGGCCTTCGCAGCCTGTGCTTCAGCCTGTTTCTTCTTTTGTCGTTCTCTTTCTGCAATATATTCTTCATCTAAACCCCACAGCCAGCCCTTGCCCTCTTTTGAAACTTTGCGGAAGGATTTGTTCAATGATAAATTATGTCTAACGGAACTTTGCCAACCATCTGGGCAGTATTTGTAGTATGGGAAAAGATCACGTATGCCTGAATAAATCTCAGAAAGTGACATGCCCTTTTCAGTAGAAAATTTTCTGAGACAAGAAGTGATAAGATTCGAATATGAGCAAGTAGGTTTTGTTCTGTACTCTGGAGGAATTTCCTGTAGTGTATATACCTTCTTTGGTGGTTTCGGTGCCTTTGGTGCCTTCTTTTCCTTTGGTTCTTTTGGTTCCTTTGGTTCTTTTTCCTTTTTAGGTTTCTTCTTCGATGGCTGAATGCCATTTGATACGGCTTTACCCTTAGAAGTGGTTTCTTTTGTAATGTTACCTTCATGGTCAGGAAGAACAAACTGAAACGGTATTTGTCCCACCTGGACCTTTGTTTTATTCTTCAGCGGCACAGTGCTACCCCTTTCCACGAAATTGTCGTCTACAAAAGCACCGTTTTTACCCATAATCGAGAGTTCAAACCTACCTGTTCCGAAGTTATAAAAAATCTGTGCATGTCTCCGAGATATCGATTTTGACGGTCCCAGATTGACGTCAACCTTATGTGAAAAATCATTCTCTGATCGCCTTCCGATGATTACTTGTAATGTTTGAACGTAAAATGTGAAATCCTGGAAATCTAATCGGGCGTACGCAGAGATCTTGGATTGCTCATCCGCAGTTCCTGTTAAATTTGTTTGTTCTGGATTGTTAGGATCGACACTTTGTAATAGTTGTGGGTGTACCTGGGTGACTTTTTGAGGACCTGTGGGTTCAGATTTTACCGCTGTTTCTACTGTGCTGTTGTCTGTCTTTGGGAGCTCTGTCTTGTCTATATTCAACTTTCGTATATCTGCTTTCAGGTCATTTAGTTGGCTTTGTGGGAACCCCACGGGCGTCAGAGAGTTATGTCGTTGAGTATGATGTGCGAGTCGTTCTTGTATAATTGCTGCAGGGCTGTTCTCCTCGTGTTTCACCATCTGCAATTGGTGTTTCGCCGGAATCCGCTCATCGTCAATTCCAGATTGTGGCAATGGATGTGATTTCGACTTCGATTTTGGCGACATAGAATCCTCGTCAAGTGTTCTCTGCACTGATTCTACGACAGGAACACTTTGGCTTTTCGAACTTGCGTCCTGAGATCCCTGCTGTGACGTGATCGCATCTTCAACATGCAACTCCATGTCCTCTTTTTCCGCGTCACTCTTCATGTGCTGCTCCAGAATATCAATTCCATGAAACAAATCATCATCATTCTTCTCCTCAAGCTCCAGCAGCTTCGAAAAGTCCGCGTGCTCCAGCTGATCTCCGATGGGCTCCAGCTTCAACTCTTCCTCCGCCATAATCGGCTCTGATCCACCAGATTCTCGTTTTGTTTCCTTCATCGGTACTCTATCGTCAGTTGGGCTTAACCCCACACTGCCTTCTTCCGTATCCATGGCCATACCCGCCTAGCTCGCCCTCTGACCGGCCTCCGATGACTTCCACCACCATTAAATCATAAACATCAACAACTGTAGTTACGCTATTTAAGTTTCACTATCGCTAATTAAAGGTCTAAATCGTGCAGAGTGATACCTTCAAGAAGAGTAAGGCTGGCATCACGAATATGGTGTATATTCGATCGATAAAAGGGGCAGCAATAGTCTACCTCTTGTCTATGCGTTGTTTCCTTATTGCTACACGTTCTGAAGCAGTCAATAGCCAATTCAAGGAATTTAGTACGTCTTCTTTGAGGTCACCTGAGGCCAAATCAAATTGGTCGTCTTCGAAGCCTAGGATCAGACACATCTGAGTCAGTTTCTTGAACCATTCACGAAGCTGATAATTATCCATGCATATTGTCTTTATGACGACCGAGAGCTGCTTTTCTGCTTTTATGGAGCCCAGTTCGTTGAATTGCAAGGCGAGGAATCGCGCTTCCAGCACAGGACAGATGTTTTTTACGATGATCGTGAGCAGCTCGTTGAATGAGGCCTGGGACAACACTTGTTTGTAAGGAGTGAGTAGTTGGTTCCAGTCCTGTACGAAGACGTGCAGTTTTTCAAAATCCTCGAAATCCTGGACAGTGGATATGTACTCATTGCTTCTTTGGAACAAAGCTGTGACAATCCGCTGTAGGTTTTCTTGCAAAACGTTTTGGTATAGCATTGAGATGGACCATGTCCACAGCCGTTTGTTATTGTCCAGCACGTATTGTAGTACGCTCAAAAGTTTGGTCTGGACCACCTCGTGCTCGTTCTGGAACTTGAAGTTGTCTCTTAAAAAGTGCGGGTTCAATTTAATCACCTCGTTCTCTAACAGGTCCTTGAATATCGATTCGTTGGTAGAAATTGTGTTCAGGAACACTATGTAGTGATGCAGCTTCAGCACAGCCTCCATATCTGTCTCATTCAAATTGAAAGCAGCGAATTGCGAGGTGAACTTCTTTTGGGTGGTGTCTGCAGTATCCAAAGGTTCCACCTGGTATCTCTGCAACGTCAGTGACGGTATTAGCCTTGGAATTAACTTACTGAGATTACTCTGTAAGAAAGTGATCAAATACTCGTTTCTTATCAGGTGTGACAGGGAATCCAAAGATTTCAATACTAGAGAGGTTTGGCCCGAGTTCAAAGTCCATACAAGGAACGATTTGATCAGGACTGCGAGATCCTCTAGTACAGGTGATATGATCTGTTGAGAACCGTCTGACAAAGGTTCTTGTGCTAGTGCTTCGTTCAAATTGGGGACCTGCGACGTTTTCACGGAGGTCCTGAAACAAGATGTGATGTAATGCATACTCAAGTCATGAAACGTGTCCAATCTGTCCTGGATCTTTGAATTGAATTTACCATCAGTGAAACATTTCACAACAGTCAAAGGTTCTATTGTTTCATTCGTGAATTGCATCCATTTCATTGAGAAAAACTGGCAATACATCGACCAGTTTTGCAAGAAGTTGGAGAATTGGAGTATGATCCCTTGCAAAGTCTTCATATCTGTGATTTCTGCCAAAGAATCTTTCACTTTGTCCAACGAAACGACATCCACGAAAGTATCCCATATCAAAGATGCTTGTAAATCAGCCTCCAAGTGAACCTTTTGCATGATATTCAACATGTAATGGGCTGAGTAATTTTGAAGGATAATTTTTGAATGCTCGTTGATCATTGTAGACACGATCTTAAACAGATGCAGCAAAGATTTGGAATAGAACAACGGGTCTCCTGAGGCATGTGTCATTAGAGACCGCGACTGTTGTGCAATACTATCACAGATATACTTCGAATACAGCTCTATCCCAATATCTTGCGCGCCAATCTTTGGGAACAGCTTAAAACTCTCCGTCAACGTAGTCACATCAACGTCGCGAGTTGCTCGCACGAATCGGTTGGAGAAAACCTCTGACAGTTGGTCTTTCCACCTTTTCACGAGCTGGGCTGGAGGATCCGGAAGTTCGCTAGTCGGTACACACCGCTGTACGAACTCTGAGTTCAGAATTGAGTCCGGTAAGTGATCTACCTCGTATATACATTGAGCGATCATCGGATAGTTGGGCTCTTTGGTGTTTAGAGCATCGTTAATGATATTAAGGTTGTTCTTCAAAAGCTGCACAGACTCCACAAACGTCGCTAGGGCCTCAATATTCTCCATCTCTTTCTTAGCTGCATTGAGTCGTTTGGATATGGATATGGATTGGACATTAGAGTTTGACAGTGATTCTTGCGCATCGTGAAACAAAGACAGTGTTGAGGTCAAATACGTCTTGCCGATCTCCAGCGACCGAACAGACTTGTTTATTTTGTTGTTTGAGTTTTTCAGATACGTATTCAGCGCCTCAGTAGTCTGCTCATAGTCTGTCCTGACCATATGCTGCAATTTTGGAATCTGAGACTTGGTGGACACTTTGTCTAGAAGCGTCTCAAACTTGGCGAGTTTCGAATCTAGCTGAAACTCGTCCAAGTTCATCTTGTCACACTAAAACTATGCAGCTGTACTGGGTCCTGAACCGGTAGGGAGATGTCAGAGCCAGCGTGAGGGAATACAAGGGAATTGATTTCGATTTTATGTAGCTGATATTTAAGGTTGATCGAGTTTTCAATCATTTTACATAGACAACATCAGAGACAGAGAGAACAATAACAGCATAGGGATATCGAGTGTGGGCTCTAACGAGGCTTTGACTAGTCTCTGAGTATGCTTTTCATATGCCACAGCATGTTGTCAGGGGTGCAAGCCAGTTATTTTACAATGCAACCATTTTATTAGTACAGTTTCCTAAGTAATAGATATGTGGTATATAAGAGACGACCTTAGCACTGTGGAAGAGCAAAAGTCGGAAGAGCACTACCAGACCAGACAGCAATTTAGTATTAGGTTGGTACAACTTTTAAAGGGAGATTGGGAGTAGAAAACAATTAGATCTGAAAAACGTGTACTGTGGCTGGCGCTTTAGTAGTGACAGGAAAGAGCACCAAAAAGACGGATGCATTCAAGGAATAAAGGTATACGTAACCTGGACGGTTTGTTCTTTTCAAAATGAGATAAAAGTATAGTATTTTTGCAACGGCACAAGAGTCATTCAAGCGGCCACCTGTTGGTGGGTTTCTTCCTGTTCTTCAGCGTGGTGGGCGTCGTCCTCGTCCCAGCGTTCCTGGTCTTCTTCGTCCAAGTAGGCGTCGTCGAAGTTTCTGATGGACAAGGAGGGCTTGACGACGGCCGAGTCCAGAGTCCACTGGTTCAACACGTTTTCTGCGTCCATAATGATCTGCTTCGAGGCCTCGTAGCCGTCGTACGCAGGTCTGGTCTCGCCCGGCGTCACTGGGGCGTCGTCCAAGAGCTCCAGCAAGGCCTTCCCGTAGCCCGCGATCAGCGCCAGCTTCTCCGAGTGCTCAATCACCGAGTCAAACTGGTAGTTGAACGCCGCGCGCAACTTGGAGCGCGTGATGTTCGAGAGCTGCGCCTCGGCGACCAGCGACTCGGCTTCCGCCCGCACCAGCTCCTGCTCCAGCACCTCAATCTTGGGCGACTGCGGGTCCTTGTACTTCAAGTACGCAATCTTGTCCGCAATCTTCGCCCTCCGGTCCCGCGAGGGCTGCACAGAGCCCTCAATGTCCCGGATCGACTTCAACGTCAGCCGGTACTGGTCGTACCGGTCGATAAACTGGTCGTCCAGCTCTGACATCTCGTAGATCAGCACCCCCAGCTTGTCAGTGATGTCTGACACGTCGTCGTCGTTCTCCAGGCCCCACAGCGACAGCTGCTTCGCCGCGTCACGACGCTCGTTCGCAGCAAGCTCAATCGACCGCAACACGTTCTTTTCAATCTTCACAAGCTGCGACAGCTTGCGGGACAGCTCCGGCCCGAACGCGCCTGCCGCGTTCCGCCGGAAGCTGTAAGCAAGCCCGCCCTTGCCGAAAAACCGACTCTTCGTTGACGATGTTGGTGGTGCAGGATTCTGCAGCTCAGACGCCGTAGGCGCCCTGCTGGACCTCAATGAATACGTTCTGTGCATTCTCTCTACTTTAATTCACTTTTACCCTCTCTAAGCTTCCGCTACACCTCACACAAACCCTGCTATGCCCTTCTTTCTATTCTTTCTATTCAAGTTGTTCTTCTTCTTTAAAACTCCCCTTCAATTTACCTTTTTATATTCTGATGCTGGTTTGCTGCCGAGAACCAATGTTTGGGTTTCCATTTCGAGCAACCAGCAGAGCGATTGAGGGATTGCAGAGGGATTGCAGCGGACGTGGCGTGTGGGAGCGTTGCGATTGCGGTCGGGGGCGGTTGCGGCAGGGACGGCGGCACGGCGGCTGGCGGCTGGCGGTGTTTGTGGTGACCCGTTCTGGAGATATTTGTATCACGTGATGTCACGTGATGTGAAATTCTGGAGATATTAGTATCACGTGACTCTCACGTGACCTCGACCTCGCCGTTGATGATGGCGTTCAGGCGGCGCTCGCGCTCCATGTCCGTCTTGCGCGTGTTGATGTGCTCGTCCTTCTTGATGCGCAGCTTGCTGTGCTCGGGCGGCACCGCAAACGGCGCGTGCGCGTGGTCGCAGTCCCGCCCCAAGGGACAAAAGCCCTTCACGTACCGCACACACAAGGCCTTCTTGACGTGCTTCTTGCCACACTGCGGGCCCTGCGGGCAGAACCCCATCCGGTAGTCCTCACACTCGTCCACCTTGTTCTTCTGGTCGATGTGCAGGTACTGGCACTCGGGCGCCTGCGTGCAGTACCCGTTCTTCGTGAAGAACACGCACTCCGGCATCTTGCGCAGGTTGTACTCGTGCAGGTACTCGCACTGGTCGCCCTTCTTGCACAGCCCGCGCAGCCAGTGCTTGCACACGATCTTGTTCTGGTATATCGGCAGCACATGCTTGTGCGGGCACAGCGCGCCGTTGGGACACGACTTCACGCCCTCCTTCGAGTTGAAGTACTGGCACACAGGCCGGTCCGGATCTAGCGCAAAACAGTACTCCTTCCGCAGAAAGGGCTCGAACTTGAACGCATACTGCGATGTGTCAGGGTGCACGATGCTCATGGCTGTGGTGGTTGCCTGCTACACGCCTGTACGGCTGCTAAAACCAGCTCTTTTCGCTTAAATCATCGCTAACCGCATCGTCATAACTAAACCTTTTCTAATTACAAACCTAAGCTATATCGACTTGAATAAAACACTACCACATACACTTAAAGAGTACAGAGTCTCAGACGTTGAGTGCGGCGAGTACAAAGGTCAGCAAGAATGAGATCTTGAAGCTGGGTCTGTCCCAGAAAAGCGTGTTCAAATCGATTCTCTCGCGGCCAATGCTGACGACGTACTTCGAGAGAGACCTGGTGCTGTCGCTCGAGATGACTCCACGGTTCTGCAGGAACTGCAGCGTGAGCAGGCCGACGCCCGTGATGAAAACCAGCAGGCCGGAGATCTTGCCCACTATGACGCCCATCACCACGCCGAAAATTGAGCCGTAGCACATCTGCTTGTAGTTGACTCTGCGGGTCTTGGCACTGACGTCGAGGCCTTGGCTGGGCAGCCCGATCTCCTGCGAGAGGCTGTTCCGCTGCTTCACGTCCAGCACCGTGTCGTTCAACAGTGCCCGGCTGGGCTGCATCGCGTGTAGCAGCGACCCGCCCCCGACGAGCAAACTGCCCGTGAAGCCCACGTACACGCTTCTTCTTAGGGGACTCGCAGCGTTTCTGATTGCGGTTCTGAACATGCCCAATTGAATGCTAGCACAGCTTTATGTAGTCTGAACAGTGATTCGCCTGTCTCGCTGCCGTGTGGATTCCTGGTCCACTTCCTAACACACCACTTTGTACTTGTGAGGTTCAAAGCAAAGGGCTTGCCAGTTTTACGTTTCCTTTATATAGTCATGGGATATCAACCCTTTTTTCGAACAAGAGTGCCTTGACCGTTGGGGAAACGGGCCAGCGAGCGCCAGGACTGTTGGTGAGCCAATTGAACGCTATGTACGTGGTGCTTATGCACATCAGGTCCGTGGTTGTTAGTTTACGGCTTGTGTGAAACCGATGGGTATCTATGTAAATTACGTTTTTGAGTGTATGCATGGTGTATGTACACGAACGACCAAACGATAAATGGCGAGCTTTTATCAAGGCTCGGCGATCTTGAGATTGGACACGTAGTCTTCCAGCTGTTTCCAGCTCATCTCGCGTTCCCGTTGGCGTCTGTTGTTCTCTTTTAGACTCGAGATGTACAAGGCGTTGCAGTTTTCGTAAAGTACGTTGTTGGTCTCGAGGAAAATCTTGAGTGCTTTGAACGCCATTGCGTGGATTGCGCGGTTCCAAGAGCCGGAGTTTATCGCTTGTTCTACCATCAGGTAGGGGTCCTCGCCCGAGTCACTGTTCTCGAGACTCAACGGGTCGTTTTTGTCCAGTTGGGTGGTGAGTTTGTAAAGAGAAGGGAAAATGATCGGTAGTATCACCTCTGCGTTCTCGATGCACAGGTTGAGGAAGTACTCGTTGTTCCAGTAGCTCAAGACTTTTTCTGCAACTTGGAAATGCGGCGACGATATGCATTTTGCCAACTGCACAAACAGCGGTACCTCCACCTTGATGAACTCCAGCGGCTCAATGACTTCGAAAATGTCCTCGATCTCGTTCAAAAACATGATCTCCTTGGTGGAGTTGATCTTGGGCCAGTAACGCAGTAGCCCCATAATGACCTCCTCCGTGAGAAGAGGTTCTTTTTCCAAGAATTGCACGATGCAATAGGCTAGTTGAGGATGGTATAGTGAGAGGCATCTGACTTTATGCAAGGGCATCAGCACCCTTACCAGGAATACCTTGTGCTCTTCCTTCAGTGGTAGTGCAAATCCGTTGATAATCGAACCCATAATCTCAAGCAGTTCCGCAATACCATTAAACCTCTCAGTTTCATACGTGAACTGCAAGAATATGTTGTTAATGGATCTTCTGATGAATGAACGCAGTGAGAGAAACTTACCATAGATTCTGTGCAATGTCGTTTTCAAGCAATCTCTTTCTCTTATATCCTCACTATCGAAAAGCTCGAGTAAAGTTAAGATGAAGTTGTGATCAATGTATTGCTTGGCAATCTGATGGTTGAAATCCGGTGATTCAACAAACCTCAGGAAAAACTCATACACGTACTGCATATGGGGCCACGCCAGTTCGTTTACTGGTTCATCCTCATCTGGATCGTAAACATCTCCTACAGGATTGACCTGAGGTGGTATTGGTCGGAAAAGATTGATCTTAAACATATTCACAACATGCTCGTACATTTCTTCAGTGTACGTGAATCTGTTGGTTACAATAAACTCAATCAATTCCTGTAACGTCACTCTCTTGATTTCTTTGCCCTGAATATCAAAACTGGGGTCGTTGAAATCAAACATTGTGTTACACTGATCTACTTTTGTGATGAACAGTGATATCTGCTCCTCCGGCAGCACTTCCTCGAAGCGAGGTAGTTTAACTATCTGTGTATAACGAGATGGTTCAAATCTGGAGGAAGAATGACGCTGTGGTGTCTTGATCATTTCTAAATCGCTATCAGCGTTTAGTTTCGTTGGAGTGGGTAACCTTTCAAATGAATGAGAGGACCTGGGTATGTCAACTGGATTTGGAGAATGTTGAGCGTCTTTCAAGAATGCAGGGCCACCTGCAGCTCCCGAAGGTAAATTCAAGGTCGCAGCTTGGGACTTGGGACTTGTTGGGGAAGGCGTTACTTGGGCAGCTGCCCCTATTAGAGTCGGTTTACCTGCAACCTCAGACCCAGCCGATTCGACACTGACAGCAGGGGCTCTCGCCTTGGATTCCTTCTGATTACTATTTGTAGCATTCGCACCATTTTGGTTTGAGCTCGAGCTGCGTGAGTTGTGACTGCTACCAGATTTGTAATCCGATCTTCTAGAGCTGCTTCCGTTCCCATCAGATCGGTGACTTGATTTTTCAAGAGAAGATCTGGCTGAAGAGGAGGCTGAGGTACTGGAAGATCTCTTAGAATGCTCTTTCTCCTCTTTTTCCTTCTCTTTGTCCTTGCGTTTTTGGCTCGAGCTGGACGATCCACCGGTCGTCTTTTTGATCAACTTTTGTTTGAAACCTCGCATCATCTTGCTAGAGGGTATATATGAGGGATCAATTGCCACGCAATTGAACGTGTAGCACTGTATCTGCGTGCAGTGGCTGAATACAATCGAACCTACAATGACAACAGCTGCTGCCCCCTTAACTCAGTCTACGATAACAAAAACACCTGAAAATGTCAGAAACTGGAACTCTCGACCCACTGATTTCAAAATTTCCGAGAACAAAACTATTGAACACACTCACACAGCGTTGATTCAGCACCTGGATTTCGGTCCTTCCGTTCTGTGGTATCTATGATCTGATTTGAAAACACAGTAATCTGTCAGGTATCTGCGCTGAACACCAAAATCTCTTTCTAAAATCTGCGGAAAACGCAATTTTTTCAGACAATATGTCCAGATAAACAATATTGTGATTACACTCCTTCTTCCCAACAGTGAAAGAGCCAGTATTGACCGATCTGGGTCTCTAATAGTTCCTAAAATACCTCGCTCTGTAGTCAACCTCGTAATTTGCATTTTGTTGTTTCAATGAGGAGAAGCCGTGGCCGGGTAACCGTAACAAACCAATCACCTGCCAAAACATTCCACTGATATAAATAAAGTCACGTGACTGAAGTTACTCTATAAAGTGACATTGCATCGTAATGTCATTGTGTATCGTAAATTAGGGTGTTAAGATTCGGGCTGAACTCAAATGTGTGAAACAGACTCTGTTACTGACTAATTTATATCACGTTTCTGTCCAATGTCTCTTTAAGTTCTGAAATCTGACGTACAAACCTTAAACACAAACTGACATTGGTAAGAAAAATAGTGGAATCGCAGTATTGGAGTGTTGGAAGTAATGAATACTAAATTCAGATGTTTGTTGGTGTTTAGTGATGCAGAGTGTAAAAATGGTGGAATTGAGCTGCAGTCTATCTAGATTTAGCGATCATTGCTAAACCCTAACTGGCACTGAGGTGCTGATTGTGGTCAGAAAAGCTTGAAATTACCCGGACTCACGGCTTGTTCTGAAAAATGGAAAATTCCTGTTGCCGATGAGATGAGCTCAAGATCTACCAGTTCTGCTGCACAGTTTTGATTAGCAAACGCTGCTGTTGCAGCCCCAGCTGATAGTTATACTGTCTAGCAAGAACATACTGTTATCTCAATCCTTAAGACAACTGTTGCGTACCACCTGGTACTGCATCTGGGATGCGAAATCAGACTTTTGGATGTAGACGTATTTTGACTGGCGTCAAAATACGTACACATCCGCGAAATAGCAGGGACTTACATGATGAGTGATATCTTTTGCACATTTACTGAATTAATCTTTATTATGAACGATATATCCTATATTCAGAACCGCTACTCTGATAAGTCCTCTATTTTGTCTGATTCTTGTATCGCATATAGACGTAGTAAACCAATATTCACCACATGACGTAAACCCAAGAGCCAAATTCTTCATTAGTCTCTCTTGAGATGCGTGTTAAGCTGGTACTCCTGCTTGCGTCGTCTGACTGTCTCACGTTTCCAAAACTCGTCCCGATAGATTTCCCATCCTTCTCTGATTTCGGCACTGAACGCTTTAGCGTTCAACACCAGCTTAACATTCACAGCACCAAGCCTGGGCAGACATTGTATCGAGAGGGAAAACCAGAACCGAAATAGGGGCGTATTAGAGGCCCTAAGCAGTAGTAAAAGCTTCATGTTCCATTTTGCCATACATCGTGTCAAATATCTGATTGTATCTGCGTATTGTTGCAGCCATGTGCTCTTGACTTTCACCAGTTTCACATTAAATTGCCTCATCCCTTTGTTAGCGTTCACCAGGAATCGTCTGGGGATCACCATGGTTCTCTTGTACTCTCCACTGAGGTGGAAGAGCACAATGGTGACGGAAATGAAGATCAGCAGAAACTGTAGTCCGATTCGATATAAACCAGACACTCTTTCGGTAGAGAAATATAGCTCGTAAAACGAAAAGGCAGCTATTCCAGCTAGGCCAGCCAAAAATAAGGTGAATTGCCACTTCAGCATCCGCTGCTCTCGCGACTGGTTTCTTAAATCGTCCTCAAGTATCAGTAAGTTTCGAAACACCAACGAAATCGGTGATATCTCGCTGCTCTTCAAATTCTTGCTGGAAGCTCGACTACTCGACCTTCTTCTTCTTTGTGCAGTCGGTGTGTTTCCTGAACTAGCATGCGACCGTTTGCCCCATAAAGACTCGCTAACAGTCGCATTGCCAGTGGTTTGCGCCTTGGACGAGTGTGCCGGCGTGGATGTTAGCCTAAGCTTCAAATCAGGCACCGATTCATTCTCATCTTCTGCCATGACTCAAATGCTAGTGATCCCGGCTTTACTTATACGGTATTGCATCCATCCAATGGCCTTTATCGAATCCCTCCAAATCGCTCTGTAACTGTGATTGGCACTGATGATCATAAAAGGGCAGAATCGTTCTAGTTCAGTAAGAAGCACGGAAGAGTTGGGTCCAAAGACTTACCAATTAATCAAACAACGTATTGAACTGGTGCAGCAAACCAAGCGAACCTTAAATGGCCGCTTATCAACCACTGACAAGCTTAGATCTCTAACATTCTCTATGACTGGTAGTAATGAATGTTTTATCATTATCATGTACAAGGTCTAATATGAAAAATGTTGGGTATTGGTTACAACCTTAAAACAAAAAGATGACTTTCATGAGCCGAGAAGTTGCTGAAGTTTGAATTTTCGATGTGTATACTCGATCAGCGACTAGAGACCCTTTGAAAACACTGTTTAAGGAAAAGACACTTCTCACAAGGAAGAAATGTTGGACTACATGGATTATGTTTTACGACAATTCGAGAAGTGTACTTCTTGGAATCAGGACAATAGCTATGAGAATATAGTGGACACCAGCCAAAATTTGTTACAGTTTGATATACCGAGTGCTGTTAGAGTACAACTGAGCAACAAATCGACTCCTTATTCGTTCAATACGCTGGAAATCTCCAACCACCACACGATCAATGGATCTCTGACATATTTATACACCAACTGCGAGGAATTGGGCGATGTGACCAAAAGCTCATCGTCTGTGCCTTTGCAGGAAATGACACAAAGTTTCCGCTACATTGAGCCGTACTATCACCATTTCAAGAACGCAGAGAAGCTTAAATTACCGAAAGTCCCAGTTTCCTTGATCTATGGCCGCATGTTTTATCCCTCCAGCACTCTGGAGGCCATGTACGTACGCCGTTTTTCAAATCATTGCCAGTTTCTACTGAAATGTCTTAGTTCCAAAAGCGACTCTAGCATTTTAACAATGTACCTACAGAAGAACACTGGCATCAACTGTCAAGAACTGATCTTTTCGACAAACGAAGCGCTACTAGGATACAGATTTGTGCACAATTTCATGTCAATAGGATCTAAGTCGAATCTGTCACTATACAATAACTCGAGTCTGTCAATTGGATCTGAAATATGGTGTGCACTACTGAATCTAAGTCCCGGATGTTCTACAAGTCTGCGATATTGTTCTCACGCTACAAATACTGGGAAACCACTGATCTTCACGCTTTCTCTTAATCCGTTATATGGACATGTATCCTCAACTTATTCGATCAAGACCAACGAAAATCTGACTTTCTGCACTAAATATGACTTCAACATATACTCAATTCAATCGAACTTATCGCTTGGAATGGAGTTGTGGAAACATGCCGCTGATAAAGTTACCCATGACAACACAAGTACGACTGATGATATTATTGATTGGTCTAGACTTTCACATGACACAACACCAATGTACTATCACTTGATGACTCAAACTGGGAACTCATCGCACTCTTCTCAAAAACTCATGAATGATATCAATCTAACTTTTAAATCGTCTCTGCAAAAGATCAATAAAGAACGTGATGTAATAGAATCGTTCAATCGCAAATGCGACTCTGCAGCATTAACCCAGGTAATTAAGGCAAGTATGTCATTACGTGATATGAATTTACGTTTGTTGTGGGAAGGTAGGATAAGAGGATTTTTATTATCAGCAGGTGTTGAACTCACTCAACCACCAGAAATGACTATCAACGGCTTAGATTCATTAGAGCATCAAAATTGGTCTTTGCTTAGTCCCTCAAAGTTTGGAATACAGTTACAATACTCTACGTAACATAGTTAATACATTGATTCTAAATATTGAGTCAAAAATGTAAAGCCAAGGCTTTGGTGTGGTTACAAGATCTGTTTTTTCTGCCTTTTGCTCTTGAAATTTTGTTCATACTCTTTCAATGCAATCCGTAGGTTTTCTGCCAGGTCTTTGTCATCATACGCATCCAATTGATACCATAAATTATATCCACTCAATCTGTTCCCACGCTCAAGAATAGACTTCATATACTCTTGCACTCTTTCCTTAGGATGAAAGCTATTCATTATAATATTAGCAAACTTTTTAGGTATTCCATACAACTTAAGAGTGATGGAAGAGAATAATGGATCCGGGCATCTTGCATCAACGAAAGGATTATATTCTTCTGGCTTTATTTGATCCTCCTCATTCTTCTTCTTGTTAAGCTCCTTCAATTTTCTTGTCTTGTACAGAGAGACCTCCCTTCTGTTGTGAATTACAATAAACGATAAAAGATAGCTCTCTTCATCTTCGAGTTGTTCCAAAATAGAATACTTTGGTACCAGGAAACGCACGTTTGCATTTTCCACGTACTCAAAGACCATATCAGCACCATTAGAATATTTCTGCTGGAAAGTGGTGAGCTGCATAGCCTTTTCTTCCTCTTCCTCTTCTTCTGTTTTCACTTTGGACCTTTTTCTGTACCTCCTCTTGGGCCTTGGAGCAACCGTTGCTTCTTCTGCATTTCCCTCAGTAATGATGTTCTGGTTGTTCGAAGATTTTTCAGCTTTGATTCCATCTGCATCAGATCCAGTACCTTTCTCTGATTTCTCAGAGCTATTATCGTTTTCGTTATCACTGTTACTATCCGAGTCACCGTCACTTCCAGAATCCTTATCACTATCACTGTCAGAAACTTGATCGCTATTGTTCGCACTGTTATTCAATTCTGATTTAGCAGGTGATTTTAGAAGAGTCACAGATCCATCAATGGGCGTGGCACTTCCATTTGCTATTGTTTGATCGCGTTCAGCTCCTTCTATTCGTGTGTTACTCCTTGGATTAGTCTCTTTAGATGACATGTTTTGAGGTTCAGTACCCGCGACCACGTCGTTTTTGTTGGTGTTTTTCTGTGTACCTTCTGGGGCTTTTCCCTTTGACGCTTGTTCAGACTCTGACTCCTCATCATCTGTGACTTCCACTTCTTCCAGCATTGGTTTCCAAGTTCCGCTTGGAGGTGGCATAGCCTTGGCCTTCTCTATGTATTTCTTGAATTGGGTAATCTCAGCCAAACTTGCCTGTCCACTGGCAACCTTGATCATCAAATCATTTAATTGCTTGTCGTTTCTTGCCATCTTGTTCAGATTCAGAATCATTACCTGTTCCTGGTAGGGTTTCGGTCTCATCACAGATTTTGTTCTCTTGGATTTACTAGAAGCGTCCGAGGCAGCATTCTTGTTAGGCTCTCGATTGGACTTAACTTTCGAATCATAATTTTTCTTGGTTGAATCTTCTTTTTCGACCTTGCTAGCGCTCTTCTTATAGGGCTTTCGGGGATTCCGTACCTTGTCCTTCTTCAACTCCTTTTCCTTTTCTAGGGCCTCTTCTTTCAGTTTTTTCCTCAGAAGCCTACGTTCTTTCTTCAACCGCTTCTCTTCTTCCTGCTGCAACTTGCGGATAGCTCTATCTCTCTTTTTGGCCTCCTTTGCCTCGTTCCAAGCCTTTTCTACTTCCTCATTCTTCAAGATGAACAGCCGAATTGGGAACTGATGCGGCCCGCCCTGCATCATACAATCACACAGCTTGTTCATCGTTTCTCGTGCAGCAGATTGATCGATGGAATCCGGATCTATACCTTCCTTTCGTAGCTCCTCCTTCTCCTTGGTGTTCATATACTGCTTAGCCCAGTATAGCTGGAACATCTCGCCTTTGACCCATGTTCTTCTGCTACTCAGCAACGACGAATAAAGGACTGCCGAGTCTTTCACGGACAGTGGATACGAAAACATATCATAACGAGGGATCTCCAAAGAGCACGGAAGGTCTTCCACAATGTAATATGGACGAGACTTGTCATCTCCATCTGCTAGCCCGTACGTATCGGTTTCATAGTCGCTGTTGGACTCTTCTTTTGTATGCCTTCTACCACGCTTCCTAGACATTTGTTAATGGGTTGACACCTGCCAAAGCATCAGTTTATACTCCTAGCAATCAATCTGGAATAGTTTGAAGGCCCACACCGAATCACCGAGTCGCTACTAGTCTATTCCTAACCATTGTTATCGATTCTTCAAGCTTGATATAAAACTAAAAGCTATATATTATAATATATCAAATCCCACTATTGAGGTTTACTACGCGTTGAAATCATGACAAAGAAGAAAGAATTATTGTTATAAAGCACCTAGCTCAGCTAATACGTAGCTTCAGTGGATCCAGGTCCTCATGTTAATGATTGTCAATCAGAAGCCATGACAACATGTATCAATTTCCAAGACTATACGGGATCAGAAGCTCCAGAAGGTGAAGCTGACGAAATCAATCAGAATGGAAGGGCTGTCGAGAGGAACTCCACGTCTAAAAGACTGCGGATACAGCATTCAGGCTTGAAAGAATTTCGTTCTGGGGCAATAGTTAAGCTGAAACTGATAAATTTTGTGACATATGCCCTGACTGAGTTTCATCTTGCGCCATCTCTGAACATGATCATGGGACCTAACGGTTCGGGGAAATCGACTTTTGTGTGCGCCATATGCTTGGGACTGGCGGGCAGACCGGAGCTGATAGGAAGAGCAAAGAAAGTAAGCGAATACATCAGGAATGGTACGGATCAGGCGACAATAGAGATCACTTTGAAAAATTCGAGCAAGCTCAGATCAGATTTGTTTCCAATGATAAACGAAGTTGATGAGGTAGTACACATCAAAAGAGTGATTTACGGTGGCAGAAGGCGATCAGACTACTATTTGAACAACAGAGCTGTCGATGAAGATGTAATCAAGGCTTTGGTCGCTATGTTGAACATCCAACTGGATAATTTGTGCCAATTTTTATCCCAAGAAAGAGTTCAAGAGTTCGCTCGTCTAAAATCAGAGGCTCTCTTAAACGAAACAATTAGATCTGTAGAGGTCGGACTTCTACGCGAGTTCACGAAACTCAAGAGTTTACAGATTGAAGGAGACGAGAAACGAAAAGCTCTCGAAAGCAATGAAAATAGGCTACATCAACTTACCGAACAGAAAGAAAGGTTAGAGACTCAAGTCCAGCAGGTTAATTTATACAAGGAAAAATCAAACCAGCTTCAACTTCATGAAAAGCTGATCAATTACACCTATATCAAGGAGCACAATTCCAGAATTAAGGGTCTAAAGCACAGATGTAAAGTCATTGATGGAGAGCTGAAATCGATGCAAAAAGATATGCAGCCGTATCTAAAGGCGGGATCTTCACTGAGTAAAGAACAAGAGGAATGCGAAAAGTCACTGGAAGTCCTCAATAGAACTAGATATTCAAAAGTTTCCAGATTTAACAGTACCAGAGAGACTCTTGGATCACTTGCTAAGAGGCTAACTGAATGTAACCAAAGAATTAGCTATTTGAAAACCAGAAACAAATCTATCAAAGAGGAGATTAAGACTTGTGAGGAAAAGATAAAACAATTAGAAGATGAGAAACAGTCGATTACCTTACCGGACGAAGGCTTGATCCAGGAGCTTACAAGGAAAAGTAACCAGAACAAAAATAGAAGGGGAGAGGTTAACGAGGAGATGATCAAGATTAACAGTAAACTAGCTCAAATAGGCCACGATTCTAAACACTTTGAGCAACAATACAAGACTAAACAAAGAGATCTGACAAGCAATGATCGTCTTTTTTTGTTAGATAAGTTTTCCACTCAAGGGAATACTGTGTTTTATGAAATGAAAAGAGCCATTCAGTATGTACGGTCTTTGAATGGTGTCAATGGAAAAATATTTGAGCCACCTATATTAGCTGTATCTGCTGTCAACAACAAATATGCCGCATATCTTGCCGCATGTGTAGATTTCCACACAAGCATGTCTTTGACAATGCTGAATAAACAAGTGTATGAGGAGTTCAGTGGTGATATTGTTAGCAAATTCCGTGTGAATATTAGAGAAATCTCCAATCAACCGATAGAACCTCCAGTGTCAAGGGAAGAATTAAAAAGATACGGCTTTGAGGGCTATTTGGTTGATTTTGTTCGTGGAGAAGAAGAAGTGATCCGTATGCTGTGTCAGCAACAAAAGATTCATATGATTCCTGTTACCACTCAACTGCTTAGTGCCCGACATTTAGAAGTATTGAAGACACCTGATTCGAATGGCCGTATTCGTTTTCCTAAATTTATCGAAGGTAATTCAATTCATACAATCAGGCAATCTGAATATGGTTCTCGACAGATATATTCTTCTTCCGGTACTATTGATCTTAACACAGAGTATTATCGTGGCTCTACAATGAGCAGTGAGGAAACAAATTCCATTCGTGCTGCAATGTCAACGATTAAACAACAATTGAAGGATTTAACAGCGGAATACGAAAAGACTGTCAAACTGAAAGAAGACAAGAAATTGGAGTATGACACCCTGACTCATGAAATGGATCATTTGAATACACAGGCTGCCGAACTCACCAAAGGAAGCAGACAACTAGAAAACTTCAATATGAGAATAGACAGATATCGGCAGAAAATCGCTGCCAATACGGAGAAGTTACGCGTAGACACCACTCAGAGTTTGACCTCTGCAAAGGAGAAGCTTGACGCCACTTATGAAGAGGAACGAATTGCACTATTAAGCCTACCAAAACTAACCAAGGAAATTCAACAACTGGATTTGGATATTGCATACAAGACCATGGACCTTCTCAGCATTAACATAAAGTTGGATGCACTCTCCCAGATTTGTAAAACCATGCAAGTGGAAAAAAAGCAGAAAGAAGAAGAACATTCTGCTCTTTTGGAAGAGTACAAATCGAAAAAGAATACTGAAGAATTCGTCCAATGGAACAACGTAATCCGTAATCTCTCTCAAGAAGAGAAAGCAACCCTCAATGACATTGCGACTGAGTATGACAAAGAGGATAAGTTTACCTCCGATTACATCGATTCTGTTATAACCAGGCTTTCCAGTGAACTATCAATCATTAATAACGATGCATCGGTGATTGAACTCCTCAATAAGACTATTAATGATCTTAATGTGCTTGAAAGTCAGATACCGACGCAAAAAGCACAACTTGCGAATATTCTAAGAGAAGTGGCTGAAATAAAGGATAAGATAGAGCCAAGGCTGGACCAAATTGTGTCCCAGATTTCAGAGAAATTTTCTAGGCTTTTCGTCAACGTTGGGAGTGCAGGCGAAGTCCAGTTAGTAAAGCCAGCCAAATTTGCTGATTGGGGCATTGAGATTCGAGTCAAATTCAGAGATAACAGTGAACTGCAACAGTTGGACCCACATAGACAATCCGGAGGTGAGAGGGCTGCTTCTACCGTGCTCTATATGATTGCACTACAGCAGTTCACAACTTCGCCTTTCAGAGTTGTGGATGAGATAAATCAGGGAATGGATCAAGCCAATGAACGTGTGGTCCACAAGATTATGGTTGAGAACGCTTGTGCCGAGGATACATCACAATATTTTTTGATCACACCGAAACTTCTGACCAACTTATATTATCACGATAGGATGAGAATTCATTGCGTTTTCGCGGGGTCATGGATACCAAATCCTGCCGTTGATCCAGAGAAAACACATTTCGGAGAAACCTCATCGTATGTACTATAGTTACCACAATCAAATTGTATTACTGCATAAGCATACAAACAGAGACATATATTATTGTTTCTAAACCGATATCCTTGCGTGTATTTCATAGTTGGCTTGTGGTGATATATTCTACTTTTATTGCCTTTAAATATGTACTATACCACAACTAAACGAAACAGCGTTATATTGTATCTAAAATATCTAAAACGGAAGAAAAGCGGTCAATACATTCATCCTCAGGAAGCACCAGGTGACTTCAGGAATGCCTGGCATTATCAAGTGTTCCAGGCTCTATTCTCAGCTGCCCAAGCGGAAGTTAGATGGTGTATTAAAGGGAACAAAGAAGTCTCTCTTTCTGAATAAACCAGTGAAGAATATTCATCCAACTCACCCTGTTAGGACTAGATTTGCTCCATCTCCAACTGGATTTCTACACCTGGGTTCTCTGAGAACAGCTTTGTATAACTATTTACTGGCTAAGAGCACTGGAGGGCAGTTTTTACTGAGATTAGAAGACACAGATCAGAAAAGACTTGTTGAAGGAGCCGAAGCGAGTCTCTACAATGCATTGAAATGGTGTAACATAACGTATGATGAGGGACCCGGTGTAAATGAGGTATATGGACCTTACAGACAGAGTGATAGAAGTCACATATATCAGAAATACATCAACGTCTTATTAGAGTCCGGACATGCGTACAGATGTTTCTGCACTAAAGAGCGCCTCGACTCTTTGAGGGAGTCTGCACAGAAACTGCAGCCTCCAACCACAGTTAGCTATGATAGACACTGTTGGAAACTGACCCAGGAAGAGATTGAATCCAATTTAAAGGCACAGGTTCCATTTACTGTCAGATTCAAGTCTCCAGATAGATATCCACCTTTTGAGGATTTGCTTCACGGAAGCTTGGACATGCAACCTCAGGTGAATGCTATGGACATACGGTATGATGATCCCATTTTGATGAAGTCTGATGGTCTTCCAACATATCATTTCGCAAACGTAGTGGATGATCATCTAATGAAGATCACGCATGTTATCAGAGGAGAAGAATGGCTACCGTCCACACCTAAACATATTGCACTATACCATGCTTTCGGGTGGGAACCTCCAAAGTATATTCACATTCCTCTTTTGACTTCCACAAATGATAAGAAGTTGAGCAAAAGGAGACGCGATGCAGACGTGGATGCTATGCGTGCAGATGGAATTCTTCCGGAGGCCTTGGTGAATTTCTGTGTCCTTTTTGGATGGGCCCCTCCCAGAGATCTAGCATCTGCCTCACATGAGTGTTTTGACATGGACCAGCTAGTCAAGATTTTCAACATCAACCACCTTACCAAGGGGAATGCAAAAGTTGACATGAAGAAGCTGTACTTTTTCAACAAGCATTACCTCTCAATACGTCTTCGTAATCCAGATCAATTCGAACAATTGCTACAAGATGCATACGACTACATGGCTCCCAAATATGAGAAACTCGACATAGAGCAGCTTGGAAAGGCACTCACATCGCTGCAAAGCTACCTGACGACAATCTACGACCTGGATACATCGTTCTCATATTTATTTAAGAAACCGGATTACTCAAACGAACATGCGTCTCAATTTCTTGAAATGCACGATCCAAAAAACGTTACAAGCGTTTTGAAACTGATCGAGAACAAGATCGAACAATCCAATGTAACTGACTTGATTCAAAGTGCTCATGAGGAATTAGCTTTGCCTAAGAAAGTGATATTCGAAATTATGAGATTCGCCCTAGCAGGCTCAATTCCAGGTCTGAAGCTACCAGTCTTGGTTGACGTCCTGACTCCGGCTGAATCAAACAGAAGAGTTAAGGATGTGTTGCAAATGATGAACCAAAAATGACTATACATCGATTCCTGTATATATCTTGTATCATAAGAGAACTTCTAAAGGCTTAAAGCTAGAAATTTCTGGAAGAAGTAAGAAATTGACAATACTTCAACCCATTTAAAGAATACTCTTGCTAGGTTGATCTTCAGAGAACATTACGGCTTTAAGGCTTAACATTACTACAATCTAACCTTACTTGAGTGGAAACAGCAGGGAAAGGACACCATCAAGAGATGTTTGCTGCCATTGCTTCAGGAAACCCTTTACAGCTTTCGACAGAAGTGCCAAATTCGAACGGCTTACAGCATACAATCGTTCTATCCTCGACAAAACCAAAATCATATTCGCACATTACGCTGTTTATCCTACCCAATGTCACATTCCCTCAGGAGTTCTTGGCTACTGTGTATTTCAAGCTCAATCCTGCAGAGGACTTCAAACTATTTGGGTATCTGGGGAATGAGAAACAGAGTGCTATATTTAAGGTCAAACTTCCGCAGGCCAACCTCGAATCCAGACTGGGCCAGGATTCTCTTGATGGATTAGGGGAAATTGATATGGAAGATGATACGATAAACGACGATATGAACAGTACGCATAATATATCGCAGCTTATCATCGGGATATCGATTGAACCAAGGAACGATGCATTAGCAAAACTGGAAGAATGGAAGGCGGAGCAAGCCGCAGCAACTGCAAATACCGGGCCTGGAGCCATGGTATTATCTAGAGGCTCTAATATCATGACACCTGGAGAACTAGCGAAACAATACCCTATTATTACCCAACAGTTAGCAGCGAAAATAGTCCAACATGCATACAATTATTTGACTGGCTTCGTGGACCTGCAAGGCAATGTCTCGATGAAACGCTTTGACACATGGTGGGAAAAGTTCAAGATTAGATTGAAGAGCGATGCGAGTTTCATAGATGAGATCACGAAGAATTAGATTCGTGTAAAGGGTATGATAAAAACTATCTACGATATATAGACGTATATGCTGTAAATTAGAGGTCCTGCAAGCATTCAAAGCTCATCAACAACTAAATTATCTTCCTCTTGATACATTCGTTCCTTTAATCTGGCAGCATTGGGATTGCCAAATATTGCGTGTCGGCTTTGAGAAAGTAGAGAGTCAAATTCTATCTGGTCAACATCTCTCCTGTAAAGCTCATCGGTTGCCTTAGCAGACCGTTCATCTATCTCATCTATAAGCCAGTTGAGGAAGTCAGAATCCACCTTGACACGATGCTTGTATTTTGTCTTGATGAATGAAATACAATGAAAGAAGGCTCTTAGATGAAATTCATCGAGTTCCGGAGTTCTTATTATAGTTGACAACTTATTCACCCATTTCTGCACAATTTTCACATCCTGGTGCATGTGATCCAACACTGCTGCATTGGACTCAGCATAAAATTTGGAAATTATTTCCAATATTTTGAGCTTCAGAGCTGGTTCTGTGTCGTTGTATATTTTCCATAAAAGGTCGTCTTTCAATGTGATAAGTTCTGCACGACTAATCAGAACATCAAGCATAGACAAGAATCGTTTAGTAAGAACTTTCGGACCATTTGAGGCATACAATTCAGCCAACTGATCGCAAATTTCGGAGGATGTCATGGGATAATTCTCATTGACAAAATCAATACTTGGAGGATTGTTCCTCAAACAGCTGATCATTATCCTGGCACTTAACTCTCTAACTTCCAATGGGTAAGAAGAATTGAACGCAAACGTATGTAATATGTCAAATTCATTTGATATTATCTTGGTGCCCTTCTTGTAGTCGTGCGAGAACTCTACCAAATCGTCAAGGATAGACACTATCTGATGCCATTGTTGATTCTCAGACAATTCGACCAAAGATCTAATCTTAGCAAAATCTTTGGAAAACTCATGGGTTTCCTTGTACGAGAGTTTTGTGCTTCTTTCATCATTGATCGCCACAATTTCATTATTTGATGTACTTGACGCACTCAGCGTTTCACCTGTCGTTACAGGATGCGGTACATCATCTAGGACCTCTTCAATCTCCTCAGAATCAATAATCTGCACAGCAGACTCATCGTCACTTGAAATATGGTCTGGTAGCTTGGCCTCCTTAGTACCCTTCTCCAGACTCATTCTTATCTCCAGACCAGCAGGTAACAATTGTGCAGGTCTCACAGCCTTCCACTCATGCGATGGCTCGAAAACCTTTGGATAGCATTCATCAGGATTACAAATCAAATGATCTCCTATGACCAAATTATCTTGCCGGCTTTGTATATCATGTGCAGATCCTTGCAGATCGCTGGACGGTGACAGCACTACTTGGGATGAAAGCACAGTACCAAAAAGAAGGCCCCAAAATACACCGGTGAGCCAATTCATCTCCGCAAACTTCATCTACCAATACTGGTACAGTACCACTCGTCTTCTATTCCACAGGTACAACGGACAAACCTCCAGGGTATCGCATCATTGTTAATCAAGTACTCATATATTCTGTCTGTATTAATAGAATTAGTATCAGTTTTATATAGACAAAGGCCTTGAGGCCAACTGTCCTTAGCGAAGACAAGAGACTGAACTGAAAAAGAACAGCCAAAGCAATGTGCAAAGTTGCTAAAGTATGTCATGCAGTCCAATATGATATCTATGTATTTCTATGAGCTAGCCGTTATTATAGTACACAGGAAAAGATCTATCAATACAAGTACCAATACCTAGGATATGAATCAGTTGGTGGCAGCAGCTAGAGCTTGCTTGACGTCTTCCAAAAGGTCGTCAATATCTTCTATACCGATAGACAATCTGATCAAGTCGTCATAGACGCCAGAAGCTTCTCTTTGTTCCTTTGGAATACCACCATGGGTCATTACTGCTGGGACTTCCAGGAGAGACTCGATACCTCCAAGAGACTCAGCTAAGGTGAAGAGTCTGGTAGAAGAAGAGAACTTGGCAGCACCTTCAGCACCACCCTTGATTCTGAAGGAGATCATACCACCGCCAAGGCTGTCACGATGTTGCTTCTTGACGACATCGTAGTTTTCGTGGGTAGGCAATCCTGGGTAGTTCACCGCAACGACTCTGTCGTCTGCAGCCAAAAACTCGGCGATCTTTTGGGCACTCAAAGAGGCCTGTCTGACTCTTAGATGCAAAGTCTTGACACCACGGTGAGCCAACCAAGAGTCGAATGGAGATGGGATGGCACCGATAGCGTTTTGCAAAAACTGCAATTTCTCGTATAGAGCCTTGTCGTTGGTGGCCAAAACACCCAAGACGACGTCAGAATGACCGTTGATGTACTTGGTAGCAGAATGAACCACAACATCGGCACCGAAGTTCAATGGGTTGGACAAGTATGGCGATAGGAAAGTGTTGTCCACTGCTAGTAGAATCTCCTTGTTGATGGACTTAATCGTCTTGGATACCAATTCAATGTCCGTGACCTTCAAAGTTGGATTGGTAGGGGATTCAATCCACACCAACTTAGTGTTTTCCTTGATCAAAGAGGGCAATTCTTCCACCAAGTTGTTGGTGAAGGTGGTTTCCACACCATGCGCATTGGCAACCTTCGTGAAGTATCTGTGGGTACCACCGTACACATCACCGATTGAAATCGCATGAGAGCCCTGAGGCAACGACTGCAGAATGACAGCAGTCGTAGCGGAGCCAGAAGAGAACGCTAGACCGTACTTACCGTTCTCAAGAGCAGCGATGGCCTCTTCCAAATTTTTTCTGTTTGGGTTTTGAGATCTTGAGTACTCGTACTCTCCCAAAGGCTGGGCTGGTGCAGACTGCTTGAAGGTGGTAGACAAAGAGATTGGCTCAATCACTGACCCATGCACATCAACGTGCGCTCCTGCGTGGATAGCCTTGGTAGCAAACTTATCAGTTGGTAACAAACCCATTATTATCGATATTAATTAGTGTGACAGTGGTGAAACTTATTAAACAGAAGCAAACCTTTACCGGTGTAACCTAGTATTAAATCAGACACTTACAGAGAGTTTCTACAACTATTGAAAACTATCAGAGCAGACGTAGAACACTTTATTCAAGTGTCATGTTCTGCTGAATGACTTTTCATTTCTCGAGATCCATTATATATCGGAACTACAGAAAGCAGCCATACTTAGTATTATAAATCAGAAAGGTAGACACAAGCGGCTCAAATGTGGTGTGGTTACTAATGTTGATCTATATCAGGATACAGGGTTCTTGAAGACACATTCTGGACTGCTGCTGGGTGGCACCAGGCCATAATTGATGCTATTTCTGAAGATGATGAGGCCAAAAGCACATCACGTGAAAGACGCCACAGTTTTAGACAGGGTAACGATATTTAAACTTTCGTCGATCTTTTCTTCTCGAAACAAGTCACGTGACGCTAAGATCGCCTGGTGGCTCTCCGAAACATATTCTCTTCGAAAGGTTCTAATTAGAGATTGTACATGATATACAAGCGCGTTTGCTGTACTAACCGGAAACGCAGGGCCACGCAATGCAACAGCAGCGGAGGTCCCCGTCGTTTCCCAATGTAATGCGTATGGAGATCATCTCAACGATACGCGGGTGTGCCAATTGTGTAGATTGTAGAATAAACGAGATAAAGCGAGTGGAGCGTCAAAGAGCTCACTGCGCTTAGTCGAATAGACCGAAACCCATTTCGTCGTCAGACTCTTCGGCCTCAGACTCAGGTTTCTCTTCAGCAGCGGCGTCAGCAGCACCAGAACCGGAAGCAGCAGCACCAGCGGCAGCAGCACCAGAGGAGGCTGGAACGGAAGCCAACTTCTCGGAACCCTCAGCGATAAGTTCTTCGACAGACTTACCTTCCAAGGCGGACAACAAGGAGGAGACCTTCTCTTCCTCAACTTCGATACCGACGGATTCTAGAACAGCCTTGACATTGTCAGAGGATGGGGTGTTGCCAGCGGCGTTCAACAACAAATAAGCGGCCAAGTACTTCATCTTTGCTATCTGTTCTTTCTTCAGGTAACAACAGAACCTTATCAAAAGACTTTAAGCATCCAATGCGCTACTCTAACGAACACACGTTAATGTTATAGTAGACCTTAAAGCTCATACATAATACTTCTGATCGTCAATACAGGACAGATTCCAGGTTCGTGAATAATTCCCAGGTCCTTGGTCGTGCACAGGGTCCTTTCCACATCGGGCAGTAGAACCGATTCTATCAAAATAATTTTGAAAAACAAGCACAAGTACCTGTAATGTGTGGGTGTAACGGCTTTGTTTCAAGTGTTTCAGGCTGTGGTGTACGGAGAGCAGTCCCAGGTTACCGGTGAATTTTTCAAAAGTTGCGTGGGTATCTGAAAATTGAGTGGGGTGGGTGTTCTGCCTACACCGAGAGCCTGACCCTGTGGTGGGAAACCAATTCTGCCTAGCAACTGTTCACTCTAGGCAGGAAACTATCCTCAGCCCACGATGCGTCCCCCTAAGACACCACGAGCGCAGGCTGGAACTGAGTTCGGCAGTGCCAGGTTTGGAAGGATTCTACCGCATGGAATTTGTTTTGGAGAGTTGATACTGTGCAAGAAAGTGAATAGACAGGAATTGATTAGAGGAATCAGCTGGGTGTTAAAGGATAGGCATAGTAGTTGTTAATCTTGCTTGTTAGGTCTTGTGTTGATAGTGTGCCGATAATCTCAACCGAATAAGAAAGCAAGCCAACATGTCTGAAGCCGCTGCTCCAAGAAAGAGAACCTTCAAGAGCTACTCCTACAAGGGTGTTGACCTAGAGAAGTTGTTGGAAATGCCAACGGAGGAATTTGTCAAGTTGGCTCCAGCCAGAGTTAGAAGAAAGTTCGCTCGTGGTTTGTCCGAGAAGCCAGCTGGTTTCATGAAGAAGTTGAGAGCTGCTAAGTTGGCTGCTCCAGAAAACGAAAAGCCAGCTGTTGTCAGAACCCACTTGAGAAACATGATCATCGTCCCAGAAATGATTGGTTCCGTCGTTGGTGTCTACAACGGTAAGGTCTTCAACCAAGTCGAAATCAGACCAGAGATGGTTGGTCACTACTTGGGTGAATTCTCCATCACTTACACTCCAGTCAGACACGGTAGAGCTGGTGCCACCACCTCTCGTTTCATTCCATTGAAATAAGCGTATTGAAATAACTGCGAACATGAGCAACTACTGAGGAGAAGGAGAATAGCCATCGTTCACTGCAGGACCCCAGTGGAGAATTTAGGCGTCATGGATATCATTTCGAATTTGCGGGTCGAAGAAGTTCCGCAAATAGCGTTTCTCAATTCGACATTGAAAACGAAGCATAGACGTCAGATGGAATCATGGATTTTATCAGTATTTTCCTATCTGTATCTGACTTTGTGGGTTCAACGATGTCACAGTCAAGTGATCTATTGGCACTTAGTTTTAGCTCTCAAGAGACTTGAGTGTTCTGCACACAATTTCTCAGTACACCTGGCTATTACCCTCGAATCTGTTTGAGCGTGTTTCCCTTTGTTTTAATATATCTTTTATCAATGTCAAACGAATGTTTAATTAGTACGAGGCGTATGCTTCGATTCCATATATAACATACATCTTTGTATATTTAAAGTACCAAGGTAACTCGAAATTGATTTGTGCCAATGCAAATTGGACTGCGTCCCTGTATAAGGTACGGAGATGATAAAGGGTTGTCGAAAAAGAATACAGTATCAAAAATGTTGTTAATGAAATGAAGGAGAAGATTACTCTCTTCTATGAGTGAATTGTGTATGATATGCTAAAGTTTGAGGCTCTTAGATAGTGAAGCGTCTCTGGTCATAATTGTTGAATACCGGTAAGATCCTCGTGAATTTCAGAATCCTTCAATCCACCAAGCTCAGGTGCACCTGGGAAACCACCGTAATATCTCTTCAACCCCTCTAAATCGCTGAGCTCATTGTTAAATCTCATTCTATCTACGATAACTTCCAGTTTGTCAACTGGGTTATTATGATACCTGAATTTGATATTTTCACACACCATATCTTCCGGCAGAGGAGCTCCCGGACGTCTCATATTGGCTGGAGCTGCATAACCTGTGATGCAACTCAAAGACTTATTGGCAACCTTGATAGGTACATGATAGTTAACCTCAGGTACTACCACATCCATTTCCCTTCTTTCCTTATTTATATCGTACCATTTTTGGGTCGTATTACTGAGAAGCTTTTGCTTCAAGTCTGACACCTTCCTATGAAAGTCTTGATGAATGGCAGTTCTTGTAGCTCTGGTTTCCTTGTCAATGCACTCGAGCTCGTATCTCTGTCTTTGGTACATTCTTTTCAGTTTAAAATCACGAATAGAATCGATCTTTTGGTAATAGGTCTGTAATTGAGGATGCGAACCGTCCAGGCACATCTGCAGCTCGTTTTGTAGTTTTGCGAGTCTATTTTCATACAGATTCTGCCTTAGCTGCGCAAACTCGACTTCAATCTTTGTCAGTTCGGCCAATGCATCCTGCCGTAACTTTTCCTTTTGCATCGGCGAGAGTCCGTTTTCCGAGGCATCTCCGTCTGTGTCGGTATCTTGCACGGGCTCAACAGAGCCCTCTTCCTTGTCTTCTTGCTCTGGCTCTTTGAGATCCTCCTCGTTGTCTTCCACTTCGCTTTCCAAAGCCCCATCGTCTTCTGCCTCTTCCTCTTCTTCCTCGTCTTCTTCCGGTTCAGCATCTGCATCGACGTCTCCATTCTCATCGTAGATTCCAGGCTTCAATACCGTGGGCAGTTTGGGTTTCTTGAAGATCTGTTCATTCTCTGGCCCTGCCATCGTGTCACTGCCCCCGTCAAGGGTTCCATCGACAGACGCTCTGCGCTTGGTTGTCGCCGTTTCGCTTTCCGGTATCAGCGACTCCTTCTGCCGCGGCTCTGTCAGCAGCTGATCCTCGGCAGAAAGGCTCGCAGCGTCCTTGTCCTTGTCCTCGCCGCTGCTCGCGGCAGAGACCATCTCGGCAAGCTTGGCACGTGACTCGTCTTCCTCTAAGTCCATCTTTTCCGTCTCTGCGTCTGAAGAAACGTACATGTCCGATAAAGAGACCGAGTTCGGATGTTCCGGCGATGTGACCTTCGACAGCCCGCTGCTGCTGTTCTCGCCGAACTCCAGCTCTGCTGCGCGCCCGGGAGTACCTGATTTAGACCTCTGCGTCCCGGATTCCGAATCTGACGCTATCTTGTCCAAAACGGCCTTTGTGAGCTTCACTCCGCTTTCCGCGCTCTCTCCGCCGCCCGCTGCTCCTGGCCCGCTCTGCGTCCCGTTTTCCATCAAACACCCGCCGTATCCAACAGAAAAACCACTACTGACTCCTGTTGCAACGTTTGCACCGCTCTAGCTGCTCAATTTCCTGTGTGTCCAACTGTTCCCTAACAGAAATTCCAGCTTATCCAATCTAGCAGCCCTTGATCTACCACAAAAACCACTTTGCTCTTACTACAACTCAATCCTCTCAATCTCTAACGCTTATCTCCACCCTAACGTCTCTGCAACCCTCTCTTGCTTCAGATTCTCTTTTCCTGCCAGCCTATTGCTGTCTCAGTAAAATTGTACTATTAACTATTTCTCTATTTACCTTTTCATGCTATACTAGCCAAATCCCATAGTAACACTGGAAGCTCAAACTGAGGCCAGTGCGCTGGCTGGCGCTGGCGCTGGCTGAGGTGCGGTAAAAGTGCGGGTAACGGTGCGTGGAACTGAAAACGGTCACGTGACATTTAAATGTTTCACGGCACCCACACACCGCAGCACGCCGCAAACCCTGCGCCGGTTCCTGGCGAGCGCAGTTTTTCCAGTGAGACAAGTACAAGCTCATCTCATCGGAAGCGATTGCAGAAAGGCAGATCGAGAAACGGTGTGTAGCTGTCCCTGTTGTCTTTTGAGTGGCCAGTTTGCCAGCAAGCGACTCACACTAGGAATGTCTGCTCTCAGTAATCTTTTTGGGTCAGCTGGGCCCAAAACAGCGTCAGCAGTGGCAGGTCTGTTTGCCAAGCCTAACAAGGTCGATGAGCTGAAAGTGAAGAGCAAGAGCAGGACCGTGGTCCAGAAGCCGGCCGGCGCAGAAGGCGAGCAGTCCGAGGCTGAAGCGGAAGAGGAGCCTCCTAAAAAGAAGAAGAAGAGCAAACACACGGATGAGAATGAGGAACTGGAAGCGCAGTATTACTCCAAGGTGTTGGGCGAACAGGGCGAAAAGGAGGCCCAGGATGGCCAGGAGAGCCAGGACAGCGACAGCGAGGGTGCAGAGACCGAGGAGCACGGGGAGGAAAATGGCCTGGGCGGAGAAGCGAAGGTGGTGGACCTGAAAGAGGCGGAATTGGCGAAAGCCGAAAGAACTATTTTTGTTGGCAACGTTCCGAATGAAGTCATCACGTCGAAGAAGCTCTATAAGGAGTTCAAGAAGCTGCTCACCACGGACCCAAGGACCGAAGAACAGGTCCGCGACTCGGCTGTCAAACTCGAGGCCACTGACTTCCAAGTGGAGAGTATTAGATTCAGATCTATCGCATTCGAAGAGGCATTGCCAAGAAAAGTCGCTTTTGTACAGCAAAAGTTGCACAAAGCCAGAGACTCCATCAACGCATATGCGGTTTACAAAAGTACCAAGCCCGTCAGAATCATGACAGAGCATTTGAACGGTTTTGTTTTCCAAGATCACCATCTAAGAGTCGACTCTGTCACACATCCAGCGTCTCACGACAAAAAGAGGTCTGTGTTTGTTGGTAACCTAGATTTTGAAGAAGTAGAGGAAAGTCTGTGGAAGCACTTTGAATCTTGTGGTGATATAGAATACGTTCGTATCATCCGTGATGCCAAGACTAATGTGGGAAAAGGTTTTGCGTACGTCCAGTTTAAGGATTTCCAGTCGGTCAACAAGGCCTTGATGCTACACGACAAAAAAATCCACCAGGGAAAGAAAGCCAGAAAGCTCAGGATTTCCAGATGCAAGAACATGAAGAAAGGTCTGAACCAACGCAGTGCCGCTCCACATCACCAAAAAGCCGGGTTGAACGAGCAGCAGAAAACTAAACTAGGAAGGGCCAAGAAAGCACTAGGAAGAGCTGATAGAGCTAAACTAGGCGAAGAGCTCACAATTGAAGGTCTCAGAGCCACCAAGGGAGAGACTACCCCAGTGCTGAAAAGAACAAAGAAAAGATCAAAGACCGGAAGAGTCACCAAACGTTCCATCGCATTCAAAAAACAAAATGGAAACTGAGCATCAAACCGCCGGAATCTATAGGATTATAGAATCATGTATAATAGAACAAAGCTGCTGCACTAGTCAAGAACATACACCATGTATGTGCTTCCAAGCTGCTATTTGAGTCCAAACCGTACTTCACCAAATCCGGGTAATGTTATACAAGGCATCTTTAGATACTTATCAGGGTGCTGACGATATGGTGCAACCATTCTAAGAAGCCTTATTGTAGATAATATAAGTCGACTCCTACTCTTCGATATATCCTTAATACTGAGCAAGTGATGAATTTGAGTGATCGACCGACTCACGATAGGGAATAGCATGAACGGACTGAAGATCAGATATGAGTTGGAGAAACTCACTGACTTGATTGAGGAAAGAACACGATTGGCCGACGTCTTGAAGCTACAGCCTTCTAAAAACGACAATGCGAAACTCAAGAAACACATAAATCACACACTAGATCTTCTAACTTCATATGAGAAAGAAGTTCTTCCCTCTGAACAGGAAAGCTTTAGTGACTTGATTGATTCTTACAATGACATGCTCAAGGGACTACCTGCCACAGTAATTGACCCACAGCTCTATATCTTTAAACGCCAATTGGTTGTGAAAGAGGACAAAAGGGTACGTTTTAAGGACGACGTTGAAGAAGAGGATCCATACAACAACAATCCGGAAACCTTTAAGCCCTATAGAGATGACGTTTCAGCAATACCCAGCTCAACACCAGAAGAGGATATCTCGCTTGATGCAAAGAGACAGGATTTGTTTGCAACCAGTGATTCTAAAAGTTTGAAATACAAAGTCGCTCCTCAGCTTTCAAATGAAGACATCTTTCTACAACAACAGCAACAACTAATTGACCAGGACAGTCATCTTGAAAATCTGGCTTCCTCCATAAACCGAACACACGGAGTATCGGTAAATATCAATCACGAAGTAGCATACCAGAACCAGCATTTGCTCTCGGATATGGAAAGGCAAGTGGATCGTAGCGAGAGTAATTTGAGTCGTGCTGGAAGACGACTTAGCGCCTATGAGGCCACGGCAAAAGAAAACCGAACGTGCTTAATAATAGCGGTCCTATGCCTCATATTATTCATCTTACTTATTATTTAAACCACCCAAGAGATATGCCTAATTTGTAACGGAAATATACTACAACTTATACTACACGTAATGGAATATTTGAAGTTGATAAAGCCTAAAGAAATGAATGCAAGAAATATTGAACCTCAAAACCAACAGGTATACCAACAACCTTTGTCTGTAAATGTTAAAAAGTAAATGTAAGTAGGTGCCGTGGTAAGGAAAGAACTGTAACTGTTTTAGAGTGAAATTTACAAACTCTGCTCGAAACTTCACCATTTGTTACGGTTACCATTGGCACCAAATCCCGAGAAACTAACGTCCTTGCCGTTGATATTGTTCATCTTGTTTGTCCTGCCATATAACTGTTGCTGTTGCTGACCTTCGTTCATTGTCAAAGATTGCTGGTTCGTTGATAATAAATATGAGTTGCCGTGATGTTGAGGTTGCTGCTGTTTCAGCGCTTCTATGCTACTGAAATTTTGGCCCGTATACACCGTACGGTTGGTTAGAGGCACCGGTCCTGCTAAACCGTTCACGTTGGTGTCGCCTAGTTCTGTGTGTTGTGTTACTCTTTGGTTGTAGGTGGTCAACCCGTAGGCATGCAGTGCCACAGGCGAGTACATATTAGGATGAGAGTGGCCAGTCATCACTGATGCAGTAGCTAGGTGCTCGGGAAAGAACATGTAGTCGTCCGAAAAGGATTTTTTGCTATCCAGCCTCAGTCTTGCATCCCTAACTAGAGGATCACCCATCAGAAATGACATATTCGGGCTCATGCCATTGTTCAAACTTCCCTTCTGTTGCATTCCCATCATTGTCTTGTTCGGTAGATGCTGTTGCGCAGGCTCGCCATTTATTGTTTGCAGTAAAACGTTGTTCATAACTTCTAACACAAAACGATACTGTTCAGTATTTTGTCCTAAAATGACGAAGAAGAACCAGAAAACGGGTCAGTAAAAACAGTAGCTTAAAGGTAGACCTCGCACAACTCAGTTCTTTCTCTTCTACAACCGTTGATCAACTAGACCTCAATGCTACTCTTGTTCTGTCTAACCCTTTTGAACCACTCTGATCTTAAGCTGTTCTTCCAAAATTTTTCATATACAGAAATTCAGGTAGTACCGTGAACCGATGAGATCGAGAAGCAGAAAAAACGACAAGGCAACCAAAAAGACAAGTAGCTGATCTGCATTTGTATCTGTAATTAGAGGGTTTAGCCGACGTTAGCATCAAAGTATTCGTAATTCGGTAAAAACCGGAATATGATCACTGGGGTGGTACTTGTTGGGAAGTCCGAACTCTTGCAGTGTTTCTAGCTCTAAAGAAACCTCTTTCCCACTAAGAACTTTCTGGACCTCAAAGTCTCCTTGGTGGAACCATATGTAGTCAAATATGCCCTTGAGTTTTCCCGAGTAACAGGTGTGCACATAAGTGTCGTGTGGTATTTCATCATACACAGAATGGCTGAGATACGCTCTCATCGGGTTCTGGAGGTTGATGTTGCCGTACTTGATAATATCTCCATTCAGAAACTTGAACACTAGCGAATCTCTGGATGAATTGAAGTCCCCACTGAGCAAAATTTTAACGCTGGAATATGTCACACCTTCTAGGCCCATCAGCAACCCTTTGATGATTCTTTGCAGTCGACGCATGATCACGAGACACTGCACGAGCTTCACCTCGTCATACTTCCAGTAGAGGTGCGTGTTAATCACCACGATAATTGATTTTGTCTCCTTGTGTCGCAACAGGACAAAGAGACACACTTGGTTCCGAGTCTTTGTTATATTGTATATGTTGTCCTCTCCGATGACGTCTCCTGCTCCGTTGGTTAGCAGAATGTTATGGTTATTCAGGTATTCAAGTTCCTGCTGGTCAAAAGTTCCGATCAAGTCGTTCAGGAGCAGCTTCGTGGAGAAAAGGTACTCGAACTTGGCCAGATTGTAGAAGATCCCAACCCCGTCCATCTCATTCTTTGGTCTAGTCCAGTACGCAGGAGGCGGCTTGACCGCAAATTGTGAACCATAGTTGACCCGTGACAGCATCTCAGGCTTCCAAAATTCATCATAGTCATTTGCAGTTAGCTCCTGCAGACAAATGATATCCGCCTTATATTTGTAAAACAACTCTGTCTCTAGCAACCGATGTCTGTATCCCCAATCTTTATAGTCATCCTTCACATAGCTGTACACCTGCGGCCACATGTAGTAGGGAGAGAGCATGTTATACGTCAACATGGTAAATCGATCATTACAGGGGCCTTTCACCGAGCCTGTAGCGCTCTTCAGACTGGGCTTGGCAGGCAGTTTCTTCAGAACAGGTAGTAGTTTACGTCCAAACATCACTGATTCTCCGAGGGGCACTATAAGCCACAAGAAACAGCAGCAAAAATAGATAAGGCGCAATTTGATTTGGTACAGTATTCGCTACAGCTGTCAACACTCGGAGAATTTACTTTCACTGGCATACAATCATCCAGATTTTTACTTTCCCATGGACCCTTTCGTTAAATTATGCTTTAAATTTCGCTTTATCTATCACTCGAGCATCTTACATTGATAATCACTGCAGGTTTTATGACAGGTTTTAGGGATGTTTGCTGATCGAATCTGATGGTTTTGGTGCGATAAATGGGCTGTGGAGGATCAACATGATTATTATTGGGAATTAGAGGATTGTTTAAAATGGTTAGAGTGAGAAAACCGCGGGTAAAAGTGGAAATTGAAGTCGAAACTGTATCAAGGTTCTTTCAAGGCGAACCCGGAGTGCCCAAAGTCAAGCAAGAGGAGTCTGATGTGGAACAAGACCCTCAGATATCGGCTATCAAGGCCATGGAATCAGATGAGTACTTTCAATTCGTGAATAACGCAACTAAAGACGAAATTCCAAGCGATCTAAAGTTTAAGATTGAGGATAATGCCAACATCCCAGCGACTTTTGTGCCGATCTACTCAAAAGTGAGGCTAATGCGGTCGATGATTCATACTCCAGTGGACAATGTTGGATGTGCCATGCTGCCGATAACTATCAACGAGTCGTTTGGGATCGCCAGAAGCGAGATAAAGCCCAAAAACTACCGATTACAACTTTTAGTATCGCTTATGCTGTCCTCGCAAACCAAAGATGAGGTCAATGCGAAGGCTATGCACAACATTATGGAATACTGTATAGAAGTACTAGGCGATCCCGAGGGAATCACGCTGAACGCTTTGCTGCGAATCGACGAAAAAGTGCTCGATAAACAGATCTACAGTGTGGGATTCCACACACGAAAAGCATCATTCATAAAAAAGGCCATCGTAATGCTACGGGATCAGTTTGATGGAGACGTTCCTACTGATATCAATGGTTTTATATCTCTACCTGGAGTTGGACCCAAGATGGGGTACCTGGCACTACAAAAGTCCTGGGCCAAGATTGATGGCATCGGAGTAGACGTCCATGTGGATAGACTTGCGAAGATGTGGAAATGGGTTGACGCTAAAACATGTAAAACTCCTGAACATACAAGAAAACAGCTTGAAAGCTGGTTACCGAAATCTCTTTGGTATGAGATCAATCCTGTTTTAGTCGGGTTTGGCCAAGTTATATGCATGCCAAGAAGCAAACGGTGTGATATATGCATGATTAACGACATCTGTCCTGGAGTTGACCGGAAGCTGTTAAAAAAAGTAGGATTGGATCTAGACGACAGTAAGTCGGCAGCTAACAACAGGGGTGATTACACCGCGTGGATCACCTACTTGAGGAAGCAACGTGAAGACGATATTCCAAATAAGACAGTAGAAAAGTAATTATAATGATGAAATGTACACGTGATTCGAATTAAGCCAGCACATGTAGCCACTGGTCTATGTAACTAGTCATTGGTGAGAATTTATATATTTTAACACCATAACTAATGCCCAAACAGCCTTTTCCTTGCAGAGAGCAGATATCTTACGATAGGAGAGACTTACACTTCTCCAAACTTTGGTCAGAAAAGTATCTGACGTCAACATCTTGATCCTTACATAACTTTTCCAGCGTAGGAATGATTGTTTCGTTGATCAAGTCTATATGACTCTTTTCCCCATCTTTGGTTAAAGTCTCTACCATAACAGCATACACCTTGGAGACGTTGAATCTAATGTTTGGAACATTGTCTGTGGACAAGTGATTTACGAAGGGAAGAATCTTCTCAATGGTAACTTCAGCGGACACAACAGGCACAAGCCCGGTCAATGCAAATAAAAGAGTAATTCTATGATTGAAGTTCTCCAGCATTTGAGTGTCTGCTTTGAGTAGAGGAGTGATAATCTGGTCGCGAGCCCAGTCAGATCCAAAGATTTCAGTCAACTTCTTGAGATTGGTAATGGCAGCGCTTCTTATAGAGTAAACTCCATCCCATAGCCATGATAGACATAAGTCACTCAACTTAGAGTCAAAGAATTCTAGACCAAGCTGCTCAGCTAGTAAGGGTATGTATTCAATAATAGCCAATCTCACTCTCCAATTTGGATCTTTGGCAAGTTCTGTGATAGCTGGTAACAGATTTTCTGATAAGAAATCGATACCGACAGACTCGTTAACTACCTTTAACTTTGCGATGATATTCAAACGAACGTCAGGGAAATCATCCTTCAGCATATGAAGAAGAATTGGAACTAAACTGTCCATGGCTTCTTTCTTTTGCAGCAACGGGGCTAGATTCGTGATCTCCTGTGCCAATGAAGCTCTCACTGACTCAGTTTCATCGATGCTTAGAGTTTGGACCGCAGGTATAATTCTTTCCAATACAATTGTTGGGTCGTCAAGAAGTTTTGCGTACCCTGGGATCTGTTTTGCTATGGCCTTTCTTACATCACTTTCATTATCCTGGCACAATGACAAGAACGGTTCTAGCAATTCATGGATGAATTTTGGATCAGAAGTAAATTGTGCTGAAAGATCCTGAAATCTGTTAGCTGCCATGTAACGAACTCTCCACGCTTCGTCGCCAATCAACTGAATGGAGGACTGTAGCAAGTCTTTTGTATGCGTGAAATCCTGTTTCTTGTTGAAGAACTTCAAAATAGAGATTAAAACCTCAACAGCCAAGAATTTCACGGAATCCTGGGCGTCATTGACTAGTCTTTGGAACATGCTAGAGATGTAGTCCCATTCGTCGTCTGTGGAAAACTCTGGATGGTCGGTCAACTGATCGATCAAAGTTGGTAAGTTTCTGCCCGCAGCTCTTCTAACCATTGGAGTTTCGTCTTGTATTAGTTGCAAAAACAACGACAACAGGTCTTTTCTGAACTTGTCGTCTTGAATCCGAACAAAGACCGCCTTAAACAGCCCGCAAGCAGATACCTTGGAAGAAAACCACTCATTGGTAGCCAAATTCTCAATCAATGGAACAAAATCGTGCAGCAATTGCTCCTCGCTCAGCTGCTCACCGATCAAGTTCAAAGAATCAACAGCTTTTTCCCGCACTAGAGTCTCTTCTGTCGACGCTAGAATCTCCAAAGCAGGCAACAGGAGTGTCGCATACTTCCTACCACCAACAAAGGGCACAAACTTGCCTAGCCGCTCGGCTAGAATCGCAAAAACCTCGTCTTCGTCGTCCTGAGCCACTTCCGTCAAAAATGGGATCAGCTCGTCACGCGTCCTCTGTGTCCCCAAAGCAAGCGCAATCGTGTCCAGCTTCTTCATGGCTTCTACACGATTGGAGATATCGTCATGCTTCAACTCATCCATGAGCAAAGCTAGCGGATAAAGATCCTCTTTACCACTATTCTCACTCATCCTCCAACTGACAATTTATCAACACTCCAATATCTACCTTATTCTCCAGTACTTTGCACCAGAACTTTTATCTAGACAGTTGTCACTCGAGATCTTTGTACTATGGAACACCTATAACTCCCTAAACTTACAGATATAGCTTACAAGACCGTTACGTTGACCAGTGGCATAACCCTAATGTTTTCCAAAGGTCTTGCCGTTTTTTCAATTTCGTTAGTAAGGGTGGCTTCTGATATGGAAACTGGTACAATAGTTGAGAAAAGGCTGGAACAGAGAATAAAAACTGCAGAAAAGAGCTGTATGCAAGATATGGCGATGCAGTGAGTGGTTCATGCTTTACAGAGTTGGTATTTTGTAGTATGTAGAGCTTTTCGTGGAAATTTGGTCGGGGGTAGCGTCCAGCAGACCGGAAAGAATAGATTAAGAGTATACGTTTATCCGGGTAACCCGTGATAACATGACGTCTGTCTACCTGTGACTGGGCTCCTGCGTTACAGAGACGCCAGTGTGTTCATAGCGTTCAACGCAAGCTTCAAAATGGTTGCAAGCCGTTCTTTACTGTGTCTCCAGATGATATGGAAAGTTACAGATCTTCTGGCCAGCGGCAGGACAAGTGATACCAAGAAAACTAAGAACGATGCGATGAGCTGAGGTGACCAGGAGATCGATTGCGCCCAACTTGGGAGCCACATCGGCAGTCTGGTGAGCAAACCTCTCAAAGACGAGGAGCGTGAAATTACCACGCGGGATTCCTCATTTTCGTTTTGAGTTGGCTCCTGTTCTTGGTCCAGTTTTGGTTTCAGTCTTGATTTCGTCCTGGACCGGGATCTGGTTTTTGGCTTTGGCTTGGTTTGCAGACGCTGCCGGAAATATGCATCGATGGTCACAGGGTGTCCCAGCATCCTGTTTTCCTGGAATCGGGCCTCCAGCTTGTCATCCAACTGGCAAAATCTAGTGTACATAGACAATGAGGGAGTGCGTTTCAGCGTGTCGATCTGTACGTCAAAGATCAGAAGCTCTAGCAACTGTGACAGCTTGCGGATCTCGGACGGTGTACTGCATCTTCTTGATTTCTGCAGAATCAGTTCTTTACAGGATAGAGAAACCGAGTCAAGGTGAGCGTAGTTCTCTTTCACATTTCGTCGCCAAAATCGAAGCGAAGAGTACAGAAACTGGTATGCGGTGGTCAATTGCTCGTCTAAGGACTTATCCCTTACCAGAGTTTGCAGACATTCCTCGTTCATAAACCACTGTTTTAAGGCTGTGTCGACAGTCACGCCCAATTCGTTAACGTTTTCCATCTGACTGACGCAGTCCATCATCAACTGCCATGAATTTAGAGACTGGACCATCTTTTCTGGACTGAACAGAGCATAGTTGTACATCAGCTCTAAGCATCCTTTTAGTTCACCCTTCACATACAAATCTAAACATTCTTGAGCCTGTGTTGTCTTGATATTGACTCTCTGATCCTCTAGCTGGAACCGTTCATCGTCCAGAAGCCGTTCTAACCTTTTAGTATCAAGTACACGCACACTCTTCTGTACCATCGTTATAGTATACTTGCACTGCTGAAACAGCAAAAGTCATAAACTAGACTGGTCTTCTCAGTTCTCTTATGTTGAACGCTTGAAAGAACCTCTGTGAAAGCGCTTTACCTTAAGAGTAGAGCTGGCAATACAATAGTTAACAAACCCACAAACTGATTAAGTGTTAAATCTCCGATGACTACTTTAATGATGATAGAAGGAAAGACTTCGGAATTTGTGTAGGCACTTAACAGACTTAGTGCCGCAGTTATAGAATGCCGTTGGTCATGTTCACTTGGCCACTCACACAGTTCGGCTTTAAGTTAAGATGATTCTTGCGAAGTAAAGCTAGTCACGTGATATAAATATAATGAATTGATGGCTCATCGCTTCCAGCGACAACGGCAGACAAGGACTATTTGACTAATAATCAGAATGCAGAATCAAAGGTTTGCATATGATGATGTTTTGGATATCTTTGGGTACCTTGGCATCTATTCATATTTTCCTGCGGTAAACCTACTGTAAGTCTTTGTATCCATCGTGATTTACAGAGATCAGAGCCGCAAAGATGGAAACCTCAAACCCGAATCATTTTGAGGGGGCGGTGGGGGATCCAATTCGGGATCATTTCCTTATAGATGGCGAGTATGTGAACCATGACCACAAATTAGACACGTTTCACTGCATTGCTCTAATTATCAACAGGATTGTTGGTACGGGAATCTTTAGTACTCCGGCCTTAATCTTTACGCTATCACAACAATCAATCGGCATATCGCTCTTACTGTGGGTAATAGGTGGAATATCCACATTTGCAGGGCTCAGTGTGTACCTTGAATTTGGCCTCAAGATCCCAAAGTCTGGAGGAGAGAAGAACTATCTGAGCAAAACACTACCAAAACCAAGACATCTGACAGAATGCGTGTATGCATTCACCATTGTTATATTAGGATTCAGCTCTGGGAACGCGTATGCTTTTGGAAAGTACATATTATATGTTCTTGGAATGAATGATAAGCTCAACGATGGTCAGGCTGATACGTTCTCCCGTTATATTGGCTGTCTTGTGGTGATCAGTTGTACTCTATGGCATATCTTTTTCCCTGGAGTTGCCAAGTCTGCGATTTTATACCTGGGTCTGGTCAAAGTTTTGATTCTCAGCATAATTGTGCTGTTGGGACTCGTCGCTGTAGTAGCGCCTGGTATCATCTCCCCGCACTGGGATAACTTCAACAGTACAAATAGATCACATCCCATTGATTGGTATTCCGTATCTGTTGGCTTGTTACAAGTCATATACTCATTCAAAGGCTGGGAAAATGCAAACTACGTGCTAGAAGAGCTTGAGCATCCTCAAAAAACTTTGATGGTAGCCGCGCCGGTTTCTGTTGGATTAACAACATTCTTGTATATTACAATCGTCCTTTCATACTACATCGTCATACCGAAGGATGAAATCTCAAGCGCCGGAATTTTGATCAGCGGGGTATATTTTGAGAAGATCTTCGAGAAATACTCGAAGTCGTTGGCTATCCAGATTGTATCCCGTGTTCTCCCTTTTTGCATCACAATTTCTAACTACGGTAATGTAATGGCTGTCAGTTTTTCGAACGCAAGAGTGAACCAAGAATTGGCAAAAGAAGGTATCTTTCCCTTCACCCACTTGTTCAGTAAATTGAACTACGCATTGTTTCTGCATTGTTTCGTCACAATTGTGGTACTCCTGGCACCACCAAATGGTAACGTATACCAATTGATCATTGATCTTTACGCTTATCCTAGTAGTTGGCTCAATCTGATTATTGGACTTGGGTTATTGTACTTCCACTGGACAAACCACGAAAACTGGAACGACATTTCTACCCCATGGACTAGTTGGTACGTATTCACCGTCGTATTTGTGTTATCGAATGTGTTTTTAGCGATGGTGCCGTTTGTTCCTCCAAATGGAACGGTAGAAAATGACGGATATCCATATTGGGTGTTTCCAATCACTGGAATTTCTATTATGGGACTCGGTGCGTTGTATTGGCTGCTTGTAATTAGCTTGAAACCAATGAGCTACTCTAGAGCTCCATCCGATAATGAAGACTAAGTAATAAGTTGATAATTGTGTATTGTTTAATAATGATTTACGACTAGGAATGTCATTTCAAGTTCAAAACTATTAAAGCGAAGTCTTCAATAAATCCAAAAAGAGCACATAGGTATAAATTAAATACAATTATAAAGAAGTGAACGTTGGGGTCGATAATCACTTGTATGAGTCTGGCTTGCAATACATCAAGTCTTCAAATTTCGCAGATAAGAATTCCTTTTAAGACCAGGCAATGTGAAGAGTAAGTAAAGCACCTACAGCTGAAGCCATGGGTCGTTCACAATATCATGGATGGTAGGTCTCTTTGACACTGTCCTATTGAGAATCTTTCTAATCAGTGCCACACATTCTGGACTGACCTCATAGTTTGACTGTATTCTCAAGTCACCGTCTAATATCTCATCAATGTTATAAAATGGATTCTCCTTGTATATTATAGTGTAAAGAAGAATACCAATAGCCCACACATCTTGAGGTTTTCCTTCATATGGTTCTCCACCTAAGACTTCAGGTGCCGCATAGTCGATTGTACCAACAAATACATCAAACGGACCGCTTTTGACATAGGCGGCAGATCCAAAATCTATTATCTTGACGAATCCTTTGTTATCCACTATAACATTCTCATCCTTTATGTCTCGATGAACTATACCATTTTCATGCAAATGCTTAACGCCTGAGGCTATCTGTTTGAATAAAAGTTTCGCTTCATATTCTGTCATATTAGTTTTCAGTTCTATGAGGTCGAATAGATCTATCGATCCGGTTTCACCATGTAACTCTGTCTCTAGGTAGTAATAATCGTCATCTTCAAAAAAGTCCAAAATCCTGAGAATATTATCATCTGGCTTCCGATTCAAGGTCACCATAATTTGGATTTCAGACGGAATCGTACCTAAAACCCTGTCACGAACCCACGTATCAACCAAAATTCTTTCTTTGTAGATTCGCTTTATAACCACAATGTGCTTATCTTTCTTGTGCATACATAAGTCAACTTTTCCATATGCACCTTCTCCCATCTTTTGCAGAACAATAAAGTCTGAGAACTTTTTCTTGTGTTTCATTGATCCGATTTCGTAGGGTTTCGCTGAGTCAGAACTTTCTTCGGAATTTGCGCTAGCAGAAGATATATGCAAAGGAGATCCGTCGTCAGTAGAAGCCGAAGTGATAGTGACAATGAGATCTTTGTCAAGCTTGAAATTATCATCCTTCACAAATTGCGATTTGTCTGTATGGAATCTCTTAGCAACCTCCAGCTTCATTTCATCGATTTCATCTTCAGATACATCATCTGGCGATTCAGTTTCTTTGACAACAACCTTGTTCTTTGTTCCGTGGTCCATATTCGAACCGACAGTACTTCCTTCCAGACTCAGGGTTCTATGTTCATTGCGTTGGTGCATTTCTTTAAACTGAGTGATAGGGACCTTAGCTGTCGTGTTCTTAGAAGATGCACCGGAGCTCACTGCAGTGACTACATTAATATCATCCTCGTTCAAAATCTTTAGCTGAGAAGGATTGGAAGAGTAGTTTTTACCAAACAGATCTCTTGAATACGTTATCCACAAAATCATGAAGTCTTTGTTCACAATCCTCAATTGAACATCAACCTTAATTGGCGAACCATCTCTATGGACTGCATCCAAACCAACAGAATGATAAAACTCTTCTGGTGTTCCTTTCATTTCACAATCTATCTTCCTAAAGAAATGTTCAGTTAGAACCAACCCTTTATTAGAAGGAAGCGAAATATCCCATTGAGGATATTTCTCTCTGATAAATGATATCATAGATGGGAATGAAGGAATCACTTCAGCTATACTCTTACCAACCAAGTCAGCATAATGAATACCAAACATATTTTTGGATATTGATTTGTTGAAAGACACCAACTCAAGAGATTGAATGTCTAAAATGAAAACACCTGTTTGATAAGGCAAACTGTGTATTTTCAGTTTGAGCTCTGTTTCTAACAGTGAACATGAAACTGCACATGGGATATTGTACTCCAAATAGTTTAACGTGAAGTATCTGACATCATTCACAGTGTTGGCCACACGCAACGACATTGGCAACAAATCGTCATCTGGTCCCATAAGCTTCCCAGTAGTGACATCTTTTATCAGTTGATATAAGGATACACTAATCGACTTCACATCAGGCAACTGATTCTCGAATTTGACTGACTTTTTACCGTCTGAATCCACTACTTCAGTTTGATTACATCCGACTCTTTTTCGGTCATATTGCAATCCATCACCGCCAATAACGTTAGCGATACCGTAATCATCCAAGTTCAATAAGACATCCATGAAGTCGCACGGTACCTTCTCGAAAACACAAACAATCAACCCATTCTTCCGTTTGGCCCATATTGAAGACCAAATCAAACCCGAAGGAGAAGATCTATGCCCAGGCTGTTTTATTCCCACAATTTCACCAGTCAAAACCTGCTCCTGACCTTCCGTAGTCATGATTTTATTGAGCACGAAGTTTCTGCTATCACTGTGGATCAAATCCAGTAAGGTTAGAGCACGCATCGCATTCATAGATATACCAAAAATTAAGCAAGCAAGATCATTAGCTGCTTTAAACTTCCACGGATGTTGTTGTGAGCAAGTGAAAATGGCTTTAGGCGAAGAGTTTTTCTGAGAGGTAAACGTATGAAGAATCCTATTTCCAGTCATCAAAGAGTTGGGGTCTTTCGAATATTCTTCGACTTTATTAGCAAGGTCTTTTTCGTCCATGAGGGCAGCTCTAGTGTTGTACATTTCATGGAAAGGCTGCGCTAAACTTTCTAAAAGTTGCTTTTTGACAGCTGTATCATCTTCGAACTGTGAACTCGACATCCCAGCATTTGTCGTATTTTTATCAACATTACTGTTATCAGTGTTTTTGGAAGGTCTGGGTATAGCAAGCTTGTTGATGTTGAATAAAGACATCTCATGTAAACTTGAAGCTGCATCATCGTTTTCATGCTGGAAATCTTTATTGAGTAAGTCCAAAAGGGTTAAAAGATCTGCTTTTGTTTTCTCCGCGTACTCTGATCTGCCTTCGTCATTGTTAGAGCGAGCCAAGTCCTCCTCTATGGAAAAATCAGCCAATGCGTTTTGAACATTAGAAACCAAAGAACTTCTTCTTGAAGAAGAAGGACTAGTCTGTTCGCTGTTATGACCACTTCCGATCTCCCACGTAGTTGTAAGATTGTCAGAACTATGCAATTTTCTCTGTGTGTAAGGTAGCGCGACTGGAGCTGGGCTCGTATTTTCCGATTTGTTTACGAGCATCATATTTGCGGCGTTGAGCTTCACGCTTCTCTTCATGGGGGACAGCTCCTGAGAGTTTGTAGTGACAAATGCTGATAATGCGGCAGAAGAAGCATTTCGCAGCATTTTTTGAGGAACCTGAACTTTGAGGTCCTGTGGTTGCACATGCGTGGGATCCAAAACACTTTTCTTGGCCTTATCCAGATGAACAAAGGTATGCGAGCGGTCCGGATTCCTCAAGAGGGATGGATTATTGATTAGGATTTCGATGGACCGTCTCAAGATAGATAACCTAACTGACAAAGAATAAGGTGACAATGGATTGTACGAGTAAGCATGCGTCGACGAGTTTGGGAACTTCAGAAGCTCTTGAATTTCTGATTCTCCGTATAATGATCCGCTGGATGCGGATGACTCAGACAGACGTGTAGGAGAGCCTCTGTTCTCTGCGTGATCCTCTATCTTCTCATGAATTGTTCCACAGCTGCTCGGAAGCGCGTTAACCGAGTTTGAATCTGAGATCTGCGAAATGTCGTCATCAGAGTTGGCACGGCTGCCCTCTCTAGCACTCGTAGAAGCTCCTTTGAAGCTTGCCGGAGAGACCGAAGAGACAGGTGTCGCTGCTCTAGAATGCTTTTCCATCAGGCTTTGAAACCCGGAGCAAGAGTCCGTTGTTGCGCCCACAAATGGCATTTTCTGCACGCAAAAGAGACCCGATATGACCGCGTTTTCACCTTCCTACCGCTTGGTGTATCTCGGTCTGAGGGAAAAAGTAACGAATTTGGTTGGAGCGATATCCCAAAAATCTGATTTCTAACCTGTTCCCGCTGCTAGCTACCCACAATCAATGTATGCTGATCTCTTGATGCTCTAAACGGCTGTGTGACCTCAAAAATGCCTTCTGAACTAGACAAGTGATAAGGGGGAACTACGATGAGATTTCTCTATTAGCTTTAAACGTAGAATTTAAAGAAAATCCTCTGTAGAGAAACTGGAAAGGCAGATTATAGAAACTTGAACACCGCTTGTACGGAAATTAGTTCCAGTTTCTGTCTACAACTTGCGAAACAGGGTATCCGGTACGTACGGGAAAGATTGCACGCTAGTCGATGTTTGTCGCTTGAGTGCTCTGCTCTAACTAGATTCTTGACCTAAATAAAGAGACAGATAAAAGAAACCTCTGCTGATCAGCTTAAACGAGCGGACCAGGACACCAGACCAAGAGCGCTAGCTGGGCTATGTCCACATCGCTAGGAGCTGCTCCTCTCACCCGGAGCGCTGTGGTCCGACGCTGGGTCCCCCACGGAACAGAGAAATGCGAAAACCACAGATCACGTGCCTGTCACGTGACACACACGTGACAGGATCCTTCCTTTTCGGCGTGTTGTTTTTCACGGCTTCTGATTTTCGGCCGTGTGCAGCTGCGAAAATGCGATGATCATCGCATCATTTTTTTAGAAAATGCAAGCACGTGATTCCGCATGTGGATTGCGTTCCTTTGTCTGAGTCAATCACCCGATTTCAAGAGAGGATCTGCAACAGAACTGTTACCCGCAGTTATTATGATTCGGTGCATAATGCATGATGATGCGTTCTGCACAGAAGGCAAGGCTGTATACAACCAAAGGTAAACATTGCAGAGGCGTTTCACGACAGCACGGAAAGCAGCGCTCAGGACGGTCTTGAAAGCAGCATCACGAGAGCGTGAACTGTAGTAGCGTCGTAAATGGGGTGCAGAGGCTGAATGTGCTTTTTTAGTTTGTGAAATGGGCCATTTTTTTGTGTCAGCAGCGTTTGCCGTATTTCCTGCTGACGGGCTACCGCTTGGACGCAAACTGGCAGCGTCAAATACAGGTCGAGGCCGGATATATATGAGCGGTTAGGTTTTGAGAGCGGATGTTCACAGTATAGTTGTTTAGTTAGCGTGTGTATCTGAGGTTTGGTGACGTAAGGGCAACTCCGAATCAGTGTAATCAAGCCATGTCTTTTGTTGGAACGTTGATCTGCTGCGGATTCGGCGGGCTTGTATTCAAGTATGGAGATCAGAAACACACGTTGGTGCAGGTTCCCGAGACCCTGGGTATCCAGGAGTACACCACCGGGTTCCTTGAGACCCAGACGAAAGTGCTCAAGAGAAGAGCCAAGGACACCGTCAAGAGTCTTTTGCCCGGGCTTTCGACGCCGGGGGTGTACTTGTACCCGATCTTTGCGTACTGGGAGCTTCTAACGAAGACCGAGTACCTAAAGTCGACAATTCCGACAGCGATAGCGTACTTTGTGATCTACTGCATCGTTACAGTGGTGTACTTTCTGACGATTTTGCCAGTGTACACGCCTCTCTCGCTGTTTTTGGGGCCCATAGGCTTGGTTGTTGCATGGGTCCATATGTTCCTTCACACCAACATGCTTACCATGATGACGCTCCGCATGACGCAAATGAACAGCTTTACCATGTACCAGGCCATGCACGTGAGAAACGTTCAGGTGAGTTATATCGACGTTGGAGCCCAACAGCCAGTCAAGTTTTACTACCCAGTATTCTCGGCCTACTACATCTTAAACCATTTGCCGTGGAAGCTGGCGGAGTATCTCTTGGGCTTCCTCACGCTCTGTGGCTTGCTTTTGGTCTCCGCTGTCCCTGTCCTGGGTCCTTTCATGTTCCATCTCGGAATCAGTCCCTTCATCACAAGGCTTTACTGGGCCCCGTACCTCAGGTACCTTCTTGTCAACAACTTACAAAGAGAGGCCCGCTTTTACAAGAACTTCGGCCAGTATCTAGCCTTTGGGCTCGTTGCAGGGCTATTCGAGACATTTCCACTACTTGCCGCCTTCGCTTACTCTGCACATGCCATAGCCATAGCCCAGTGGGCCCAAGAGATGCCTGAAATACAGACCGAACGGATGTAGACCAGGCTGAAAATATTACTCAATACCTACGTAGCAATCCTACTCGCTATACAACTAACAATTGCTAGCTGCCAGAACTCATCAGACTGTGCCCTGCCTGTTCAAACTTGTATGTAACTGATACATATCTGGCAATTGAAAAACTACTTATAAGGAATGGAACTTTAAATTGTTGATAATCCCATTTTGGTGAACGTTCCAAAAATGTGGCAAGACACGAAGAGACAGCCGATCTCAGGACTTTACTCTTTAGCGAGCAGACTAGCAGGCCATCAAATCCATCGAAATAAGTTAAGCGAATCAAAGGCAAGCAGTTTAACTTGCGTATAACTTTTTCCGGTATTTAGACAAATCAAGGATTGGAGGCGTGGTTTTGTGTGCTTGCAGGTTCAAAGAGTGTAACTACAACAGGACTCAAGCATCGAGAAATCACGGTGCTACAAGAGAAAGGCTGTGGGGGTGAAACTAAGAGAAGACGGCGCAGAGTCTACGTTTTGAGGCGTTTCTTGTAGGCTAATCCTGATTACTACTACACTCACTCGAAAAGCCTGAGAAAAGCGGAACGTTTGAGACGACTGCAAACTGCATCACGTGCACAGCACAGGAGTCGTGAAACACAGGATCACAGCTACCGAATCACTACATCTTTTCAGCGCTGGCCCTCTTTCTACCGGATTTGGGTTTTTTTCAGTTGAATTTGCCATTTTAGCGCATTAGAGAAAAACCTTGAAACCGGAGAAGACTCCACATTTTTGAAGTCTGCAGGCGAAGGAATTTATTCGTATTTTTGAAGTCAGGAACCACTATATAGTCGGTCCGAATACCTGGAAAGCAGAAACCCGTTATCCCGAGTCCTTCGCCCTCGACATAATCGAGGCAAATCAATTTTGGAAAAATAGTAGTAGATTGCGCATAATATTTGCTACCGATGGATGACTGGCGGAGCACTATCTCTACGCAGGAGCGTACTCAGTTCGTTACTGAGCTGGCACAGATCCTTGCTGACATGAGTCGGATTAATGGTGGAGAGAAAGCCAACTTTAATTTGGAGAAGCTGAAAAAAAGCGCAGAACAGTTCGAATCTAGTCTATACGCCAGCTGCAACTCGAAGGAGTTGTATTTGGATGCAATGAGGAAACGTATCGCAGCAATGGACTCAGCAAAGCGTAAGTCTATTGAGGCTCAGCGGCAGAAACTCGCGCAGGCGCAAGCACAGGCTCAAGCACAGGCACAGGCTCAAGCACAAGCTCAAGCACAAGCCCAAAGGCAACAACACATACAACAGCAAATGCAACAGGGAAACGGCATTCCGGCTAATATCAATGCTCAAATGTTTTTGAACCAGCAGGCACAGGCTAGGCAGCAGGCTCAAAGACAGATCAGAAACACTCTCACGGGGCAACCTCAGCAACCACAGCAGCAAATGCAACAAAACCCTCAACATCAACAGCAGCAGCAGGTACCGCCAAACATGATGCGGCCCCAGTTGACGTTACAACAACAACAACAGCTGGCCAATGAGTTGAAGGTTACTGAAATTCCTAGAGAGTTGTTACAGAAAATTCCCAATCTACCACCTGGCATTTCCACATGGCCTCAAATTACTGAGTGGGCTCAGAAGAATAGGCCATCACAAAATGACCTGTTAATTACAAAGAAGGTTTATCAACTGCATCAACAACTTTTAATAAAATCAAAACTTCAGCAATCTAATGTGAACAGGATGAATAATACACTACCGCCTCAACATCCAGCGCAAGTCCAACAACAAAATATCCAGCAACAACCTGTTGTTGGTGGTCCACAGCCCAGTCAAAACCAAAGGATGAACATGAATCAAGGCCAGCCACTTCATCAGGAGCCCCCTGCTGTGCTTAATAGGTTGAACCAAGTCTTCACTCAAAATGAACAGAAGATGCTGTACGAAGCAGGCAAGAAGATGATTGAGAATCTGCAGAGATCAGGTAAATTACCTCCGAATCTTGATAACCAACAACAGTTGTTGTACATCAAAAAATATATGAACCAAATGGTTCTAAAAAAGATGCAACAGTTAGGTATTCCAATTCCAATGCCTGGTTCAAACCAATCACCTCAGCAACTACAGCAACAGCAAGCACAATCCCAGCAACGTCAGCAACAGATGCAGCAACAAATTCCTCAACAAATGCCTCAATCATCGGCACAACAGAAACCGCTTCAACAGCAGCAACTTCCTCAAGGCCAGGCCCGAAGGCAGGGCATACCCAACAAACCTAACAATTCTACCCCGATGAATCAACAAACACAACAGCAAAATGTACAAAACAGTCAACAATCTATGCTTCAACAGGCTAAGATCTCAATTCCAAGACCGACCGAACAAGACATGTTAGCATTAAAAAAGCTCAATACCGAAGTCTCAAAGAATCCAGTTAAACTGAATGATATAACTAGTAGACTCACAAATGAACAGAAACAACAGATAAGGTCTAAGCTCCATGCTAATCAGCAACTGTTCAGTAGTGTCGAGAGCTTTATTCCTACATTGTATATGTTGACAAGAAATGAGGAACACACAAGGCAACTTTTACAGATCAGAATGCTTACTAGAGAGATCATGGAAAAGGCTGTTAGGGGCATCTTCTTGGTCGAGCCTAATGTAGTTGATAAGGTCATTTTCAGATACCAAAAGTACTATGAGTACACCAAAGAACAACTTCTGAGAAGGCAACAACAGATAATGACCATGCGTCAAATGCAGAACAACAACCCCAACCTCACAGCCAATGAACTCCTCAAACAGCAACAGATGCTCCAAAACAGGAAACAGGGTATGCCATTACAACCTGGACAAAACCAGGGACAGAATCAGCTTGGAAATGCTCAGCAGCAGCATCAATTCCAATATCAGCAGCAGAATATGCAAAATGTCAACAATGGCAGTAACATGGGTATTATTTTGGATTCGTCTATGAACGGTATGAATCGAAATGTGAACACAGGCATGGAATTTTTGAATTCTCCAGAACTAAACGCAGGCTCACCTACTGGAACTTCTCCGAACAAAGAGAAGAAGATCTCTGCGACTTCCAGGAATATGAAGGGAAAAAAGGGCTCGCAATCCGGTATTTCGGCCTCAAACGCTCAACCCAGCAACATCAGCGTTGTAAATTCTAGGACAAACACCCCATCTGTTATTCCTGGGTCTTCACCTCTGATCAACAATAAAAGCTTGGCTGCAGCTCAATTGAACTCTCCGTCTCCAAAGATGATGGGAAATTCTCCACAACAGGAAAATCCTTACAAGAATGATGAGCTTGCTCTGAAAAAGATGGCGATTAGAAAAGCTGAATTAATGTCTCGCTATAAACATCGTAAAGAGGTGTTTGGTGGATCTACAATTGATCTATTTTTGTCCACATTTGCGGACTGTTTAGATATTAAGGATGATGCTGTCGACTTAGTGCAAATTCCTGCACAGCCAATTATCGATCAGATCAATGGAACTGGTAAAAAGAAACTTTCTAAAGCTGCACAAAAAGCCAGGGATCAAGACCCTGTAGAAATTTCTATGAAAAATAACAAACTACTGATGCCTAGCAAGAGTGAAAAGACCCTACGTTCATTCAAAATTCCTGTCTCAGACATCACAGCCTGTTTCAAGCCATTTGTCAACCCTAAACAGCTTGCTCTTGATTCCACTCCTCATAATGATGACAGGAAAAGGAAAATTGATGACTTGGAAATCAGCCCCACGGATTCTTCAAGTGAGTTGATGTCTGAGTCAAAGAAAGTTAAATTCGATTCTCCTGACGACATGTTCGTGACTGAACCTACCACGATTTCTGAAAAGAAAGAAATGGTGCCACCTGAAATGCTCACAGGGCAAATTGGCCTTGATAAATCTGTTGCACCATCCGCTGGTACTGCAAGTGTTTCAAATGAGCCTCTGGAAGTTGGAGCGAACGTTTGGGACTGGAACTATTGGGAAAGCCTTTGATTTCTTTCACAGAAATAATGTACATTATCTGGCCCTTGGGTCCCATTAATATCTAATTTTTATATATCTGCCTCAACTTAAACCTTCGTTCTTTACTTCCACCACAAGTCAATATTCGGATTCCATCACTCATAGTTTTCTTCAACGAAACCTTGTTATTTCTTCTCAGGCTTTACTGAGTATTAAGAAAAGTGTTGATAATTCCATTAATAAGACATTCGTACTTACTTGGGATCAAGTTGAGTTAAGAGTAGTAGTCGAATCGTAAGATTATAACTCAATTACTTATTAGAAACTATTACAGTAAGTTTCATCAAAAGATTAACAACTCAACTGCATCTCAGCAATGAAGGAATACCCACCATTTCCCAAAATATCAGAAGAAAGACTCCAGAAAGAGGTGCTACCTGAGGTTTATCATTGGGCTATCACCAATGGGTTAATGATGTATCCTCCGGGAGGCTTGAACCCAGAAGCTGCAAATACCGCGCCTATCACTTTGTACCCAACGCCTCTACCAAGATCTGCTTTTGAGGAAGCTTGCGAGGTTCAACCTCTGTACAATCTGTTGTATGCAGAGATATCCAGAGACAAAACCGGCTGGCTGGCTGAAGAAACAGAGAAGCTAGCAGAATCAGACCCTGAATTCATTGGAAGGTTATGGAAACTGTTCAAGAGGGCAGAAGAGCATGGGATATCCCAAGACTTGGCTTTGGGCCTGTTTCGATCCGATTATCTAATCAACTCCACCGATAATCAGATCAAGCAAGTTGAGTTTAACACTGTGTCAGTCTCCTTTGGGGGGTTGTCGACGAAAGTAGGTGAATTTCACAAGTATTTGAACGAGGGTGGCATCTACTCAAGTACCGGCGAAGCACACTATAGCAATGAGATTCCAGTGTCAAATTCTGCACATTTATTGGCGAAAGGTTTAGCAGCTGCATTGAAGCAATTTGAGCCGGCTGACAAAAAAAAGCAGCCGATTGTAGCTTTTATTGTTCAGGATAATGAAAGAAATGTGTTTGATCAAAGTCTACTTGCGTATAATCTGCTCAATGACTATAGCGTAAAATCTGTCAGAATTGGGCTGCATGAATTGCATCTCAAAACGAGACTAGATCCAAAAAATCACAGACTCTATTTGAAATCTACAGGTCAAGAGATTGGCGTGGTTTACTTTCGCTCTGGCTACGCGCCTCATGATTTCGTGTCTGAGCAAGACTGGGAAAACAGATATACTCTTGAGATTTCATATGCCATCAAAGCTCCTAATTTACTCACACAGTTATCTGGAAGCAAAAAGATACAACAACTTTTGACTGATAGAAACATCTTGAGTAAGTTTGTGCCAGAACCACAGGATATTGAGAAATTGTTACCGACATTTGTCAAAATGTATCCCCTAGACGCTACCTCCCTAGGAGAAATAGGAAAGAGACTCGCTTTCGAACAACCAGAAAACTTTGTTCTGAAGCCTCAAAGAGAAGGTGGAGGCAATAATATCTACAAGGAAGACATACCCAAGTTCCTAAAGTCTTTGGATGAAAAAGATTGGAAAGCGTATGTGCTAATGGAACTAATTAAACCTGACGCTACTGAGGGAAACCTGATTATTAGAGGTAAAGAAGCACTCAATGTTCCAATTCTTAGCGAGTTAGGAATCTTTGGAACTATACTGTTCGACCAAACGAATATATATAACAATGATTATGCTGGTTGGTTGCTAAGGTCTAAATTAAGTGCATCAAATGAAGGCGGTGTAGCAGCAGGATTTGGATGCGTGGATAGCGTCGTTTTATATTAGATTCTGGAATGACATTTATTTCTTGCTATCAGTTTAGCGGTACCCTTGAATGATAAATAGGATCATACATCTGCAAAGACATTAGTGTGCCTCCCAAGTAATTTGATGTGAAGGCTACACCAGAAAAGAATGGAATGGCCTCCAAGAAACCAGCAGTAAGTCCAAATCCGAGATAGGCATATTGGTCATCCCAAAATACTTCATTTGGTCGTTCATTAGGTAGAAAAATTGCATTAGAGTATTGCCAACCTATCGAAGGAATCATCAAAACTTGTGGTACGAACGGAAACATTGAAACCAAAAAGACAATGGCAAATTTAAATCCAGATAAAAGGATTTGCCACCCTGATAATAAATTTTCTTCAACATCAATCGTAGAAATCGGAAGACTGATTATCTCTCTCCTGTAGGTCTCATCTATTTTACGAGCTAGCCATGTCTGATTCTTCAATAGTATGTGCCTCATAACAACTAATGTCCATGTATTGACTTGGAATATGGCAATTAACACAAATGGGGGTATTAAAATGAACAAACCAAATGTTAATAACGCTGTAATTACTGGGAATCCATACACTACGGCTAACAATGCGTATATCCATGTGTAATAGAAATAGTTTCTCAATGCATCTGACCAGTAAAATGGTAATTGAATTAATCCCTAATACAAAACCGAATAAAATTTGTTAGTTGAGTGAACATCGGGCAGCTAACTCTAAGGTCATCACACATACTTCAATTGGGTACAGGAAACCGTACTTCATGTTTGGCCGTATCTCTTTGCTTTGTGTCATTTAAACAATACACAGTTTTCAATTACCTACGGCCTGTGTCTGTTTTTCTTTTTATATTAAGTATGAACTGACATTTAGTCAAAAAGATTGACGGAAACATACAAAGTATGTAGAATTCAGAATACTGATAATTAATGTTACATTATGCATGGGTGATACTTCTGATTTACTTTGTTTCATCAAATATGATGTTTTCTAAGAGTCCAGAAACCTTGTTCTCCAGGTCTTCTTCACTCTTTTTATCATCTTGACTGATGTGAGTGTCAAGAGCCAGCTTGTTCTTCGCAAGTTGAAGAATCTTCTCCTCAACAGTGTCCTTAGTAACTAAAGTGGTGATATGAACCTCCTTCTCTTGTCCAACACGATGAGCTCTATCTGCAGCCTGCCTATCATCGTGCGGGTTAAAACTTTGATCAAAGATGATAACATGATTAGCGCATATCAAATTGATACCAAATCCTCCGGCTTTGGTAGAGAGAAGAAAGACTGGAATGGAATCATCCTCGTAGAATCTGTCAATCAATGACTGTCTGTCATTGACCTGCGTTTGTCCGTCCAATCGCAAAAACTTGATTTTCAAGGTAGACAAAACAAGCTCCAAAATATCCAGCACTTGAGTGAACAAAGAGAATACCAGCGCTTTTTCATGCTTGACATTGATTATGTTTTCAAGAACTTTTTGTAGTTGGTGCACTTTCCCTGATTGCATCCATTCGTCGGACTTCAGTTTGTATCTGTGTAGCGAGGGGAACTTGCAGCATAGCTTGTGCAACTCAAAGTCCGACAGGTAAGACATATCTTCTCTGATATATTCAATGTTACCATTTTCATAGTATTCAGGTTCAGAAATAATATCCTTGCTCATTTTGGAAATGAGTTTATCATTGTATATCTTTCTGAATAAAAGTGGATGAATTGAAGCTTTCCTCAAAGCCATAATTAAGTTCTTTGAAATATTTGCCGAGGATTTGTCTACTTTGATACCTTCCTTAAGTTTCCTTCTATGTTCTTGTACCTCAGCTATCTCCCGTTGATAAATCTCGGTCTGTGGTTCCGTCATAGTGCAGTATAAAATATGATTATGCTTTCTTGGCAAATGTTTCAAAACTTGATCCTTCCGCCTTCTCAAGATGAATGGCCTCATCATAGTCTTTGCTCTCTCGATTGCTTGTTCTGCTAGCAATGGGTTATAGCCTTTATCAGCATCCGAAGTCCTTGCTTTTTGTTTGAATACAGTGGCGAGCACATCCTTCTTGGAGACAAAAAGATTGGGCATGATGAATTCTAACAATGACATTAACTCTTTCAAGTTGTTCTGAAGAGGTGTACCAGTCAACAACAGTCTGAATTGAGCGTCTATCCTCATAAGTTTATTAAATCTTTCTGACATCGAGTTCTTGAGCATGTGACCTTCATCATAAACAACCACATTGAAATTCATATTTCTCAGGAAAGAAACATCTTGCTTGGTTCCAGCTGCCAAGTTATAAGTAGTCACGACAACATCATACTGACCAGAATTCTGCTCTAAAATATAACGTAGCTCTGCTCTTTCATTTTGAGAACCATAATAAGGTTCCACTTTGAGGTGAGGACAAAATTTATTGAACTCACGCAACCAATTCTCTAAAGTGGACGATGGAACGACTACTAAATGTGGACCTTCTTGTTTTTTTTGTTTCAAATAAGCCAGAAACGAGATAACTTGACATGTTTTACCTAATCCCATTTCGTCGGCTAATATGCATGATAGTCTATTTTGATACAACAAGTTAAGCCAGTTGATCCCTGTCTGTTGGTAATCCTTGAGTTCAACTTCTGGTGCTAAAAATTTTGGTTTTCTTCTAATAAATTTTATTTCCTTGTCTTTGGGATACTTGATCGGACCAGCTCTGTGCTTTATCCTGGACCTTCTATTTACCGCAAAATCATCATCGTCATCACTCTCATTATAATCAATGTCAGACATGTCTTCTTCCTCATCCCGTTTCCGTTTAAAAGAATCTATCGATGATTCTCTTGAAGGGCTCGTACTCTCAACAGAAATTTGAGATTGCGTGACCGTATCGTCAAAGTCTTCTGACTCCACATCAACATCAACATCCAAAATGTTCAATTCCTGATCTTTGGAATTTTCCAAGTCTACTCCCCAATTCAACATTTGTTTAGATATGAGATCTCCGTATTTTGAACATTTCTTGATCAGGGATTCGATGGCGTTATATCCTTTCAAAGATTGTTCTATTTTGTCCAGAATCTTGACACCATCTTTCTTCTGTTGATACTTCCTCGATTTACCAGTCGTTGGCGATGGCGACTTTGCCTGGAAATCTAATTGCTCAAACTGATATAGATCTGCAAAAGGCCTGTGGTTGCTGACCAGCTTTGCCTTGTCCAACGAGATCTCACCCAAATCAGCTAGATCGTTAAGGTCAGCCTCATTAAGAAACTTCAGGACCTGGTCATAATTACTTTCAGGAGTACTTTCTTGATACTCAGGCTCGTTGTCAACCTCCCCCTCATCATTTGATTCATCTGTTGCCTGATCCTCCTCTTCATCACTCAGGTTGATCTTTTGTTTCTTTTTGAATACGTCTCCTCTGATCAGCTTTCCTTTCTTAACCGGGCCGGGGTTACTGGGAATCACACGATCTCTCTGTAGGGAACGGTTAGGCTTATTAGACTGACCAGCTTTCATAACATGGGAATACCGATCAAAGATACTAGTTTTTTGCTTTTCAATGGTGATCTTTGATGTAGATCCTGGTTTACTCATAAGATTAAGCGGCACAGAGTGTCTAGATGTAGTATTTGGAGAGAGAGAACCCTCCTTCAATGAACTCAACCTTTGCATTGACGCGTCTCTCGGATTTGCAGGTCTGGTTGCTGTATCATTATGTTTTGACTGGAACCTCCAAGAACCTCCTGTCCTAGATGCAACAATGTGATCTAATCTTCTTCTAGAGGAAGATAAAGACATGGAATTCTGCTTGAAAATGGCATTGATCAAAGTAGGAGAAAGATCTTTATATTCTCTGACTAGTATTGATAACGCTTGTTCGTACGACAAATCATTCTGAATATGTCCGTTCTTTGGTTTTGATGCAGGCTGGTACGTAAATTTGTCTCGCAGGAGCGAGGTATCAGAGAGTTTCGCTGCTCCACCATTGGTAAAACCTATTCCAGAAGACTCAGGCCTTAGCGGAGATGACTCCTGGTTACTTTGAAGTAACGGTGATGAACTAGGTACCTGAATCTCATCGCCTGTGTTCTGAGGACTTTTCGGTAATGAAGAACTCATCTCAGCAGCACAAAAGTGGTAGCAGATTAAAGCTTGGAATCTGGTTCGAATTGTCAACTACTTTTATAGTTGTACAGTAGATGTATCTGTGTTTATTCCTATGATACTCTACAAAACTCAGTTATCAACTGTGCAAAACGCCAAATTAGTTTATAAAGCTTTTTCCATTCTTTCACCAAAAGAAAGTCAGTTACATAATCAAGCTCACATAGAAATACTAATGGAATGCTTGTGGACGTCTGGATCGTTTGATATAAGCAACGTTGATTCAAAAATATTTTACGAATGCCTACGGTTTGTTAACGTATTGTTATGGATGCACATTGTATGTACTATGTGATTTTGCAGAAAGATTTCCGAGTGACACTACCAGAACCTGATGAATTAAACACCGTTAAACTACTGTTGTGCACTCTTTTGGGGATAAGTTAGTATATGGTGTACTACACAGGCTGGAGTGCAGGATTGGGTGCCTGAAATCATTGAATATGAGATTTAAAAAAGACTCCGATACCGGGAGTCGAACCCGGGTCTCCACGGTGAAAGCGTGGTGTGATAGCCGTTACACTATATCGGACAGTTTTGAGATATAATTTGAATGCGCAATAATATAGTGTGCCTTGAAATCACATGAACAGACAAAGTGTAGTGTATTCGTGTTGTTGTATCTCAATCGAGCGTGCAGATGCTTTATTGTATATGGAACATACCAAAATGTTAGCTTAATTACACACGGTTGCTTATACAGCCCCCAATTATTTTCTAAACCCACCTCGTCTTCTATCGTTATTGCCAGAGTACCTGGAACCGTAGTTTCTGTTGTAACCGTTCTGATTGTGTTGATATCCGTCCATATTAAATCTGTGGTTTGAGTTATATTGGTGGTTTTCGGACTGGTATCTTGACTGTTGAAATCTTTGTCCCTGAGTATGATATTGCTGAGTATTATTATACTCTTTTTGCTGAGGCTGCTGGGCGTTTGATGATTGTTCTCGATGATAATAGAAACTTCTGTAGCCCCCGACTCTTGGTGCATACTGAGTGGTTCCGAAAGGACCAACTGGAACAATGTTATATTTCATCATCGACGGATTCCACCTGTTACTGTATTTGTATATTATGCAATCACGATCCTGAGGAGTAAGCATGGGTTGGCCCGGAATAAAACCATTCAAAATCAGCGACTTACATTTTCCAATAACAGATGGCATTGTATACGTGGTCTTCAAAAAAAGATTGGTACTTAGATCCGGCAACCCGCCGATATCCAAGGGGCATGAAAGTTTTGAATTCAGTTCAAAACCTTCTTCGTCCTTTCCTACCTTTCCACTCAATCCCGACTTGAAATGCTTGAATTCTACCACATTAAGAGGATTTTCCCCGTAAAGCTTTTTGATGAAAAGATCATAGTTGATATTTTTGTTACTGATTAGTAGAACTTCTTTCTTTCTAACATTTCTTGACTTCTCTGCATCTGAAAGCTTGGGATATTGTTCTCGTACGATTTTCAAGAGTCGTTTTTCATCAATAAATGGCAGCAGAGCAATACCTTGCCAAGCCATTTTCTTACCATTCATATCCACTGGAAATTCTTCAGGATAGAAATCGATAATGTCAGAGGAAGGATCGGACATTAAAGGCCTAAAGATTTCGGGTAATGCATGTCCTGATGCTGCGGGCAACACACTCATCAGTTGCTCGTATGGCAAAAAGGGTTCACCTTGATCGAACTTAATATCCAGGTTCTTTATATTAACAAAATCTTGTGCAAAAGGAGCATAGTGGTAAGGATAATACCACGTCCACGAAGCACATCCCTGATAGTAGTATAATAGAACCCAAGAGATCCCCTCCACGTAGCATCTTATCACGTCTTTTTGCAGAGCAGGAACATCTTTAGAAGCCACATGAAATTTATGCTGGTAGTAACGGTCGTGATAGCCGTTTTCATAAAGTTTGACGGATTCATCTGTATCCACGAAACCTGATTTAACTGTTCCAGTATGAATCACAACAGGAGGACCGGTAGTCTCATCTTCATCTTCTATATCATTAGCATCAACATCATTTACTCCATCTACATCCGCTTGACCCTCAGAATCCTCTTTTTTCCGTTTTAGTGAAGATACTTGAGGCATATCTGATCCAGTAACCTCTTCGGAATCTTCTTCCATTGCCTTCTTCTTCGCAAGTAATCTCTCTTGTACGGATGTAGCAGCCTCAAAGTTTGCTGACTTCGATAGTTCGATACTACTCTTCAATTCCTCGGCTGAAAAATCGGCTAGACCAGAATTTTTTGCACTTTTGGCTTTCAATGCTTTAGAGGCAGCTGTATCTCCTTCATTTGCTAAATTCATTTCTTTACGCATATTTGCAAAGTCCTTATTAGACAAGTTCAAGGATCCAACAGCAGCATTCCCATCCACATCAAATACCGGCATATTCTCTAAGGGAATAATGAAGTTTCTATCAACTTTGCCTTTAGTGACATTGGGGTTGCTCTTGAGCTTTTTTCTTCTTTCTTGCGCCTCTTGCTTTCGAACTTCCTGTATGTACTTCTTTTTGAACAGATCAGTCTCACGTTGACCCAGTTGTTCCAAGAGAGATTCCACTGGTTCGAGATTTAAAGTACCATCACAAGTCATATAAGTCTTCATCTTCGGTAGCACAGTTTTCCAGATATCGACCAGTATATCGATACTATTCTCTCTCACATCCAGGCATGGCAAATGGGGCAGAAAGTCGTTACCGCAGAAGAAACACATGAAAACCCAGTCATCAATTGCTCGTTCCAAATCGAAAGGAAAAGAGAGATGTGGAATTGCTAATTCTGCCGACAAGTATTCTCTGAGAACGCTAATGTGAAGCCACAAAAATGGCTTTTCAGAGTCCTCTTGAATCAGTTGCTTTTTGTCTTCTTCAGACATATTCACCATGTCTGAAATTTTGGGCTTCTTAAAATTATTGTTGGCAAACACGTCTTCTCTTAGGATCTTGAAGTGAGGTTCGTGCGTTGCCAATCCGAGGAAGATCAGATCTGCATCTAGACCATATATACAGTGAGTAGTATTTGGGTTATACTCAGTATCTGCCCTCTGAGATCTAATGAAATTCATTATTTTATGCTCACCTTCTCCAGGAACAGTAGCATCACTAATGATCACTTGCAAATTTTTCCAACCGGGATCAGTTGCCAGCTTGAAGCTAATCCAGTATCTTAACGCAGTGGCTAGTTTATCCATGAATGGAGTACCTGGTGTGATTGCATTAGAATCCCAAGTTTTTTTGCTCTTTACACTATCGTCGATAACTTCACCATAGTCTTCTCTTTCTCTTAACACCTGTTCTCTAGCTTCATTCTCAAGTTTCGCATCCCTTGCACTACGGAATCTACGAGCTCTTTGCTGATTCATCTTGGCTCTAGGTGCAACACCGTCCACGGCTATCATCAGAACTTTTCTGGGTCTCGCCATGTTGAGAACTCTATTCGTGTATTCAAACACGGCTAACAACATTTCATCCTCAGTTTCAGGGGGCGGTTTATTCTCAGGATGAGAGCATGGATGTACAATACCGTTCATATCCAGGTAAAGGTTGTCTAGTTCGCCATTAGGGTTTGGTGAGGAATAATCGATAGGTAGTTGAACTCCATCTTCAACAATTGGATGCTCTTCAAGCACAGGAGAAATGATTTTGGGGTACTTTCTGGAGAGCCACCTGAAGAAAGAAGGCACACCCATGTTGACCTCTCAGTTACAGCTTAGTATTGCTAGTATGGTAGCAAAGTTCAGAACAAAATTGAGAAACCTCTTCTTGTATATTGTAGAAGCTCATCTCTTCGGCAAATTAATGTATCTTAATGAAAACAAACGAGTTACCCGAATTTCATGTATAATACCGATTTATTAGTGAAGTATACTCTAGTAGTAGCGACTGATTCAGAAACTGCCGAAGTCTGTATCAAATGGTGTACAAACAGTTAACTACAAAACATTACGAAGTGGAAAACACGTCGTATTAGGATATGATATACAAGTACATACATACAAGAACATTACAAATTAAAGCCAAAAGAATATCTTATACCAATCTCGTTTGAAGTTCGATGTCATCTGTCTTAACAGACCGTTTGCCGAAGTTTAGGAAGCGGAACATCGAAGGTTTTTTAGAAGGTTTTTCACCCAAGTTTGGAGGATTCCAATTCTTGAGCATTAAGGAACTGCAAACGACCGACACAGAGCTCAAGGCCATCGCAGCACTGCAGACCATTGGATGCAATGTGATACCCCACGGCACCAATATTCCCATAGCAATCGGAATCATAAATGTGTTATAACATAATGCCCAGAAGAAATTGAGTTTGACCCTGCGGAACGTTTTACGGGATATGTCAATTGCATACACCAAACCTTTCAAGGAATCATTTTGGTTACTGGAGTCTAGAATAACAATATCCGCAGCTTCAATGGCAATATCAGTCCCAGAGGAGATAGAAATACCAAGGTCAGATTCCACAAGAGCTGGCGAGTCATTGATACCGTCCCCTACAAAAGCGACTCTTGACGTGCCTTCGTTCTGAAGATCCTTTACTATCGCACACTTGTGTTCTGGGGTAACCTCGCTGAAGACATCGTTAGCTGATATACCGACTTCTTGAGCAACCTTTAGTGCAGACTGATAGGTATCGCCAGTGACCATGCAACATCTGAAACCTAAATCTTTCATATATTGAACAACAAGATCAGCATCCTTCTTTACTCTATCGGATATCTCGAATCTTCCAATTATGACCCCATTTATAGATACGAAGGACACTGTAAGCGAAGACGTAGATGAAATAATCGTGGAATCAGCAGGAAAAAGCTTCCGATTACCGATCAAAACAGAGTAACGTGCAGAACTTTCTGTGTCAACGACAATTGCCGAGATACCCTTACCAATAATCACCTTTCCTTCTTCAAGTTTAAGGTTAAATTGATCCTCTTCAGAAATGCAATCCTCAGCGTAGTTAAAAATAGCTTTAGCAACTGGATGTTCCCCTACAGATTCACACAGAGAAATCAATTTCCATTGTAGAGAGGTTAGCGCCTCGCCAGTTTCAACGAAATTTTCGACAGTCATGCGACCTGTCGTTAAAGTACCAGTCTTGTCAAACAAACACGTCTGGAGTGTGTTGCACTTCTCTAAAACCTCACCTCCCTTGATGAGAACACCATTACCAGCTCCGACACCTGTTCCAACCATAATCGCAGTCGGAGCTGCAAGTCCCAAAGCACATGGACAAGCCACGATTATGACAGAGATAGCAATTTGCATGCAAACGAAGAAGTTACCATTGTGATGCTTGAAGATGGAAGGCGGATTAGTCATTGTGTAACTGGCTATGAGCCATGCCACAAACGTGAAAGATGATAGGGAGAGAATGATAGGAACAAAAATCCCAGCCATCTTATCAGCAAACTTTTGAATCGGGGCTTTAGAGAGTTGAGCTTTCTTCATTGTAGCAATTATATTAGCTAGTTTGGTGTCTTCACCCACCCGAGTCGCTTTGAAAAAGAAATGCCCAGGGCCATTGACACTGCCACCGATTACTTCAGACCCAACGGTCTTTTGAATTAGCATGGATTCACCAGTAATCAGAGATTCATCTACTTCAGTTTCATTCTGAGTGATTATTCCATCAGCAGGTATCTTCATCCCTGGAACAACTTCTACAATGTCATTTTGCTGTAGTAACTCTACTGGGATTTCTCTTTTTGATCCATCAGGAAGGATGATGACACAAGATGAAGGCGTTAAAGAGATAAGTTTAGTCATTGCAATGGAAGTCTCCGACTTTGCTTTATTTTCTAATAGCTTACCAAATGATATGAACGCAATGAGCATTACAGCTGTATCAAAAATGACCCTGGGCATTGTATTGCCTTTGTTGAGAATATTTGATATGATAGAATAGATGGAAAAAAAATATGCTGAAGCTGTTGAAATTCCAATCAAAGTGTCCATTGTCCCAGATCTATGTTTCAATGAAATCCAAGCCGCTTTGTAGAAATAAGTTCCCACATAAACCATCACATAAGTTGTTATTATGAAACCAATCACGTCTCTATAATATAATCCCGTAATTGGAGTAGTCGTAAAAGGGAAGTGATTGCTGCTTTTGGTGTACATCAGAGGCAATATCATGTACATCACCATGATAAAAGCAGCTGCAAGACCTGCATGCAACGAGTTCTTCTTCCAAAACTGAATTTCTTTAATCTTAGACAGCAGTGCTAGCTGAGTAGAGCTATCAAGAATGTTTGAAAGAACAGTCTGTATCCCCAGAGCCTCAATAGTGTCAACAATGTCACGATTTCCAACCAGATTGGCATCGTATATTATCTTCGCTTCATCTTCATTTATATCACATGATCGTACACCGTTTAACTTGGATACTGCTGTCTCGACTGAATTAACTGGCAGAGAAGATGACATTCCGTAAAGTTTCAACGTAACTTGTTTCTCGTTTGGAAGTCTTGAAGACGACTCCTCACTTATTACGCGGGCATCAAAACCGCAGTCATCGATACATTCAGCTATGGTCTCCATCGACGTTATATCGGAGTCAAAAGTCACTTTACACTCTTCTGTCGCCAAGGAGACCTCGCATCCCTGTACACCAGGCAAACTACCAACTTGCGAAGTGACGGTTTTGACACATGCACCACACGTCATTCCACCCACCAAAATAATGCCTGTATGTAGAGCCGACTGAGCTCCAGCAGATCCGCTTACGGCGTTACTGATAGGACCCTCGGAGATCAAAGTGCAATCAAACCCGCAATCCTCGACCGTTTCCACAATCTCGGCTGTGGAAATGGTACGACTATCAAAAAAAACATGGCATTCCTCCGTCAACAAAGACACCTCACACTCTGTAACACCATCCAAAGCCTCAACCTGAGTCTGCACCGTTTTAACACACGCACCGCAGGTCATTCCCTGCACCGAGAATAATCCTTGTGTGTCTGCCATTTTGCTCTTAAAACCCAATAGAAACCTCAAAATCCACGGCGAAACGCTACAAAATCACACACAATACTCTCACACAATCCTCGAAATTTCTATACGTATCAGAACTCCGTAGGTGACCCACAACTCTTTGAAGCAGAGTCTCAATCCAAAGACTATTTTGTACACAAAAAGAGTTCCTTCCGATGAGCTTGGGTGGACAGATTTAGTAGGACAAATCAACACCCCCTCAACACGCAGAATACTAGCGCTAACTCTGCACCTATGAAAAGCTATGACTAAATACCAATATTGCTTTACAAAGCACTACGGTACAAAGCGTCTTTCAACTATCCAACTAGAGCTTAACACACTTATATATATCGCTCTTTATTCTGTAGTTTCTAATAGCATAACTAAGAAAAAGCCTGTTTTCGAGGTGTATTGATGAGCAAATAGCTTACGGAAATACTGATCTACGCATTAAAAGACACAGTATAAAGTTAATAAAGTTAATAAAGTTTGGGCAGAGGTATAAGCTGTTGAGCGTGTGGTTCGAATTAACCGTGCATACACAGCTTATGAAGTGTTGTGACTGACAGCGGTGTGTGCTACTGTTCACATATCATATGCGATTGTTAGATCTTGATATTTTGTTCCTTTGATTTGTATAGGGTGGGCGATTATATAAGCTGAAAAATTCCAACTCTTGAGACTTGGCTTGAGGTAAGATGCAGTGTTCAGCCAGTCATGGTGGGGCCTGTGTAGTACAAGCGGTACCGTAGCTCAGTGGGTGCATCTCAGTGGTGTAGTGAAATCAAGATTAGAATGGCGAGAGGAAATCAACGAGAGTTGGCGCGGCAGAAGAACTTGAAGAAGCAGCAGGAACAGGCCAAAAGCCAAAAGAAAGGCGATGCGAAGAAGCGAATGGAGTCCGATGCTGAGATTCTGAGGAAGAAGCAGCAGGCTGCGGACGAGCGCAAGGAGAAGGAGCGACTCGAGAAGCTTGCTGCCGAAAAGCGGAAGTAAGTTGAGACTGAGATGTAGCGGAAACATGATCACATGACCGCATCATTTTCCATACGTGGATATCAGATCCTGGCCCAACACCTACCAGCTCGGAGTTCGGTTAGCGTAATTTACATGGGACACGCAGCAGGTACGTAGTACGTGTTTACATATGATATAATGGATGTACAGCAAGCGCCCGGGCATACACCCGGACAGCGATCTGAAGTGCGTGGTTCGATCAGTTACAATTTATTGGTAGTGTACAATGACCCAGTCCAATTCTGGCTGTGGTTTCTCTCATCCGCGAATCTGTTTCCAGCGATGGCCGAGAGGCAATGGTGAGCATATGGCATGCCTGTATGAAATGGTGGATGATAAGCTTAGTGTATAATCCGGTAACATAGTATGAGAAAGAGGATTGAGATCCAATTATTCCTGCTTTTGTAGCTGCTGTCTTCTTTCAACTTCGAAAGTCTTCTCGACATCGTACTTGAAGTCGAAGTAGGACTTGTCGAAGTGGTGCAAACGAATGAAACCATCTTCACCTCCAGACGCATATGCGGTACCAGTTGGAGAAACAGCGACGTAGTTCAAAGGACCGAAATGGCCTTTGACTCTTCCGATCTCGTCTTCGAAAATCTTATGGTAGATTCTGGCTTCAAACTTACCTTCTCTGGCGCTTGTTGTGGTCACATCTTTGGCGTCTTGACCACCACCCAAGATCACAAACTCTTTCAAAGGCGTGATACAGGCACTGTTCAAAGGACAGTCCGCTTTGTACGTTTTCAGAACCTCAAATGTGTCCACGTCCACCAAGCAAGCGCTGCTGTCTCTGGAGGAAGTAATGAAGTAGGTTCTGTCTGGAGAGAACTGGATGTCTTTGATTGGCTTTTCGTGCACCTTTTCAACCTGGATAAATTCCCCGTTGGACCCATGGTAAGCACTGATTTGGCCGTCTTCGTGACCTGCCACGATGTACTTGCCCTGGTAAGACCAGGACGCAACGAAAACCTTGGTAGCTTCTGCGATGGTGTTGATCTCATAGTCTGGTGTTTCGTTGACGCCCACAATCTCACCCTGCTCATTTCTGCTCAAAGAGTACACAGCAATCGAACCGACATGGCCCATGACTGCGTCTAGAACGATTAAAAGCTTGTTCCCGTCGGGCGAGAATTCGACTCTCAACACGGGACTCTTGGTATTCACAGAAAACAAAGCCTTACCAGTGTCGACCCTCCAGATTTTGAAACAGAAGTCTGCACCACCAGTGAGTGCGTACGTCGTGCTGTCGTCCACATCGATAGACCAGATCGTACCAGAATGGTCGTCTAGGGTTCCCAATCTTTCACCGTTAACCGAGTACCAGATAGAAGCAACGCTATCTTTCGAACATGCAAAAACCAAATCTCCGTCCCTGTTAAACTTGACTTGTGTCAGAGGACGCTCGTGTCCCTTCAATACAATTGGTCTCATTCTACGCTATAAATATCGCTGTCCTGTCGATGTTCTTTCTCCCTTACCTCGTACAAAAACCGACTTACGGGATCAAAAAGCGCTGAAACACTGTTCTTCCAACTTCAGAGATCCCAGATAGACTGTTTGCAGATTATTTGGAACAATGCAACTCCAAATAAAACCGTATTCTGTTAATCAATCGGCTCCAATTCACGCAACTCAATCAATGAGCATCGATTTTTTTCACTTTTCACTTATTTCTGGTTAAGCGTCGAAAGTGAGAAGTAAAGCCAAAGAGAAAACACCAGGTAGGGTAACTGTTGTTTTGATTTGATAATCACTTGAACGTGACCATTGCATTTTTAGACCGAGAAGATATACTGGTCACGTGATGTTTTATTGTCATGTTATCTGTACTATACAGAGTTTAAGTAATCCCTGAAATCTCAGTCATAGAACAAGACAGATCTTGACGAACAATTCAGTATCATAGGGTCTATATACTCTCAGACCTGTTGTTTGAAATAACAGAAGGATAATTGGGCTGTTCTGAGCAACAGATATACAAAAGGTGTATTCTGTGTGGAATCCTAGGATAATTTTGAATTTGTGAAGCACTAGTGATGTTAGCCGTTAAATTCAGGCCACTGGCAGCGGCAAGGATCCCTCTGGGGTCGAGACTACTTTGCCACACTCCAGAGGTACGGAGAGCGCCAATACTCCCTCTTTTAACAGGGTTTAGCTCCAAAACGATACTCAAACCGAGACTTTTGTGTGTCTCCAGTCCCTTGATCAGGTCTTACATGGTCCACCAGAAAAGCGTTTCACATGCCCAGCCTGCTGTGAAGACCGCTATACGGCAATTCCATTCAAGTCGTTCAGCCCGTATGTTCAATAGAAACCGGGACCCCTTCCGACAGTTTTTTGGACGAGGCCCCGGATTTTTCGGTCCAGATCGGTTTTTCATACTAGCTTTTCGGGTCCTCGCCATGATTGGATTGGTTACACTGTTCTTCCTTGTTCTGCCTGCGTTATTTGCATTCTTCTTCCCATTGATAATTCTGGCCGTTGCATATATGCAATTTAGGTCTTACCAATCGCATAAGCTCGCGCAGCTTCTACACTCGGCCCTGGGTCGCACCAAATTGAAGCTATCATACACAACTAGGAAAGAGTTAGTGCTCCGTGCATTTGCTCCAAAATACAAGCAGCTCAATGAGATCAAGAGTTTCGGAGCCGGCTTTCCATTCCAGTTTACTCCAGATTTCCAGAAAGTATTTGCTACCATGGAGTTTCCAAACGCGGACAGATTCTTATCCTTCCTACAGGCCAGGATCGATGAGAGCTTAGTCAAGAATGAACACAACATCAAGTCAGCTGTGCTTGGCGAGAACTACGCATACCATTCGGGCAACGTCGAGCTTTCGACTGATTTCTACGAAGTTATCCAGGGATCTGTGAACGGCGAAACGGTCCAGTATTTCGTGTTCAAACTACTTGCAAAGAGTCCTGAAGGTACCGAGAAGCCTGTCGCTTTTGTATCGGTTGTGTCAACTGCAGACCCTGCTAACGAAGACTTCTTTAATTTATCCTCCAATTCTACATCTACCAACAAAATGGTTATCATGGTGAAAGCCCTTACTCCCTGGCTGAAATGCGGATTCATCACAGATCTTGGAGACACTGGCAGCGATACCAGCTTCAGCATTAGAAGGAGAAGGGACGGTAGCAGAGAATACACCTATTTGCGTGATCAATAATCGTTAAATATCTTGTACATATATGTTCTACTTAGAAACGAAACATAACACATCACCATCTATGAAGCTATTTTGGAGAATCAGATTTCACGCTCAGCCTCGTATAGACTGCTGTATGACCAGTTCAACGTCACTGATACCTTTACCCAGCTAGCTCGTACAATGTGATATCAACACTTCTAGAATAGGAGCTTTGGTTAGTTAAAGGATTCAAAATAAAGGTTTAAGGCTCACTATAATACTAATCTTTCATTTATTGATAAAGAAATTATATAGTTTGTCCTGTGAAGCCAGTGAACAACTAAAAGTAGTCAGAATTGTTACAATGGATCCACATACTCCAATTGTGCTTGACCAGGGTACTGGTTTTCTAAAAATCGGTCGTGCTGGAGAGAATTTCCCTGATTACAGTTTCCCATCGATTGTTGGTAGACCTATTCTTAGAGCGGAAGAAAGAGGACATGCGGCGACTCCATTGAAGGACATTATGATTGGTGACGAGGCCAGTGCGGCGCGGTCTTATTTGCAGATTTCGTATCCTATGGAAAATGGAATTATCAGGAATTGGGCGGACATGGAGCTCCTCTGGGATTACGCCTTTTTTGAGCAGATGAAGCTTCCCTCGACGTCAGGCGGTAAGATTCTGCTTACAGAACCACCAATGAACCCTATAAAAAACAGAGAACAGATGTGTGAAGTGATGTTTGAGAAGTACGATTTTGGGGGCACCTACGTGGCGATTCAGGCCGTCTTGGCCCTTTACGCTCAAGGTTTATCATCTGGTGTGGTCGTGGACTCAGGTGATGGTGTCACGCATATTGTACCCGTCTACGAGTCTGTAGTGCTCAATCATTTGACCAGAAGACTCGATGTGGCAGGCAGAGATGTAACCAGACACCTGATTGATCTGTTGTCTCGTCGCGGATATGCCTTGAACAGAACGGCAGACTTCGAGACAGTACGTCAAATCAAAGAAAAGCTGTCTTATGTGTCATATGATTTAGATTTGGATAAGAAACTCGCAAGAGAAACGACGACTTTGGTAGAGTCGTATGAATTACCCGATGGAAGGGTTATCAAATTGGGTCCTGAAAGATTCGAAGCCCCTGAATGTTTATTCCAACCAAGCTTGGTGGATGTGGAACAGCCTGGTGTTGGAGAACTTCTATTTAACACAATACAATCAGCTGATGTTGATATCAGAACGTCACTTTATAGAGCTGTTGTTCTTTCTGGTGGATCCTCAATGTATCCCGGATTGCCTTCAAGATTGGAAAAAGAATTAAAGCAGCTATGGTTCACCAGGGTTCTACACAACGATCCCACAAGACTAGATAAATTCAAGGTCAGAATTGAGGATCCACCAAGGAGAAAGCATATGGTCTTCATTGGCGGTGCTGTTTTAGCGAACATAATGGCGGATAAAGATCACATGTGGTTATCCAAGCAAGAGTGGCATGAAGTTGGTCCCGCTGCAATGTCAAAGTTTGGACCTCGATAAATGATAACCACGCTACGCTACACAATATAACTCTGTAATCTTAACAGTGTAAGTAGAACGAAAACAAGTCAATTTCAAGAAAAACTTGGAGCCGTGATATGAAAAGTTATAATCAGAAGAGCATATTTGTGTCAAGGCAGAAACCTCATAAAATACGTACTCTATACATCGATAAGCTTGAAGAAAATATTACTTAATGTCTGAGAAGTTAACTGTGGTGATTTACAACCTAAATTCCGCTAGCTTGTTCCAAACATCTTCAGAAAGTTCGTCAATACGGTCGTTATTGACATGCTTTTGTTCGCATCCATAGTTGACAGCATTTTTTATCAAGTCGTGAATGAAAAATTTGGTTACTGTTACAGGGTTTACAAGACCGCCTTTTAGTAACTGGTCAACAGTTACACGAGAAATTGGATTCCTTTCAAGGCAGGATTTCATTGTGTCGATGACAGTTCTAGGGATAATTGTTCCGAACGGATCTTTCTCTGGATAAGAAATCTTTACCTCCGGATTCATAATAGCATATAACCTGTCGTTGCCCTGAAAAGATCCATATGGCGGTTTTCCGTAAACCATTTGGTATAAGATACAGCCACAGGACCAAACATCAGACGGCTTTCCTACTTTCCACTTGGTCTGTTCTCCGTCGTTTCGGGTAAAATTCATAGCCACAAGAGTTTCTGGAGCCATATAATTTGGAGTTCCAATTTGATTATCGCGGTAGATATTCACTGTATGATCTGGTACAGCATTAGCAATACCGAAATCAATGATCTTCAACATTCCTTTCACAAATACAAAGTTTGCGGGTTTCAAATCTGAATGAACTATACCAGCATCATGCACAACTTTCACACACTTCATCATTTCTTGAAAGTGGTACCTCACAAATTCCATTTCAAAAGGAGATTTGACCCTATGCGATAGTACTTGCGAAAGATCATGTTCGCCACATTCCATGAGTAAGAACAACACACCGTGGCCCATGTGATAATCTATTAGTTTGACCACACGTTGTTCGTGTTCGAGTTTCTTCAAGAGTTCGATTTCACCCTTGAAGCCCTCAATGCTAGTCTCGTCAAATTCATCGAAAGATACCCTTTTTAAGGCGTACACTTTATTATCAGAAGCTTTAACCTTGTACACTTTACCGGATCCACCTTTTCCTAGTAGTTCGACTTTTTCATACGTGGTTCCGTTGACCACTATAGTGGGTGCACTGTACGGATATGATCTCTTGGAGTCCAAGCTGCTTCTACCCATTGCGTAATTCTCAGATTTTAAAGGAATGACTTCCACAGTTGATTTCACTGGTTCTAAAATTTCAACTCTTCTAGCAGACTTTGGCTCAGCGCTAACGCGGTTCTCCTTAACAGAATAAAAGGGCTCATGGGTCTCTCTCAGGGATTCATCGTTGTATTTTTGGCGTTTCGTTTCTTGATAATTATGCTGAACATTAACATCATGAGGTCTCAGCGGTTCTCTCTTTGTGTCCAAACTGTCTATATCTGATGGTCGAAGAACGAGGTCACTATGTGCTGTGGGGGCGGAAAGATGATCATGGGAAGCTGGTTTAACAGGAAAGAGAACGTTTTTCCTTCGAGGCTGTCGTACAGTTTGGGACTTTTTGTATTGCGGAAGTTCTCTTTTCAAGGCCAGTGTTGCTGAAGATGCCTTTCTTAACACTGTTTTTCTATTCTCCTCTTTCTGCCTTTCAAAATATACCTTAGATATTGACGGGAGTTCTTCACTTGGGAGATTGTGCTTTTTTAAGTACTGGTAGGGGTTCAAATCACCAAAGTCAATATTATCATAGCTGATATTGGATATTTGCCCCACAGAAGGGTCTTTATTCTCATCAGGATTTGGGGTGGAATTACGTTTCTGTATTTCAAGAAATATATTATGATCATGATACCTGTATCCTGTGCTGGAGTTATTGGAGCTATTCGACTGTTCTGCTTCCACCTGTGTAATATTAGATTCGTCATTATTCATGCTGCTGTTAATTTGACTACTATCCATCCTTGATCCTCCGGGTGAATCAAAATTGATACTGGTAGAGAGATTCCTTTTAGCTGGCCCCAACGAAGACAGTCTAGAGGTTATGAAACGTCTATTTCGTTTGCTTGACGTTTTAGAGGTTGTGTTATTTAGTTCGTCCTTCATGCTCTGCTGCAATATTTTGAACTTATGCGAGGACTGATTGTGTGAGTCTTCTTTACCTAAAATTTCTTCGTTAGATAGTAGAAAGTTCTTCTCATTGTTGATTTCAAAACTATCTCTTAAGTGGGAGTTCATTGTGGTCATACTTGGCTGTGATTGTTTGTTGGCCAACGTGAAAACAGTGGAATGAGTGGGCTCGTTTGTGTGATTCATGGTATTGGTTGAATTGTATCTGCCACTAATATTTGTGCTAGGTCCAGTTGTCTCCTCAAATCCAGTTCTAGCGTCTTCGTAGTGACTTAAATCCCCTTGATTATGTCGAGAGGAGTGCGATGACCTTCTAGGTCGTACTGCATCGGATTCAAACATCAGAATCAAACCAAAAGGTTAAAACGCCTCAGTTTTACTCTCGAATATCTCGGGTATCAATGAGTCAACAGAGGTAGAGAAGCTTGGACAAATATGCTCGTTACTAACAAATAACTTAAACTCAAAATTACATCAGTTAAGATAAACCTCACGAAAGAAGATCCATATTTCTTTATACAAAGCTGTTAAAGGATTCATGTTGGTGATGTTTTTTATTGTTTACGTTACGAGGTTATACAAATTCAGACACACAAAAATACAATTATTATGTGGTGTATGGATTTTGAATACATCCTAGATGTAAGCTAACTCTGTAGGCAGTTCCATGCCAATGTTCATGCGGGCCCTGTCTACTAGTTTGTCGAGCCGTTACTGCCTCCGTGCAAAAGAAAATCCTTGATGATCTTTTTGTATTTGTAGAACGAATTTACTTGTAAAGCAAACACTATGCGTGAGTACGTAAAACTATTTTTACTATTTTATAATACGAATGTTATACTGCACACAACCAAGAGTTTATACTTATTTACCAATTGGTTGCCTTTTGGGATTTCTTGAGTTTCAACTTGAGAGCGTTTGTTTCCTGGAGAATGCTGTCAATGTAGGCTTGTTTATCGACAACTTCTCTTCTCACATTACGGAGTTCAGTAGTGAGGAACTTGTTTGAGTTATGATCTATCATGAATTTGTTGAATATCTGAACAACAATGTTGCTGATGAGGTTTTCGAAAAGAGCATCGCTGTCTGTTTTGAAGCTCTTCAAATGCGCTAAGAGATCCTTTTCAGAGTGACAATCAACGTTTCCAAAGGAGCGAGGGTTGAAAGTAGAGACGTTATAGAGCTGTTGCTCAACCTGCATAAAATCATTCGGATTGATAGCAGTTTTGAACGACATGACAAACTGTGTGATAAACTGGTAACACTGATTCTGAAATGCAAGAATACCCTCTACGTATTTAGCAGTCAAATCTCTCTGTTTCCGGAGATCCAACACCTTTTTGCGTTCTCTATGGCAGTCCTTGACCAATCTGGTATTGTTTCTGCTCAATTTCTCAACAGAAACTCTCAAATCGGCGTTTTCTGCTTCTAACCGTGATACATCATGGAGCTTCCCAGTACTATTCATGTTATCAATTGCCTTCAAATAACGCTGTTCTATATCCTGTAAGATCTCCTGGGAGATCACCAAATTTTCAGATAGCTGTTCGTTACGAGTCTTTTCTGATTCGTAGTCCTTGGCAATTATTTCTTGCTTTTCTACCAAAGTCTTATTTCTACTACTCTCTTTTTCGACTTGCTCGTAAAGAGTCTTAATCTGTCCCTTGTATTCTCCAAAGAACTGTTTACAGATATTGTTGAAATCAATGACTTCTTTCAACTTTTCTTTTAAAGAATTGTTCTCTTCTTCGGCCTCGTTTAACTTCGCAACCTGCAAGTCAAAATCACGAACTTTGGTGTCATATTGCGATGTGATTTCATGAAGCTGTGCCTGTACAGACTTGAGCTCAGACATCTTTTCTTCGAGCACGTCCTTATCAACTTTATTACAATCCAAACTCGTAGCATTTATTAGTTTCGTCTCGCATTCTTTTGCTAGGGTTAAAAGGTAGTCACATATTGATATGATTGACTGCTCTGAATTGTCGGAAGTGATATTTCCTTTCAAGCATGTAGCAATTCTTTGAAGCTTCCCAAAAGTTACAGAGTTTGTATCAACTGCCATAAGATCTATGTTCTTAGAATTTTTTGCGTTAGGAGACTCATACACGTAGTCATAAATTGAGATACCATTGTGAGGTGGCTTGAAATGAATTTTCATCATTGGCTCATTCGGAGGAGTTTCCGGACTATCATTGGCACCTGCTTGTAATTTAGATTTGATGATTCTTGAGGCTTCACGTAACGAATCCATTTCTTCACTACCAGAGTCGCTGGTTTCAACATCCTCGTGCTTTGTAGGACTTGCGCTTGTATCAACGACGTTCTCATAAGAGTCCTGCAGCATTGCATCTAATTTTGTGTTTGCCGAGAGAATTGCATGGTCTTCCGGGGAAAGTGCTTCTTCATTGAGGTTGATATGTGTACTAAGTACCGTACTTGGCCTGGACTTGTGATGTTTTCGACCGAACCAACCACTTTCTCTAGGTTTCGAAGGACTCATCTCGGTGTGCTCCTCCGCGGTACAGATTTCTACCGACCTCCCACCAGTAGATGCACGTTCGCGCCTGAAAGGATTCCATCTATTACTCTCGTGTCCCGAGGAAGAACTTTTGGATTTACCAAAATTCCACATGCCAGTAAAACCATGATGTACACGGCTATCCGACTTAGCTGGAGAAGGAGGCTCCATGACATCGTTCTCAGAAGACGATGTTGATTCATCATCTCGAATGATGTACTCCGAGAGATCCGGTCTGCTCATCCGAACCGTTTTAGAACCACTCATCATCTTCAATTAACAGTTTGAACACTTTTATCGGACTGATTTCTCACAAACAGAGCTATTTCATAATCCTGCCAAGATCACATAGGAAAATTTGATATGGAAGTATAATCCAAGAGCAGTTTTAAGGTAAGGTATGTTTTTTGTATTCTGTTTCTTGGATTTTTTTTTTTGTACAATGACATTGTCGCCCGACACAATAATGACGATAGAGAATATTCATATACTGAACACTACGTACTAAAAAGATACGATAGGTGAACAGAGCTGAAACCATTCTACGTAAAAAAACAGGGATGTAATGCAATGGAAGCTGTTAATGCGCTAATGACATCTCAAAATGGATGGAACAGAGTAACGATAATATGAAGGATTGTGTTGTCAAAGCGATTTTTGATGCTAAAAAAAACTCACTGATCATGCTGTATTAATTTGTAGCAGACGAGGTTGAATATTCTCTTGTTCAAACAGCCTCAGAATTATCTAACAGGTCTTGTGTGCTTTTGTTGTAGATGAAGAACTGAATAAAAATGACGAAGTCCATAATCAAAGTTCCTGAGCTTCCAATCAACCACGATGCATTTACCAAAAGGTACCGAGGAGATAAGGAAATACTCAAAACAGAAACAATAAATGTAGTGTTTCCTAAGCATGCAAACAGGAAGAAAAGGAATGAGATCCCTTCACAAGATTTTCTTTGGAAATTCAACAAAATTTGAGGTACTCGGGAGCCCAAATATAAAACTGCTGACAGGTATCCGAAAGACTGAGCTAACCAATTCATTTCCAAATTGAGTTCCGGATCATTTTGATTAGGGTTCTTTACGTAAGAAACGTACCAGGACAAAAATCCTCCAACGATGACGGTTAAAACAATCAGCACATTTAGCACGTATCCTCTTAAATTGCTTTCCTGGTTTTTAGTTACAGATGTGGCAGTGTCTTCCGAAACAGTAGAAGAAGTGTCGACGTAGATATGGCGCTCGTACTGTTGCTGTCCACTCAACAACGGCTGTTGTTCATGAAAGACATCTTGCAAGACGTTCTCATTAATAGGGTTGGCTGGGGACAGGTGTACAGGATCCACAGCTTCATCTTGACCGTAAAACAAACATTGTACCAATAAAACAATATCTGCTATTGTGTAATACGCTGCCAAGATAATCATTGTTGGTAGTAGGTGCTGTAGCATGGCACCTAATAAATTAAATATATCACCTGCCAACCAGAGAATCACGAAAAGTAGTGAAAGCCCATCTGCAGATTTCCGATAGAAGTTTTCATAAATTTGCGGTACAAACACTATTATCCAACAGGCAATAGATATAGACCCTGTGATCCCAGACACTGTCTGTGCATTTAGCACTATTGGTACAAATTGCTGTGTTTCCATATCAAAACTTTGATATGTGTTCAGTTTCCACAAATTCTGGATTTTGTCAAGCAGATTATTCCTCAGTATCCAAGCGGCCTTAACTGCTTGCTTTTGTTCAAAGCTTACTTAGTCGTCAATTTCGAGAAATGATCAGCCTTAAAGAATGTTTCCCCACTGATTGCTGCGCTTAAATAACCTCTTTATATAGCACTGCTGATGTGAAGGTTAAAATTCCATCAAACAAATGCCCTGTCCTAAAAACTGTTTTGGAGACCGACTACTCAGTCAGTTTGATATGACGGCTCATCTTTGCTTGTGCTACAACTTTCCATCGAGTGCATGAAAAGAAATTTTTCAAAGTTCCGTGGGAAATTCGACAGTTTGAAATTACTGAGAAGCAATGAGCAAGTTGTTAGTCATAAGACACAGTTCTTAGCAGTCATCGTCAACAAAACCTGCTAGACCCTAGACATAAAGAATCTCATTAGGTCAACCTCTCAGTGAAGTGAGTTGGGTTTTTGTATCTATGTAATGACTATAGGATGCAAGTAAAAGAAAAAGAGTAAGTTGACGAATGAAATTTGAAAGCATTCTACTTGTCTTCTGGCCCGCTGAGGTCAGGTTCAGGAGTCTTTGTACTTTGCTGTTCTTCCGTGGTCAGCTTCCTTGGTGGTAGAACGCTTTCAAATGCCTCTTTCCAATCCTTATTATCGAAGTACCTGAGCATGAGTTGGACCATGTGACTTGTAGTGAGAACTCGTCTCCCAAAAAGATTAATATACTCGTCGATTGGGAGTCTTCTGGTAGGAATATTAAGCTCTTTAGCCTTGTTATAACACAGGTTCTTGTGTCTGTTCTTGTCCACTATGCCTCCTACGATGTAAGTTGTTCCCGGTGTCAACGTTTCTAACATTTCATCAGTGTCAGCAGTTAGGTATACAGCATTATCAGTGGGAAGCGTGGCATCCGAGGTGAATTCAAAATTTTTCCAAGTTTCAATGTTTGAATTACTGAGTGCAGTTTCAAATCTTTCCTTCAACCGTTTGTCGAAGGAAGTCACTTTGATCTTGGCAAAATTGTTTTCTCGTTTATTGCTTGAGTAAGCCCTGGTAATCTGTGTAGAAAGACTCACAATCTCACGGTCGTTCATCAGTTCATCGAATGAGCAGTCAAGAATTATTGAGATGCCAGAATCTTTTTGGTTTAGATTAACCTTTGGAGCCTTTATCAATTCTTTGGGCACTTCTTCACCATTGTCCAGGTATTTCTGGATTTTCTCTCTCCGAACTTCCCTAGCACGGGCCTTCTTTTCCCTGCGGATTTTGGTGTACTCGTCCTTGGTTTCTTCAAACCGTTTCTTACGACAGATCTTCTTCCATTGGCTCTTGGAAATACCTTCTGGTGGAGGTGGAAATTGTGGTTGTCGTACAATAGGTTTAGAGCCAGCATCTGGCACAGAATCCTTTTCCATTAGCTCAGGACTAAGTTTCTCCACAGTTTCAGACATCGAACATTCCGGTTGCGGTTTCTGTAAAAGTACTGGACTGGCGATGAGCTCGTTTTCGTGATGTGATTATGTCTACGCCAACCCAGTTTTCGCTTAAAGCTTAAAACTTTGAGAAAACTCAAGAATAAAAGGTCACGTGCAAAGTAGCATATCATGTCATGTCATATCATAGTATATCATACATTATGACACGGCTTCGAGAGTTCAAGTAACTCGATTGACTCACCGATGATTCTGATCTGACTAACTAGTATCACTAACTTCTGAAAAGCTGTTAGAAGGTTACCTCATTATATTTCTTTTGTACGCGTAATGAACATCTATCAAAAAGAGATTCCTGATCTTTGTTATATATATCAACCCAACGTAAAATGAATACAATGCATGTATAGTTGTCCTTGTTTGCCGTTACAGGTGTCAATTGATTCAGATTCTTGAATATTATTATTGAATAAAGCCTTAAAAGCTCGTAAACTGCACGGCCATGTCTTTGGCAACCAAACTTGAGCTGCCATGGGTAGAAAAGTACAGACCTCATCTATTGAAAGACATTGTTGGCAATGTGGACACTGTTCAAAGACTGCAAACCATTGCTGCAGATGGTAACATGCCGCATATGATTATCAGTGGGCTACCTGGTATCGGAAAAACGACTTCAATTCACTGCTTGGCACATGAACTTCTTGGAGATGCATACAACCAAGCCGTATTGGAACTGAATGCATCTGATGATCGAGGTATAGAAGTAGTGAGAAACCAGATTAAGCAGTTTGCCCAAAAAAAGTGCACACTTCCACCAGGGAAGCACAAGATCATCATTCTGGATGAAGCTGACTCGATGACAGCCGGTGCGCAACAAGCATTAAGACGTACGATGGAATTGTATTCGAATACTACCAGATTTGCCTTCGCTTGCAACCAATCTAATAAAATCATCGAGCCATTGCAATCGCGTTGTGCCATTCTGCGTTATTCGAAATTGACAGATGACCAGGTTTTGAAGCGTCTGCTAGAGATCATAAAGATGGAAAATGTTCAATACACAAATGACGGTTTGGAAGCGATTATCTTCACTGCAGAAGGTGATATGAGACAAGCAATCAACAACTTACAGAGTACCGTTGCAGGTTTTGGGCTTGTAAATGGAGATAATGTGTTTCAAATAGTTGACTCTCCTCATCCTCTGATAGTAAAGAGAATGTTGCTGTCCGGATCTCTAGACGAATCTCTACAATACTTGAAAGAACTTTGGACCAAAGGCTACTCAGCAGTTGATATAGTCACTACATGCTTTAGGGTCATGAAGAATCTAGAGGAAGTTCGTGAATCTGTCAGGCTCGAAATGATAAAAGAGATAGGGTTCACCCACATGCGTATTTTGGAAGGTGTCGGAACCCATCTTCAGCTGTCTGGAATGCTTGCTAAGATCCAGAAGCTTAAATACTAGATAAACGCATTTAACAGCTGACAGTACGTAATCGATTACACCCAACTAATGAAAATAGTCCATAGTCCTCTAGTATTCCAAAATCAAGTTTCTTTGTTCACCTCGCTTTCTCTATTTTTGAGATAGTAAACAGAACCAAGAAATATGATTCGAATTAACTACACTGAAAAATGGGTTACTGAGACTAAACGATATAAATAAATATCACTCCCTGAAATACAATTTTGACAGGTATTTCCGTACCACAATTTACATGTAGACTGGGTTCTTCATATATGCGGTATTATGGAAGTCTTGGGTGATATACTGGGTCATGAATTTATACAACAAAATGGCGTTGAAAGATACAACGATAACAAAGAGACGTCTGATCAAGAGCCATACAAAGCCTACGTTGCATCGTCTAAGAACAAAGAATACCAATTGGAACCGCGTCTCTTGAAGGAACTGGATGAGTATTTGGAAAAGGAGCAAATGCTAAAGAAGTCTACCGAAATACTAATCCCTAAGTTAAGACAATTCTTTGTAGATTTCAATGAACGTTTGAACGAATTGACCAAAGATCTAGATTTTGTGAAAGGGAAGTCTTCTGAGCTGTCTAATATGCTAAAAAACAATTCTTCCAAACTCAAAGATATAAGTCCGATAGTGAACGATCTTATTATATCTCCAGAAGTTATTGACCAAATTCTTCGAGGCAGAATTGACCAGAAATGGATCGATTGTATCAGTTACATGAATGACAAACAAGAAATTTATTTGAAGTATTTGCGTGAAGAATATACTGAGACTCCGAAGGATTTTGATGCTCTATGCGAAGTGTTACAGATTCTCAAGGCTGTATGTACAGAAAGAGCAAAAAAATTCATAGTCATCAGAATAAAGAGGTTAAGGGATGGTCATCCTGTGTCTTCGCAGCGAATACAAGAAGAACTCCTTCAGGTAAAAGAGATTTATCAAATGATTTTCAATACCAAAGAAGAACTGGCTATAGGATTAAGACACGCTTACTTAAACACGATAAAATGGTATTATCAGACATATTTTGCAAGATACATTAGATCTTTGACGATCTTGCAATATGTGCAAATTGACAGTCAATATGCATTAGGACAAGCTCTTTCAAACACACCTGTGGCTGGTTCATATACGAACTATTTATACGTAAGTGGCAGAAGCTTATTTGGTGCGCAAACCACTTCAACTCCAGTCGTGACAGATGAGACTATAAATGAGTACTTCCAAATATCTAAAAGATTAGAAGTGATAACACAGGAGGATAAAACAGTCATGGTTTCACAGATTGCAGAAAACAATCCAGTTGCAAATTATATAGAAGTTGGCTTCAAGAATTTGAACCTAGCAATTTTGGACAACTGCACTGCCGAGTTTATGTTCCTAAATGAGTTCTTCAGGCTACCAAGTGATGAAGGTGATACGATTCGGAAGCTTCTGCAGGGAATATTTCAACCAACATTTGACAAAGCAATGAAGTTTACGGAGCAACTGATAGACAACACGTACGACATTTTTGGTGTTTTGATAAGCATCCGAGTAGCTCACAGACTGCAGTTCGAAGCTCAAACACGACAAATACCTTGCATGGACGATTATCTAGATGGACAGTTGATCCTTCTATGGCCAAAATTCCAAAAACTTGTGGATTTCCAATGTGAACAACTAAGGGGAGTTGCAATAACTATCAATACTGCTCGTATCCGCGCTACCGGAAATATGAGCAATGATCCGTTGATCACCCCTCATGAACTCACCGTTCAGTTTTCGAAATTTTTGGTAAGCCTATTGAAACTATCATTAACACATAAAGAACTGTTAGATGAGCGCTCTGAGCCATTGTTCCATTCCATTAATAGAATTCGTGATGATTTTGAAACTGTGCTAACGAAATGCAGCAAAAAAACTAAGAATCCTGACAAATTTTTGACGATCAATTATCTGTATCTTCTCAATTCATTACAACAAGCATTTTTGAAGACTGATTCTGAGAAAGACCCGCTGATACTGACAGAAACAAAGACACATATATCGCAGCTAATAGAAGCTTACAGTAAGTAAGATGTAATTGAGGGGTCTGCTCATACTTTTTAAATTCATCGATCAGCCCTTTTCCATATTTGTATTATTCTATGCAATGTGTTTCAAAAGAGCTTTAAAAGTATCAATAACATCTCCTAGCATTAAAATGCAATTGATACCAAGAAAGGTTTCTTTTCCAACTCAGTTTGGGTGGCTGGAACGGTGCTGATCTTTTTTTTAGGGAGCTAAGCGGAATCAGTCAAGACATCATGTATAAATTGACAAACTCTCAACAACAAGTGCTTGAATTTCCTTACAAGCAGGATACTACTTTAAAAGTAGTGGCTGGTCCAGGATCAGGTAAGACATACACTCTTTTATGCAAGGTAAGGCAGTTAATTGATTCGGGACAGGTGAAACCGAGCGAAATCATTGTACTGTCACTAACTAATAAAGCAGTGGACAATATCATTGATAATCTTTTACACGTATTTGAACAGTTTAATGATGGAGGATACACAAGTGAAAACCTAGAGGAGATAGTATCTCAAATCGGCGTTTACACGATACACGGCTTTTCGAATCGTATTGTGACGGAGAATATCGGAGTGGTGAATATCATCGAGGAAAACGGATGGAGAGGACTGGTAAAGTTGATTTCTAGTGAATACTGGAAGAACAATAATGTAAACATTATCAATGACCGAGCGGTGACTAGAAAACTGCAACAAATATTTACAGATTACAGAGCTAATGCAGACAAGAAGGATGACACCATTGAAAAGCTTTTGGATCTGATGAGAAACTCCAATGTTCTTACAAATGAGGATTTGACTAAATTAGCCGCCCAATATTTACAGCAACCCATTATCGAATTAGACGGCTCATTTACTTCGTTTGTACTAAATGAAGCAAAGGTCTTGATAATTGATGAATTTCAGGACTTGCACCCTGGCTTACTTCCTTTATTTAAGAGCTTTATTGGATCTAAACAGCTGATAATGTTTGGGGATGTGAACCAAAGTATCTATGAGTTTTTGGGTAGTAACGACACTGTCATTTCAAAACTAGATTCCTTGAGGCCAAAGGATAGGCACTTCACAAAATACATGTATGATAATTTTCGTTCTACACCAGAGATCACAGCAGCATCGCATATAGTATTGGACCAAGATATCGAATTAAAATTTAAAAAAGAATCTGTTATCACTAAGGATCCGTCGGAGATCAATCCCTTCGTTAATTACTACGATGAATTAATTGAAGAGATGGATTTTCTTGTCAGTGAAATTTGCCAATTAGTTTGCTCGTCAGTGAAGTTGTCTGATATTGTTATCTTAACAACCACAAATGCACATTCAAAGGCTGTTGCTGATCACTTACATACGTTTGGAATACCAACACATAAGCTGACTTCTCAACCGGACTGGATATCGGACCAAAGAATAAGATTTATGATTGATACCCTTCAATTGGTAGCTGCAATCGTCGATGAAGAGTCTTCGAACTCCGTGTTAAGATCCAATGCCTCAAAAAGTGATTTTGGTATTATTGTCACGTTATCGGCACTTAAAGGAGTAGGAAATGTCATTCTTCAAAAACTTTATGAAACAGCCCTTGCCAGTAATCTGTCAATATGGGACTTTTTGAATACGGTATCATCAGAAAACTGGGGATTCCAGCCTATGGTAAGAAAGAAAATCGAAGATTATCTGCAAGTTATCACTGATTTGGTATCTCAACATTCAATTTTGTTGGAAGAACAGCCTAGTAACTTACTGAAGTGTTATTCTGACGTTATACGAAGACTTGACATTCCTCTATTCACCTGCCAAGACTCGGACGAGTTACAGGCCTTCCGTTCAAACTTGAACGAATTTTATACTACGCTTAAAGCTTCCGTCTTGTCAAAGCCTGACGAGATTTCAATGATAGAATGGTTTCTGCAGTCATTCCATGAACAGAGTGTGATATATCATAACTTCAAGCACAATTCAAACCAATCCAAAACTGCTCTTGGTGCTGTGAAAGTATCCACAATTCATTCCTCAAAAGGATTGGAATTTCCAGTTGTGTTTCTCTCGGGCAGACAACAGTACAAAAACTTCCCAATAGATACTAAGGTTTTGTATGTGGGCATGACAAGAGCCAGAAATTTGCTATATTTGACAAACGTCCACCATCCAGCTGTTTCTCTGTTACCAGGAAATAAGGGTTCCATCTTTGATAACAAAAAGTTTTGGCAATATTACAATTTAGACCTTAAGAGATCTCCTCCACATAGTAACATTCCATTTGAAAAGAAATATGGCCACCTTAGAAAGACATTTGGTTTGTCGGCAGCAAGACTTATTCATACGAGCACTCGATGTCTGAGATTCATTAAAAAATAATTTAGATATTTCTGTTGTAATATTACATAAATCCGTCAGGTACTCCATTGGCTGGCCTTTGTTGTACATCCAAAAATATCCCACCCCTTGCAAACCCAAACCATTTAAATTCGGGTTCTATAGGGTTGCCCTTATCATCATAGTACTCTTGCAATTGCTGTATAGTTTTGATTGCTTCAACATCAGAATAAGGAACACCGTTTTTAGGATCAAAATATTTGCACTCTTTGTTCGTGATGAGACAGTTCTTTCGAACGCCATTAGGAAGAAAAACACCAGTAGGGGCTTCGGTTCTAATTTCTATCTTCTCTTTTTTGGTAGTATCGACGGTAACAATCCTTAAAGTTTTTCTGTCAAACTCACCGAATCGAGGAAATTTCTCTAATATTGAAATGTCAGGGATCAGAACGGCCTCTGTTGGATCATCGTGAGTGGGAGATGTTATTTTAGCAACAGTCTCTACCTCATCAGGTCTGGCTTTAGTTGGTAAAGTCCAGTTTTTACCAAATAGTGTACTTTTAATTTGGTTGATGTGACCTGGGTAGGATAGATCCGGGAATGTGTAAAGTATAACAAAATTTTTACCCACTCTTTGTACAGGACCTTCAAAAACAGTATCTGACTCTTCATTTTCTATTATGTCTTTTTCGTCAGTGTTAGTTGAGTCATCTTCATTATTAGCATCACTTGTCATTTGAACGTATATAGGAGGGTCTTCAGAATTAATGATGGAAACCTGGTCTTGATCAGCAAATGATATATGTCGCGGTGGAGTAGTATCCTTCTCGGTCGTTACATTTGATGCAGGTAATGTTGAATCAGCTTCAACTGTAGGACTACTGTTACCAGGATCAGAAGTTAATTCTACAGTACCCATGCCTGACAAAAGTGAAGAATCTGTCATGGTATTTTCTTCATTTGTTGAAATTTCATTAACGGAAACTGTTTGAGCTTCAGATAAGTTGTTGTCAGCAAATTCCTCAGTTGTTTCGGACTTTAATGATTCACTAGAAATATGACACTTGATTTCTTCATCGTTTGAGAGAGAAGCGGAAAGACTGTCATCTTTATTTGGCGAGGACGGTACTTCGGTTGAGTCGCTTTCCGAAGCCAAAGCGATAGAAGTTTCATTGTAGTCATCAGTCGTGGAAGTCGCTATTTTCCCTGAAATTGTTTCATTCTGCAAGGAGTCAGATTTTTCTTTCTTCAACAGAAGATTTTTACCGTCAAGTTCTGATGCTATCTTTTGTTCAGCTGCCTTGGCGATATCAGCTTCGATTTGGGCCTTCTTTCTACGAGTGTACTTCTTCTTTGTCTTATCTCTTTTTGAGGTATAATGTTCCCAATATGCTCTATCCTCGATTTCTACCATCGGCGATACCTCCCACTGAGTAGATATCCAACGAATTATCTGCTCGCCATCCTTAAACTTCATCTTCTCCCGCAGTTGCATAGCCATACGGGTCTGTTTTTTTGAAATTTCTTGTTCCTTATATTTATTCAACGAAGAGGTATTTATCTGTTCGGTTTCCTCCGCTATCTTCAATCGCTCTTCTTGTGTCAATGCCTTGACATTCTGTTTCTCTCTTTGCTTTCGCAGTTTTTCCTGAATATGTTTCCTACGTGTCTCGGCCTGTGTGAGGTTTCTGTATACCTTCAATTTATTAGCAACAACAGCACTTCTTTTAGAGGTACGACGTGACACGGCCAGTAAGCTATCGGCCTTTATTTCATCAGCTGCTTTAGTTGTTTTCTGGACGTTGGCTTTCTTCGCTTTCTTGATAACCGGTATCTTGTTCCTGCTTTTCTGCGCCAGCTTTCGTTTCAGCCGCTCTTGTTTCTGCAGTTCAATTTCCCCCTCATCGGCATCGCTGGGTCCGGAATTCTCGTCTTCTGAGTCACTGAACAGATTCTCATCGTCTTCTCGTTTCTTGGATTCCAGAACGAATTCGTCGTCTTCCTCGTCTTCTTGGAACAATAAATTGATCTCATCTTCTGCTAGCACTCCAGTTTGCTTCTGTACTTCATCCAGCTCTTGTTGCAGCAGCTTTTGCATTCTGTTACCAGCATTTGCTCTTCTGGCACGAGTGGCCATGAGCAACTCTTCGTGTTCTGAATCACTGCTCATTTCGTGAAATTCGTACAATAACCGTTGCAGTCTGCACTAAGTATCATACAAGTAAATACCAGTCCTTGTGTAACTTAAGCCCCTAGGTTTCCTCGGAGGTTCCAACACAGTTTCGTACTTCTTTTAAGATTACACTTACAGATGTTTGTTAAAGTTGTAGAATAGAGTCTTTTCAATGAAGAAAACCTAATATGAGGAAAGAGTACGAAAAAAAGCAAACATATGTGCGGCGGTGAGGTTTCTTCGAAATATTCATTGTTTTGTTAAAAGACGCTTGGGTACCAATCAACTGGATCTTTGAACATGAGCCTCAGAGTAAGGACATTTCGTCCCATTGGAAGGTTTTTTTCTGTCCAGCCCAACTACAACACCGACTTTTTAAACACCCCAGACTCTACAAAACGCTCTCCGGTTACTCCAGTGGACTCTAAGGCTCATTTGAGTACTCCAGGAACTCAAACATCAGATGATGAGATTTTTCATTTCCAGCAACTGGCCCCCACTTGGTGGGATACATGGGGGTCTCAACGTATCTTACACAAAATGAACTTGGCAAGACTAGACTTTATACAACGGACTCTAAGAAATACAATGAAAATCACCAACAAGGATGTTTATATCCCTGGCTTTGATTACAGATCATGTCTGCCGGGTTTTGTCTCTGAGGCGATCGAGAAAGATATCTACCAGGAGGTCAACGCAAAGCTGTCGGAGAAAAGTTATGATGTATTGGATATAGGGTGCGGTGGTGGAATCCTTGCGGAATCACTTGCAAGATTACATTTCATTGAAACCGTCACTGCGATTGATTTGACGCCGGAATGTATAGATGTTGCTAAGGCGCATGCTGCGAAGGACCCATCTATCAAGGACAAGATCTTTTATCAGCACATGTCTCTGGAGAAAGTTCACGGACAGTATGATATAGTAACCATGTTTGAAATGCTAGAACACGTTGACAATCCTAGTGAGATTCTTCGTCACGCGTGGAACAAGCTGAACCCTGGAGGCGTCATCTTCCTGAGTACCATCAACAGAGATCCAATTTCGTGGTTTACAACAATCTTCATGGGAGAACATGTTTTAAAGGTCGTTCCTAAGGGCACTCACCATGTAGAAAAATACATCAACTCATCAGAAATTAAACAATGGTTTGAAGAGAACGTGCCAAATAGGTTCGAGATTTTGGACACTAAAGGAACCATGTACTTACCATTGACCGGATGGGTCGAGCATGAATGTACCAACGTTGGGAACTATTTCATGGCAATTAGAAAGCTTAAGTGATTCGCCTTGCGTCTCAGCTTGACTCAAACGTATACTAATGATACGTACATTGAACCGTTTATACAGAGTCTTTAGACAATCTGTGTAGCGACCAAAAGACAACGGTATGACGAATTATTTTTTGAAAGCTCAAAAGTTAAACCTGAGACCAAAGGAGACACTTGGTTAAGTTGCCGTCTCTAGAGCGGGTTCATTTTCTGTTCGTTGGTCATCAACAAATTGAGGCATGGCATTATTTAAGTACGATGGGAGTTCGCCAACGGTCTCAGAGTCATTCAGGCTGAAATCTTCAACCAAATCTTCCTCTCCAAGGGCTTCTAATTCTGCATTTAGCTCACTCTCGCTGATATCGTCGATACTTTGATTTTGCATAGCAAGTATATCTTGAAGTTCGTCTCCTTGTTCCATCAAATCCATCATTTCGTCTTGCATGTCTTGAATTTTGTCAATGTCTATCTTGCTGTACTGCTGTTTCAACGCCTGATTTGTTTGTTTTATAGCATTCATGGTAACCATAGTATTCTTTAAGTTATCCGTCGTCATTTGGACTTGGGACATAGACCATGATTGTGAATCAAGTTGGTCTCTCATTGCTTCCAACTGCTTTCTTTTGTTTAGTAGCTTCAGTGCTCTTTGCTTCAGAGGTTTCTGTCCAATAGCGGATTTGGTATTGCTAATCTTCTTCTGTAGAGTCGAAAGCTGGAAATTAAGCTGGGATATCTGAGTATCTAACTGAGACACACGATTTGATAGTCCACTTTGGGCTTCATACATTGCCTTGGAGGATTCCTGCATCATTTGCTCATGAGTCTTCCGATTCCCATATCCAAATATTCTGTTCATTTTGTGTACTGTGGTGGCTAGACTTCTCCAGTGAAGATTAAATCAGACGTGGGTCTAGTTGATAAGCAGTACGTGAAGTTAAAGGTATTTTCATCGCTGAGCAGCAGAGCTCATCCCAATCGACCATGGTTTCCTTACAACGATACCTTCCCTTATGAATCCTTCCTTATGTTGAAACTGAAATTGGTAACGTCACGTGACTACGATCAATCAAGTACAGGCTATCCTCTCTCTCGTAGGACAAAAAGGTATTGTTAATCAAGTCAGGGTCGGGCGAGTATTATTATACATTGAATAACCAGACCATTTTTGGTCAAATCAAAATGATTTTCTTTCCTATGGAAACGATACATATTATATGCTTTGAAACATTATAAGAGACGCTTTAACAGCTCGATCTTGCTTATCTCTTCTTGCAATTCTGCTTCTATCAAAGAAGACTTGATGATCTTCTGGTTTTTGGAACAAAGAGTTTTCTTTTTGGTGAATTCGATGACGACCAATCCACAAGTTTGCAAACTGTTGCAACTCTCTAAATATTCCGATTTATTCAGTGGTGTCATAACCTCAGTTGCTTTTAGTAGCTTCACATAGTAGTCATAAGATTCATCGATGGTACACATCCCACGGTAAAGATCAAATTTCTCCCGGTGTACTAGTGAACAAAGTACGATTTTCTGTTGAATGTTCAAAGGGCTGATTCTAGTCTTTGTAGTAGCTGAATTCATGAACTGAGACACGGCTTTGGCCACATGAGCAATTGTGACTCTTTTCTTGGTTAATCCCTGCTTCGTTCCCCTCAAGGACTCCATTTCAAGAAGTTGTAGGCTGCCCCGGAGTAGATCAAATAACCTTCTCAAATCACCAGTTGTCCCAGAACATTTTGTTGTAGCAAATTTGATGGCCATGGGCTGAAACAACTCAAAACATGCTGGAAACGCTGCAAGTTTACTTTTCACTATATCAAACATCTGTTCCGAGTTGTAAGGGTGAAAATGTATCACTCGTGGTAGCAGTTCTTTTTGAAGGTTTAATCGATTTAAAAATCTATCCTTTAGATCGATACTGTTGGCAATGCCGATGATGGTGACATTGATTCCAGGCTCTTTAGCCAGCAGAAAAAGGTCAAGAATGATCTTGGTCCTCATCGAACTACGCGTGTCAGTCTTGATCAATTTGTCCATTTCGTCCAGGATTAATATGAAATTAGTTCTTGGTCTCGACTTGCACACTGCAGACAAGTATTGAACGCTGTTCCTTGAGTCCTCTAAGGCAGTATCCGTACGGCCTGTATAGATCTCTGAGACGAGTTTCTGGAAAATGTTCTCTGGTCTTTCAAGAGCAATGCAATTGACCTTTGCAACACACACGGACTTGTAAACACTGGGTTCAATCTCGAAATATGACGCGTTTGTAAGGTCTGATTCGTGAACTGGTAAATCACACGTGCTTTTTGGAAACAGCACCATCTGATGAAATCTTTCTCGCAAAATCAGATCTAGCTGAGCGGTCTTGCCGGTACCTGGCGGTCCGGTTATATACAAAGAGTTCTCGTTTGTCTGGCGTCCATTAGCTAAAGATCCGGCAAGAAAATCCATTATTTCGTCGTGCTCGCTTTTTCTTGCCGGGAGCCAAGTATTGTGACTATTTACCACCGAAGACTGCTGCAGTAATGACTTTGTTCTTGAAATGACTGGATCCGACCCGAAAATCAGCCTTTTTGGCTTACACTCATCGTCTATCAGGTGCTGCTCCTGCAGATTCGGCAGATTGGGGCTCACGACTCCAAACGGCCTTAGAGTGGTCCCTGAATCCATTGGTCTACTTTTCTTTAATTGCTTCTCAGGAGAAGCAGGCGGGGTGGTAAGCCCTGCGAATCGTTTTGAATCTGGTGTCAAAGTCTCTTGCTGATCATCATGCTCAAACGCTAGTAGCGGACGTTTCGTTCCTTGCAACATTAGTTTGGATACTCAATTGGATTTCAAGGTCTCTCGATTCCTTACTGACAGCCCTTCTGACGTCTATACCTGGACTCTACCGCTCAACTGGCAACTTCTGTTACTGCTCATCGCGCTTCACTATATATGCCAAAACAGAGGTTTCACCAATATTAATTACTATTCCCAAATAGGCAATTTCCAAGAAGAGGTATCAAGGCTTGAAAAAGTCTAAATGAAGCAAGCAGCAGAAGCAAAGATTTGGCGAATTGGCCACGAATCTACGGGCAATTTTATCCTTGCTGCCAAGCCGTGTGTGGTTTTACCAAGTGCTCCAGTTAGTGTGTTGGCTGTTTCAACCCTTCTACCAGGCTGCAACGACCTTGATCTGAGGTGTCCATATCCCAGCACTGGGTGCCACCGCTAAGGGTTGAACTGACGGTGCGTTCACAGCTGACAGAGAGCACATATGCTGTGTGTCGTGCTTAGTACTGCTGATGCTAACCACATATTTGACTCTCGGCACGCTAGTAATCTCTGCCTTGGGCTACAACGCGCGTTTGATCCTTGAATCAGCGTTTTGACTATCACGTGACGGCTGCCATTCGAATCCTCATCTTCTCATTAATGTGTTTTTTCACGATAGACACGTGACCAAGGGGTGGCCCGAAATCAACACTTTTTGAGCTTTCGATGTTTTTTCTGTTTAAAACAATAAGATGAAAGATATTGAAGTTTAGGATATGTTTTTAGTTCCGGGACTCCAAAGATATTATAGAGGTTCTAAAGTGGTGTTTAACGGCGAAACAACAAGGATATAGCACTTTTTTTTGATATTTGAAGTAGAAAGGTCTGGAGGGGAAGTTTTTCTGGATTTTGTTGCTTTCTTATCGCCTTTGGACTTCAGTCAATCTTTTGTTGAGAGTGGTTAAAGTTCTTGAAAGGCAGTATACAGTGCTAGGGACGAGCCAGAGGTTAGTGTGAGAGTGCAAACATAGGCAGACACACCGCACTTTGGGAGCAGTGAGCTTTTTCGTTGTTTTTGTTTCGGTATGCCTGTTCAGCATCGGGTCGGCGAGAAGAAGCGGTACCACTACAGTGGCGGCCCCACCGGACGATACTCGCCTTCCCAGGCGGGCAGCTCGGTTGGGCGCAGCTCTGCGCGAGTACCGCACTCCTCCGGAGAAATGGGACTGCCGTCTTCTGGACAAGAGCCGGGAGGTGGAACGTCAGGCGGATCGGACAACGGGAGCGCTTCTCCATCGCACTACTACGGAAGTCGACACTCGAGATATGAGTCAGGGTCTTTCGGAAATAGCCGTGCATCCATGAGTTCCCGGCCGGGATCCAGATTCAATCCAGACGCCCCATCAGGTGCACCAGGAGCTCCGCCCGGTTCAAGATGGGCGGGGTCTCATAGCAGATACAATCCCCAAGCGGCCGCTGCAACCACCATTTCTTCATATCGAGCATCAAGTTCATCCACATTACCAAACAATCAGCATGCTTCAGTGCCTACAAGTTCCCCCATTGTTGGGAGTGGGAACTCATCCTACTATCCCGCGTCACATGGATTTCCTTCTGGGAATTCCGGTCCAAATCCCTACAGCTACAACACAGTAGGAAAGTCTCAGAGACCCAGAAGTTCGTTCGATTCTTTTGCCTCCGGTAGCCCTCAAAGTGAAATGTATGATAATAAACCGTTTGGAGCTTCTAAGCCAATCAAAAGCGGTTCATTTTGGGGCTCTAGAAACGTTAGAGCTGGAAATCACTACCCAGGGTCAAGATACAATGGTTTCAAGAAGTATTCCAGCAAGTACAATGTAAACGAAATGTCAGAAATGCCGAAATCCAAAAGACCAGTTGACTCTCCTTATTCATTAGGATCAAGCTTGATTAATTCTGTCCCACAAACGACACGAAAAGTTGAGGAACAAGTGCATCAAGATCATAAAAGACTAGATGTCAGTGCGGACGAATATACCGATGCTGGTGATCGGAAAACTTATAAGCATCCAAACGGTACGCCCGAAGAAAATCAGTCCTCCGGTTTAGAAGTAGAAGACAAAAAACGGTCGCGCGCAATTTCGACTACCATTGAACGTAAAGTTGACAGCCCATCTGTAGAAGTCGGCCTTCAAGGCAATTTTGAAACATCGGATAGGATTGCTCCCAAAGAACCCTTTGACATTGACCAAAAAATTGATATCAAAGTAGAGAGCAGCTCGCCTGATGATCAGAAAGATGATGCGAACATTGACAATAAGTATGACCAATCTGAAGATGAAGATTTGGATGAAGATATTGCAGAAGAACTGAATACCATACAAGAATCTAGCTGTCCTTTGGTTGAAAAATGTCATATTCCTAATACATCTGTTTTGCCCAAACCGGAGCCTTATCCCGAGCCTATATATCCTATAAGTGGATGCATTTTTCCAATGCAAGAAGCTCAAATGAAGCTCTGGATTCTTAAGAACAGACCAAGGGAAGAAATTATTAAACATCAAAAGTATCTTTTGAAGAAGCCGTTGGAGCACCTCTTCGAATATCCATTTTTTGTCCGAACATGGATCATTCATAGACAGGCCATCAGGCCTGTAATAATAGATAACATGGCGAAAATTAAAAGATATGAATACTTAAGGAAACTTCAACTCAAGGATGAGTTCTTTAAGATTGAAGCAGAATGGCTTAAAAAATGTGATGAAATGGCCAAAGTTAGTGAAGACTGTAAGAAATCTGTTTTCGGTGAAACGGTTTCCAGAAAGGATACTGTAATGCAGCCTGGAGACAAAGCAAAAGATTTTGATGAACAGCGACCAACAAGCTCCCGGAGAAGAAACAGAGCGGATTTTGTCGATGACAATGATATCGAAAATGTCCTTTTACAGATTGATCCAGATTATAAGCATCATCAATTGGCAGCTAGTATTCCACCAATGGAACTAAATCCAATTAAGCAGAAGGCAATGCAGTTCAAGGACGTCAATAACTTAGTCACAGACAAGGACAAGTGGGCTAGTAGAATATTGACTGATCGTGTTGATAACTTCACCTCCTCCGAACATGAATTATTTGTTGAAGGGTATTTGGCTTATCCAAAGAGATTTGGTAAAATTTCTCATCATATGGGTGGTCTTAGAACGCCAGAAGAGTGTGTTTTACATTACTACAGAACCAAAAAGAAGATAAAATATAAGAAGCTGTTGCTCGAAAAGAATAAGAGAAGAAAAGCCAGTATTGGAAGGAAGAAAAAACAAAAAACCGATTCCAAGAAGAAAGAGGTTGAAGAAGAAAAGTCAGGGAAACTACTGGAATCAGAAATCGAAACACCTTCGGTTTCTTCATCATTGCAGGTTGATGCCAAGAGTGAACCGACGATATCTAAACCTGATGTTCCCAAGGTAGAGCCGATTCTCGCTGATACGGAAGCAAACATATCAAATTCAATGACTGAAAAGGAATTTGATACTGAAACTGAAACTGAGGTAACCGTGGAAACTGATTCAATTACTAGACCAGGACCAAATCGTGCAGATGCTTCAGTTCCGGTCAACAAGGATCAAGACAAGTTAAACGTAGGTACGATTGTTAGCAATGCCACTACTGAGCCTGCAGTTTCAAATGATGCGTCATCGAATAATCATGATGAGAAAGAATCTGTTGGTGCAGTTCAGGGAGAGCTTATTACTGCTGCTGCGGAACAACAGGACAAAGTGTCCGTGGAAGAGTCCGAATCTAAGCACAAACGTACTTTATCAGAAAAGGAGACTATGCTTTCTGATGATCAACCCAGCAAAAAGAAGGTAAAACAGCCAGAAACACACAAATCCAGTTATTGGAGTGTACAAGAAGCAAAGAAATTTCCATTGTTATTACAGGAGTTTGGAACTAATTGGTCTGCAATTGCCGAGAAATTGGGTACTAAATCGACGACAATGGTAAAGAACTACTTTCAACGTAAAGCAGGGCCCAACTCTTGGTATTCTCTTGTGGATATGGCGAATATCCAGAACTCCTCTGACACCTCGGCAGCTTCAAATGGTGATCACACTCAGAAATCAGTTCCCATTGCTCCGGCTCCCAACGTCACCTCGATGCCTACCCCTGAAGTACCTAGTCATTTGCCAAGGGAAAAGCCGGTCTTAGGTTCGTTGCATTCACAGTCGATACCTCCGCAACAAAAGCCTGCAGTCGGTTTCTTCTCGGATTCGAAACTTCCTTCCATTCAAAGCTCTGGGTTTTCCAACGGTTTTGCAGAGGAGAGCTTTTCTCGGCTGCATACACCTACGCAAGGGTTACCAGTTCAGCACATGCCCATAATTTCTTCGTTCAATGTTCAGAATAACTTGCCCAAGTCGGCAAGTTCAGTTACAACAGATTCTACCCTACCAAAACCACATACACCATCAGTGCACTTTCCCAGCAGCATGCCAGAGGTATACCACTCTTCGCAACCGCACACCGGTGTTTCCAGCAGAAGATCATCAATCCGCAGCCTGCTCAACGACGGTGAGGATTCTGAGACGAAGACCAACACTATATCCAATGCATCCCCACCAACAATTCCAGCCACGGCCACCAATGTCATTGTACAAGAGTTACCTCAGAATGTTCCGCAAGGCATACCCATGCATAAGCAGGCAGTCACACTGCCTCACGCTAGCAACATCCTGCCTTCCTTGACATCGATCTCTGCTGCGGCTTCGACTGCCTCAGCAGCCGTGCCATCCCAGATCAATTTTGCTAACGATCCCCTGGCCGCGCTTGCCGCAGTCGCTTCGTCTTCAGAGGCTTTTGGACTCATGCCTGCGCCAAACAAGGGCGAAACCCAGCCCAATATCCGTACAAATGCTAATTACCATCGCTGAGCTTTGCACTTAAAACCGGCTGCTATTAGGAGCAGGCTTCCCAAGCAGTCATCTCCTCGTATATACTACAGTTGTAACTATAATGCTACTCATAATGTTCAAAGATTTTGGATCACGTGATGTGCGCTCTCCATTTTACTATCCCCGGATGTCACGATTCACGAACAATGATGTCAGTTTCCCAACATTTGCTTCAAATAACGCGCGTCAACATGAAAGATCAAGAAACTTTATAACGAGAAACGCGATCTAAGAATGTATTTAACAAGGTATTTAGAGGTTTAAATGAATTGGGTGGTTGATTTTACAAGTGGTGAGGTTTGCGAGTCCAGTTGCTTTTCTGTTGTATAAGGTTATTGTGGTTTCAGGTAGCTCAATAGGCAGTAATAAGCGTCCATTCATTTACAAGCGAGAATATCCAAGAATTGAAGAACGAGATCTAGAATGGAGTCGTTCTTGAAAACCGCTCCATACGTTGGCGAACTAGTGGAAAAATACCCACAGGTGCTAGAATACGTGCCCACCGTGGACAGACCGTTTTTCAACATTTGTTTATGGGAACATTTCGATAAAACTGTTGCCCACGTGACCAATGGGAAATTTGTTCCAAGCGAATTCCAGTTTGTGGCAGGCGAGTTGCCGCTCAGCGAGCTGTACCCTGTACTAGCTGCTATTGCCACATATTATTTGGTCATTTTCGGAGGCCGCTACGTTTTGAAAAACACGGAACCATTGAAACTAAACTTTTTGTTTCAACTGCATAACCTGTTCTTGACCACGCTTTCGTTGACTTTATTGACGTTGATGGTCGAACAATTGATTCCTTTGATTGCGAAAAACGGACTTTACTATGCGATCTGTAACGAGGGCGCTTGGACCCAGCCTTTGGTTACGTTGTACTATCTGAACTATATTACCAAGTTCATTGAGTTTATCGACACGATCTTTTTGGTGTTGAAACACAAAAAACTCACATTTTTGCATACCTACCATCATGGTGCTACTGCCTTGTTGTGCTACACCCAATTGGTTGGTACCACTGCTATTTCCTGGGTGCCAATTTCTTTGAACTTGGGAGTTCACGTTGTCATGTACTGGTATTACTTTTTGGCCGCTAGAGGAATCAGAGTCTGGTGGAAGGAATGGGTCACCAGAATTCAAATTATTCAGTTTGTCATTGGTATCTGTTTCATCTATTTTGCGGTCTGGCAAAAAGTGGCGAATGATTATTTCCCACAATTGCCTCATTGTGGTGAATGTGTTGGTTCCACCACTGCTACTTTTTCTGGTTGTTCGATCATTTCTTCTTACTTGTTCTTGTTCATTGCCTTTTACATTGAAGTCTACAGACGTAAGGGAACTAAGAAGTCCAAGGTGGTTAAGAGAGTCCGTGGTGGTGTTGCTGCCAAAATTAACGAGTATGTTAACGTTGATTTGAAGAACGTTAACACGCCTTCTCCTTCTCCTGCTCCAAGAAAGAGAAACACCAAGTCATCTAGAGCATAAGCTCTTGGTAGATATAGGATGGTTGCTCTTTTATCGCACATTTTACTCTGAAGGTTTTCTACGTAAATTATTTGCTGGACACTACTATTATTGTCCTTGATCAACTTGTAGTTGAAGGAACTATTATGTACTGTAAGTATACTTACGAACAACAGTTGCAAAACTGATATATCCGTTGATCTGTGACTATGGACTGTCTGATTATCCCTGAGGTTAATGGTGTTTAGATCCAACGTCCAATGCTCTTTTCATTGATAGATTTATGCTTCTCTTAATTATGTCAGGTGTTATCTTAGAGCCCCCGCCAATTATCCTAGCACTTTTAAGCTGACCTTTTCCGTCTGTTATGAAAGACAATGTGGACTGAACGCAAGACTCCTCCGCTTCTGTCTCGAGATCAGCCAACAGCACCGATTGGTCTTTATCCACATCCATTTCGTTCTCGCTTTTGCTTAATTGTGCTAAAGGATCTATATCAATCAGACCGAAAGAAGAGCTGTAGCTCAAGTCATCATTGTTGATTTTTAGCGGTAAGGATTTTACTGGGTCACAAAGTATGTCGTACGTTTCACGGATAGTCATACTACGACCTCTGGTTCTAACAGCAATCTTGAGGTCTGCAGCACGCTCATCCAAGAAAGCTCTGGGAAGTCTCACAGATCTTAGAGCATATATTAGAGAGTTCCAGCACATATCAAATATGGGACCATCTCTGCTGAAAACATGAATCTTAGCGTACAGTACGTACGACCATTTTCTATCTGAGGGTGCTTCGAATTCTCCAAGTTCTTCGTCGTACAGTATGGAAACATCACCATTATCGCTAGTCCGGCGAATACCGCATGACACTCTCAAAGCTTCTTTTTTCAAAAGTCCAGAGTGCAAAAGTGTTTTGTGTAGTCGTTCCGAAGTGATCATTTCCTCATCAGTGGCACCACCGCCTCGTCCTCTTTGTACCTCAACGACAGGGAAAACAGTGGCATTTTCTGAAAGTTTTTCGTAGTCCTCACTCATTGATTGCAGTTCTTGCTCCCCAGCATCATCTGTCGAATCTACTGGGAGAGTTTCCTCAATTATTCCACCCGTGATTGATGTAATGACGAAGGTTTTACCTGAGCGTAGAACATTAGACCCGATAACGTCGTTGCTATCAGTATTCGGGCATTTCTCGCTGTAGCGGGAAATGTTCCCATCGCTCACAACAACGTCTCTAAACTCTTCAAATCCCCTTGCACAAGGTCTTATACCCAAAGAGATGTGTCTTTGCAAAGAAAGGTCTGGCGAAATTCGGGCCAGTACTTCCGGAGGGAATGTGATAGGATGCACCTCAATACTATCGCTCATAGTTGGCTTATAGAATTTAACGCAGTTTTCTCAAGCGATCAGACACCGCAATCAGAACATTGCTTCGAAACTAGTCTTTTGATGCCAAGTTTATAGAGTGCCAAAAAGTGTTGAAGTTTTTTCGATGTCAAGGTTTGAGAACTTGACATCTTAAAACCGTAAACAAAGAGAAGGGCTCTCACAGAAGAGCAGGTAAGTGCATAGGGTATCAACGGTTAGGTGAGTTTTTATTCTGAATCCGGAATCTCACTTTACCTTGGATTGAGTATTTAGACCTGTGTGTGGTTGTTGAGAAGAAGGATAAAAGCAATGTCACGTGAACAAGAATGCGGTTTAATGCCCAACAACTTTAAAATGGCTTAGGTAGTTGCAGGAGTTGTATCTGCAGTAGTGATATTTCTGAGTTTAATAGTTGTGTTTCTTGTATCATGTATTTTCTTGGTCAAATTTATGACCTTTGGCCTTAACAACACTTCACAAATTGAATACGCTTTAACATACAGTCCAGAGGCACAGCACAAGCAAGTTGGCATTCATAGAAATGGGAATAACGGTGGTAGGATCTTTGAATTACGATCTGGTTACTTACACAGAAAGAATTCCTGTCGCTGGCGAAACCTTTGTTGCCGATTCCTTTGAGACTCATGTTGGTGGTAAAGGGTTAAATCAGGCTATATCCATATCAAAGCTTAGAAACAAAGCTAATGTGTTTTGGAACGTCAGGATGATAGGATGCGTTGGCTCAGATTCATTTGGGGAGCAATTGAAGCGTGCATTGGTTGAAAATGGCGTTGATGTTGGTCATGTTGCACAAGTTCCAAACGTTTCCACTGGAGTAGCTGTCATAATAGTGGAGAAAAATGCCGGACAGAACAGAATTATGATCTCCGCAGGCGCCAATGGAACGCTGAAATTCTCAGATGCTGAATTAGAACGTATTTTCCCCTCGAATGGAAAAGAGTACGTTGTATTTCAACACGAGATCCCAGATCCAATATCGGTCATGAAATGGATCAGTAGGAACAGATCTGCCTTCCAGATTGTCTATAATCCATCCCCTTTCCATGAGCTCTATAAATCTGACTGGACACTTGTCGATATACTGATTGTTAATGAGATTGAGGCCATGCAAATTGCGACCTCAGTTTTTGGTGACGAAGCTGCTCAACAGTTTCAATCCGTGATTGATGAAGACTTCAAGAAAGGATATCTCCAGCTGTGCAGATACTACCATAAAAATCTCATATCCAACAAACATTCAGCTGCTGTAATTATTACACTTGGTGCCCTAGGTTGTACCTTTGTTTCCAACTCGTTGCCTGAAGGAGGTTACCTACCATCTATTCAGGTGGAAAATGTTGTTGACACAACTGCCGCTGGTGACACCTTCCTTGGTGCGGTTTTATCACAACTGTATGACGGTAAAGAGTTGCATGTTGCCGTAGACTTTGCGACCTTAGCTAGCTCTGTTACAATTACTAGAAATGGGGCTGCAGAGACTATACCGCTTTATGAGGAAGTTTGTACTAAACTTAACAGTGCAAGTAGTACATAATGCTAATTACGTTTACACCAGAGATAACTCTATAACAACGGCTATTGACGGATGCTCTATGCATGAACAATCCATCGTATCAACGACATCGGGTCAGTTTTGCTCGGAATTTGGCTGATTCGAACAGTAGACAGACGGCGAAATGCAAGGTGACAACGACTCAACACTAGAAGTCGTACTAGAACAATCGGGTAAATACACTTTGTCAAGAAGACGTAATTTCCTTCTAGACGAGTTATCACCATCAGAGTATGTATCCTTTCCAACTTCTAAACTTGACATATTGTAATTGATGTTGCTTTTGGTTTCAGTAGTACAAAAGCTGTCTATTGACTTCCCTTCTTCCACCTGAGTCTTGAGGTTCCTTGCTGAACTATCATCTGGCTCATGTTGCGCTTTTGGCTCTCCTTTAACATCGGAAGGTTCTTCCTCAAACTCTTCAGTTCCATTTTTAGCACCAGGTGTATTGTGCTCATTAAAAAAAAGTTCATCGTCATCAGTATCAGTCTTTGATATTTCATATTCTTCCTGTACTCTCTCCCTAAAAGACTGACTTTGGCGCTCAAATTCACTTTGTGAAGCGGAGATAATTTTTTGTAGATTTGAAGACCCGTTTAAGTTCTGACCAGCAGGAACACGACGTCTATAGAACAGCAAGTAGGCAGACCCTGTAATGCTATTTTCTGGAGAGGTTTCAGTAACCCTAGAATCATCAAAATAGTACCACTTGTTGTCTGTGAAGTTTTTACAATATGCTGTGTAGTGTCCACCGCCAAGACCACCGTAATGATTATCAACAGCGACAAGATCATACACATTACTTTTTTCATCTTCCTGGTAAGAGACGTAGGGTGACATATCCATCTCTTCGATCGGAAACTGAACAGTCACGTCTATCTTATCACTAAAAGACCGTTGGTTTTCAAATCGTTTCAAGTGAATTAACAAAATATCCGGAGTATTCCATAGCTCAATCTGTTTAGATGCTTGGGTGTGCTGTTTACAATTGGGACAATACCAAGAGTCTGCTGCACTTAAAACCTCAGGCTTGGAAAACAATTTCAAACATGAATCTAAAGTTAAGTTTGACTTTTCTTTTTTGGCTCTTTGTTCTCTGATCTTGTTTAGACTGTGATTCTCAAGAACACCTGGATTGTTCCAATTTACTTCAAAATCACTATCGAATACTTCTGTTATTTTTTCGCTGTTCCATTCACAAACCAAAGCATTGTGGGCTTTGATCAAGGGCATATTTTCACTATCTGACGACATTTTCTGGTAGTCTTTATGTTCAGGCGGTATTGTAGGGCTCAAATGGTGATTTTGATCACTTTCATTGTCGTCCGTACCGTCAAAATTATCGACATTGAGATCCGGTTCCATAGTAGAGATCATATCAATATAATTGTAGGCATCATTGATGACATCAGGTAGTAGTTCACGGATATTCTGACTAGTGTTGAAATTAGCAAAGGAGGCTGAGGTTGGTGTCCAAATTTTGGAGCCATTCATGTCTAATCCATGATCCAATGATACACCGAATCTCGTAGATCGTCTACCAATATGGCCAGAGTCTTCCTTCATTATCTTTATTTCAAAAAATTTATCTGGAGATTCCATAGGATTGATATATTTCAGTTCCTTGGTTACAGCAAGCAAATCTGCGTCCTCATATTTAGACTTCAATAAAGGCAGAGATTCCAAGCTAATAGGATCACATTGTCTTTTGATTAATGGAAAGTCAGAAAAACCCCCCGACATATTCTGATAAGCTTTTTCAACTTTTTTTTGAATTGCACCGTAGCTGTACTGTTCATCTGGAGACAGTTTGATGAAGAAAGGATAACCAAACAGACTCGCATTTTTATATCCTTCCTCTAGTTTTGTGTTGAAAACTGGTACAAGAAGGTCATTTTCCGCTATTTCCATCTCGTAGAATACTACTACGTCGGCCTCTGATATCAGTTCACCTATTGGGAGATATTCTACCTCATTGCTAGACTCATAGTTGTTGTAAAATTGATGATTGAAGATTTCAAAGCCGATCAAAGCATCGGCGCTTAAATTAGTTTCTTTTGAGATATAGTTCTTGAGGTCCCTGTAGGTGGAAGATTTTGGAAGTTCTACTTCTAAAGAACAAGGTGGGGAAGATTGTGGGAATATAAGTACTTTCCCAGACCAATTATTTTCAATAAGCAATGGTAATGTTAAGTCGTTGTACGGATCAAATGTTATGGAAACATGGCCACAGTTCGGACAAATTAGAGTTGATTTATACATTCCGACAAAAAGATCAGTGATTACCGAATCATTCCGTTTCTTCACATATTCCCAAGTATCCGCAGCCAAAGCTTTTATTTTGGCTATTGGGTCTACATTTTTATCTTCGGGTAGTTCAGGTTTTTCGACATATGGTTTTTCAATTACTCTGTTCAGATCTTCGTGTAACCCATCCAATAAAAATGATAAAAACTCTTGCGAGTCTTGTTGTGCAAATCCAGCAAATAAAGAGCTATAATGGCCAATGGTGTTCTTGAAACTCCTAGGTGCAAAATATGAACTATGCGAGTATGACTCTCCAAACAGCGTTCGAACAAGCTGTCCAAATGCGTGGGCAACGTTGCCTTTATGTCCTAACGGATTATCTGGATTGATTTCCTTCTCATATGCTCCGTAAAGAAAGTAGTTGTTCAGCTCTGGTAAATGTAACAAACACTGTAAGGCAGAATTCATATAACAGGTGTTACCCAAATTGGATAATCCCGTTATACCAAGTGACGGTTTCTTTTCATTGTAAAAAAAGAAATTTGATGGCCAGTGTTGATCCTTTCCTCGCACCTTAACTTCGACAGCAAGATTTATGACTCTTGAATCATAGTCGTGAATTTGATGAGAAAATAGTTTCTTTGTGATCTTATGTTTTGTTGGAAGGTCCAAGAAGAGAGCTGGTGACATAATGAAAGAGGTTTGTAAACTGTGATTCAAACTTGAGTTTTCATCACTATCATTGACATACCATATCCTAACATCAAGCTCACTGCGGTTCAGTTGGTTTTCTTTCCTAAAAAATAGCTCCAAGCATTCCTTGACGACGTCTTCCATGGTTGATAATCTCGACATGGCAAACATAAACGATGTATTGAGATCTGTGCCATATTTCTTGTACCCTGAATGCTGATTTGAGGCTGTTCCATTATCTGTCAGATAGTGTATTCTGAATCTTGGTTTGTCGTATTCCACAATCAACTGATTGTTCTTATCACGAACTATGCATGTGGTCAAAGGTTTAGAACGGGGAGTTAGTCCGTACCACTGTTCTAATAGTTTAAATATCGCTGGTGGAATAGCCGTATAAGGCTCTTTCGAATAGTGTTGAAGAATGAACTGATCGTAATCAATTACGATAGACTCCACATCTAGCGGCGGTATCGCACGAGAATCAACGGTATTAGAATCGTGGAACAGCCGGAGCCATCTTTCAGGAATGATGTAAACTGTGTCTCCTTCTTGTTTCTCACTATTGAAACGGCTCCATAAGTTATTAATGATGGTTCTTTGATCTTGGAGCGGCGGAATGGCATCAAATAAAGTGCTGGGAGCGGATGAAGAGATTGAAGATGTCACTTCGATTTCAGAAGAGTTTGCATCCTCAGCCGGCGGCAAATCCGACTTCCGATCACAGCTGTCACGTATCAGCTCTTCCATCTTACTATCCTCGTCATTTAGCACCTGAGAGGTATGCTTTAGGCCTTCGGTCTCCACCGTGTAAGCTCTTTTCTCGCTGGTCATTCCTTGAAAGATGCACTTAGGTGAGAAAGGGTTCTCACTAGTACCGTTAATCGGTTTTCAAAACACGTCTTAGACGAATCACTGCACTGTGTTATCTATTGAACGTATTGCTACGACCAACACGCCAACATGAATATCTTCTACTGGTCATTTTCTTTCTGGCACCAAAGTAAATCGGTTTTCTGATTTTCCTGTTTAGCTAGCTTTGAATAATTTGATGAAATTTAATGCTGCATAATTAGCAAACGAGACATAAGTGAGCTACCGGATCATGTATTGGTGTTCATAAGCTCCAACAATGTGGCGATGGTTAAGACAGAGTATCTGAAACTATGAGAGAAGTTTTGTCGTGAGGAGCTACAGAAATGATTGTTTACTGTATGTAATTCAGTATGAACACAGGATACTGGGATAACGTCTTGAGTATCGGATGCCAAAAAAGCTTTATCATAGAAGTTTAGGGGAAAACTTCATGGGGGCATCAGCCCTTCAATATTGAAGACATAATACCGAAACCAATAGTAATCACAACCACGAAGGCTAGCAGGGATGCAGGAATACCTCTCGTCAGGAAATTATTCACTGTCAGATATCTGTTTCCAACCTCATCTGTCATTGAGATAGCAGTAACGTTTGGGAATCCAGATGAAGCAAGACCCATTCCACAAGATGCTAAAAGCGTACATCCAAACACCAGGATTGGTGCAGCTTTTTTTGAAGGAAGTTTGTCACCGATTTCTTGCACCAATGGGATGATAATGATTGCTGAGACAGTGTGAGAGACAAAAGTACCCACGACAAGCATCACTATACCAAAAATGCACAGGATAGCATATGTTGGGTAGTCCATGACTCTTCTTTGTAAGGCACCAGCGATGGTAGCAAGAAGACCTGAAGACGATACTGCGGCACCTAGAGCAATACCTCCCATAGCCAAAATGACAATTGACCATGGGAAATTGTTGATGTCATGTGTGTTCAGCAGTCCAGTTCCAAAGAACAAAACGATAGGGATGACAGCGATTTCCCCTGCAGACCCGAAAGTGCTCTCAATTTTCGACAATACACACCATAGCAGAATCGTAGCCAATGTGACAACAATGATATAGTACTGTTTCAAGGTGAACTGCTCCTTTATGGGCTTGTATGGCTTTAGAGTACTGGTGTTGATCTTGAAGGTCAAAATCAACAGAATCCAAATCAAAATCACTGAGATAATGCTTACTGGAATTGCAACAGCAAAGAAATTTCCCCATCCAATTCCGTACACCTTCAAGTAATCCATTGCGATAACGTTTTGAGGTGAAGAAATTGGAGACGCCATACCACCAACGTTTGCAGCCAAGGCGACACCAATCACCAGTGCCTTAGCAAACGGAGTTTCGCTGTTCAAAGTTCTCAACACCGTTTGGATCAAAGAATATGTAAGAACTGGAGCCGCGACGTTGGAGATCCACATGGACAAAAAGAACACCACTGACATCACAACTATCAACACGTTTCTTGGCTTTGTTCCGGCAGCGGTAAGTAAATAGGAAGCCAGCACTTTAGCGATGTTGTATTTAGATAGAGCTGCGGCAAGAGTGAAACCAGCCAACAAAACCATAATAGTGGATGACCACATCTTCCCAAAGATGTAGGAAGATGCATCCAATGCAGACATAACGTGTCCAGTGTCAGATTTTAGCACTCTGAATAAAACCACGAGAAGCGGGACCAACAAAGCAGTCACAAACAAGGGGATAGCTTCAGTAGCCCATAAAAGAGCCACACATTCTACCAATGCCATGCACCGGTGTTGAGCTTCATCGTTGAATGTACGAACTGCCAACAGAATGATGGTGAACACTATAATAAAGTAAATCTTTAGTGCTCTCATGCTAAAAAACAACTTCGGAATGGACAACTTCTCGATTGTAAGGAACCGCAAGTTGATTGGGTTTGGAAGTACATATGAGTAATACTCCAAATGAGTCAAGTTCTCCAAATTACTGATCTCGCCGTTCACAGCAGGTCTTCCGGCCGATGTGAAATCATTTTGTTGAGACTCCAATCCCAATAAATCCTTCCAGACGGTGTTCCTTTCCCAAACGATGAAGTCACGAAGGTACGACCTGAGTTCGTCTTTGGCTGTCTGAATGTCATCCTCTTGGTTTGTGATGACAGAATAATATGATACAAGGTGGGAAATCTTGTTGTCCAACTGTGAAATCGTGTCTGGTAAAAAGATATAGGCGTCTTTGAAAAAGTCTCCTGATTCTATAAGATCTGTCTTAATGGTACAACTCATGACTTTGTCAAATTTCTTGGTAATCTTGGTAAACCCGATACGGTTTAATTCTATAAAAGATTTCAATTGAGCCATGTCAACGTACAAGTCAATGACGTTTTTCTTCAAGATAGACCTTTTTTGAGACTTCAGATTGTAATCCGCGTAATTGAGCAACGCAGTGTTGGCTTGTGCATCTTCGTCATCCTCCTCTTCTTCATCCTCTTCTTCTTCCTCAATGGCAGAATCTTCCCCATCGCGGCCGAACACCGAGCGAGAGTGCGAGAGTCTTCTTTGCAGCCCGGAAAGCACGCTTTCGTTCGTCTTGACCCTAGTAGCGACAGCGCTCATCGACTGAGCGTCTAGCGTCTCATTGTACAGGTGGTTCTGCAGGTTTGCAAACCCTGCGTTCTCCAAGTCCTTCGTAAGAGCGTCGAATTTTACGTACAGCTTCGCCTCGAGTCTCTTGTAAAAGTCATCGATCTTGAGTTTCTCGTCAGTCAGCCGAGCCAAAAACACGTCCTGCGAGTTGAACACCGTTCTCTCGCTTGACACCGACGATCTCTTGTCGAAGTCAAATCCGAATTTCAGTTTCTTGTTCGTGCTGCCCTTTTTCCCTGCGCTGTACTCTTCCAGTTCAATGGTCTCGATGTTCACGTCGCTCTGCCCTGCGTCGTTCTTCCTCCAAAACTTCAGCGAGCTGCCCAACTTGCCAGCCCGCGCATCGCTGCTCGCGCCTTCTGCCCCGCCATTCAAGTCATCCAGTTCCTTCTGCTGCAGTGAGTATATCAGCTTCTTCAGATGTGAGTAGTCAATGTAGTAGTCCTGCCATTCTGGCACCGCATTATACTTCAGTGAGTGCGAAAACTTCATCTTCACTCGCCCTTCTGTCCTCAGAGCTCCCACTTCAACAGATATCCCTCCACTGATATTGATGGATGCAGCTTAAACGTACAACAAACCTCTTGGCAAAATCTCACTTCCTAAATACAATCGACAACTCGCCAAGCTTTGGCCAAATCCTCGAAGTTTCTTTCCAATGCACCTGAGCGATACCAGCCCATTTCTTTTTCCACTGAAACGGACCTAGGAATAGAAACCGAGAACCCTTTCCACTGCTCGAATGAATTCAAAGCCTATTCCGGCCGATCTTACAGCAGATCAACCTAGAACGCGGCATCGGCTGAGCCTGACAATGTAACCGGGCGGGCTGCTGACGCGGGTGATATTAGCAGTGCCGAGAAATCTTGGCCAAGGCACGGAAAGTCAATTTAAGGGCCCACGTGGGCCCTTACGCTTGAATCAATTAAATTGGATTTCCGGGGAAATATACTCCGGTTAGGCGCAGGTTCGAACCACAGCAGCAAGCCATAAATAAAATATCGCAAATTTCAGCGTCCTGTCGGGATCGAACCCGCGTGCTTTGAGGAGTGTGGCTAGGATTTTGAGTCATCTGAAATTCCGGTGGAATCCGTGGTCGAGTGAAAAATTTCAAGCTCATCGCATCGGACAGGCCCATCGCAGGCAGATCGGTGGACTCACGGTGTCACGGCACCAGCGTAATTCCCCAGGAAAAGGATGCGCTGGATTAGTAGGAAGTTGAGACGATAGTTAAGTATATATACAGTGGCTTAGTGAGATCAACGACCGGCAGGCTCGTTTTGCAAGTAGTCTTGGGACTTGTCTTGGGCTTTCTGGTGTTGAAGGTTACTGGAATCTGTGTACAGATAAGCAGAGGTTACGATATGCTTGCAGCTAGAAAGGCTTTTGCCGAAAGAGTACAGCACCGTGCAGGCCACCAAGTGGTGCGGAATTTGTCGCAGGTTGTGCAGGAGCCATTTTTGAGAGCGCCCGAATGGCAGAAGTCGCGGGTTCCGCCGTATGAGAAGCTGATCGGGAATCTTGACGCCGTGAAACGGCTTGTGAACAACGCTCCGCTGACGCTGGCCGAGAAGATTCTGTACTCGCATCTGTGCGACCCGGAGGAATCGATCACGTCGTCCAGTTTAGCTGATATCAGAGGCCAACAGTATTTGAAACTGAATCCCGACCGTGTTGCGATGCAGGATGCGTCTGCACAAATGGCGCTGCTCCAGTTCATGACCACAGGACTTGCAGAGACGGCCGTGCCAGCTTCGATCCACTGTGACCATTTGATCGTGGGTAAAGACGGTGAGGCACAGGACTTGGCGTCGTCTATCCAGACAAACCAGGAAGTCTTTGACTTCTTGCAATCGTGTGCTTCCAAGTACGGAATCCAGTTCTGGGGCCCAGGGTCTGGGATTATCCATCAAATCGTGCTGGAAAACTTTTCTGCTCCTGGGCTAATGATGCTGGGCACAGACTCACATACTCCAAACGCAGGCGGTTTGGGAGCGATTGCCATCGGTGTTGGTGGTGCAGATGCGGTTGATGCCCTTACAGGCACACCATGGGAGTTGAAGGCTCCTAAGATTCTAGGTGTCAAGTTGACGGGGCAACTGAGCGGCTGGAGCTCGCCAAAAGACGTCATTACAAAGTTAGCCGGAATTTTGACGGTCAGAGGAGGAACGGGCTTCATTGTAGAGTACTTCGGAGAAGGTGTTAAGACTCTGTCCTGTACCGGTATGGCTACCATCTGCAATATGGGTGCCGAAATCGGTGCCACAACCTCGACTTTCCCATTCCAAGATGCCCACAAACGTTATTTGGAAGCTACGAACAGAGCATTCATCGCTTCTGCTGCAGAGCAGGCTCTACATCAATACAACTTCTTGAGAGCTGATGAAGGCGCTGAATATGACAAGGTCATCGAGTTGAATCTCTCGGAGCTAGAGCCCCATGTTAATGGGCCGTTCACTCCAGATTTGTCAACTCCTATCTCGCAGTTCGGTAATAAAGTCTCTGAGGAGAATTGGCCGCAAAGAATATCTGCTGGTTTGATCGGTTCATGCACCAATTCATCGTATCAAGATATGACCCGTGCAGCAGAGCTGGTTTTACAAGCCTCAGAGGCTGGTTTGAAGCCAAAGATTCCATTCTTCGTGACTCCCGGTTCTGAACAGATCAGGGCCACTCTAGAAAGAGATGGCCTGATCAAAACTTTTCAGGATAATGGAGCCATTGTTCTTGCAAATGCTTGTGGTCCATGTATAGGACAATGGGATAGACAAGACGTGACAAAGACTTCCAAGGAATTGAATTCGATATTTACGTCGTTCAACAGAAACTTCAAGGCCAGAAACGACGGTAACAGGAATACAATGAACTTTTTGACCTCTCCAGAAATGGTTACTGCAATGATATATTCTGGAGACGCCCACTTCAATCCAATGAAAGACTCCATCAAACAGGAGGATGGACGCGAGTTCAAGTTTCAACCTCCAAAAGGAGTTGAACTACCACAAAATGGTTTCATTCCAGGAAGGGATGAGTTTTATCCAATCACTGATCCAGTACCTGACCCTGAAGTCGAAGTTAAGGTTTCCCCCGAGTCAGATCGTCTGCAACTACTTGAACCGTTTGAAAAATGGAATGGTAAGGAGCTACAAACTACCGTACTTTTGAAAGTTGAAGGTAAATGCACTACTGACCACATTTCAGCTGCTGGTGTATGGTTGAAATACAAGGGTCATTTGGAGAACATTTCCTACAACACATTGATTGGTGCTCAGAACAAAGAGACGGGGGAAGTCAACAAAGCTTACGATTTAGATGGTACTGCTTACGGAATTCCTGAATTGATGATGAAATGGAAAAAGGAGCAAATCCCTTGGGTAGTTGTTGCTGAGCATAACTATGGTGAAGGGTCTGCTAGAGAACATGCTGCACTTTCTCCAAGATTTTTGGGTGGTTCAATGATTTTAGTCAAATCTTTCGCTAGAATTCACGAGACCAATTTAAAGAAACAAGGAATGCTTCCACTGACTTTTGCTGATGAATCTGATTATGACAAGATATCATCTGGTGACGTCCTTGAAACTATGGATCTGGTTGATATGATCAATAAAGATGGCGATAACGGTGGCACTTTGAACATAAAAGTTACTAAACCATCGGGGGAATCCTTTGTTATAACAGCTAAGCACACCATGTCAAAGGACCAAATTGAATTTTTCAAGGCCGGATCTGCCATCAACTATATCGGAAACATACGTCGTTCTGCAGCCTAGCCCTATTAGGGATGTAGATTTATCGCATTGTAAATTACTGGACTGTCAAACAAAACAACAAGCATCTTAAATACCTATTTATTGTTACTATTATTACAACCTGAATTAACATCAGGGATTTGTTATACAACTGCTAATATCGAGTCAGAAATTAGGTTCTGTAGCGAATACAATGTATTCTGTCTATAAAAGAGTTAAATCGGTTTCAAATTAACTCCTAGGAAGTAGCTTCAAACTTAAAGTGTATCCTCTATCAGAGTCTTTCAAGAACAATGTGTTCACTCTCCAAAACTCAAATAGAATAAATTCTTGAAGTGCAGGCACTGGTTTGATGCTTTTAGAATCAATATCTATCGTTCCAGTCAAACTGAAGTATGAATCCCTTTTTTTAGCCAAGAAAGTCTTATTATCAATGTCATACGGTACTTGGAAAAATTGCAGTTTGGCGATGATATTGGTTATCTTGAAGAATTTGTCAATGTTAATGAGTTTGTTTGGTCTGAAAGAATCCGGATTTTTAAAGTTTGGATTTCCTTCGTCTATGAAAGTCAAATCTTGCAGAAAGAGGTTGAAGAAAGGAACCACAGGTAGGGTTGACTTGGATGCTGTGATCCCATTTGTTGAGTTGCTGTCAGATACCAGACGAGCTAGCTTTTTTCGGTATATCTTGTAGTTGTTGTTGGGATGAATAATCTTAGAAAGGTACTCAAAGAGTTCTATGTCGTCGGCGGATAAATCGTTCCATATCGTTGACAGACGTGATATGACATAGCTTTGCAAAGTTGTCATGATGGATGCTAAAGTGTTGAAGTTTCTGAAATAAAACGATGATAACGCCACTCTTAGCCAAGCCTTAAGTCTAACTGCTCTTTTCTTTGAGGGAAGACCCGATGCCAGTATTGACTCCAATACATAGTTGGAGAGCAGGTTTGTGATAGTTATCATCGTATTAACATTTGGAGATTTCGAGAGATCAGGATCCTTTGAAGAGTACTTTCCTTTCAGTATCTCAGCCGGAGTAATACCCATAAATACAGCTGATTCGATCAAAGATAATTGTTTTGCTACTTCCAAGGGATTCAGTTCACATAAGTTCAAATCATTGTGAATTAAGTTGCGTGGGGCCGCTTGGTGCCTCGAATTGTCCACCAAGATCATCCATTCTTTGAGAAGATTAGTCAAATCATTGTTAGGCACCAAGTTTCTGGACGTAAGAGCTCCATGAGGAAATCCCACCATATCTCTGTAAGTTAAAACGATTCTTTCAATATCGGCCAGGTTACGCTTTGTTAAGAGTGAGGAATTTCCCAGACTTAAAATAGGAACAGGAAGAGATATCGTACTGTGTGAAGATTGCGGTAATTTGGTCAACTCATATTTGTCAATAAACTGTTCATCGACCGTGGTTGCCAAACTCGATTGAGAATTAATGGAAGAGGACGAAGAATCAACAGAAATGATCGAATTAGTTTTGCTAACAGGCCCAACGCTCCTTTCGACCAGTTGTACATGAGGATAGTTTCTCTCCTTCATAACCTTTGGGGTTATTGCTGACAACTTAGCAGCCACTTCAATAAGCTTTTTAGATTCAATTGGAAGAAGTTCGGAAACCTCTTCATTGAAGAAATTAATTAGCGCAGCAATCAGCTTATAATCATGTTCGTGATCCCAGAAGCTTTCCATCCACAGTTGAATTACTTTGCAAACAAGACGTCTTCTGCTTCTCACTCTTGATGCTAACGATGAAAAGGTACCATTATGATCTCCTATTGTGTACTGCATAGACTGGTCTTTCAGGTCGAATCTTAAAATGAGGTATTCAATTAAATCTTCACTGCTTCCAAAAGACTTATAATTTAGTAGAACAGTGTAAAGCAATGAGTCGTCTGATTTTCGCATCTCATCTGTAATAACAAATATTAGAGCTCTGAAAGAAATCCCTACCAGATGTTCACTCCTGTCGATCAAAATCTCATCCTTCATCTTATCTGCATCATTGATATAAGCAGATTCAACATTATCAGTTACCTCTGGTGCATAGGACTCGAACTGAGATTCACGAAACAAAGAATTCTTGTCTGGCATGTACTCTAGTAAAAGCTGGGCACCTTTTGAGGATATAATGTTGTTTTCACTGCCAGATCTTATCGTAGAAAATCTGGCAAGCTTTTTGGCGTTTGAATCTTGGTCAGTTAATCTGTGTTTGTTACTTTCCAAAAACAAATGAAAATTGTTGCCACCGTTCAATTTAGAGATTAAATTCTGTGAACACTTCTTCACGAATTGTGCAGGGAGCACCCTGATTGCGTTGAAATCAGGATAACTTCTCTCATCGCTGAGCTCAAAATCGCCAATTAACTTCAAATAGTTATGACAACCTGATACAGCGTTGCTAATCAGCCGTGTCATCTGTGCAATTATTTTAATCATATGTTCTCCTTCATCGGTGTAGAAGTACAGATCATCCTTCAATAAAATGTCAACCGATGTGTTAAAATTCTCGTTGATCGTCTGTGTAACAAAAACTTTCACAGAAGACACAAGTTCTGACACTAAAGATAGCAATGGATCAAGATTATAGTCGAGATTATTCTCATATTGATTGTTGTATTTCGCATGGATCAAAGAGGAACAAGCTTGGCTAATGTACAGCAATTCACGCAGCAAAAGAATGATCTGATGAACAATATTTTCTAGGATCTCACAATTCGCTGGATTGTGTTCAACCATATCTAATCTTCCCAAGATGAGAGCAAAGTAACTAAAGAGAATGTCGTGTATCTCTTTCAATCTGGCCAAGGCAAACGGTGGGGTTTTCAGATACTGTATATCCTTTCTGGAAGAATTCTTTTTGGAACTAGTTTTTTTATTTGTCGCTTGAGCCACGTTCACGACATCGGTGCCAAGAATATTTTTTCTTAATTTCAATTTATTATTTTCCAAATCATAGCCTCGTCTCTCAACCCACCAAATCTCATAAAATAGAAAAGCTTTTCGTAGCACTGCAAAAGTCATGGTTACTAGATTTTCGATTTTGCTATGTTGAGTAGTACCTTTGTAAGAATCTGCTTTGATCATCAAATTGTACCACTCAGCAAGCAACCGTTTCCTCATTTTTTTTATCATTGGTTTCTTTTGAACGAAATCATTTGACCTGGAAACACAATCAGTCTCTTGTAAAAGGGTTTTCACCCCATCTCGTATGGCATTCACGTAATCAATGTTAAAAGTGAATGAAGCAGTTCCATTCACGGGTAGGCTTTGTGGGTATAAAATAAACCTTGCTGCAGCAGAAAGCAAATTTTCCAGTGGTTTTCTGTTTGGTTCAAGATTATTCAGATTATCTTTGGAAACTTGGCTAACTTTTACAGCATCTGCAAAATAGTTAAAAGGAACCCAGCCCCTTTTCATATTCTTTAAAAGAGTTACTTCCCCCCAGCCTGTCTCATCGACATTGTGTACGAATGCTATATCGTCCTTTTCGAAAGACACGCATATTGCAATATCCTCTGTATTCTCTAGAGATGAAACATTGAACGAGTGGATTGCTATGATAAACAAATAAGCCAAATTTTCGTCAGGTAAATCAACATTCGCCTGCTGCGTTGGTATAAGTTTGTGTGTAGTTACTTCGCCCGACCTTGTTTCTGGTGGAGTAGTTTTGATTGTTTCTTGTTCTGATTCAAGAGTCTGATCTCCCTCTTGGTAATGGGTGGAGTCAAACGTGAATTCTTTACTTTCAGTAAGCTCTTCTGCATCACTTAAAACGTTGGGATTTTCCTCGGTGTTTTCAACCGGTATACGGCTCAGGCCTAATCCGTTTTCTTCTCTTTGAACCTCCAAATTTTCTTCACCTTTTGGCGAATCAGGTAGGGTTGCGCCCACTTTTGGGGTCTCCACATCTATAAATGCTGGCTCTTTTATTACTGGAGTTGCATCCAAATCGTTGAGCTGATCTTTACTTTTAGTGAATGTCATGAAAGGATGGGTGGATTGAGAGTATAGATCTTGCTGGCTCCTGAATTCTTGTGACGTAGCAGTCAAAAACATGTCACTTGAAGTATGCGTATTTGTGGACACGACCGAGCCGTGTTTGTCGCTTGTTATTCGACGAACAACGGTCGAAAACCTGAGTCCTTGTGTTGATGCTCTAGACTGTGCTTTAATAATCGACGCTCGAAGATCTAGAGGCTGCGTAGGAGATATGTTTATTTCGGGCCCAACATCTTCAGATACAGACTGTCGTCCAAACAAAGGCGTGGTCTCGTAACTCATTCGTAGTCCCTGTAAATGCCGGAATTTATACTAGTAGTTCTAGAATTAAATTATTGGTAGCCAAGCTTTTCTGCTTCTCAAGTTAAAATACTTCTAATCTCTCAATGTTCTCAGATCTTGGAGTGAGTGCTTAGAGTGATCTCAAATAGTCTCCTCTCCGCTTCTATCTTTGGTATCTCCATACCGCAACGGCTTTCTTGAGGAAGCTTGATTTGGCGTATCTGTCTGTTAATAGGTTACTCACTTTATACGTTTTGATGTTTTTATTACTACTTAAGGTCATTGATGGCTTGGAGGCCCTGCAGACGCTCTTCATACAGAGCAGCTAGTTTGCTAACCTTGCTTCCATTAGCGAATTCAGAGTAGCCCTTGTTTGAGAACTTTGTTCCACTCGAAGAGTTCTTCTGTATAAGCTTTTTCTTTTGCAGTTCTTTGTCCAAGGCCTCGATCTTGGCGTTTTTCTCAAGCGTCAATCGGTCTAGAAGCTTTGAAAGGTCAACGACTTCATTCGGGTCGTTAGATTCAGCATCTGTAATGATATCTCTCCCCAAAACTTTCGAAGGTGAAAGTGTGTAGCTTTTTCTAACATTGCTTTTACTTTCTAAAGAAGTCATGGTTTCGTTACTTGAAGGTGGTTGCAAAAGAGTGTTCGCTCCCAAATCTGTCACCGAATCCAGTTGCAGTTGACTAGGTTTTTTATAATTCTCATCACTGGTGTTTGCGGAAGATTGTGGTGTATATTTAACAGAACAGGAGCGATGTTTAGAAACAGAGCTCGTCTCGGATGACGATGACGAAGACGATGACGATGTTTCTGAAGCCGTCTGTGCAGTTGGAGAAGGTGATCGTAATAGATACCGCGTAGGACTAGATTTACGTGGTCTAGGAAGTTCTGGTGGTGTAATTGAACGACCAGACACGATTCTTGGTGGTAAAGCTGGAGCATCCTTCGAGTCTTGGTTATCAATAATGGAAAAAAATTGCAATAACAGGTTTTTTATGTAGCGAGATCCAATCGCTAATCTATCAGCGTTTTTGATTGAGACTTTTTCCTTACACAAAGTGGGTGCCAACGCTTTGCTTAATGTCTTTGCGTTATGTTTTGTTTGTTCAACAGTCTGCAAAAACTGGATGAACAGAGGGAAAACAGCTCGTATTAAGTCATAATACCCATTATATTGAACTATCGTATCCAATGTGCTCGAAGTGTATTCGATATCATCGTTCAGAGGTAAAGAGATACAATCTATCGGAATCAGCGGTTTGCTCTTATTCTTCAAGAAATTCAAAAATACGGAGCCCAGCGAGTAGATATCCCATTGAGAAAGATCCACGTAATTGTTTCTGTCTATCACGTCTAGCAGAATCGAAATTCTTTTGTATGAGCCTGGTTTTTGAAAGACCAACTCGGAATGTGGACCTTGGGTTTTCAGTCTTCTAAAAATCCTATCGAATATGAGCTGTCTGTATTGTCTGTTTGTGATGCTATCCGGGGGGATCACGTACTGTGGAGGAAGTTCAATTTTGGGGTTTATTTCGTAGTCGTAAAGGTATACATTCAAACTGATTCGTATTAAAGTGATATCAAGATGTGTGGCCAATGCTGTTAACGTCGGCACATGCAAAACCATGTCATTTGTCGAGTCTTTGTTACTCAGCTCCTTGATCCTCATCGCGTTCTTCAAAACTTGGAAGACAGTTTTCACAAAGAACGATTCATGGACAACAATTGTCTTCTCTATCAGGGATCTCACTGTTTTCGGCACCTTAGAATAAAGCTTGATTCCATAAACCCAGCTGATATTATTGGTGATAAATCCCGAACTAAATATTACCAATATGAAGGGTTCAGAAGGCATCTTTGTCAACAGTTTGTCTATCAACCCATCTATTAGAAGTTCGTAAACCTCTTTGTCCTGTACTACATCTGTAGAGGGCAGATATGAAGAGTCAAACACATAAACTGGTCTTCCGGACTCTTTGTCGACCGAAAACGACTTATAAAAAATGCTGTTAACGTTAATATCAATTAAACTCATGTTTGATGTAATTCAGCAGTACATGCAACCACTAAAGATACTCAATCAAATCAGTGCTTGGTATTTCTTCAAATCGTCTTTTACAATGCATATGATACGAATGATTCTCAAAACAAAAATGTTATGAGCAATTCTGATTTTAGTTTCACTCTTAGAACACTCAGTAGTATGACGTTTGAAAATCGCGAACTCCTTTACTCGAGCATCGATGCAGCAGCAGCAGCAAGATCGTTATATACCATACTAAGTTGGGGTTTTGTTGTATCATCCAGATTTTCTTACCTTTAATTATATCAAAACATAAACAAAGCGGACTCTGATGTGATATAAGAACCAATTTAGAGCAGCTGGATGAGCTTGGTTTGTTCTAGATATGCGACCTACAAGCATGTCATTCTTAATACAATCTGTGGGGAGATGGAAAGATCTCTTGGCCAAGCAGAATTGATGTGTTTCTGACTTGATTATTTATTATAAGTAAATTCTTGCAAGCTGTCGTTGAAAACAGTTAGCAATACCTACCAGTTCAGGTCAGGTGGCATAACACGGGGATGAGCGGTACTTTCTTCTGCAATTCTATTGTCTTGATGTAAGGTAAGTACTCTTGGGTTACTGAGAGCCGAAGGTTTTCGGACGTGGTGTAAATTCCATATTTTGTAACTCAAATTGTAGTTTTACCTCGGAATGTGAGATTGGGTATCGAATATTACCTAAGGTTATATGTTACACTTTTTGTCTTTTGACTGGATTTGAAGAGTCTGTTGATACCAGCCTTTTAATATTCTCATAAACCTCTGATGTAGAGAGGTTACTTAGCTTATGCTTGGCTTCGTATCTATCGCGGGCTTCTTTGAATTCGGGATCGCTTAGTAGGACTCTCAAATGTGTATCAAACTCGGATTCCGGTATCGAGCGACCTGTTATTGGACATTTTATATAATTTGAAGATTTTTTTTGCATCTGCTGCTGGTTTCTTGTCTCCCCAGCCTTTCTAATGTTGATGTTTTTCTTCTTTCTCTTGGAAGTTACGTCTGATTCTGACCTGAACAGCTCGACGTGGTTGGTTAACCGTTTTTTGCTTAAATCAGCGAAATCCAGTGCTACAGGCAGTTGCGATATATCCTCAATGTCATCGAAAGATACTGTATCCAAAAGCTTGAAATTTTCCCATTCATACGCTGAGAATCGGATCTTCAGTTTTTCCAAGTTGTTCTTTATCATGTGCTTCATTTCGTCCTGTAGTTCTAGATATTCGGCTCGTTGAAATGCCCTACGTAGAACCGTGGACTTGAGAGCACCCTCTAGCTTGGCAACCGGACCGTACTCTTTCGCAAGTATTTGTTCGTACTGGTTTATGAAGTCTGTTAATACGGCATTTAAGGAATGATCTAGCTTCAAAAATGCAAATCGAGAATCATCGCAGAACCTCTGCCTCAACTTTTCCAAATAATCATGCTCTTCATTGACTACACAGAACTGTGCGGTAGTTTTGATTAATTCAAGCTCTTTTAATCCGATGTCAGACGAATACGTGCTAAAGACAAAGGGATACGGTTCAGTCGGTTCATGACTCTTGGGATTCTCAAGCATCTTACCGTTCTGTTTCTCACGCGCTTGCTCCAAGACAAACCTATAATATGCATGAAACTCATTTTCAGGCTGTAGAAATTCAAACCCTTCCTCTGCCAGTTTGACCTCAAAGTTGCTACCATTTCGCAGAACGTACTGTACAGTCTTCCATATGCTTTCCTTCAAAGCAGTATCTTCTGGCACTTTCAGATCATCTGGAACTTGTATTTCGGAGAACATATCCATCAGTCGCTCGAAATTTGCAGCGAGTGCTTATGATTTTATATCTCTGCTTTTTATTATCTCTTATTATCTCTTATTCTCTCAACTTTATCAACTTTATGGTAGGTCTCAATACAAACCTCGGCTTTTTCTAAAGCTAATGCCAGATTAAACCTTAATATTACAGTTAAGGAATTATCAACAACTACAAAAAAGCACGATAACATGACCATTGGGCTGCGCTCTGCTAGTGATTATTAAGTACAGTGGCGGTTAGGATACTAAGCGGATATGACTTCAAACCCCGGGCTTTCTGATGTCCTGAAGGTCTCAGGGGTAGTGAAGAATATTGCCTTCAATTTGAATACATCAGACTACTTGTCATTCCAGCGGCTGAATCAGAACTTGTATCATGTGCAACTCGGCGAACCTACAGACAAAGAGTACTGGCTAGATAAGGTAAAACGCATTGGCTTAAAAGCTGAACCCGGATACACAATAGAGTCCGAACTTCTGCTCAACGCTGGCAACATTCTAGAGAGAATAACCAAATTCGACCCAAGGGACCCCAAATCTACATACAAGCTCATCTACGGCCATCTTCAGCCATTCTTGGATAAGCTCTATCAGAATGGCCCTGATGGTTTCCTTTCAGACGACTCGACTGATCGTTTAAGCCAAGCGAAGATCATAAAAGCCCTTGAGCTGTACATTAATTCCAACGACAATGATTGGAGATACTATCAGAAAGTCAGAGAAGATTTAAATGATCTTCGTGAAAAATTCGTTGCCAGGACTCTCCAAGAACTGGACACCAAGTTTGACGGGAAACAATACCAGGAATGTTCAGAGTACATCAACGTGCTCTTGCTGTTAGAAAACGAGACAAAAGCGGTAGATTATTTCAACTCTAAGAATGAGTTCATGGCTGATGATAAACTCCCGGAGGATATCTTTGATGAAAATGATATACTTCGTTACGACCAATTGGAATTAGCATCGGCGGCCTTCAAAGACTTTCTCAATGAGGTTATACGGATTTCTGATGAGCTTTTCAAGGACAATTATCCAGTAATTGTGCTTTATACCGAAAGCTTCGTTCAAGATCACATTGTACCGTATTTTAAGAAACAAATTTCACCGTTTCAGGAGCTTGATGCGAAGAACACTCGTGTAATGTCTCTACCAGCAATTTATGAGCACGTTATGCTGGATTTCGTCAAGAAGCTGCACAAAAGTATCAACGGTGGAGAACTATACCAAAAATTTGTCATTGAGTACCTCCAACTCTACATGGAGCCCGAAATATATGGTTTCTTTGACATAATGGTAGCAGATTTTACAGCAACCACAGAACAACAGTTTAAAGAATACCAGGTTACAAACAAACTAAAACAAAAGGAAACAGAAGAAGCACTGTTCAAATCCTTGAAGGATAGCAGCTTCTCTAATGAAGAGCTGATGGATGGTAAAACAAATTTTTTGAAGTCATTTACGAAGATATTCAAAATCAATAATACAAATGCTAAAACTGAGGCAGAGGAAGTCCTGGAGGTCGCATATAATTTACAAAAGATGAACAATAAATTAGAAAATATCACGTCCCTCATAAGTTTAGATCTGTGTTATAAAGTTATCCAGAACTGTAGAGAACACATGGAAAAGGTTTTCTACTTCAAAAACATTAAGGTTTGTGAGTCGATTGTAAAACAAAAATGCCAAGAGCTATACAAAAACCTGATATTTCAGTTGGGCGAGAACCACATCAAGATTGGGTTTGAAACAGCACTGCAAGTTTTGAAGGATTATGATGCGAATGAGACAAAATTGGCTAAAGTTAATTTCAATGAAATTCTTATTGAAGGTAATAAAGTGGAACCACTGGTGCAATTTACAGAACTTATCAATATCGGTGACATCATATTGCAGATGCTTTCAATCTTTTACAATAATGATTTAATGGCAAAGGGTATTATAGACAAGAACAAAGATATTTTCAATGATGTTGTTCATACGAAGAAAGCTTTCGAAACCATGCTCGATGACTATGTTGCAAATGGTCTAAACATAGGTATTGATAAACTTATGGATCAAGTTCAATTCATATTTAACACAACTCAGTTTCCTGACGATTTTAATCCTGATCCTAAGGATTTGATGAGACGAGAAATTGCCCCATCAAAATGTGCCATTGCATGTGTTGAATTACTGTCCCAGCATTGTTTCTTGTTAAATGGTGCAACAGATAAAGGAACGATAGATGTATTTCAAGAAGAAGTGGCAGAAAGATTCTTTGTCGAAGTAGTTAAAAACATCAAGAAACATCTCATATCACAAGATGGAGCTGTGTTTCTGATATCCGATTTGAATTATTACCACGATTTTGTTTCGAAGAAACTCAAACAAAAAAACATAGTTCCATTTTTTGCTGGTTTGAAGTCTGTTGGTCAGCTGTATCTCATCTCCCGAAAGGATTCCAAGGAATTGGGTAAGCTCATTTGTGACGTTGGAAAATTTCAGGGTGTATTTACCCAAGAGGAAATATACGAGTTAGTTCAGAGAAGGACCGATTGGTTAAAAGTCAGAAAGGATGTCGAAAAGGTCATGTACGGTTTAGGAGTCTCAGACTGTGTGATAGTATAAATCTTGCAATGGAATGAGGGTTTGTTCATCAATCATCTATCTATTTCTCTACTAAAGAAACTAGAGTAAAATACTTTAACATTATCTAATGCCATATAATTCAACCAATTATTAACATCAGCCTTGCTGAAGTTGTTCAAAGTTTCGTTGTAAATATTTCCCTTCAACTTTAAGATTTTTAGGGTTGGTATGGCTTTTATCAGCTTCATAATTTCAAGCGATATTGTGAGCTTAAGATTCCTTTCAGAATTTGTAAGCTCTAAGCTTTCTAGATTTTGGAAGTCCGGCTTCGATAGAAATACCCTAAATCGTTCACTGATTATGAAAGAGTTGGAATAATGTAAGCTTAGAGCCAAAAGTTTGCTTCTTCCAAAATTCTCGATGCGGAAAGGATAGTACCACGAACAATTTACCAGTTTAAGAATATTTAGTCTTGGACATAACTCTTCATCTTCTTCAAACTCGTCTATCTGAAAATTCGAAAGTTCCAGGTATTCAATATTGTGGAATGGTTTTATATGTGTTAAACTGAATAACGAGTTTTCTTTGGTGGTGTTGATGATCAGCCTTTTCAAATTGGGAGCGACGTCGCAATATTTAAAGAAGCTCGTAGACCCTGAACTGTACAGCTGCAGCGAACACAAATTGCTAAAATTGTTGCAATACGACGATACAAAAAGTTTGTGGAAAGGAAACGTCCATTCGCTTTTCGAACATGAAGTTGTCAGTCTTAGGGACTCTACCAGATTCAAGCCCTCAGTGTTTAGCGGGCACTTTTCAATATTCAGCAACTGATCCCAAGAACAACACAAGCAGCAAAACACATATGGTTTGAGTACTTTTCTTATTCGCTTGCAAACGGTTGAAAGACAAACAATGTCCTTCTTAGCTGTATTGCTAATCAGTAGTAACAGCACTTCATGCGGGACCGTCTCCAAAAACCACACAAGGTCGAGCTTTATTTGATCATTTCGAGGCTTTTTCGCACCACAACCATATCCGTACCCTGAATGACACGGCGGCACCCTTTTCAACGGCACCATATAGTTATGGCATTGTCAGTGACGGACATTCAGCAATTCTTTTTTGTTGAGTCGTCGAAGTATCAATCGTGTTTTATTTCTAGATGCCGTCTTATCTTACATACTGAAAAAATGACTCGCCTGGTAACGTGACCTAAAACTGAAAGTAGACTAAACATTCTTTCTGGAGCAGCTTGAAGAGCTTACTAAGTAGGTTGAGCTGCCTGAATTTCATGTCGAAGTCAAAGTGGTCGACTAAGTCTTCATTTGTGTTTGCCATCGTCTGTATTTCTCCGTAAGGTTCTATTCTTCGTGAATTAAGGCCTCGAGAGCTCGCAGTTCTTTGAACTTGTTCATTTCCTGCTCCAGTCTTTCTTCGTTTCCCTCTCTCTCGTAATTGAACACCTGTGTTACTTGCAACAGAGGTTGTATTACAGAGTTCCCATCATCGTCACAGGTAGTTGTTGTGAGAAACGTCACAGTGTCTTTAAAATCAACAGGTTCCCCCATAATTTTTCTTCCTCTGATATACGTTGTCTGTCTGCTGCCTTCGAGTGGCTCTGCCAGTTCACCATCCATCAGGAATTGGTCCTTGAACTCATCCGTAGGTCCTGTGTGTTTTACTATTGCTGGTACTAAATGCGCTTTGTACTGCTTCAGCCCATCACTCGGCAGAAACTTAGCCTCAACCATCTTTTGCTAGATTACAACCTACTGATATTTTGAAGCTTAGTCGGATCCGTAACCACTGGTCCGTAATTTCTCTTTTATGTGTGATTCAACATTCGTTGTACAGTTATATCTTATCAAAAACCAATAAGCCAGAATTTATCAACCTTTAACCACCGAGTTATCGGAACTAAAGAGAAAGAAAAGTGATTTAAGCTATGCATAGAGTGCCTCGCGTGAGAAAGAGACGGTAAACTAGTATTTACTATGAGTACATCAGCTCCTTATCTTTTGGGACGGTATGTTAGAACGTCTTAAGATTCAATTAAGCTTTAACCCTTGGATTTATCCATCTTTTTACTAACGCCAATGTCTCCAAGACATTTTATGAAGTTTCATTGACCCCATCTTCGCTATTGCAGTGGGAATCACGAGTTATTATTCATACGAAAAGAGGATCCAGAGACCCGAGGGTCACAGCCTAAATGAGCTTCTTCAGAAGAAGTGGGAGAGAATGAGAAATCCTTAATGAACTCAGTTTAAATGAACCTTCAGAATGCAAGAATGACGTTACAAACTTAGGCTAAAAATTTTTCCTCAAAATTAGTAGCTGTATCTCATTAGTGTTTACTCAGGTATACTGTGTATAGTAATAGTTACATAAGGCTATTTGAAAAGATCGTTAGCTCGTAGGTTCATTGCCTTCAAATCAGCAGCCTCTGAAATTCCGCTGAACAAACTTTCCCCTTCACTCCTTTTCATTGTGGTATTAGAAGTTTCCACGTCATGATGCAGTAAAAAATCAGTGCTTGTGTTAGGACTCTCAGTTTTGTTATCAAAGGTGAATCCTGAGACGTAGTTGTTAAGTTGATTTTCTACATCGTCCGTTGTCTCGCATTTCGAGTAAGGAATTGAGACGAGTTCATATTTTTTATCGTCCGCGGCCTCATGAAGTAGGTCGTTAACTTCAATTTTATCATCAGTTAACGAAGCATCATCATTCAGTGGTATGCTTTCAGTGAACTGGTTTATATCATTAATGTCATCAATTTTTATCTTTCTGAAAGGTCGAAGAGTGTTATTGTTTCTTGTTCCATCCATAGATTTATCCGTTTTCTTGTCCATGAGTTCTTGTAATAGACCTGAAATCACATCCCTACAATTTTTTAAACCGTCATCCATGAACATGTGCATGTTCAGGAGATACTCAACCATGTTCAATAATTTTATAGTTTTATCCAGAAGCATATCAGAGAATTGTTTGCTGGAATGTGAGCTCCCTTTCTCGGTTCCGTACCAGTGAATGAAAATTCCATAGTGAAGCAATTTATTAACGTTGATTAAAGGGATGTAGTCGTACACCTCTAAGTTTGTTGTCCATAAACGTAACATGATTTCAATGTAGTTGAATAAAGATTTTAGATGTCTGGTGATGGTTGGGTGACTGTCCATTGCATCCAGGTCTGCTTTTCCACACAAACTTTTGACGTAAGAGTTCTCGAAACAAATCAAAGCGTCCATGTAGTACAATACAGCAAAACACACATGAAAGTCGTATTTGTAATCATCCTTGTTGAACTCAGATACCGTTTCCTTCGTTTCATTTTGTAGATGATCAATGTGTGATAAGTTCCGTAATTCTGTTAGGTTCAACAATTGTTTCATTGCCGCAAAGATTGTTATATCGTTACTGTAAACAGCACGTTTGACGTCAATGACCTGTAATACGAATTTGTATCCACCCATTTCAGCTAAAATTGAGTGATCGTGGATCATTCTCATTGAGTCACAGGAGTCTATCGGTTCATCATTGTTTTCTTTACAGCTTACATCGTCAACCAAATCGATATCGTTGAAGTATCTGTTTAAGGAGTAGTCCAGGTTATTGGGATCGTTGGTGAAGAAATCAAAACAATAACAAACATACCAAAGTTCCCTTTTTAGCTCATTACACTCCTTGAATTTGTTTATTCTTAGATTGATTGCCATAGAAGAAATGAGTCCGTTGGTCCGAACAAGCATTGGTTTATTATTACTCATCTGAGCAAAAAGATGGGTCAAAAGATAGCATTTTAGAGTGTTAATAGGATCTAAAAACTCAAACCTTGACAGAAGATGCTTCACTGTTTTCAGATAACTGTTTCTTAAATTTGTATCCTTGATATAGAACATCGAGATTAGGATGCACTTGTACACGATGCAGAGGTTGTGCTCGTCGTTTATGACGTTAGTGTTGAAGTTGCGAATGTCAACCGACTGTATCAACTCATCAGCTTTCATCAGCATGTACTCTTTTTCCAGTATAATCGGGAATAGAACGTTTATCTCGGTAAAAAACCTGTTCAAGTAGTGCTTCATATTTGCCTTTTGCTCCTTCAAAATCTTGACAAAGTCTTGCTGTAAAAAGTTATCCACGATCGAATACTCTTCAATAATTGCCGGCCCGTTGTAGTTGTCTTCATTTGGCAGTAGTTCCTTGGTCATTGAGCTCATGAGGCTCAAATCAACTTTCCACGAGCGAGTCTTGATCAGATACTTGAAGTTTGACGATGTGACGTTGTGGATCGTTTTTTTCCTCGATTTTGCGCAGTTCTGCAGTGACGCGGAGCAGTCTATATCAACCTTGGTGTCTGGCTCCTCGTCAATGTCGGTCTGCGAGCTGGAACGCGTTATGGCTTCTTTTACGGCCATGCTGACGTCTTCGTTGGAGACCGGCGAATGCATTCCGGAGTTTCGCCTTGAATTCTTCTGCGACGAGTTCAGGCTGTGGTAGTTGATATCCTCCAGCTTCACCAAGGAGTGCCTCATGTCCCGGGCGCCCTGCAGCGCCCCGTCGTTCTCCTTCATGCAGCTTTCCAGCTCCTGGATTCTCAGCTTCAGCTTGATGTTTTCCACCTCTATTGGCGTCAGCTTGGTCGCCTTGGGCTTCCTCTTCCGTTTCAGCGTCTTGGTGACCACACACGGCGTCCCGGCCACCAAACAGTTCGTGCACGACGGCCCAGTCCCGTAGCATCGCTTCTTCAGCTTCCGGCATCGATCGCATACCTGTCCTCTGCACGACAGCAGATTCTCCAAACTGTCCACGCTGTTCACATTAGCCATAGATACTGGACTAAATCTCACACTGGAGTGTGGCGTGCAAGACCCAGAGCTCCCTGACCCCGTTTCGCACCTTTTGCCCTTCTCTTCTGCTTCTTTCACACACACCATGACTACTGATTAATCTTTTATATTGATTTTCCCGGTTTTCAAGCTGTGATAGTGATTTTCAGCCTTTCCTAGAAACAATCGGACTATTGCTCGAGAGTCCGGAGTGCCTGATTACCCTACCTGAGTCGACTGTCTCGTAGTTCCAGCTGTTTCCCACTGCTGTGCTCTGCTGTGCTCTGTCTCTGCCACCACAGGTACCTTCCAGTCTTGAGTTTCCTGTCAGAATCCTGATCTCAGCTCTGGCTTCCTTCAGAATCCCCTTTTGTTGCGAGACTAGACTTCTCGGATTTAAGACCTGTATATGCGCCTGTTATTCTGGCACCACTACGCGTGAATCTCGAAGTGTTTCGCTCTGCGTCCCTGCGTCAAGGCGTGGGGGTCGTACTGCGGAATGTGGGGCAATAGCACGGATCTATCCGGGTAACGTTCTTTGGTTCCCCTGTTCGCCCCTGTTCGCCCCTGTTGCCAACTGTGCAAACGCTGGGCCACCGGACGGAAGGCCGCGCCAGTCCCAACCGCAACTGCATCCGGGCTAAAGGAATATCCCGTCTGTTAAATACAAAATCCACCACTGCGCCCAGTTGGAGAAACACCTATATAAGCAAGTTCACTTCTCTCGCCCAAGAGGGGAACACCACATACTGCCAAAGAACATGGCTACTAGGGTTTCCGCATGCCAGCTTTACAGTGGTGTTTCGTAAACGGCGAATGCCACACGGCACGTAGATTCTTGTGCAGCCCAGGGCTCTTGCGGCCAGAACAGGAACCCTCTCGTATGTATCGGAGGTTCCTGTAACCGTTTGCCAAGCCAGACTCGATGTGTGTCTGGCGAACTCCACTCTGCTAGGCCGGGTAACGGTCGCTGAAGCGGGGGTGGAGAACGATTCTGCCTGCGGGTGTGGCCGGGAGGGGAGCGCTCGGTGCCTTGTCCAGGGAAAAAGAGCAGAAACAGGAAACCTCCGTGGCCGGGTAATAACGGCGAGAAAACGGAAGTAGGCACAGACAGGAAGAGGGGGGCGCCAGTGTCCGGGTAACCTGTGCTACCAACGATCCCGAGTTTTTCCGAACACCGCAGCAGCGCCGCAAGGCTGATTTAATTGCATTAGCGTCTGAAAAGATTAACAGCAGAATATGAAGCAGGATGTACAGTGTGAATACCGGAGTCCGGATAAAGTTTTGTTTTGATTTGTTTTCTATGACAAGTGCCGTTCGGTGCATTGTTTTAGTAAGGCGTCTGTGTGTGTGTTGTTGTGATCTGCAGGTGTCGAAGTTTAATCCGGTTTTGTGTTCGTTAAAGTGCAGTGTATTGTGTTAGTGGAACTGATGGTGCAAGAAACCGGCAAGAAGTTCTGGTGAGTTATTCGTACGGTAGAGGTTGTGTGTATCTAATATGCCCAGAGTATCTGCGAGGTCGGATATTCCAAATGTGTCTGTGTTGGCAACAGAGCCGTCGACGCGGCAGCTGCAGCCTGTTAGACCGAAAGTTAAGCATGCGTGCATGAGTTGCAAAGAGCGTAAGGTGCGGTGCGATGGCAGAAGCCCTTGTGCCAGCTGTTTGAGCGCTGGAGTGAGCTGCCAGTATGTGATCAGCGCTCGTTCCCGGAAAGCGAACCAGAAAAGGCTGGGAAATGCGTTTGATGTTGCGAGTATTCAGAAAAAGAAGCTGCGAATAGAGGCTGGAGAGGCCGCAGGGGCCGCAGAGGCTCCTGCAACTGGTGTGGACTACAAGGCGGTTGTACAGGGTCTGTTTCCTGAATTGGAGCTCTCTGACCCGCGACTTAGCACAGAGGCGGTTCTGTTGATGGCGCGGAACAAGCAGGAATTGGCTCTAGCGAACGCCAACAAGAACCCAGAAAAGTTGATGCTCCCGCCGAAGCAAATCGCTCTTACGTTGATCGCAAAAACCTGGGACTCTGCGTGCCTTCTGTTTAGGTTTTACCATAGACCAACGTTCATTGAGGTTGTTGAGTCCCTGTATACGGAAGAAAATCGGGAACCGTCAGAAAGACTGAGACGATTTCTGCCTCTGGTGTATTCTGTCATTGCTGTTGGAGCGCTGTTCAGCAAAACGTATCTGCCCAAACCGGAGCAGAAACAGCTTCTGGAGTTCTTTAGGGATGAAGGCCGTAAGTTCTTCATTGAAGCTAAAAATATGGTAGATCCCATCGATTGCAAGGATATCGAATCGCTACAGGCGCTGTTTATGATGACGATATTTCTGCAGTGCAATGCCAATCTATCGTCTGGATATTCCTACATTGGTCTTGCTCTGAGAACTGCTGTCAAACAGAATTTCCATAGAAAGGCTTCTCTTCAGAATCTGAATTTATTACAACAGGAAACCATCAAAAGATTGTTTTGGACCATTTACAAAACCGACATATACATGAACTGCATTTTAGGTCTGCCGAACTCTTTAGATGAATCCTTGATAGACCAAGACTTCCCTCTCGACATTGACGATGATAGAATTTTCGAAGATCACCTTTTACCTCAACCTTCCGGGAAGCTGAGTTCAGTTGGAATGAACAACGAACACACAAAGCTGCTTCTCATGATGAAAAGTACTCACAAAATCTTGTATCCGATGTGTTTAACTGTGACTTCAATTTCACATAACGAAATTTCTAAACTGGAATCCGACCTGTCGAACTGGTTGGATAACCTTCCGTACCAGCTAAAGCCTGATTTCACTGCAACTTCTGATGAATACATGTCTTACTTGAAACCAAACAGGTATTTGCATCTTGACTATTTGCATACTAGGATCATGTTGTATCGTCCTTTTATTCATTACATTGTCTTGGACAAGAATGAATATTCTAGGGTTAAGTTCCAAATTTCTATGGCTAACAGATGCATAGATACAGCTAGAAAAGTTATTCGATTGGCAGTTCAGATGGATGAAGACCGTCTCTTGAACGCTGTGTATTGGTTTTCTGTTCATACCATCTTTTTCAGCGTTGCTTGCTTACTTTACTTCATACATCAAAATCAACTTAAAGAGACCAATATGGTGGACCCAGCTATCGAGAAAGACTGCAGGGATGGCTACAATCTGCTGTTGAATTTGAAAAAAGTCTCAGTAGCTTCAAGCAAGACATTTGAAGTGCTGAATTCGCTATTTAATAAATTGAACCAAAAAACAATGGAACTTTCAGATACCTTACTCAGCAATATCATAGAAAGTCAGAGAAAGCAAGAAATTGACGAGTTTACTGAACTATCTGATCTCTTTAGAGATACGGAGGTTGATGAGAGCATATTTGAGTCTCATGTTGACAACAATAATATTACGCCTGACTTTGAAGATGATCTACTGAATAGAATATTAAACCAGTTTTCTTCAGAGCTCAACTGATCATGTGGTTTAAAAAACGCACTGTATTTCTTGTAATTAGTTATTTCCATTTTATCTTCCTCTTTGTATGTAAGTTCAAATTCGCATCAGTTTGTTATTTCAACTTCTATGTATTTAATTTTCCATATGTAGTATTCTAAATTTAATAATATCTTTGCATAGCACTAGAAATCATTTGAAGATATTTCGAACCTTTAAGCATTAATGAGACCCTTCTACGGTTGTGCGCGGTGGTCAAGAGATGTCCGATGCTGCCTTAAATGAAAACGGCTTTCCAAGTTTGTTTGTTTTGCTGAGTAAAGGCGACAGTAAGAGAGATATATTTTTACAATGGATTACGGAATCTTTATCCTCCAGCTCCCTAAATGCTGTTGAAATACTTGCTGAAATTGAACAGTTTGTTAAAGAATTGATAACTTTGGATGATAGTATTTTGAACCAGTATGACTCCAAGGTTTTGATGTATCAGAGCAGCAATCTTGTTACTTTGTGTTTAAAAGATATCTCAATTGAAAACCCTGGTAGAGTCCATAGATTTGGGCAAGTTTTGGTTAGGCTGTTTAATGAAGATTGGGAATGTTTGGTGGAGGACGTGGTGCTCAAAAAGAAATTTAAGAAACGTAAGCCTACTTATGCTTTTAGTGTTGTCAAGGACTATGCCGTGGTTATGCTTTGTCACCTTTATGCATGTTTCTACTCCGAACTCTCTTCAATGGTCGATATTGTTTTGACTTGTGTCTTCAAAAATCTGAAGAAAACGTTAGAAAAAGAGAGGTTTTTCAACGCTGGCTATACAATATCACTAATGAGACTTTATCAGACTATTTATAATTCTGAACAGTCAGCGTTACCAGTCGAATTTCGCCTTAAATATTTCAAATTTGCGAAAAATGTTATGTTGGATTACAGTGCTAATGGATTTGACTATCCTCTAGAGCTGTTATGCTCGCTGTTGGAATCTCTGCCATCTTATTTTTGTTTCCACGATTTAATTCAAAGTAAAGCAGGGGAGGTTCTATCGAATTTGCAATCTAAGATTGAACTTTTTTTATTTTATTCTCTCAAGAATTATAAATTAAGGCTATCTTTTGCCCGAGCGTTGGCTGATATTCTTTTTTTTTATGTTAGGAATAAAAATGTATCAGTGTTGCAGGCCAGTATGTTTTATGGTAATTTGTTCCGAAAATCCCATCACAAATTTGAGAAAATTGGTATCTTAGAATCATATCATCAGTTTATTTGTGTTTCTATTTCTGTTGATAGTGAGTTTTTGTTAGGTTCCAGGTATCTAACATTGTTGGATGCATTTTTAAACGAGTTAGACTCAATCGATGAATCTGAAGTGTTTTTGAATATTAGCCTTTTGAATGCGTTTCACTGTCAAATATTTCCGTTTATCAGTGATTCCTCCAAAGCATCCATTATATCCTCTATTATTGATAACAAAGATAGGTACTTTACGGAAGGTAACTCCTCGCATACTCTGCTTTATCTGTCTTTTTTGTCTTCTTTGGTAATGGATTTACCATCTAAGTTGCGATATGATGATGAAGCATTAAAAAGGATCATTTCAAATCTATCTAACGTAGCTGCTAATAAGGAAAGATCAGTAGAAATCCTTGCAGTTAATTGTTTGAGGTTGTTAATGATCAATGTTCCTCAAAAATTGGAAACATATTTTAATAATTTTATGAAGGTGCTTGTTTCTTCATTTGGTTCGTATAATGATACTAAAACCTCCAATGTACACTGGCTCGGAATGCTCATTTCTTCTTTAGTAAGCACAGTTGATACTAGTCTTTTGCCTTGTGGTTGTATTCAAGAAGTATCAAATTTCGCCCTCCATGAATTGACGAGAAATTATCTCACTTTAGAAGATGATAAACACGAGAAGGAGCTAATTTGCTGGTCATTGATAACAGGGACAATATCTTATAATAGGTTGAACTTTATTAAAGTGGATTCGGTGCAATTACTCAATATGTGGAGTAGTATTCATACCCATACGTTCAAATATAAAAAGGTGTCTGAATTGCATAAAAATTTACAGAGCCGAATCTACTCATTGACTTGTATGATATCTTTCTTAAGATCCGGTTCAATTTCAGAGGATCTAGCTCATCAAGTTTTTTACATGCTTTCCAAATGTCTGAATTTTTACCATTATATTGTTGAGGTAGATTCATCAACAAATGCCTTGAAGTTGAAGTATGAACATAGGATATATCAGACTTTGTTGCTAATTTGCCCCGTTGTGCATAAGGAGATAAGCTCTTCTGTACTAATACAGGTTATCCGCAAGTTCAGCAAGCCCGGTTGTGCAGGAGGTAAGTCTGTGTTTGATTCTTTCAATTTGCGTCGTTTAGAGGAATCTTTGAATGAAACGTCCAGCAACATGTTTTTTGACGTCATCACTGATGAAGAATATGCTAGAATAGGATTATCAAGCGCTGTTAAACCTTGTTGGGAAACCTCATCGATGTCGTCCCTGCTTATGGAGAAGGAAAGTTTGTGTGCAACTACTTTCTCTCCTTGTTATGATTTTAGCAATATTGTACTTGGGTTGCGTAATCCTCCTTCGCTGATGACAGGTGTTATTGATGTAAGTATAGAGTTATTCTCTTTGTGTTTTCCATATTCAAGTGCATCTGTCCAAAGATCGTTGTTAGAGAATCTGAACACCAATCTTCTAATTTGCCGTCAGTTTCCCTTGAAACATGGCGTTGTTAAGAGTAATGTCCTATTTGCCTTACTTCTGGCTTTAAAAGAGGTTGAAAAAAGTAAGGTTGCTGTATCTTTAGTTGTTGCGGAGCTTATTATCGGACTCATTGAAGAATGTTTTTTTGAAGACGATGACAAGTTGTTTTCGCTGAAGGGAGAATGTTTTTCCTACTTGGCAGCTGCAGTTAAACGTTCTGGCATCGAAAACTTTGCAGTTGATGAAATTCATAAGCGAATCTCGTTTATTGTTGAAAATGATGAGGCCGTGTTTCGAGGCTATAATTTATCGGTAATATGTCATCTTTATTGTATGGGTTGTAACTCAGTTGATGTTGGTTTGATCATGAATGTTGTAAATAAATTTATTTTGGATCCTCATCCTTTAATTCATTCTACTGGTCTAAAATCTTTACGCTTTTTGTTGCATCATGGTGTGCTAATTGATCCTGTCCATACTGTTCCTATCATTGATGTTATATTTAATACCTATATGGGAAAAGTATATGGGCCCTACGGTGTGTCAAGTCGCAGTCATGATTATTATCAATTCTTCAATTCTGAAGTATTGACTTCGAAAGTGCTTTTGTCATTGTTGCAGTTATTAGGTCCTGAAGTTACTAGTTTACCGTCAGCGTCTCAGAAAAAAATGTACTCTCTTGTGTGTGCGTTTAATTTATCGCCATCTGTTGATGTAAGGTCGATATCAATTGAAATCTGTGAGCTTTTGACTGTTTTAAAATGTAGGTCAGGTTTTAGCGTAAAACTTGTCTTTAATATTGTTAAAACTGAGTGTTTTTCTCTTATAAGGCAGAACATTGGGAGTTGTTATTTGGGTGCTGTGGTTCATGGTCGTGTCAACGAGTTTTGTTCAGTTGAAAGCTTCAATGTAGCTGTAAAGTTTTTGTGTGAACTTGATCGTTTGCAGTTGTATGAGGTGTTTGAAGATGTGTCTTTAATCCGTGGTTTGTGTGGTGTGTTTTCGGTCTTACCTAAGTCTCAATGGTTAAGAGTGTTTCTGAAGTCGTGGTGTTGTTATCATTGCACAAAAGAAGATATGATCGGTAAAGTTATAGCAATGTTTGACATGCCGTTTTCTGGTTATTTTGCTCCTGTTTTAAAAGGTGACAGTAATTTGCTTCTTGATGTTAACGTTGCGGAAAAGGTTTTGTGTTGGTCTCAAGAAGAAAGTCCTGTTGTTGACGTAGCTGTCTATGATAAGATATCTGCTTCTCATTTTCAATTTTTACTTGAATTGTTGCATTGTTGCGTTAATGCGATATCGGATGATAAAGTCGTCGATGTTGCACAAAAATACTTAGGAAAGATTCTAGCGTTATGTTATACCGGAGTAGCATCTGGAATTCCTTCAGTTATAACCAGCTCCTTTAAAATATTAAGGGAAATTATAATAGTATTTGGTGGAGTAATTGAT